>JAMADQ010000004.1:0-600000 GCA_023624055.1 Paecilomyces sp. PK2413
AAAATATACAAATATAGTATATAAATTTAAACTATATTTATAGAAATAATCTATATAATATACTATAGCTTAAAATTATTAGCTAATAAATAATTAATAAAGATAGCCTATAATCTATATACTTAGTATATGCTTAGTTTAGATTAATATAAAACTTATCTTATTTCTTTTAAATATTACAGGTTTTTAATTAGAATATATCTATCTTTTAATTTCTAAATAAAAATATTGAATAATAGAATAATTATCTATTTCAGAAACAAAAAAATATATTATATTAATTTTTAGTTTTCCTTTTTAGAAGTTTATTAATAGAAATATTATTAGATATATATCTTACTTCTTAATAAAGTATTTGAAAAAGATTTAATTCTATATTATTATAAGCAGAATATAGTTTAAATATATATTTAAGTATATATTTATAATATTTAATTTTACTATATATATATATTTAATAATATATTTTATTATCTTCTCTGTCTTTTTTATATTTTTAAAAAAAATATAAGACTAGAAGCTTTATAGTCTTTATTAGTATAAAATACAAATTAAATCTAAATATATATATTCTTAGTATATATATAGTATTTGTAAATATTAATATAATATAAGTTAAATATATATTTTTAATAAAAGCTATACAAATATTATATAAATATTTTGTTTAGATTAATTAGTAAATAATAGATTTTCTTAATAAATAAAATATAAAACTCTATTTATAGAGGTTTCAGAATATTTAGAAATAAATAATTAATCTCTAATATTATAGATAGTAATTTTATATATAATACTATAGCTAATAATAAAACTTTTATTAAAAATAATATTCTATATATACTTAATATATATTAAATTGAAATATAGCTTCGAAAGAATATATACTTAATTAAATCTTATATAAATAAGAGTTTTAAAGTAATATCTTTAATTTTCAGTTTTACTTTTACTATCTAATAAGAAATATAGAGTACTATTATTATTCAGAAACTCTTTAAATTTGTAATATTCTTCAGGATATTACTTATAGTCGAAGCTGCAAATAATATAGCTTTGGAGATTCTCTAGAGAAGATCTATTTAATCTTCTACTCTCTTACTCTTAGCTAGGAAATTAAAGGAATTAATCTTCTAGCCTAGTAGAAGGATAATAGACTATATAAGAATATATAAACTATTAGAAAGCTTAGTCAGCTAGCTTAAAGGTATAGCTCTCGAATTAGCTAACTATAACTTCTAATAGAAGTATATAGAGTAGCTTACCTACTTAGATAGAGAACTATATAATCTTTTACAGATAAAATTACAAATTAAATATAATATATTTTAATTTATATAGAATCTTTAATAAATTCTTACTAAAGCAAATTAGTATTTAATAGAAATAGTATATATTAATAATATATATAGTATATACTGTATATATTCTAGAATTAAACTAAATATACTTTTACAGAGAGATTATATAGAAATTAACTAAAAATATTATTAATTTAATTATTACTTATAATTAACTAATTATTAAATAATAAAAAGTAATTTCCTACTATATTTATAAAAATTCTTTATATTATTTTGCAATAGTATATTTAAAAAGATTATAAAATAAAATTATTGCCTTTATTTCTGTATCTATTAGTTCTATTAGCTAAGTAGTAGTAGATTGCAGTTAAGCAGTAAATTAGTTCTGCTAGTTTATCTTTTACTACTTCTGTTATTATCTACTAGTTACTAGACCTTGCCTAGCTAGCTAATTCTAATCTAATTATCTATCTATCTATCTAACTTTATTTTATATTTAATTATAGATAGGTTTTACTACTATATATAAAGGCAGAAATTATATAATTATAGAATAATAATTTAGTAGTTTAATTAAAGGATAATAAAAAGGTTAGAGTAGATTATACAGTTAGTATATATATAAGGAAAGAGTAAAAGATAGGAGATCTATAGTTAGTTCTGGATAGCTTTGCAAGCAAGTAATCTCTAGAAATTGTATATATACAAATTCTTTGTAAAGATAGCTAGTTTGTAGGTAGTTTTTTATAGGCCTAGTAGTTCTAGAAATAGATTAATTAAGGAATTAATAAAAAGACTAATCTAATAAATAATAGATAATCTAGTAGATTATAGAAAGGTAGTAAAACTATCTAAGAATATAAATATTAAGAATAAACTATATAGTATATTTTAGAAGAGATATTTAGCTTAGATTTTTATAATAATTAATCTTCTATAAAAAGACTATTCAAAGTGTTTTATATTATTTATCTTAATATATTAAGTATTTAGTAAGAATATAGTTTATATCTTGTATTTCTAGACTATAATAATATTAATTAATTTCTATAGTACTAATTAAAGCTAAGTATTTCTCTAAAGTAACTTTTCCTGTTTAGAGTTAAATTATAGTAGAGTTTATTACTTACTAGAAATCTATATAAAGTTCTAAAAGCTTCTTGCTAAAGAAGGTAAAAATCCTTTATAATAGAAATCTATAAGGGTTTATAATCTATTATTAAATTTATTTAGATTAATATAGTATTTAAAATTATTATTAGCAATTAGTAATTAGAATTTAGAAAGATTTAGCTAATATTATCTGCTAGTCTATATATTATTTTAATTTTGTAAGGTTTATAGAATCTATAGAATCTATATTAGAAAGAGTTTATTTCTAATCTTGTCTCTATCTCTATCTCTATACTAGTTAGCTTAGATTCTAGACTTTTAATATCTAGTAATAATAGTTTACTAATAGAATAGTATTTTTAATAGTTTAATTAGTTATTTTATTTTCTAGAATTTCTATATAGTCTAGAAGCTACTAGATTTAGAGCTATTACTATCTCTTTCTTAGACTATTTATTTAACTAACTATCTCCTTTAATATATACTAATCTAATATTACTATTACTATTAAGTCTTGTAAAGTTAAAATAGCTATCTAATTATTAATAAAGATAGTAGTAGAATCTCTAGAATTATTAGATAGCTAAGTTAATTATTTTAGTATAATATTAATTCTTTTAAGCTTAGCTATATATATTATATAGATATCTATATAATCTATTAATATCTATTATATCTCTAGAGAGAAGATTATAGCAGTTTCTATTTCTTCTTTAAAAAGGCTTCTATTAATATAAATTATTAGTTATTTGCTTTACTAGTTATAGGCTTTAATAGTAGCTTTCTTATTATTATAAATCTATATTTCTGGAAGTATTTACTAGAGTATAATAGTAAAGGAGAGAATTTACTTTATTTAAGAGATAGAGTCTATTTCTAATTTTGTATAGATAATATATTTAAGTTATTAAAGAGATATTATATATATCTCTAATATAGAGACTATTTTAATATTTTATAGTTAGTACTATTACTATTCTAGAATTCTTTCTAGCTATTCTATCTGCTATTATTAGAAAAAGCTTAAGCAGAATTCTTATCTAGTTTCTTCTTAATAATCTAAGTACTTCTAGATTTTCTGTAAGTAATTAATATAGTCTGCTTACTATAGTTCTTTAAATAAGACTTTACTAGTATAACTTATTAGATCTAACTAGTAAATTAAATAATAATAGCTAAATTAGAAATAGAGTCTAATTAGATTATAATTCTTTTAGTAGCTTTCTTACTAACCTATAGTAGATAATATAGATAACTAAATAATATTAAATATAAAAAACTAAATATATCTATAGAATATAAATAAGTATTTTTATATATCTAGTTTTTCTTTAGTATATTTCCTTTCTCTAGTATATTCTACTATCTTAGTATATTTTACTATTTTAATATATTCTACTAGTTCTCTACTATATACTATTATATAATATATTTAGTAATTTTTTGTATATTCTTGTTTTGTATCTTGCTATTCTGTATATTTTTACTATTTAAGCCTATATAGATAGTAATTATATATAATTATTAGTTCTAAGACTATCTTGTTTTTATAATCTATTCTTCTATTTCTAGAACTATTAATATACTTACTAGAATTATTATATTATATATAGATTATTTTAGCTTACTCTTATATTCTCTATAGAGCTATCTTTTGTTAATCTATAATAGGTATAGTATATCTCTAAATAATAATATTATAAGGTAAAAGCAGGTACTTTTTATAGCCTAAGCCAGAATAATCTCTAGTAGAAGTATATATAAGTAAACTTCTAGTATAGTATAGAAGATTTCTACTATTTAATATAAAGTTTAATATTAAATCTTCTTTAAAATTTAGCAGGCCTTATTCTTAAATTTTTTAAATTCTTGCCTTTCTTATATATACTATACTAAGTAGATATAAATTAGTTAAAGTAGGAAAACTGCAGTATATATATAATAGAATTAAAGAATATTTACTCTCTAGATAAAGCTAGTAATAAAAAAAAGAGCTACTTGCAGCTTTACTACTTTAATATTTATATTAAAGATTTACTTAGAACTATTTAAATATTTATTTAGATAGACTTTAAAATATTTAATTATTTTTTTTAGTTTAATTTAAATAGCTCTAATCTATATAGTAGCTCTAATAGATTCTATTAAATAGATAAACTTTAGATACTTTAAAGTAAAGTATATTAATTTATATTTATTAGAGAAAAACTAGATAGTATAAGTCTATTTCTATTTTTCTACTAGTTAATATATTTGTATAAGAATATAATAGTTCTAAACTATAGAACTATTCTAAATTAGAAAATAGAGATTATTAATATAGTCTATAATTATTATAGAGATTAAATATAATCTTTAAATATTATTAATTAGATTAGTATTAAAGAAGAGGTAAAGAATTAGTAATAATAGAAATCTCTAGAAAATATTAGTTTATAAATTAAACTTCTTTATAGTACTCTTTAATAGTATAATAATTATTTTATAATCTTTTAAAAAGCTAGTAATTTAGTCTACTATTTTTATTAGAATTTAGCACTTGCAGAGATTATATAATATTTACTTATAGTTAATATTATTAAATATTCTATTTCTATTTAGAATAAGTAAAGATATAATTAGCTTTTATAATCTCTAGACTATATAGACCTTTTTAAGCAAAAGGTATAGAATATACTTATAAGTATTTTTTATAGTTCCCTATATAATTCTATAAAAGAAGCTTATATTTTTTTAGTAGATAGTTAATCTAAGTAGTAATAATAGTTTCTAGAGCTTTTTTTTAGAATACTAAGTAGTACTATAGAATAATATACTTTAGAAACTATATAATTTAGCTTTTCTATCTTTTTTAGAATAATAATATTAGATTTATAGAAGTACTTTAGGCAGTATTTATAGTAAAGATATTTATTAAAAAGGTATATTAGAAAAAGACTAAGAATAAAGAAGGTTTTCTTTTATACTAGATTTAGTATTCTGTCTAGGCTAGAGATTTTTATTAGAGTAGTATTTTTAATAGCTCTTCTGATTTTATAGATTATAATTAGAGAGATTTATAGTAGCTAAGAATAATAATAATTTTTAGTATCTTAGAAGTCTACTAGTAGAGATTCTAGATATAAAACCTTTTAAAAAACTCTAACTTTTATTTTAGAGATTTTATATTAATATTCTTTATAATATAAAATAGATATAAATATTATCTGTAGAATTTCTTATTATCTTATCTATTAGGCTAGCTTCTAGAATCTCTTAAATAATTATATTTCTTTCTTTATATAATCTCTATATAGATTTCTAGCTATTTTAATATTTTTATAGTCTAGATAATATTAGGCCTATCTAAATTACTTTTAGTTCTTTTTAAATTATATCTAATAGACTCTTTATTAAGCTCTTTATACTTGTTTCTTTAGTTATTCTATTTCTGGTATATATTCTAGCTTAAAATAGTTTGTAATCTTAATCTCTAGTATAACTTTAGTAGTAATACTATTAATTAAAATTATTAAATATTTAATAGTATTATTTAGTTTTTTTTTATTAGTATAGAGTATTTAATCTAGAATCTAGATATTCTTTTAGAGTTTATTAAAAAAAATATTCTAGTTAATAGTAGTTTATTTCTTTTTATAGATCTTTTAAACCTATATTATTAAAAGGTCTAGTTTAGTTAATATAGAAATATAATCTACTATATAAAATTATTAAGGCTAGTTCTTGCAGTAGATAAGATATTTAGTTATTAATTAGTTTCTTTAGATAAGATTAATTATAATTTATAGAATCTGTTTGTTTTTATTCTATTTTTTATATATAGTAGTACTCTGTAAAATTAGTTATATTAATCTATAGTTAGTTTTTATACTAATAAGCTTATTAGCCTTTTAGTAAATATAGATATATTCTAGTTAGAATTAGAGTAAATAGTATAGATTAAAATCTTTAAAAATAATATATTTATTTTTTCTAATAGCTTTAAATATTTAATATAATATATTTAGAGTGCCTTAGCTACTCTAGCTACTCTAACTATTAGCTAGTTTAGTTTCTAGGCTAGAGTTATATATATTGTAAATATAGATTTATCCTAGAGATATTTTTAAAGTAAGTATATTCTTCTTACTAAAAAGATATATAATAATTTATTTCTATAATTTCTAGTAGTTAGCCTATAGGATTTAGATTTAGTTATATTTCTTTATATAATAATATTGTTTTTAGTTATATTTCTTTATATAATAATATTGTTTTTATTAGTAATTTTATTTTTGTCTTTAGAGTTATTACTCTAGAAGGCTTAGAAAAATTAAATAAATTTAAATAAGTTTTTTATATTAGTACTAATTTTATCTTTTGATTTATTATCTATTTATACTAATTGCTTTTTTTTAAATTATCTACTCTAGCTAGAGTTACTAGCAATAGAGTATTTAGTAGTAAATCTAGCTAGGAATTTATCTATTTTTTTTAAAGAGCTTTTATTATAGAACTTCTATTTAGGCTTCTATAAAGTAAAGATAATATTAGTATTTATAACTTTACTTTTCTCTTTCTAAGACTTTTTATTAGATTATTTTATTAGTATTAGTATTAGTATTACTCTAGCTTTAATTTTAAGATATAGAGATTTTTAATCTTAATTAATTTTTTTGCAAGGTAAGTTCTAGAGTTTAATCTTTAGGCTATTAAGTTCTCTAGCTAGTTTCTGTTAAAGTAAAATTTTTATTATTATTAACTAGTAATATTATCTACTTATCTAATTAAGATTAGGCAACTAGTATATAATAGAGAAATCTATAGATATAAATATCTTAAGTAATAGTAATTTTTATCTGCTATATAGAATAGTCTTAGAAAAAGGCAAAATATTTTAGCTTTTTTAGTTATTTTGCTTGCTCTTTTTTACTAAGAGAGTCTTTGTAGATAGTATATTTAATTATTTATTTATTTTTGGAGTTTTTATATTTTTAGATATTATATTTCTTAGTATAATAAGTATATTAGAAATTCTATTTATAATATCTAGTAATATATTTATATATCTAATATTTAAAATACTGCTAAACCTTCTGATTTTTATAGTATATTATAGTATTATATAGTTTATTTAAAAAAATAATTCTCTAGTCTATTGCAGTATATATAGTATAGTTATTATTAAACTTAATATTTAATATAGAGATTCTCTAATCTTGATTTTTTAGTTTTTTAACTTTTTTTAGTTCTAGAAACTAGCTAGCCTAGGTAATAGTATTAGGGATTTTAGCTAGCTAATCTATATTATTAGTATAGAGCTAATTCTTTAATATTAATAGAACTATTAAATATATCTAATTAATTTTAATCTAATATAAAATAATAGAGAATATTTGTTTTTTAATTTCTATATAATTACTAAATGTTTTTATCTATATATTATATTATATTAATTGTTCTGTATTCTCTAGGCTATTTGTTTAAAGGATTATATTATTATTAGAAAAGATTCTATCTAATAATATTATATAATATATTATTATTTATTCTCTAGTTTATATAATAGTATAGTTTATTTAGTCTATAAGTTCTTTCCTTTTCTAATATAGAGAATTAACTACAGAAGTTATAGTATTTTTTATATAGATTTACAGATCTATTTTTAATAGTAATAAAGAGTTTGTAATTAGGCTAGATATCTATTACTTTCTGCTAGAGATAGAATACTAGGTATTTAATTATTTTATTCTATTACAAAGGATTTAAACAAGATTATATAATTATATAAAGCTGTATTATAATATAATAATCTCCGGAAGAAAATAGTAGTAGTTATATAGTTAATTTATATAATAAGAGTATTAAACTACTTAAAGACTTAGTCTTTGCAAGCTAAGTAGTAATTTAATTATTTTTTAATATTATAAATCTCCTGTTTAATAGTATTTAATATAGGCTTATTTTTAATATATTGTATAAACTAGCAGATTATATTAGCTAGCTTGATAAATAGGCTTAAAAGAGAAAAGAATTTCTTTTTCTTTATAGTATTTTTAAGCTTTATAATTTGCTTAAAAAGCTTCTATACTTGAATTTGTAGTTTAGAAGATTTATTATTAATATTTAAATTAAGCTATAGCTATAGTAGTAGTTATACTAATTCCTTTAGTTTTATATCTATTATTATAACTGCAAACAAAAGAATATAAAGTTAAAAAGAATATTAATTAAATAAGAAACTTTAGTAGAATAAGGTTTAAATACTTGCAAAGCTTAATTACTATATAGAAGAAGTTTACTAATTCTATAGAATTTTTAATTAGATTTATAAAGTATTCTATAGTTTCTGAGTTAACAAGTACTTTAATTAGTTAGCCTATAATTTTAATCTATATCTTAATATATTATCTTCTAGCTATTATTACTAGCTAATATTATCTTTCTTATTAATATTTTTTGCTTTAGTTTTTCTATAGAAAATATTTATTATTAATCTTTATACTATAATATATTAAGCAGTAATCTTTATAATATTATTAATATACTATTTAATATATAATTTTATACTATAGATATTCTTAATATTATATATATATATATTCTAGCTTATTATAATAAACTAATACTTCTGTTTCTAGAGATTTATTCTAATTTCTAGTTTTTTAAATCTTATATTTATAATTATACTATGCTGTATTTAATAAAACAGGATTTATTACTTGTATCTTAGCTTTAGTTATCTTAATACTTAGTTTTTTATTAATTTTAAGTAATTATTTATTATCTATATCTTCTAGCCTCTTAAATACTTTATTAGTCTTATATTATTTTTCTAGTTTAATTAGATTCTTTTATAGAATTATTTTAATTATTTTATTAATTTCTTTATCTAATAATATTATTTATTACTTTATAAATTATTTTATTATTTTAGATATTTTCTGGATTTTCTATAAATATCTATTGATTTTATTCTATATCTCTTATATAGTATCTAGTAATATTAATACTTATCTAGTTTATTTAATATCTGAAAGATTTATATCTTTATCTCTATTACCTTAAGTTATCTATTTGTATTATATTTATTCTTAATTTTTAGAAATCTTGTTATAATTATTTTTTAATATTTTTTTATTTATTATTTTTAATTATTATTTTAGTTTTTTTAGTATCTTATAATTCTTTATATAATAGCCTTTTTTATTATAGTTAAAATTTTTAAACTTTTATTATTTCTAGTTTTAATTAGTTCTATTATTCTGTTTTAGTATTATAATATTTAACTTTATTAGCTATAATCTATAAGAATCTTTATTTTTTATTAGTTGTTTTTTATTTAGTCTATACTAATTTAATCTTTAGTAGCTATTATTTCTCTATTATTTAGTATATCTTCTTACTTATTTTCTTTTAAATATTTTATTATTAATTCTAATTAATATTTCAATAAGGTTATTAATATTATCTAGTTTATTAACTTATATTATCTTATTTTATACTTCTTCTTTAAATTCTTATTTATATACTATAATCTATACTAATAATTCTTATTCTAGATAGAATATAATCTATTTAAACTATATTATATAATCTGCTACTAATTAGATCTAATATAGATATTTAAGCTTCTATTTTATAATCTTAGTTTTATCTCTAATACTAAATACTTTGTTTAGCTCTCTGTAGAAGCTTATATAGCTCTAATAAATTTATTTTAATTATTTTCTTTATTTATATTTCTGTTAACTATTATTAGATTAATCTAATTAAATACTAATTCTCTTATATAGAATATTGCAAAAAATATTTTATCTCTATTATTAGTTATATTTATTATCTAGAAATATAAATCTAACTAAATAATAAATATCTATAATTTATACTAGTTACTATTAAATAGTTTAAGCTTTAGTAGTTTAATCTTTATAATTATATTATTATTATTTATTTATACTTATAATACTTTATAAAACTATTCTTAAAGCTAGCTAATTAATTTATATAATTCTATTATAGTTAGTTTATTTACTTCTATTTTACTATTCTGATTAATTAGAAGTATAATAGGCAGTATTATAAAATAATATACTTTAGAGACTATATAATTTAGCTTCTTTGCCTTTCTTAGAATAATAGTATTAGACCTTTAGAAATATAGTAGTAGTAGTAGTAGAATTTATTTCTATATCTATTAGCCTTATTAGCTAAGTAGTAGTAAATTATAATTAGATAATAAACTAGTTCTACTAGCCTATCTGTCAGAATCCTAGTCCCCTACTAGGCCCTGAACAGGTAATCTGACTTTGGCATCTTGAAGTCCCCGAACTCCCAAAGGAACTTGTATATGAGGATATAGTATATAAGTATGAAGTAGAGTAATAGTATAGGATTCTTGAATATCTAAGATTTTAGAGATTCTAGATAATCTATATTAAGGTTCTAAATTACTATCTTGAAGAAGCTAGTAATCTATTCTAATATAATATTATATCTATCTTCTGAATAGTATTCTATATTAGAATTCTTATGCTAAATTCTTTTAATAGGAGTGGTTAGAAGCTAGAAAAGTCCTATATAGGAGATATTAAGGCTCTTACTATATTAGCTGGTTAATTTAATTACCTACCAGCTTCCTTCTGGAATTCTAGTTTCTTACAGTTTAGATTGTTTAACATATTATAATATATCTAAAGGTATTAATTATTTTGGTAAGCTTTTTAATGAAGGTTTTAGCTTACAAATAATACTGGAATCCTTAATATCAGAATCCTAAGGGAAGGAATCTATTAGAACTCCTTCAGAAGAGACTGTAATTATTTAGGAGTTTGTAGAGCTTCTCCTTGCAAATCATTCTAAGCCTATATTAAGAATAAAGCTCTTTAATTCTTAAAAGTATTAAACTACTATATTAAATATTTATTATTAATAGTATTAATATATAGATAAATACTTAGCCTATTATAATTTATTATTTAAAATTAAAGATTAAAAGGTTTTTTATGCAGTAGCTTTATTAGAAGGGGAGTCTATCCAGTCCTGGATATATTGATAAGAAGATCCTGAATTCAAAATATTATCCTAAATGGAGTTTAAAGTATGGTTATTTAATTTGTTTGATAATTCTTAATTCCAAGGATAGACTGTTATAGTAAGGTTCCAGAATCTAATATAATATCTAAATTAAATTGTTAGAACCTTTCTGTATTAGTTTAAATAGAACCAAGCTAAATTAAATTAAGATAAAGGGTTTAATAATAATGGAATTATCTGGTTTTATATTTTCTATACAAAATTATAATTTGAGGTCCAGATAGATTTATTAAACTATTAAGATATTCCTATAAGTATTATCTAACTAGCTTTTCTAGCTATAAACTGGGAATTAAACTAAAAGAAGTTTAAAGTTTTTAGTTAATCTATATTTTTAGTTCTGGTTAGGCTAGTAATAAATATATTATTAAAAAAAGCTCTATCTTTTTAAAAGAAAAAAGCAGATATAGATAAATATAAGAATAATAAAGATTTTTGAAAGAAATATTCTAGACTATTATTTAAAGAGTAAGTATAATACTAAAAGAAGGGTTATTACTTTAATTATAGTAAAATAGGCTATATATAAAAAAATAAAGCTTGTCTAAAGAAAAAAAATGCTAGTCTTAAAAAGAGTAAAGGCAATTCTATTATTATAAGCCTTTTTCTATCCAGCTTTATCTTAGAAGACTTTTTATATATATTAGTGTAACTGCACCTTCCAAGGGATATATTTAAAGAGGAAGCCTTTATTAATTTTAGAATAGATTAGTTATTTGTAAGTCTGGAACTAGTAATAAATTATAGTATTTTAATTAACTTCTATAAATATATTAGCTTTAAAGGTATTAATAGATTCTAAATTATAAAATATAGATAATTTATTATTAAGACCTATATTATCAATTCTAAAAATAAGATAGAGTAGTATAAGATAATATATAATATTATTTTAATATCTAGATTAATGGTTTTTTTAGGAAAGTTATAGCTATATAAATATAATCTAATAATAGATTGGTCCTTTATAAAATAGAAATATTAATTATTATAACTACTATAAATAAAGATTAAAACTTTTTAGTAATTTTCCAAGATTACTAAAAAAGAGATAATTTACCTATTCTATAATAAATAGATTAATCCTGTTATACCAAATAATTTACCTCTAGCATATTAATAGTATATAAAAATTTTCTTTAAAAAAGAGGCAAGTATACTATTTTCTAAGATAGATAAATATGAGATTTAATTATTTGATAGGACTATACTACTATAAGAATTATTATATAACCTTTCTGTTAAAGAACTAGATATCCTATAAAAATATCTAGAAAATATATAGTAAAAAAAATAGATTAAATCTTTAACTAATTTTATAGAGATACCTATCTTATTTATTCCAAAGATAGATGGTATATTAAGGCTCTATATAGACTATAGAACTCTGAATAATATTACTATAAAAAATAGATATTCTTTACTCAGGGTAGATAAAATATTTAATTAATTAGTTGGTTCTAAGATCTATATTAAACTTAATTTTAGAAATATCTACTATTAGATATAAATCTGTTATAGAGACAAATGAAAGACTGCCTTCTAAATCTAATACAGATATTTTGAATATATAGTAATGTTTTTTGGTCTATATAATATTCTGGCTACTTTTTAAGTCTATATCAACTGAATATTATAGGGATTATTAGATATCTACTATATAATCTATTTTAATAATATCCTGATCTTCTCCAATTCTATTAAAGAGTATAAGAAGTATATAGCTTAGATATTAGAAAGGCTTTAGAAATATAAACTATATATAAAAATATTTAAATGTAAATTTCATAAAAAAAGAATTAAATTCCTTAGTTTCCTTGTTGGAAAGGATAGAATAGAAATAGATTTTAGTAAAATAAAGACTATTCAAAACTAGCCAAAGCCTAAATCCTTTAAAAAAGTATAGATCTTTTTGGGATTTACTAGATTCTTTTGGAGATTTATTTATAATTATTTTATAAAGATAGCCCCTTTGACAGGTTTATTAAAAGGAAGCATTTGTAGAAAAAAAACCAAAATATTTACTTAGACCTTAAAGGCTATAGAAATATTTAAAAAATTAAAATTAATATTTATAATTTTATTAATACTAAGACATTTTAATCTAGAGAAGCTAATCAAACTAATAATTAATATATTAGGATTTATTCTTACTATTATACTTTTCCAAAGAGCTAATAGCAAGCTGGATAAGAACTAAAAGAGAAAACCTTAGCATTCTATAATATACTATATATAAAAGTTTATAGATATTAAAACTTATTATAAAATCTATAATCAAGAACTACTAGCTATTATTAAAGCCTTTAAACACTGGCAATATTATTTAAAGAGTAGTACTTATTTTATATAAATATAGAATAATTATATAAACTTATACTATTTTTTTACTATAAAGATATTAAATAATAGGTAAACTAAATAAACTAAACTATTAATAGTATATAATTTCTAGATTAAATATAAACTAGAATAGTTTAATACTATAGATATCCTATCTAAAAAATCTGACTTTAGATCTTTTAAAATAAAGATCTAGATAGGGCTCCTTTTAATTCTACAGAAAAAGCTCCGGTATAAAGCTTAATATAAATATATATAAAAAAGCCCTTTGTAGGAAATATCCAGATAGGATAAAAATATAAATAGTCTGGAATATTTAGTATAGAGAATATTAGTTATTAAAATAACTAGAGAGAAATTAATCCAAAAAAATATAATTTTTAGTCTGTTTTTTATACTAAAACAGTTTTAAACAAGGGATATCTTTATTTTGGAGAAAACTAGAGAATTACAAAAACATAGCCCTGGAGGTAATTTAGAAGTAATATAGTAACTAGATAATAAAGGATTATTATAAAAGGATAATATTATATATATATTAGATATATCTATTGTAAAATATAAACTCTTAAAAATATATTATAATAATTTGTATATTAGATATTAAGGGGTTTCTAAAATATAGGAGTTGCTTTAAAAATAATTCTACTGGCCTAAGATAAAAAGGGATATATAAGAGTATATAGCAATATATGATATCTATTAGAGAAGTAGAAGCCCTAGATATAAACTATATAGATAGTTGAGTCTACTACTAATCCTAAAAGGATTGTAGCAGAGTATTTTTATAGATTTTATAATAGAATTGTCTCTATTTATAAAGGAAGGAATTAGCTATAATTCTATACTAATAATTATAGACTATTATATAAAGATAGTACTCTATATTCCTTTTTAAGAGATTGTAAAAGCTAATAAATTAGCTAATCTAGTTATAGATTATATTTATAATTGTTTTGGATCCCTATAATTAATTATATTAAATAGGGGATTTTTATTTATAAGTAATTACTGGATAGAGTTATATTATAGTATTTAAATCATCAGATTAATAAGTATTGTCTTTTATCTTTAGACCAATAGTTAAATAGAGAGGCAGAATTAGATATTGGAATATTACCTCTATATCTATATAAATTATTATTAGGATAATTAGGCTTTATTATTATCTATAGCTAAATTCATATATAATAATTTCAAACATATATTTATAGAAACAATATTTTTCTATACCCTATATAGATTCTATCCTGGAAGTTAGAATAAATATAATTCTGGAAGAAAAGAAAATATTCCGGCAGTAGAGAATTACTTAAAGGAGATAGCTAAGATTAGATTTAAATTAGAAGAATATTTATAATAAACTTCTAGCCAGTAAATTAAGTATTATAATAAAATCTATAAGCCTAAATCCTATATTATAGAAGACTATATCTGTCTTTTAATAAAGAATATTTAGATAAATAAATTAATTAAGAAACTAAATAATAAATACTTAGAATTTTATAAAATTATTAAGACTATTAGTAAGCAAACCTATTATCTTAAATTATTAAAAAGCCTAGGCTAAATATATCTAATCTTTTATATATCCTTACTAGAATCCTACCGATAGTAATAGGAAAAAGAATTCAAATATCTAAAATTAATTCTAGTTAATAACAAATCAGAATAGGAGGTTAAAAATATCTTGAATAAACAAATAATATATAGGAAGAAATAATATTTAATTAAATAGAAGAACTATCTATTTTATAAAAACTTATAGTAGCCTGAGATTAATCTTAAATATATCTAGAAACTATTAGCTGAATATAGGAGCTAAAATAGATCTATTAGAAATCTACTTATAAGCCAGCTCCTGAAAAAGATATTAAAAAGAAAGCAATATAACTAATAAAGATTCCCTTTTTATTTATAGGGTTTTGGATTTACTTAATTAGTTTGTTATAAAATAATATTATTTTTTTTCTATTTTATCCTGCAGATATAGGTTTCGGAATTTTAATAAAAATATTAGGGAATAGTCTAATTAAAAATATTTTTATTTAATTAGACTATTTCTGGTACCAAAATCTAAAAATAAGTTTAAACCTCCTGTCAAAAAAAGAACTTTCTAATTATTAACTATTTTACTATTGTGGAATTCTATAGAATTATTATTCTTATCCTCTTTATTATTGAAGGGAGGAATACTATATATTTTATATATAATTTCTTGTACTTAATATATATCTTTTATTATTATATTAAGGAGATCAAATAATTGCTTTTGCAGCCAGAATATCTCTTACTTATATATAAACAGAACTAACAAAATAGTAGTTATAAACTAATCTATAGCCTGCTTGAATATAATTTTCTACTAGTATAAATCTATATGGAAAGCATATCTCTTCAGAAACTTTATAAAAGACTTTGAATTTCTTAAGAAATAGGTTTCTTGGCTAAGCTCCTATAGACAAATTAACTTACCTTTAAAATAGTCTGGAATTACTATATAAACCTTATATTTAATATAGTACTAATTATACTTTACTATAGTATAAGGATATATATAATAAATTATTAACTCCCTTTCTATCTACTTAGTATAGTAGAAATATATTATTTTAGACACAGAAGAAAAATCTTAAGAAAAGGATAATTCTAGTATAGTCTTAAAGACAGCAGGACTATTCTCTACTATTATATTAGTAATAGCAGCAGTAATAATCTATTCCAATATTTTAATAATAGCTGGTTTAGTCTAAATTCCTATATTAATAATCTTTTTTATTATTATTATTTCTTTTTATATCTTTTTTATTGCATAAATAAAAACTACTCTAGACTCAGCAGGACTAGTAGATTCAGTAATAAAAGAATAACTCCTTTTATATATAACCAGGGATTCTAATCTAGTTATATTAGAAAGAACTATCTATACTTTTATTAAGACTAATAAAAAAAAGGTTAGCAGCAGAGGCATAAATTAATTATAATATAATTCCAGAGGTACCTCCAGCTTTATTAATAGATTCTCTGGAGAGAACTATAGAAAGAAAAAGAAATTAATTATTTAATTAATAGTTGTAAAAAGAATAATACTATTTTATAAAGGAAATTATCTTTCTGATATTACAGTAGTAGCCAGAGTTTTTGGTATTTTAATAATAACTAGAAGAAGGAAAGCAGGAGTTATAACAATATCCTGTTTTAATAATCTTATAATAGTAATTATTTTTTTTTAGAGTTTAACTCTAATTTTATTCTGCAAAAGGGGAGATATAGGAATAGAAATAATATTCTCAGACAGGAATAATATATTACTAGATTAAATAATATTATATTAGCTTTAATCCCTATTTCAATATTAATATCAGAAAACTTACCAGAGGAATTAGTTTATAAGTAGTATTCTTGCTGCAGCTATACTATATACTACCTTAACCTCTCTTGGGAGGCATTTTAACTATTATATATATTAGTATTTATCTTTATTACTTTCCAGATTAATATATTTATAAAGCTAAAGCTCCAAATAAATACAGAAAATAATTAGAAAAAAGCTTTTTAAACCTGCTGCTATATTATTAGTATTTATTCTTATTCAAAAACATGTCTAATAGTTATATTAAATATATTTAGGGATAGAGATTATATATAGAGTAAAGGAGAAAAATTATTATTTTTAGTAAAATTATAATAATAGACTTTACTATTTTTATTATATAATATTGATTCCCTAGCAATACTATCCTTTATATAAATCTCTGATTATCTAGGAGCTATTTTTATAGCTTAAGGAGTTAGTTATTATCTGCTACTATTGTTTATAATAATATTAAAGTTCTATATAATATTTTGACTAATGGTTTGAAGACAAGCCTTGTCAAAGGAAAAGATAATATTAGAATTCTAGTCCCCTATTAGATTTTAAACAGGCAATCTAACTTTAGCATCTTAAAGTCTCCAAACTCCCAAAAAAACTCATATATAAGAATATAATATACAAGTATAAAGCAGGGTAATAGTATAGGATTTTTAAATATCTGAGGTTTTAGAGATTCTAAATAATCTATATTAAGGTTCTAGATTACTGTCTTGAAGAAGCCAGCAATCTATTCTAATATAATATTATATTTATCTTCTGAATAGTATTTTATATTAGAATTCTTATACTAAATCCTTTTAGTAGGAGCGGCTAGGAGCCGGAAGGGTTCTATATGGGAGATACCAAGGCTCTTGCTATACTAGCTGGTCGACCTAATTACCTACCAGCTCCCCCCTGGAACTCCAGTTCCTTACACTATCTTCTATTGCTTTTATTATTATTTACTAGCTACTAAATCTTATTCTAGCTAGCTAATTCTAATCTAACTATTTATCTATTTATTTATCTTTTTAATTAATATATAGGCTTATCTGCTACTATATATAAATATAGAGAATAGAAAATAATACAATTAGAAAAAAGAAAAATAATATAATCTAATTAAAAAATATAAAATAAAAAAAATATAATAAGATAAGATCTAGTAACTAATATATATATTAGAAAAGAATAAAAGATAAAAAATCTATAATTAGTTTTAGATAACTTTATAAGCAAATAGTTTTTAGAAATTATATATATATAAACTCTTTATAAAGATAGCTAGTTTATAGGTAATTTTTTATAAATCTAGTAATTCTAAAAGCAGGCTAATCTAATAATTAATAGATAATTTTATAGGTTACAAAAAGACAACAGAATTATCTAAAAATATAAATATTAAAAATAAACTATATAGTATACTTTAGAAGAACTACTTAACTAAGAATTTTATAATAGTTAGTTTTCTATAGAAAGACTATCTAAAATATTTTATATTATTTGTCTTAATATATTAAGTATTTAATAAGAATATAATCTATATTTTAAATCTCTAGACTATAGTAGTATTAATTAATATTTATAATACTAATTAAAGCTAGATATTTTTCTAGAGTAATCTTCTCTATTTAAAATTAAATTACAATAAAGCTTACTATCTATTAAAAACCTATATAAAGCTCTAAAAGCTTTCTATTAAAAAAGATAAAGATTCTCTATAATAGAAATCTATAGAGATTTATAACTTATTACTAAATCTATTTAGTTTAATATAATATTTAAAGCTACTATTAGTAGTTAGTAATAAGAGTCTAAAAAAGTTATATTAGTATTACCTGCTAGTCTATATATAATTATAATTCTGCAAGACTTATAGAATCTATATTAAAAAAAAGTCTATTTCTATTTCTAATTTTATCTCTATCTCTATCTCTATACTAGTTAGCTTAGATCTCTAGCTTTTAATAGCTAGTAGTAATAACTTACTAATAAAATAATATCTTTAATAATTTAATTAGCTACTTTATTTTTTAAAACTTCTATATAGTCTAGAAGCTATTAGATTTAGAGCTATTATTTATTTCTTAGACTATCTATCTAACTAATTATATTTTTTAATATATACTAATCTAATACTATTACTATTATTAGATTCTGCAAGATTAAGATAGCTATCTAGTTATTAATAAAGATAGTAGTAAAGCCTTTAATATCTTTAGATAGCTAAGCTAATTATTTTAATATAATATTAATTCCTTTAAGCTTAGCTATATATATTATATAAATATCTATATAGTCTACTAGTAGCTATTATATTTCTAAGAAAAAAAAGAATATAATAGCTTCTACCTCTTCTTTAAAGAGACTACTATTAGTATAGATTACTAGTTATCTGTAAGACTCGTAGTAGTAAAGAAGAATAAATTCTGCTAAGTTCTGTAAAGTAGGTAAAAAGCTATCTAGTAGCTAAACCTCTAATCTAATACTAAAGCTTCCGAACTAAAGCTAAACCTTTTATCTTATAATATATACCTCTTTTAGAAAAATAAAAAGCAGTATTTATATTACTACTAGTAGTCTCTATTTAAAATATATAGTATTCTAAAATATATAAGATTATCTAGAATATATATTATTATATTTATTAATATTATCTATTATATTTCTTTATAAATTCTCTAGTATCTTGTAAATTGTTAATATTTCACTAGATATTATATTTAGAGCTATATCTTTTCTAGTAGATAAGATATTATATAATATACTTTCTATTATATTATATAATATATTTATCTAGTAGTATCTCTATTTTATAATCTTTTGCTCTATTTGTATCTATATTAACTAGCTTAGATTAGAATATCTTGTAGTTAAATAAGTCTGTATTATATTTTGCTAGCTTAAGATGTATAATTAATATAACGGGCTGTAGCTTAGCCTACCCCAGGGGCTAAAATACTTTAGTATTTGAAACCTCAACGCACCCCAAGGGTTTTTGATTTTTCCTACCCTAATTAGGTGTAGTAAAATTATATAATAAATATTATAAAATAATATATACTTGATTACATAATATATATAAAATTTGGAATTTTCGGAGTTAAACTGACTGCGCTATAAATAAAAGTAGTAAATTACATATACAAATCGCAAAATTACTAAAGTTCAAAGGTTTTTGAATTTTCTTGAACTAACCCTTTTGGGTATAATTTTTTATATATTTTTTATATAAAATATAGATGATTAGCTATATATATATCTAATCCCTATTTGAATATCCCTATATTTCAATTTTTAATAAATGTTTGAAGTTTTTTGCTCAAAAGCTGAGCCCACCCCAGAAATTACAAAATTACTGGGGTGTGTTCAGCTCCTGGGGTAGGCTAAGCTCGTCCTGGGGTAGGCTCAGCTGTATGCCCTTAATATAATATTATAGATATACTAATAAATAGAGAAATTAAGCTAATAGACTAGCTTTCTAATATATTTCTTAATTATAAAAGATTCTATATATTATTGTAATAACTTCTATTCCAGAATTACTATAAAAAAAATAGAGTAGCTATAATATAATTAAAGATATATTTTATTACTAGAGATAAAATAAATAGATTAGTACTAATAATTATAGTAGTATTTAATAGATATAATTATAATATTAATTACTTTTCTTATATCTATATAGTAGGCAAAACTCTATACTAATACCTTTAGTATAAATAGACTAATTAAAATAGAGAGTTTAATATTATATATAAGTTTATACAATAAGTGCTGTATTATAGTATTATAGGTAGTATTTATAATTTCTTATAAAAAAAGAAGAACTCTTAGCTAATCTTCTAGATAATTTATATCTACTAATAAATATTACAGTATAATCTCTACTTACTAATTAGTATACTTAGACTACCTATTTAATTAAAGATAATATACTATAAATTAAAGAGAAACTTATAATTTCTATTAGAAATAATATAATATAATATTTTCTAGTTATCTAGTTAAAGCTATTTAAGAAGAGTATTAGTCTATTATATAATAGTCTATATAATAAATCCCAGAATAAATATAATCTGTTTTGTAAACTTATATATTACTAATATATAATAATCTTAATTCTTATATTGCTAATATTCTTTAAATAAACTAAGAATAAAATTAATTATTATTATATAGAATAGAATTAAAGAAACTAGAATTAATTATATAAAACTATAAGATCTATATTATCTAGTATAATTAATAGTATATTTAGAATAATAGTTAATATATTAATATAATAGTTTAATACTCTTATAAATAGTAAGGCTATTAAGCCTATTTAATATTTTATTAAATCTAAGATAAGTAGTATTATTATAAGCTATATAGAAAATATCTCTTATTAGTAAAATTAGAATATAAAGATATATATATTTACTATAATAATTAACTAAATAGAATAGTCTATTAGCTATCTTATAAGATAATATAATATTACTATTTATTTATATTATTTCTATAATCTATAACTATCTATAGTTCTTAATATATTTATTAAAAAGCTTCTTTTTAAAGTTCTTACTAACCTTTACAAATAATATTACAAATTTAGTATTATTGCTAGATATTATAGTATTAAAGCTAAATATAATTAAGTATTTAGTATATTACTAATATTATATTCTTAATCTCTAGAATTACTAGCAAATTTATTTCTGGAATCTATCTAATAGACTATTAGCTTATAGCTAATAATTACTATTATTCTAAAATTAAAGATAGTTTAATTTCTATATATAATATTTGTCTTATTATCTAAATAATTTGTTTCTAGGTTTAGACCTATTATAATAAGCTTATCCTTTATATTAAAAGAAAATATATAGCTATTATAATCTCTTATTATTATATTACTATAGAAGATATTTGAATTATTAATATCTTTAAATAATAGTATATATAGTTCTTTAGTAGTAGAAAATAGATATAATAGTATATTAGAAACTAGATTAAACTGCTAGATATACTAGCTAGCTAGAACTAGTTATAGATTAATATATTTAGTAATATTTAACTTTAGTAATATTTATCTTACTATAGCTAGTATTATATTATAATCTATAAATACTATTATTACTATTTTAAATACTTTAATTAAGTATTAAATTTTTCTAAATATTTATATAAAATATATAACTTCTAACTTTATTAGTTAATAATATATCTCTAGAGTATTTAGCTATCTTAATAAAAATATAACTAGCTAGATATATAGTCTATTTATTATAGACTTTACTAATAGACTATTTACAGAAAAGTATTATTTATCTTCTCTTATATTATTATAAAGATAATATACTATAATAGTAAGTTTATATTAAAAATTAGTATCTAATCCTTCTGTTATATTAAGATTAATATATAGTAGCCTATTATTTAAAAAATATATTAAAAAAGAAAAATCTCTAAAATATTACTTAATTATCTAGAATATAAAGAATTTATATTTTAATAGCTTATATAATTTTATAACTAATATAAACTTTTTATATATCTTTTCCTTTATTAGGCCTAATTTAAAAAACAGTATCTTTTAATCTTATAGAGATTCTAT
Organism: Paecilomyces sp. PK2413; assembly: GCA_023624055.1. Lineage (NCBI taxonomy): Eukaryota > Fungi > Ascomycota > Eurotiomycetes > Eurotiales > Thermoascaceae > Paecilomyces > Paecilomyces sp. PK2413. The sequence goes on from JAMADQ010000004.1 coordinate 22,793, forward strand.
AATAATAGTATAGCTAGAAATATACTATTAAAACTATTCTATAAGAGTAAGAAAATATTTTAAATCCTTTAGAATAACTAGAAATAATAAATTAATAATTATTTTAATCTTTTTATCTAAGAAGGCTATGCTAAAGATATCTATATATTATTCTAATAATATAACTAAGAGAAAGCTAATAAATAATTTCTTAAGATTAAATATAATATTAAATTCTTATAATATTAAAAAAAGAATATATAAGTATTCTTTATACTCTTCCAGAATATATAAAGATATAACTAAATTATTAATATATATACAGATAAAATTACAGAATTTCTAGAGATAGAAATCTATAATTCTTTATATATAAACTAATATATTGCAAAACCTTATAATAATAATATTAAAGACTTTTTATTCTCTATAACTAATAATAGCTAGATATAATTTATATTTAGAAAATATATACTATTAATAAAAGAATAAAATAGTATTAAAAACAGAAATAAATAGATAGTTTTTAACTATTACTAAAATATCTTTCTATAATAGAATTAAATAGATATCTAGCTCTATCTTATAATTAAAAGAATATATATTAATAATTATATAATCTTTATAAATTTATTATTTATTCTTTTCTATAATCTTTTAGATAATAAATATAGAATATTTATTAGATATATAGCTATTAGTCTAGTCTATATACTCTTATTTATATAATTTATTAAAGATTTTGTTAACGATTTTTCTATCTATAAAATCTAATAGATATATTTTATATTATTATAGAAGTTATAACTTCTAATTCTCTTTAAAGGGAATTTTTATCTACTATAATTTAGAGATATTAATAAATTTCTTATTCTACTAGATATTATAGCCTTTAACTATAATTTGTAGATATACTTATAGGCCTATTTTATTACTATAAATTATTACTTCTTATAGTATTTAGTATATTACTTAAGATCTATATTAATTTCTATCTATAGGAATAAAATAGATAGATTAAGAGATTTCTTACTTATATCTATTCCAGATTTATCCTGTAATAATTATACTAATAATTTAACTATTAATTCAAAGAGTAAGGCTTTTATATTATAAAGTTTACTAAGTATTTCTAATTATATCTTTTTAGAAATAGTCTAAGGTTATAAGAATAGATTTAAGGCTTATATAAAGCTTATATTAGTATCTATTATATAAGTAAATAGAATAACTTAATTATAAAAAGATTTAAAGAAATAATCTCTATTATTAGCTAAATTATTTTTAATTTAAATTAGAAAATATATTATTAATCTTAAAGATACTACTATATATTTCTTAAAATAAAGTATTCTTAAAATATAATATTTAAATTTAATAATAATTTTAATTAAAAAGATAGCTCTCTTAAGATTATTAATTAAATATACTTTTATATTTAATTTTATTCTAATAGTATATTTATTAATTATTACTAGTAGTTTTAGAGATAATTATATAAACTATATTAATATAAATATAATATTTCTAATATCTTATATTGTAATCTCTATATTCTATAGTAGAATATAAGATATATACTTTTATAAAAACTATTTGTTAATAACTATTATAGAGTATCTATTATTTAAATAGATTATACTTAGCTCTAATTTTACAATATAGATATTTACTTTAGTATAATACTATCTCTAAAAGAAATAGCTAGCTTTTATATAGGAATTATTAGTAGCAGTTAACTAAACTATCTAAAATAATTTATTTATCTTAAGGCTAAAGCTATTTATTATAAGACTACTATTATCTATTTAATAGTTATTATAGTTATTATATCTCTATTAAAAGTAGTTACTATAATTTTATAATTAGTATTCTACTAGATAGTTTATTCTATATTAATTATACCTTACTCTATTATAAAATATTATTCTGGAATAATTAGAACTTGTTATTTAATAGTACTAGCTTATTACTCTATTAAAATAATTTATAGAAGTATTTATAGAACTTATATTATTATTTTAGAGAGCTATCTAAAAAACTACTTAGAATAGATATTTATTAGAATAATTTGTTAATCTATCTAGAGTAGATTTTTATCTATTATAATATATTTATACTATATTATTCTAAGATAATAATAAAGATTATTGCCTAATATAAAAGAGTATAAGCAGATATAATATTCTTATCTTTAAAGCTTTGCCTATATATAGTATATAAAGTATTTAGTACTATTATAGAAGTAATTAGCTTTATTAAATTCTTTCTTAATATATTCTAATACTTCTTTAATTAGATATTTAGTTTTATATTTATTTTTTCTATACTATATATAGTATATTCTATAATAGAACTCTTTATAATAGTTATTCTGTATAATATTAGAATATTATTTAGAATACTATTTGGAATTATTCTTAGATTTCTTAATATAAGTATTATATATATATTAAGACTATATATTATAGTTTATAGACTAAAATAGCTATTGTAGAAAAGGCTAGTATAGTATTACTAGAAAGTAATTACCTTATTCTTATCTATTCTCTTAATTAAATTATCTTATTAGTTTCTGTATAGTATTATTAGCTAATTTTTGTTTAGAGATTTATTACTATAATAGAATTATAGGCTATTTAGAAATATTATAATAATTCTGCTAGTAATTACTATAGACTAGATTTCTATAAATTAGTTAATAAGACTAGTATAGCTAGTATTACTACTCTAGAATTCTTTCTAGCTATTCTATTATACTATTATTAGGGAAAGCTTAAGCAGAACTCTTATCTAATTCCTTCTTAATAATCTAAGTTCTTCTAGATCTTCTGTAAGCAGTTAATATAGTCTACTTATTATAGTCCTTTGGATAAGGCTTTATAATTATATAACTTAATAGATCTTACTAGATACTAAATAATAATAGCTAAGTTAGAAATAAGATCTAATTAAATTATAATTCTTTTAGTAATTTTCTTACTAATCTATAGTAGATAGTATAGATAACTAAATAATATTAAATATAAAAAACTAAATATATTTATAAAATATAAATAAATATTCTTATATATCTAGTTCTTTCTTAGTATATTTTCTCTTTCTAATATATTTTACTATTTTAGTATATTCTATTAATTCTCTACTGTATATTATTATATAATATACTTAGTATTCCTTTATATATTCTTGTTATATATTTTATTATTCTATATATATCTACTATCTAGGCCTATATATAGAATAAATATATATATCTACTAGTTCTAAGACTACCTTATTTTTGTAATTTATTTTTTTATTTCTGGAATTATTAATATATTTACTAGAATTATTCTATATTCTAAGGTTTTTATAGCTATTCCTAGGATTATTATATTATATATAGATTATTTCAGCTTACTCTTATATTTCTTATAAAATTATTTTTTATTAATCTATAATATTATTTCTTCTCTTAAAGGTCTTTATTCTTAAAAATATAAATAGAATACTTATCTATATTACTATTAGAACTCTAGCTCTTTTTTATAAATACTATTCTTAAATTTATAATATCTTCTGTTTCTAAAGCTAATTATCTCTGTTAGTATAATTATATACTTTATAAGAGCCTTTCTACTAAAGTAACTTATAATTTTTATCTGTCTTCTTTCTTCTATTATCTAATATTGCTAAAAAATAAAAAGTATACTAAATATATTTATTATAATTATAAATATAAATATTCCTTCTATAATAAGGCTAAATAGAATTAATTTAAAAGATCTAAAAAGAAAGTTAAGAATAATCTAATCTATATAGATAAGAAGCTTAGTTATCTTTTTATTATTTAGACTTATTTATTAAAACATTAGAAGTTTCTTAAAGATTATAAGTTAAAAATATTAGAATATAATTAAGTAGTTTCTAATAAACTAAATAAAGAAAATTCTCCTTTAGCTAAAGAAATTATTAAACTTAATTATTTTATTAATAAGTATAATTATTAATATTAATAGCTATCTACTACTCTTAATAATCTATTAATAAGTTAGATTCTTTATAATCTAAATCCTGGTTTTTAGACTTCTACTAGTCTTAATATTTCTTTATTAAATATTAGTAGTTTATTAAATTTTTAATTGGTTTCTAAATATTCTTTAAGATATTATATTCCTTCTATTTTATAAGGTATTAGATCTATTTATTGATTTTTCTTTTATTTAGGATTTTTTTTAATTTTGTATTCCTTTTCTATAGTTTTAATTTCTTTATATTGTATCTAAGTATTCTATAGTGCTGATTCCAATAATAAAATATAAAAAATCAGATATATCTTTATACTATCTAGAAGTTTTAATTTATAATTTACTAATCTAATTCTTTCTTTAATAATAAATAGTCTAATTTTCTTGCTATTAAGTTTACTGTTTAATTATTTTGTTTTGATATTTCTGTATAGTAAGTATACTTTTTCTCCCTTTTTAAGGTTAGGTCCCTTCTAATATATCTTATTAAAATAGACTACTATTCTGAGATTTATAAATTTAATATCTTTCTATAATTATTTATATAATATTTATAATTATTTATATAATATCTATAATTATATAACTTTCTTTTCTACTTTATAGTTTATTTCCTATATTTCTTTTGGTTTGCTGCTAAATTCAGGATTATATCTAAAATTAGTATAAAATAGTATCTCCTTAATTATTACATTAATTAAGTTATTATATATAAATTATATTATAGATAATAACTCTACCTAATTACTTTAATTATAGTTTATATAGTTCTATAGATATTATTTAATTATCTGATTTATTCTTTCTATTTATCTATCTATCTATAAATAATAGACTATGCTAAATCTATACTTAATACCAGTTATATCTATTAATATCTTCTATAATTTTAATATAAACTATAGATCTCTATCTATAGTAATTCTTTTTAGTATACTATATTTACTAAATATATATTTTAATAGTAGATATACTATATCTATTATTATTACATCTGTTCTTATTAGTATAGTATATATATATTTTATTAATCTATCTATTACTATAAGAATAATATTGTATATAATTCTATTTATTTATAATTCTAATAATTATATAACAAAATCTATAGTAATTTATTTCTATAAACAAATAGATACTACTAATAATTATAGCTCTCTATATAGTAAATATCTTATTATTTTGTTTCTTTAATAAGTGTTATATTTCTTAATATATTAATAAATTATTTATCTTATATTTAGAAAATAGAAGTTTCTTAATATTAATTCTTCTATTTTTTCTAATCTAAAATATCCTTTTATTAGTAGTTTATAATATTTTCTAATTACTTTATTTCTTACTATAAATAGTATATATATTAATCTATTATAGTAAATTAATCTATTTTCCTTAGTTATCTTATTAGTCTTTTCTCTAATTAATTTAAGATTCTTATTTCTAGTTATTTTTTGTTATATATATTATATTAATTTATTATTTTAGCTTTTAATAATTATTATAACTATTAATCTTACTATCTAGTAATTATATATAATTATTCTATTTTTTCTTCTTTTTAATAGTACTAGTTCTGATTTTTAAATTTCTTCTTTATAATCTAATTATTTGTTAAGTATATCTACTTATTTATTCTGTTTTCTGTTATAATATTTAATTATAAAATTATAATTAACTAGTACTTCTATCTATCTTACTTATCTTTATATTAATACTTTAGTTATTATAAAGTAAATAAGATTCTTATAGTCTATAATTACTCTAATTATATACTTTATTTTTTTAAAATAAACTTTCTACTATTAAAATATTATTACTATAACTAGTAATTTCTTATTATAAATCTTATAATTTAATTCTACTAATATTATCTTTCTTAAATAATATATTACTAGATATAGCTTTCTATTATTATCTAATTATAATATAACTGCTTTAATTATATAATCTAATATATTAATTTTAATAATTATTTCTTTTTCTGGATTATACTATCTAAACACTAGTATTATAGTAAGTCTTATCTTAACTTCCTTAAATACTTTTTGTTATACTTCTATCTATTAATATTCTTTTTCTTTCTTAAATAGATTAAATAGTAATCTTATAATATCTATATATTATTTAATATATTATTAGTAATAGTTTACTATTCTAATAAATACCTATAATTCTTATAGATTTATTAATACTAGCTAATCTCTAATTATCTAAATCTTCTATCTATCTATCTATATCTCTTCCTGGATAATTCTATATCTTAAAAAATCTATTTTCTATATATAAAATTTGCATTTCTTTAATTTAAGTTATAAGTTTATTATTTATAGTTATTATAATACTATTTTTATATATCTAATATATTCTTTATAGTTTTTGGAAAATATCAAAATATTATCTAAGTATATAACTACAAAGTTATATATATAATCTTCTAGTACTTTATTAATAAATTATTAAAATATTACAGATATATTAATTAATCTAAAAGATATAATCTTATATTTATAGTATTTAAATTTTATCCTAAATACTATTTTCTATTCCTTACCTTTTCCTATATATAATTAATTATAGATATCTATAATATTAAATTTTATAAATATCTTTATTCCTTATACTATATTCTAAATCTCTATAATTAATAATAATAGATATTTATCTTTAATTATAATTATATTAAGCTATCTGTAATCTATATATAATTATAAACTTCTATCTTTCTTTAATATAAATAGTACTGGATATTCTATTAATAATATTAATAGTTATATATAATCTTTCTATAGGTTTTTTTTAATATATACCTTTAGTATCTTCAATTCTTTCTCTAATAGCTAATAAATTAGTTTATATATTAATAACTTTCTATCTATTAAGGATATCTTATAATTATATAATCTATAGTCTAGTAATTCCTTATTAATATTAAAATTAAAGAGATTCTAAAATTATTTATATTTTTTTAGTATTTTTAGTTCTATTATTTTTTTTAATTTTTCTGTCTTTATTATAGTATTGTATAGTATCTAATTATATTGCTATTTCTTGGTTTATATATCTTCTTATATAGTTTTATTTATTAATTTACTCTCTATAGATTTCCCGGAATCTTTCTATTCCTTTAATTTAGAATTACTAGTTATTCTTCTTAATTCAGTCTCTTTTATAGCTGACTCTACCTTATCTATTTAATTCTTAGAGGCCTAGAAGTAATCTTATTTAGGCTTTATTCTATATATATATTTTGTAAATTATATTTTATTCTATATCTAATTAATTTCTAAATTATATTATTTTAATTATAGTACTTTAAGCATTATATTATATTCTCTAATTTTAGTTATATCAAAATTAAGTAATTCTAAATAATTCTATATTAATATTAATATAATTCCTATTTCTATAGTTAAGAACTATTCTAAGTTTTTTCTATTAAATCCTAAAATTAATACTAACTATTTCTTAGTTTTTTCTAAAATCTATAATTTCTTTATAAATCCTAGATTTATAAAGTTTTCTATAGCTTCTAAGTCAATAAGTACTTTAGTTAATTAGCTTATAATCTTAGTCTATATCTTAATATATTATTCTCTAGCTATTACTACTAATTAATATTATTTTTTTTATTAGTATTTTTTGCTTTTGTTTTTCTATAGAAAATATCTATTATTAATTTTTGTACTATAATATATTAAGCAGTAGTTTTTATAATATACTATCTAATATATAACCTTATACTATAAATATCTCTAATATTCTATATATATATATTCTAGTCTATTATAATAAACTAATATTTCTTTTTATAGGGAATTCTCTTAAATCTTAGTCTACTAAACCTCTTACTTATAGCTATATTTATCTGAGTTTAGCAAAATAAAATCTTTTATTTATATCTTAGTCTTAATTACTTTATAATTTGGTTTTCTATTAGTTCTAAATAACTATTTGCTATTTGTACCTTCTGGCTTTTTAAGTATCTTATTAATCTTATACTATTCTTTTAATTATTTAATCAGATTCTTTTATAGAACTACTCTAATTATCTTATTAATTTTATTATCTAATAGTATTATCTATTATTTTATAAATTATTTTACTATTTTAAATATCTTCTAGATTTCCTATAAATATCTATTAATCTTATTTTATACTTTCTGTATAGTTTCTAGTAATACTAATATTTATCTAACTTATTTAGTATTTAAAAGATCTATATCTTTATCTCTATTATTCCAAGTTATTTATTTATATTATATTTATTCTTAACTCTCTAGAACTTTATTATAATTACTTTCTAATATTTCTTTATTTATTACTTTTAATTGCTATTTTAATTTCTTTAGTATTTTATAATTCTTTATATAGTAGCCTTCTTTATTATAATTAAAATATTTGAATTTTTATTATTTCTAATTCTGATTAATTCTGTTATTCTGTTTTAATACTATAGTATCTAATTCTATTAGCTATAATTTATAGAAATCTTTATTTCTTATTAGTTATTTCTTATTTAGTCTATACTAATCTAATTCTTAGTAACTATTATTTCTCTATTATTTAGTATATCTTCTTACTTACTTTCTTTTAAATATTCTATTATTAATTCTGATTAATATTTTAATAAAATTATTAATATTATCTAGTCTATTAACTTATATTATCTTATCTTATACTTCTTCTTTAAGTTCTTGCTTATATACTGCAATTTGTATTAATAATCCTTATTTTAAATAAAATATAATTTGTCTAAACTGTATTATATAATCTATTACTAATTAGATTTAATATAGATATCTAAGCTTCTATTCTATAATTTTAATCTTATCTTTAATATTAAATATTTTGTTTAGTTCTTTGTAAAAGCTTATATAGCTCTAGTAAATCTATTTTATAATTTTATCTTAATTATCTTTTTTATTTATATTTCTATTAACTATTATTAGATTAATCTAATCAAATATAAATTCTCTTATATAGAATATTATAAAAAATATCTTATCTCTATTATTAGTTATATTTATTATTTGGAAATATAAGTTTAACTAAATAATAAATACTTATAATTTATATTAATTACTATTAAATAGCTTAAGCTTTAATAATTTAATCTTTATAGTTATATTGTTATTATTAGTTTTATTATTAGTATTTATATTTATTTATACCTATAATATTTTATAAAACTATTCTTAAAGCTAGCTAATTAATTTATATAATTCTGCTATAATTAGTTTATTTATATTTATTCTATTACTTTAATTAACTAAAGATATAATAGGCCTTATTATAACTTAATAATTATTACTTAATATATTTTAAATCTTAGATACTTAAGCCTTTAGTAATAGAATTAAGAATATATAATATATTACTATTCTAGAATTCTTTCTAGCTATTCTATTATACTATTGTTAGAAAAAGTTTAAATAGAATTCTTATCTAATTTCTTTTTAATAATCTAAATTCTTCTAGATCTTCTGTAAATAATTAATATAGCTTGCTTACTATAGTTTTTTAGATAAGGCTTTATAATTATATAATTTAATAAATTTTATTAGATATTAAATAATAATAGCTAAATTAGAAGTAAAGCCTAATTAAATTATAATTCTTCTAGTAACTTTCTTACTAATCTATAGTAGATAGTATAGATAATTAAATAATATTAAATATAAAAAACTAAATATATCTATAGAATATAAATAAGTATCTTTATATATCTAGTTCTTTCTTAGTATATTTTCTCTTTCTAGTATATTCTATTATTTTGATATATTCTACTAATTCTCTACTGTATACTATTATATAATATATTTAGTATTTCTTTATATATTCTTATTATATATCTTATTATTTTATATATATCTACTATCTAGATCTATATATAGAATAAATATATATATTTACTAGTTCTAAGACTACTTTATTTTTGTAATCTATTTTTCTATTCCTGGAACTATTAATATACTTGCTGGAATTATTCTATATTCTAAGGTTCTTGTAGCTGTTTCTAGAATTATTATATTTAGACTTGTGAAAAACCCGGGTTGGGTAGGCTTAAACCCTGAACCCAACCTAGCCTAAGAAAAGTAGAGAAAATCTACTTTTTTATATAACTTATTCAATATTTAATTTTTTAATTTTTTTATTTAATATTATAGTAAATTAGGCTTTTAGATTTATATTATTTCAATTAGAATTAAAATATCCTTTAATTTAGTAAAGTTATTTCATTTTGAAGATTTAAAGATTTTAGAAAATAAAAGTAGGCTAAAACCTATTAGGCTCAAAGTAGGTTAAACCTAGATTATTTAGGTTTAGCTTAGGTTTTCAAAAACAAGTCTAATTATATTATATATAGGTTGTTTTAGCTTGCTCTTATATTTCTTACAGAGTTATCTTTTATTAGTCTATAATAGCTAGTAGTTCTATTAATTATTATAATAATTCTTCTAATTAATCTAATTCTATTAGATTATATATATATTACTAACTAATTCTATAAATTATACTAATATTATATTCTGCTACAGGAAAATAATATTCTTATATAGATTTAGTAGAGATTTATTCTATATTAATAATAATTAATTATAGATAGTACTTAGTTTTATAATTTTATATAAATATATAACTATCTATATAAAGGCTTAAGAAATAATACTATTCCTTATCTTAATTTATATATATCTAAGTTATTTAAATTTATTTACTGCAGCTATAATATTTATTTTAAACTATTTAAATAAAAAAGAAATCTAAGCCTTTTCTATTTATTATTTTCTAAGGCTTTCTCTTTTAAAATCTGAGAGTTCTATATTATATTATTGTAGTACCTATTTTTTAAATAATATATAGATATAGAGATATATATTTTCTTTCTCTTTAATAGATATTAAATTATATATATATTTAATAAAGAGAAAAATATCTCTATAATATATCTACCTACTTACTGTAATAATAGGCCTAGAGCTAATATACTTATAATCCTTTAAGTTAGATTAAAAGTATTCTAACTCTTTTTATTTCTAATTATTTAAACTAGAGATATATATTACTAGTATATTTTAAATATTATTATCTAATCTAGTTTACTATTTTCTATTTATATTGCTACCTTCTAATATACTATACTTATTTAGCTAATATAGTATTCTCTAGTTCTATTAATTTAGATTAGTTATTACTTCTAGTATTCTTATTAGTATAATATTTATATTTAGATTTAAAATATTATTATTATCTATAGAACTAGAATTTAAGGCTATATTATTAGTTTATATATCTACTAATAGTAGAATTATATTATTTTTAATTAGTTATATAAATTATAATAATAGTTTTAATAAAGATAGTTTACTTAATATAAATAGAAAAAAGTAATTTATATTAATTTATAATTAACTTTCTGTAGAAAATTAGAGAGACTATAATATTAATAATACTTCTACCTATAATTCAAAGGGATTATTAGATAGTTCTAATAGATTTAGATTCTTACAATAGTTCTGTTTTAGAAAGGCTATAGACTAAGCTATATTAGAAAGATAAGGAATTAAATTAGAAAGATAAAATAGAAATAAGAGGCTATAGATATATAATAATATAATATAATTATTTAATAATAGATTCTAATTATTTATTCTTAAAAATAATGCCTGCAACTATAGAAATCTAAAAGGATTTATTAATTCCTATATATCTTTCTATCTAAGCTTATCTTTTTGCTTTTCTTTCTATATTTAGAAAATAGGATTTTTAACTAATTCCTAGATTATCTTATAGAATTTATTTATTATCTTATTTAAATAATTCCTGTCTAGTATCTATTCTATAGAAAATAAAAAAATTCCTATTTACTATAATTCTTCTCTAGAGATAACTAACTAAATAATAAGATATACTAAAAAATCAAATATTCTAAAAACAGAATAGAATAAAATAATAAAGTTAAGAATATAAAAAATAATTTACAAAAACTAATTATAATATACTAATAATCTATTACTTTCTCTATATATAGCTAACTGAAATATAGATATAATAACAGTAGCAGAGATTATAGATAAGCTTAAAAAATTAGAAGAATTAAATATAATATAATATAAGCTATTATAAGATTCTTTAATAATAATACTTTAGCTTAGACTCTAATAGAATAAATAAAGCAATTAGTTTACCTAAAGAACTTAGGCAAAATAATAGAAGTACTTTAATTAATAGATATACTACTAAATTATAAAATTTATAGTAGTAAAAAAGGATAAATTCTGCTAAGTTCTACAGGGCAAGTAGAAAGCTATCTAGTAGCTAAATCTCTAATCTAATGCTAAAGCCTTTAAACTAAAGCTAAACCTTTTATCTTATAATATTATCTCTCTAGCCTATAATTATAGACTTTAATAGTAGTTTCCTTACTATTATAAATTTGTATATCTGGGAATATCTATTAGAATAGTATAGTAAAGAGTAAGATTTACTCTATTTAAAGGACTAAATCTACCTATTCTAATCTCTAGATAATAGTATATTTAAACTGCTAAAAAGAAGTTATATATATATCTAATATAGAAACTGCTTTAATATTTTATAATTAATATAATATATTTTTAAATAATAATACTATAAGATAAAGACAGATACTCTTTGTAATCTAGGCTAGAGTAATTACTAGTAGAGGTATATATAAGTAGACCTCTAATATAATATAGCTTATAGTATAAAAGGCCTCTACTATTTAATATAAAATCTAATATTAAATCTTTTTTAAGGTTTAATAGGCTTTATTCTTAAGTTCTTTAAATTCTTACTTACTCTAAATATATTAGACAAAGTAAATATAGATTAGCTAGAATAGAAAAATTATAATATATATATAGCAAAATTAGAAAATATTTACCTTCTAGATAAAATTAATAATAGATACAAGAACTATTTGCAGCTTAGCTATCTTAATATTTATATTAGAGACTTGTTTAAAACTATCTAGATATTTATTTAAATAAACTTCTAGATATTTTATAGTTATCTTTAGTTTAATTTAAATACCTCTAATCTATATAGTAGCCTTAATAGATTCTATTAGATAAATAAACTTTAAATATTTTAGAATAAAATATATTAGTTTATATTTACTAGAAAAGAACTAGATTATATAGATTTACTTCTATTTTTCTGCTAGTTAATATATTTATATAAATATATAATAGTTCTAGATAGCGAAGCTACTCTAGATTAGAAAATAGAGATTATTAATATAGTCTGTAATTATTACAATAATAGAAAACTGCCTTTAGATATTATTAATTAAATCGGCATTAAAGAAAAAGTAGAGAATAAAAGATAATAGAGATCTTTAGAAAATACTAGTTAATAATTTAAACTCTTCTATAGTATCTTCTAGTAATATAATAATTATCTTATAGTTCTTTAGAAAATTAATAATATAGTCTACTATCTTTATTAGAATCTAATATTTATAGAGATTATATAGTACTTGCTTATAATTAATATTATTAAATACTCTCTTTCTATCTAGAATAAGCAGAAAGGCAATTAGCTTTTGTAATCTCTAGACTATATAGATTTTTTTAAGCAGGAAATATAGTATATACTTACAGAAGTACTTTCTATAGCTTTTTATATAATTCTATAGAAGAAGCTTATATTTCTCTATTAAATAGTTAATTTAAATAGTAATAATAACTTCTAAAACTTTTTCTAAAATATTTAATAATACTATAGAGTAGTATACTTTAGAAATAGTATAGTTTAGTTTTTCTATCTTTCTTAAAATAATAGTATTAGATCTACAGAAGTACTTCGAATAGTATCTGTAGTAGAGGTATTTATTAAAAAGATATATTATAAAGAGATCTAGAATAGAAAGAGTTTTCTTTTATACTAGATTTAGTATCTTATTTAAACTAGAAGCTTTTATTAGTATAATATTCTTAATAGCTCTAGTAATCTTATAAATTATAATTAGTAGAATCTATAGTAGATAAGAATAGTAGTAGTTTTTAGTATCTTAAAAATTAGTTAGTAGAAATTCTAAATATAGAACTTTTTAATAAATTCTAGCTTTTGCTTTAGAGATTTTATATTAATATTCTTTATAGTATAGAATAGGTATAAATATTATCTATAGAGTTTTTTACTACTTTATCTACTAGACTAGTTTCTAGAATCTCTCTAATATTTATATTTCTTTCTCTATATAGTCTCTATACAAATTTCTTGCTATTTTAGCACTCTTGTAGTCTAGATAATACTAGGCCTATCTAAACTACTTCTAGTCTTTATTAGATTCTATCTAATAGACTCTTTATTAGACTTTTTGTATCTGTTTCTTTAGCTATTTTATCTCTAATATATATTTTAGCTTAAAGTAGTTTATAATTCTAACCTCTAGTATAGTTTTAATAGTAGTACTATTAATTAGAATTATTAGATATTTAATAGTATTATTAATCTTTTTTTTATTAGTATAGAGAGTCTAATTTAAAGTCTAGGTATTCTTTTAAAGTTTTTTAAGAAAAGTATTCTAATTAGTAGTAGTCTATTTCCTTTAATAAACCTTTTAGACCTATATTATTAATAGATTAAACTTAATTAATATAAAAATATAATCTACTATATAAAGCTACTAAGACTAATCTTTACAGTAGATAAGATATTTAGCTATTAACTAGCTCTTCTAGATAAGATTAATTATAGTTTATAGAATCTGTTTATTTTTACTCTGCTTTTTATATATAATAATTTTTTACAAGACTAGCTATATTAATCTATAATTAGTTCTTATACTAATAAGCTTATTAGCTTCCTGATAAATATAAGTATATTCTAGCTAGAACTAGAATAGATACTATAGGTTAAAGTCTTCTAAAATAATATATTTATTTTTCTTAATAGCTTCAAGTACCTTACAAAGTATATCTAGAATACTTTAACTGCCTACTAATTTAGTTCCTGGGCTAGAGTTATATATATTATAAATATAGATCTATTCTAGAAATATCTTTAAAATAAGTATACTAAGATTCTTAATATAGTATTTAATTAACTAGCTTCTAGAGTTAATTTTCTTTAAGATAAATAGATAGACTTAGAAAGTCTTTCTATCTAATAATATTAGCTTTAATAATATATAGAATTTCCCTTTTAATATCTATAAATAGGTAATTATTTTATTTCTATAGTAGTTAATATTAGATTTCTAAATTACTAATATTTTATATTTATACAGTTTCTTTTTATTAAAAAGATATATAATAATCTGTTTCTATAATTTCTAGCAGTTAGCCTATAGAATTTGAATTTAGTTTTAGTTATATTCTATTATATAATAATATTATTTTTATTAGTAACTTTATCTTTATCTTTAGAATTATTGCTCTGAAAGGCCTAGAATAATTAAATAAACTTAAAGAAGCTTTCTATATTTATATTAATCTTATCTTCTAATTTATTATTAATTTATATAGATTATTTCTTTTTTAAACTATTTATTCTAGCTAGAATTATTAGTAACAGAATATTTAGCAATAGATTTAACTAGAAGTTTATTTACTTTTTTAAAGAGTTTTTATTATAAAACTTATACCTTAATTTCTATAAAATAAATATAATATTAATATCTATAACTTTACTTTCTTTACTATAAAACTTCTTATTAGATTATTCTATTAATACTAGAGTATTAGAATTAGTATTAGTATTATTTTAGTTTTAATTTTAAAATATAAAAACTCTAGATTTTAATTAATTTTTTTATAAGAATACTAAATTATAGCTATTAGACTATCTAATTCTCTAGCTAGTTTCTATTAAAGTAGAATCTTTATTATTATTAATTAGTAATATTATTTGCTTATCTAATTAAGATTAGATAACTAATATATAGTAGAAAAATCTATAAATATAAATATTTTAAATAATAATAATTTTTATTTACTATATAGAGTAATTCTAAAAGAAAATAAAATATTTTAACTTTTTTAGCTATTTTATTTATTCTTTCTTATTTAAAGAGTTTTTATAGATAGTATATTTAACTATCTATTTATTTTTAGAGTTTTTATATATTTAGATATTATATTCTCTAATATAATAAGTATACTAAGAATTTTGCCTATAATATCTAGTAATATATCTATATATCTTATATTTAAAATACTATTAGATCTATTAATCTTTATAATATACTATAGTACTATATAATTTATTTAAAAAAATAATTCCCTGGTTTACTACTATATATATAGCTCTATTATTATTAAATTTAATATTTAGTATTAAGGTCTACTAGCCTTAATTTTTCAGTTTCTTAATTTTCTTTAGTTCTAGAAGCTAACTAGTCTAGATAATAATATTAGAGACCTTAACTAGCTAGCCTATATTATTAATATAGAGCTAGTCTTTTAATACTAATAGAGTTAATAAATATACTAAATTAATTTTAATCTAATATATAGTAATAGAAAATATTTATTTCTTAATTTTTATATAATTACTAAATACCTTTATTTATATATTATACTATATTAATTGTTCTATATCTTCTAGACTATTTATTTGAAAAATTATATTATTATTAAAAAGAATTCTATCTAATAATATTATATAATATATAATTATTTATTTTCTAATTTATATAATAATATAATTTATCTTTTTAATAAGCTTCTTCTCTTTCTAATATAAAAGATTAATTATAAAGACTATAGTATTTTTTATATAGATCTAGAAGTCTATCTTTAATAATAAAAAGCTTATAGCTAGGCTTAATATATTAAATAATCTATTACTGCCTGTAGAAAACAGAATATTAAATATTTAATTATTTTATTCTGTTATAAAAAATTTAAATAAGATTAGATAACTATATAAAACTATATTATAATATAATAATTTCTAAAAGAAATAATAATAGTTATATAATTAGTTTATATAGTAAAGATATTAAGCTACTTAAAGATTTAGTTTTTATAGACTAAGTAATAATTTAACTATTTTTTAATATTATAGATCTTCTATTTAATAATATTTAGTATAGGCTTGTTTTTAATATATTATATAAATTAATAAACTATATTAGCTAGTTCTATAAATAGGTCTAGAAAAGAAGAAAATTCCTTTTTTTTAATAATATTTTTAAGCTTTATAATCTATTTAAATAGCTTTTGTATTTAAACTTATAATTTAGAGAGATTATTACTAATATTTAGATTAAGCTATAGCTATAATAATAATTATATTAATTTCTTTATTTTTATATTTATTATAGTAAGTATATATAAAAAGATTTAAATATCTGTAAAGCTTAATTACTATATAAAGAGAAGTTTACTAATTCTATAGAATTTTTTATTTTTAGAAATATTTTAAATAATATCTATAATAAAAGTATTTATTAAAAAAATATATTAAAAAAAGGTCTAGAATAGAAAGAGTTTTTTTCTATATTAGATTTAAAATTCTATCTAGATTAGAAACTTTTATTAAAATAGTATTCTTAATTACTCTAATAATTTTATAAATTATAATTAATAGAATCTATAATAATTAAAAATAATAATAGTTTTTAATATCTTAAAAATTAATTAACAAAAGTATTAGATATAGAATTTTTTAAAAAATTTTAGTTTTCTTTTCTAGAATCTTATATTTATATCTGTTATAATATAAAGTAGATATAAATATTATTTATAGGATTTTCTATTATTTTATTTATTAAACTAGCTTCTAAAATCCTTTTAATATTTATATTCCCTTTTTTATATAATTTCTATATAGATTTCTTATTATTTTAGTATTTTTATAATCTAAATAATACTAGGCCTATTTAAATTATTTTTAATTCTCTTTAGACTATATCTAATAAATCTATTATTAAACTTATTAAATCTATTTCTTTAGTTATTCTATCTCTAATATATAATTAAAATTATTAAATATTTAATAATATTATTAAGTTTTTTCTTATTAATATATAAAATCTAGTTTAGAATTTAGATATTCTTCTAAAATTCTTTAAGAAAAATATTTAATTAATAATAATCTACTTCTTTCTATAAACCTTTTAGACCTATATTATTAATAAATTAAGCTCTATTAAAATTAGAATATAGTTTATTATATAAAGCTACTAAAACTAATTCTTATAGTAAATAAGATATTTAATTATTAACTAGCTTTTCCAGACAAGATTAATTATAGTCTGTAGAATCTATTTATTTTTATACTGTTTTTTATATATAATAGTACTTTACAGAACTAGTTATATTAATCTATAATTAGCTTCTATATTAATAAGCTTATTAGCCTTCTAATAAATATAAATATACTCTAATTAGAACTAGAATAAATAATATAAATTAAAATTCTTAAAAATAATATATTTATTCTCTTTTATAGTTTCTAATATTTAATACAGAATTCTTAAAATACTTTAACTATTCTAGCTACTAGCTAGTTTAGTTTCTAAACTAGAATTATATATATTATAAATATAAATCTATTCTAGAAATATTTTTAAAGTAAATATATTAAAATTCTTAATATAATATTTAATTAACTAGCTTCTAGAGTTAATTTTCTTTAAAATAAATAGATAGACTTTAGAAGTCTTTCTATCTATTAATATTAGCTTTAGTAATATATAGAACTTCTCTTCTAATATCTATAAATATATAGTTATCTTATTTCTATAATAATTAATACTAGGCTTCTAGATTACTAATATTTTATATTTATATAGTTTCTTCTTACTAAAAAGATATATAATAACCTGCTTCTATAATTTTTAGCAATTAGCCTACAGAATTCAAATTTAATTTTAATTATATTCCTTTATTATTTTTATTAGTAACTTTGTTTAAATTGTTTTTATCTTTAGAGTTACTCTAGAAGGTCTAAAAGAATTAAATAGGTTTAAAGAAGCTCTTTATATTTATACTAATCTTATCTTTTAATTTATTATCTATTTGTATTAATTGCTTCTTCTTTAGACTACCTATTCTAACTAGAATTACTAATAATAGAATATTTAATAGTAGATCTAGCTATATTAATACTTCTTTAGATTCTAAACTATATATTAATAATAAGCCTACTCTTAAAATTAATATTACTAAATATTAGTATAGTATTAGCTGCTGCCAGTAGCTTACTATAAAAACTTATCTAGATCTAGTAAAAATAATAAGTCTACTAGCAGAATAGAATTCCTATTTAATATTTAAATACTATATAGTATTAAAGTATATTATATACTATTTAGTCTAAATAACTAACTACAGAATTACCTACTATACAAGTAATAATAATATAAATCTTTTATAGATATACTATAATTCTAATTATACTAGTAATTCTCAGAAGTAATATTTAATATTAGGATTTATCTTTATACTTACTAATAGATCTATTTTATAGAAATTCTACAAGCAGATATATATATCTATTAATTCTAATAAAGCAGAATATATTACTACTTCTAAAGCTACTAAGAAGATATAATAGATTAGAAGATTAATAATTAATATAAATATTACCTTCTAGCAAGAACTAATTATTCTATATATTAATAATAATAGAACTAAGAATCTAATTCTAGCTCTCTCTAGTACTAAATATTCCAAATATATTAATATATAATTTTACTATATCTGTAATATACTATCTCAAGAGATAATTAATCTAAAATATATTAATTTAGCTAATAATATAGCTAATAGCTTTACTAAAAGACTTCTAATTCTAAACTTTAGAATCTAGATTAGATAGCTTAGCTTAGCTATAATAACTTTATAATATTAAATTGTCTGTTTTTTATTATTATATTGTATTTTACTATATCTACTCTATTTGTATTTAGTTTATTAGCTAGTTCTATATATTTTCTAGTGCTTAGGTTAAGAGAAGGTATTAGATATCCTGGCTGAATACTTATATTAGTTTCTCTAGCTACTAGAGATTATATAACTCTATATAGCTTTTAGGCCGATTAGGCCTCTAGCTAGAAGAATTAAGCCTTTTACTACTTTCTTCAAAAACTAGACTAAACTGTTTTAAACTATTATAGTTTAAAGATCTTGAAAAATTAGACTAAAACTATTTTTATAGTTTAAAATCTTAGAAAAACTAGACTAAACTAGACTATTAACTAGTCTAATAGCTATTTTAATTTTGTAAGATTTAATAGTAGTAATAGTATTAGATTAGTATATACTAAAAAAGATTATTAGTTAAATAGATAGTCTAAGACAAAAACAGTAATATATCTAAATCTAGTAGCTTCTAGACTATATAGAGATTTCAAGAAATAAAATAATTAATTAGATTATTAAAAATACTACTTTACTAATAAGCTACTACTACTAGCTACTAGAAGCTAGAGATCCAAGCTAACTAGTATAGAAATAGAGATAGAGATAAAATTAGAAATAGAAATAGAAATAGACTTCTTCTAATATACTAGATTCTATAGGCCTTGCAAAATTATAGTAATATATAGATTAGTAGGCAATACTAGTATAGCTTCTTTAAACTCTTACTATTAACTGCTAATAGTAGTTTTAAATATTATATTAAATTAAATAGACTTAGTAATAGGCTATAAATCTCTATAAGTCTCTATTACAAAGGATTTTTATATTCTCTAATAAAAAGTCTCTAAAACTTTATATAGATCTTTAATAGATAGTAAGCTCTATAGTAATTTAATTTTAAATAGAAAAGATTACTCTAGAAAAATATTTAACTTTAATTAGTATTATAGATACTAATTAGTATTATTATAATCTAGAAATTTAAGATATAAACTATATTCTTACTAGATATTTAATATACTAAGAGAAATAATATAAAATAATTTAGGTAGTTTCTTTGCAGGAAACTAACTATTATAGAATCTTTAGCTAAATATTTCTTCTAAAATATATTATATAGTTTATCTTTAATATTTATATACTAAGATAGTTTTGCTATCTTTCTATATCTATAAGATTATTTATTAATTATTAGATTAGCTTATTTCTAGAATTATTAGATCTATAAGAAACTATCTGCAAACTAGCTATTCTATACAAAGAGCCTATATATATATAATCTCTAAAAACTATTATATTTTTGAAACTACTCTAGAAAACTAACTATAGGTCTTTTATCTTCTATTCTCTTTCTGATATATATACTAGTTGCTAGATTTTGGCCTATTTTATTATTATTTCCTTCTTCTAATCTAATAGTTAAATTATTGCCTCTAATTATATTTATCTCTATCTCTATATATAATAGTAGAATCTGTCTATATATTAGTTTAAAAAGTAAATATTAAATAGGTAGACAGATAGTTAGATTAGAGTTAGCTAGCTAGATAAGGTCTAGTAGCTAGCAGGTAGTAATAAGAGTAGTAGAAGATTATTATAGACTAACTAATATAGAGTCTAAGCAGAAACAGAAGAAGGAATAAAATATTACAGTATAGTACTAAGATTAGGCAAATACAAGGTTATATAACAATAGACTAAATAATAGAATAAGAAATAACTATTAAATAGTCTATAATATAGTATATAGTATATATAATAGATTACAGAAGTATAAGTAAGAAATAGTTTATATAATCTATAAAAAGAACTAGATATATAAGAATACTTATTTATACTCTATAGATATATTTAATTTTTTATACTTAATATACTTTAATTATCTATTATCTATTATAGGTTAGTAAAAACAGTATTAGAAGAATTATAATTTAATTAGACTCTATTTCTAACTTAGCTATTAATATTTAGTTTATTAATTAGACTTAATAAGTTATACTAATAAAATCTTGAAAAACTCTATAGAATTAGTAAACTTCCTTCTATATAGTAATTAAGCTTTATAAGTATTTAAATCTTATTCTAGTAAAGTTTCTTATTTAATTAATATCTCTTTTAACTTTATATTCCTTTATATATACTTGCTGCAATAGGTGCAAATCTAAAGAGATTAGTATAACTATTCTAGTTATAGCTTAATCTAAATATTAATAATAATTCTTTTAAACTATAAGTCTAAGTGCAGAAACTTTTTAAATAGATTATAAAGTTTAAAGATACTATTAGAAAGAAGAAATTTTCTTCTTTTCTAGATTTATTTGTTAAGCTAGCAGATATAGTCTGCTAGTTTATATAATATATTAAGAATAAATCTATATTAAATACTATTAAACAGGAAATCTATAATATTAAAAAATAGCTAAATTATTACTTAGTCTGCAAGAATTAAATCTTTAAATAATTTAATATTTTTATTATATAGACTAATTATATAACTACTATTATTATTATTATTATTTAGAGATCTGTATTATATTATAATACAGCTCTGCAAAGCTATATAATCTTGTCTAAATCCTTTGTAATAGAGTAGAATAATTAGATATTTAGTATTCTGTTTTCTGTAGGTAGTAATAGACTATCTAATATATTAAATCTAATTATAAGCCTCTTGCTATTAAAGATAAACCTATAAATTTATATAAAAAGTATTATAATTTCTATAGTTAATTCCCTGTATTAGAAAGAGAAGAAGCTTATTAAAAGAGTAAACTATACTATTATATAGATTAGAGAATAAATATTAAATAGTAATATATTGAATTATATTATTAAATAGAGTCTTTTCTAATAGTAATATAATTCTCTAGATAGATAGTCTAGAGAATATAGAATAATTAATTTAGTATAATATATAGGTAAAGGCATTTAGTAACTATATAGAGATTAAAAAATAAATATTTTCTATTATCTTATACTAGATTAAAATTAATTAGGTATATTTAATAGCTCTATTAGTATTAAAGGATTAGTTTTGTATTAATAATATAGGCTAAATAGCTAAGATTTCTAGTATTATTATTTGGGCTAGCTAGCTTCTAGAACTAAAAAAGATTAAAAAACTAAAGAATTAAGATTAGTAGACTTCTATACTAAATATTAAATTTAATAATAACTATACTGTATATATAGTAATAGATTAGAGAGTTATTTTTTTAAGTAAGCTATATAATGCTATAGTATATTATAAAGATTAGTAGATTTAGTAATATTTTAAGTACTAGATATATAGATATATTATTAGATATTATAGGCAGAATCTTTAGTATATCTATTATATTAGAGAATATAATATCTAAATATATAAGAATTCCAAGAATAAATAAATAAATAAATATACTATTTGTAAGAATTCCTTTAGCAAAAAAGAATAAGTAAAGTAGCTAGAGAAGCTAAAGTATTTTATTTTTTTCCAGAACTATTCTATATAGCAGATAAAGATTATTATTATTTAAGATATTTATATCTATAGATCTTTCTATTATATACTAGTTATTTAATTAAGATTAAAGAAGATAGTATTGCTAATTAATAGTAATAAAGATTCTACTCTAGTAAAAGCTAATTAGAGAACTAGATAGTTTAGAAATTAAATTCCAGAACCTGTTTTATAGAAGAATTAATTAAAATCTAGAATTTCTATATTTTAAAACTAAAGCTAGAATAATATTAATATTTTAGTATTAACAGAGTAATCTAATAAGAAGTTTTAGAGAGAGAGAAGTAAAGTTATAGATATTAATATTGTTTTTATCCTATAGAAGTTTAGATAGAAGTCTTATAGTAAAAGCTCTTTAAAGAAATAGATAAACTTCTAGCTAAAGTTCTTCTATCTAAAGGATTAAATAAATTTATAGATATAGCTAGTTTAAGTTAATTTAATTCTATTGTTAGTTTAGTTAATTTCTATATCTAGATAGTATTTAACTAAGCCTAGGCTCTTTATTTTAAATTGTTTGGAGATTCTATTTAGAATAGTCTATACTATAGAGGTCTAGAAAGCAATAATTGAAAAATTATCAATATAAATAGTAATATATATATTCTTTATAATAGTTGAAATCCAAAGGTACAGATTATATAGAAAGGTTTAGAATCCTGTAGATAAAAGGTATTTCTCTAGAATATTATACTATATCTTTGCTAATAGAGTTAATCTGTAGAGAGCTTAATTAAGCTTATAAATTAGAATACTCTTCTTACTCTTCTGGAATCTAGTAGATTAGAATATATAAATATTATATTTTAATTTCCTGTTTAGAAAAGCTTAGATAATATTAGCTTAAATAATAGTCTATCTATAGTAAGTAATATAGGCTAGTAATATATTAGTTATTACAACAAATATAATTAAAGTATAGGTAATTATATTAAATATAATTTTGTCTAGAATATTACTATAGATTATTTAGTAAGCTTTGTAGATAATTAAATTATCTAGATCTTTTTTTTTTATATATCTATTGTCTAGGAATTAATCTAATCTTAGAGAGTAATTTGTCTCTATAGGTAAGATACTAGTATTTTTATTAAATTAGTAGATTAATTTCCTTCTATATAGCTTTCTACTACTAGAAAGCTTCTAGACAGGTTATAACTACTTTAAATAATTAGAAAATAGTTAATTTCTCTTTAAAAGAGATTAAATAGACTTTTATTTAATTAGCAGAATATTACTAGAATCTATTCTTATTAGGCAGAACTACTATTTTGCAGTTATTTTTAGAATTATATAATTCTATATTTTTTAATATAACTAAATTTAACTCTATAGCTAAGATAGCTAATTTAGGCTTAAAGGATTAATTTTTATTTATTTTAGATAGAGCAATATTATTTATAATATAGTATAGTATTTATACTACTGTTTTAGTAGTAGAATCTTATAGCAAAGTATTGTTTTTATTATTCATATTTAGAAAGATTACAGTTATTCCTTTTAAAGCTAGTTTTCTTAAGAGAGCTTTAGAGTTAGCTAATAGATAGAATCTGAATACTTTAAACTAATTTAAATATAATATTCTAATAGAGTAGTTTATCTAAGCCTATAGGGAAATATACTATAATATAGATTATATATTATAATTAAATATAGTAGTATCTAGAGTTTAATTATTAAATAGTAGAATTAAAGTTAGAATCTAATTAATAATAAATATACTATATTAAACTATATATATTTAAAGTAAATAGTCTAGACTAGAGTTAATTATTATAGCCTAAGCTTATTCTATTATTATCTTTATAGATTACTTACTAATTCTATTCTGCCAGGGGATATAAGCTATAGTAGGTTCAGAAAAGATCTTATATTATAAAAAGTAGTCTATTATAGCTTTTGTATAGAACTTATTATTAGATTAAATAAAAATAATAGAAAATCTCTATTAGTATAAGTTATTAATTAGATTATATAGAGGCTCTAATATATAAGCTTAATCTGATATAAAATAGATTTATCTAAAATAGATAGTATTATCTGTAATTAATAGAGTATATCTTATCTTTATATAGAAGAGTAAATCTTTATCTATCTTATATTATAGTATATTACTACTACTAATTATATTAATATAAAGTCTTTAAGTTAGAGCTACTATTCTAGATATTAGTTTCTATAATATCTTTTTTGTTATATTAGTTTATTTGTAAATATTATAGAATAGAAGATTTTTTAATTCTTCTATAAGAATACTTAAAATTCTAGTTATATACTAAGTATAGTAGGTCTTCTTAATTAATATAATAGAATATTTAATACTACTCTATTATAGTATAGGCAATATTATACTAAATTAAAGTATTAGAAGTCTCTATATTAATTATAATTAGTTCTTTACTCTTATAGCTTCTAGTAATAATAGTAAGTATAAAATAAATCTATAGAAGGAATAATACTAAATAAATTAAATTTTAATATTTTCTGGATATTAAGATTCTATAGAACTAGCTTCTATCTAGAGCCTTTATAATAAAATAGTTATTATCTAAACTAATTTAGATACAGAATTCTTAGTCTTTTAATAGTTTAAAAGATAGTATATTATTATTTGCTCCGAGAGTATAATATATATTATATAGTAGAAGAGAGATATTATTAAATTAAATAAATATAGTACTAATTTTTTTAGATAGTAAATATTCTTTTTATATTTTTTTTAAAAAACTCTGTAGTATTTGCTACTAGCTTAAATAATAGAAAAGCTTCTCTTTAAATAGTTAGATAAATATCTAATCTAATATTTAATATTTAATTACCTCTAGCCTATAGACTAGCAGTTGCAGTATTATTTAAAACAAAAATACTATCTATTTTATAAACTATAGAGGGGTTTAGAAAATTAGAAAGATTAGAAAGTATTAATATTATCTAACTAGTTCTAGTATAACTCTAGATCTATAAAGAATATAGTTTAGAATATATATTTTAGTAATTAATATCTTTATAATATTTCCTGTAATAAAGATAGTATAGCTAGTATATAGTAATTAATTCTTTTAATTTTAAATTATTTAGCTTAGGTAAAGAAGTATTTAATTTTAAAACTAAATTACTGTTTTTTTGTAATATTTATATACTAGCAATATTTTTTTTATATTATATAAGGTTCTTTAGTATCTCTTTAATATCTAGATTCTGTATTATAGAATTATTAATAGTACTAGTAGTATAAAATTCCTTAAAGTATTTACTTATCTAGTTAGGCTTATATTTAATAATATAGTTAAGAAACTAGTTATAGAAGATATTATTAAATATAATCTCTATATTATAGAGTTTAGAATAGATTTATTTCCCTTTAGTATAGACTATAGTAGAGTTTATAAATATATTAATATTAATTAATTTTATAAATTCCTAGTATAGTTTAAGTTGCTATATTAATTTAGTAATACTAAATTATATATTTAAGGTATACTAGATATTTATTATAATAGGCAGGTTTTATAGAAAGATTAATTTTATAATTTCTTAGTTTAGCAAGATTATTATCTAGTTTTTTATAATCTTTTAGATAGTATTTTATTTTTAGTACTTCTTTTCTAGAGATATCTGTTAGTATAGTATATTAATATTTCTAAGATTAATATTACTAATAGTAATATTAATTTTCTAATTCTATATATAATAGTTATTACTATTAAATTATAGAATAGAAATACTAAAATATTTAAATATATTATCTATTTCCTTCTATAGTAGGTTAGTATTAGTATTTATATTTATTAAAGAATTTAATAGAGAACTAAAAATCTTCTGCAGAATAATTATAGTATTAAGAACTTTTATAATAAAATAATCCTTGCCTAATTCTTTATATTATAAATATAATTCCTATTCTATTTGTAATAGGTAGAGATATATTTAAGTTAATTCAAAGTTATTAGACTGGCAGGCTACTGCTACTAGCCTAGTCTAGAAGATAGAAGTCTTTATAGTATCTAAAGACTCTATTATTTCCTCTGATTATTTAAATGCTTATCTAGCTTCTTTCTATAGCTAATACTTAAATAAATCCTGGAATTCCTTATCTTCAATTATAGGGTAGAAGATACCTTTAAAAATAGGATTTTATTATATAGTCTCTGGAATAACTGGAAAGTTCCTTAGAGCGGTTTACCCTTTTCTTATCTTAGAGAGTATTTAATATTATAAAAAAATATATTATTACTTTTTTTTAGTAATATATAGTCTCTAATTATTATATATAAAGTTTTCTATATTATAGTAAAGGAATTATTCTAGATTATAGTCTATATAGATAAATATAAAAGGTAAAAATATTTCTTTTATAATTAATATTAATATAAGATAGAAATTATAATTTTAATAGTATTCTAAAGGTATTTCAAATCTATAGAATTTAATAAAATAGTTAAATTAATAATATAATAGATATTTAGAAGTCTAGCTTAGAGTAAAGCAAAGAGTAATATAATCTAAAGAAAGTAGTAAAAGGCTTAATTCTTCTAGCTAAGAGTCTAATTAGCCTAAAAGCTATATAGAGTTATATAATCTCTAGTAGCTAGAGAGACTAATATAGATATCTAGCTAGAGTATTTAATAGTTTTAAACTAAAAAAAACTAAACTTTAATTAAAGTTATTATCTAATCTAAGTTAGATTAATTAAACTTTAAATCTATAAATAAAAAATAATTTATAATTTATAATTTATAATTATATTTATATATTTTTTTCTAGAAATCTAAATATAGTTATTATATTGTTTTAAAGTATAGTTTAATCTAAAAATAAAAAGAAATTTATAAAAAAATTATATAAAAATATTGCATTATTAATAATATTATATATATATAGGTATATATATATATATATATATATCTTGCATATGCAGTTATATATATATATATATTAAAATTTGCAAATACAAAATAAATCTAATCTAATAGATTTAAATATTGTAAATATTGTAAATTAATATTTAATTTATAATTTACTAGAATAATTTTTGAATTAAATTAAAAATAAGTTTTTTGAATTTTTAATATTAAATATTTTATATTAATATTAAAATTCGAATTTACCTCTAATTAAAATAAATCTATAGTTAAAAAATCTATTTAAAAATTAATAAATAATATAAAACTAGTTTAAAAAATAATATTAAAATTTAAAGTTATAATATTAAAAAAAGATAATTTAATACTAAATATAGAAAAATAAAAACTAAAAAAAACCAAAAAAACTAAACTAAAATAAACTATTAGTTTAACTAAAAACTACTAGTTTTTATATATAATAAACTAGACTATTATAGTTTTTTAATATAGTAAATTAAACTATAATAAAATAGTTTAGTCTAGTTTAGTTTAGGTTTTTCCAGTTTAGTTTAACTAGTCTATATAATATAGTTATTATTAGACTTAATATTTAATATAAAGATTTTTTAATCTTAATCTTTTAGTTTCTTAACTTTTTTTAACTCTAGAAGCTAGCTAGCCTAAATAATAATACTAGAGATTCTAGTTAGCTAGCCTATATTATTTGTATAAAACTAGTTCTTTAATATTATTAAATATACTTAGTTAATTTTAATCTAGTATATTATAATAGAAAATATTTACTTCTTAATTTTTATATAATTACTAAATACTTTTATCTATATATTATACTATATTAATTATTCTATATCTTCTAGATTATCTATTTAAAGGATTATATTTCTACTAGAAAGAACTCTATCTAATAATACTATATAATATATTACTATCTATTCTCTAGTCTAGGTAATAGTATAATTTACCTATTTAATAAGTTTCTTCTCTTTCTAATATAGGAAAGTAACTATAAAAACTATAATATTTTTTATATAAACCTATAGGTCTATTTTTAATAATAATAAAATAACTATTAAATTTAATATATTAGATAGTTTATTACTTTCTGCTAGAGATAAAATACTAGGTATTTAATTATTCTACTTTATTATAAAAAATTCAGATAAAATTATATAGCTTTATAAAGCTATATTATAATATAATAACTTCTAGAGAAAAATAATAGTAGCTATATAATTAGTCTATATAATAAGAATATTAAAATACTTAAAGATTTAGTTCTTATAGACTAATTAATAATTTAACTATTTTTTAATATTAGAGATCTTCTATTTAATAGTATTTAATATAGACTTATTTTTAATATTTATATAAACTAATAAACTATATTTACTAGCTTAATAAATAGATCTAAAGAAAAAAAAGATTTCTTTTTTCTAATAGTATTTTTAAGTTTAATAAACTGTTTAAAAAGCTTTTATACTTAGATTTATAGTTTAGAAGATTTATTATTAATATTTAGATTAAGCTATAACTACAGTAGTAGTTATATTAATTCCTTTAGCTTTATATCTATTACTGCAACTATAAATAAGAAGATATAAAGTTAAAAAGAATATTAATTAAATAAGAAACTTTAGTAGAATAAGGTTTAAATACCTGCAAAGCTTATTTGCTATATAGAGAAGAGTTTACTAATTCTACAGAGTCTCTAATTATCTGCTAAAAAGAAAGTTCTATAATAAAAATTTCTTAAAGAAGTAAATAAACTTCTAACTAGACTTACTGCTAAATACTCTATTTCTAGTAACTCTAGCTAGAGTAGATAGTTTAAAAAAAAGTAATCTATACAAGTTAATATAGAGTTAGCATTAGGTTAAGTTGAGCTTAGCTTATTAAGCTTAGATAAGTCTAATTAAACTCTTAATATCTTAATAACTATAAAGATATTAAAATATAAATAATACTATTCGATAGCCCTGCCAATTTAGGTTAGAATAATATATAAAATATTATATAATATTGATTATTCAGCAATATATTAAGGGTTAAATCGAGCCAAGCCGAAAATCGCCTAAAAAATTTTGGGTTTTTAAGCTCAACTACTTTAACCCTTAATATCTTGCTTAATAATCAATATTATATAATATTATATATATTATTCTAACCTAAATTGGCAGGGCTATCGAATAGTATTATTTATATTTTAATACCTTTTGTGGTTGTTGAGTTATAAGTGTTCAAAGTCAAAAGTTCGAATACTTTTAACGCGCGGAATCGGGCTCAAATGCTAACACTAAGAAATCTTTATTATCTCTAATTCTATACTTTTTCTTTAATACTAATCTAATTAATAATATTTAGAAGTAGTTCTCTATTACTATTATAATTATAGATTATATTAATAATTTCTGTTTTCTTATCTAGAGTAGCTCTATAGTCTAGAATTACTAAATATTTATACAGGTATATATTAACTAACAGAAAGATAGAAATAAACTTATATAATCTAGTTTTCTCTTAATAAATATAAGCTAATTTACTTTATTCTAAAGTATTCTAAATTTACCTATCTAATAAAGTCTATTAAAATAATTATACAGATTTATAATAAAATAAAATTAAATTAAAGATAATTATAAAATACCTTAAGATTAGTCTAGATATATATTTAAATAGATTAGAGTAAATCTATAATATAGATACTAAAGCAGCTAAACTTTAAATAGCTCTTATCTCTATTACTAGTTTTATTTAAAGAATAAATACTCTCTAGCTTTAATATATATATATTGCATTTTTACTATTTTAACTAATTTATATTTACTTTATCTAATATATTTAGAGTATATAAAGGTTTAAAAGAATTAAAAATAAAGCTTATTAAATTCTATACTAAATAGTAAAGGCCTTTTATTATAAACTAACTAATATAGAGTCTAAAGAATAATAAAAAGGTAGTATAATATAGTATAGTAGTAAGGCAGATATAAGATTATATAATTACAGCAGATATAAAAGGTTAAAGAAGTATAGAAATATACTTAGTATACTAAAATATATTCTAATAATATAAACAAATATAATAATAAAGAAGATATACTTATAGAGATATATAAAAAGAACTAGATATATAAAAATACTTATTTATACTTTATAGATATATTTAATTCTTTATACTTAATATATTTTAATTATCTACTATTTACTATAGATTAGTAAAAATAGTACTAAAAAAATTATAATTTAACTAGATTTTACTTTTAACTTAGCTATTATTATTTAGTTTATTAATTAGATTTAATATATTATACTAGTAAAGCCTTACCTAAAGAATTATAGTAAATAAGCTATATTAACTAGTATTAGCATTAGGTTAAGTTAAGCTAGAAAATTAAGCTTAGCTTATTAAGTTAAGTTAAGAGTGCAGGCTTAGCTTATTAAGTTAAGCTAAGGGTTTAAACTCGACCTGGCTTACAAGCTAAGCTTGTAAACCTAATATGTAACCTAGTTCTCTAATTAGAACTAGTATATTAATAAAATCGCCTATTAGATTATTCTATTAGAACTAGTACTAGAGTAAGCTCTAGAAAAATTAAGGTTTAAGCTAAGCTTGCAGGCTTATAAGTTAAGCTAAGCTAAGCCTCTTAACTTAACTTAATAAGCTAAGCTAGTATTCTTAACTTAACTTAGAAGTCTTAGCAAGTTAAGCTAAGCTAAGCTAAGCTTAAACTTAACCTATTGCTTACTCTAATATTAACTATCTATAAAAGATCTAGAAGAACTTAGATTATTAAAAAAAAACTAGATAAAAAGTTTTACTTAAACTTTCTCTAATAATAGTATAATAGAATAGCTAAAAAAGATTCTGGAATAATAATATATTAAATATTCTTAACTCTATTACTAAAGGCTTAAATATTTAAGATTTAAATATATTAAATAATAATTATTAAATAGCAATAAGGCTTATTATATCTTTAATTAATTAGAGTAGCAGAATAAAATTAAATAAACTAATTATAACAAAATTATATAAATTAATTAGCTAGCTTTAAAAATAGCTTTATAAAATATTATAGATATAGATAAATAGTAATATTAATAATAAAAATAATAATAATATAACTATAAAAATTAAATTACTAAAGTTTAAACTATTTAACAGTAATTAATATAAATTATAGATATTTATTATTTAGTTAGACTTATATTTCTAAATAATAAATATAATTAATAATAGAGACAAAATTTTTTTATAATATCTTATATAAAAGAACTAGTATTTAATTAGATTAATCTAATAATAGTTAATAGAAATATAAATAAAAAAAATAATTAAAACAAAATTACAAAATAGATTTATTAAAACTATATAAGCTTTTACAAAGAATTAAACAAAATATTTAGTATTAAAGATAAAACTAAGATTATAGAATAAAAGCTTAAATATCTATATTAGATTTAATTAGTAGTAGATTATATAATATAGTTTAGATAGATTATATTCTATCTAGAATAGAAATTATTAATACAGATTATAGTATATAAATAAAGACTTAAAAAAGAAATATAAAATAAGATAATATAAATTAATAAACTAGATAATATTAATAATCTTATTAAAATATTAATCAGAATTAATAATAGAATATTTAAAAGAAAATAAATTAGAAAATATACTAAATAATAGAGAAATAATAGCTACTAAGAATTAAATTAATATAGACTAAACAAGAAATAACTAATAAGAAATAAAGACTCTTATAGATTATAGTTAATAGAATTAGATACTATAGTACTAAAACAGAATAATAGAATTAATTAGAAATTTAGAATTAGAAATAATAAATAAAGAGATATTAAAAAGTAATTATAATAAAATTCTAAAAAATCAGAAATAGATATAATACAAATAAATAACTTAAAATAATAAAAATAAAGATATAGATCTTTTAAATATTAAATAAATTAGATAAGTATTAGTATTACTAGAATCTATACAAAAAATACAGAATAAAATTAATAAATATCTATAGAAAACTTAGAAGATATCTAAGATAATAAAATAATTTATAAAGTAATAAATAATACTATTAGATAAAAAAATTAATAAAATAGTTAAAATAATTCTATAAAAGAATCTAGCTAAATTAGAAGAATAGTATAAGATAGATATATAGCTAAGCCTATCTTAGAATAAGCTTAGCTTACTTTAGAAGCTAAATCTACTCTAGAGCTTATTCTATATATATATTTTAGCTAAGTTAAAATATTATCTAACTATAATTTATTATTATTTAGCTAAATAGCTTAATTAATATATAAATAAACTTTAGTACTAATTATTCTTATCTTAGCTTATTTAATATATAAATCGAAAATTAATTTTATATATATATCTATTTAGAACTTAAGATATACTTTAGCCTATTATATAATATATATATAATATAAATTAAGTATTAGCTGCATATATATATATATATATATAATTTATTTAGAGCTTAAATTACTCTATATTAAAATCTAAAAAACCTCTAGCTTATAAAATATACAAATTAAATATTGCTTTATATATATATATAAATTATTTTAAAATTAGAATATATTAATTTATTATAGTAAACCTTAGAATATATTCTAGTTTATATATAGTATAAATTAAATATTAGCTATATATATATATAATCTATTTAGAACTAAACTATTTTGTTTTTATTCTATATTAGAATTTAGAATATCTCTTAAATTATGCAAAATATAAGTAAATATTAATTTATATATATATAACTTATATAAGATTACTATATAAAAACTTAGATATATTTTAACTTATATAGAATATAAATTAAATATTAGCTATATATATATATAATCTATTTAGAATTAAATTATTTTTTTATTCTATACTAAAACTTAAAATATCTCTTAAATTATACAAAGCATAAGTTAAATATTAGCCTTATATATATATAACCTATTCTTAGAACTTAATAGAATAGAAAAGAAGTTAAAAGATATTAGATAAATTAATATATAGATAATTTATACTTATTTAATTATAATATAATAAGATCTATTTAAAGGTAATAATTTTATCTTATAATTTTTTTAAATATATTATTGCAAAATATAATAAAGAATCTTTATAAATATAGCAGGAAATTACTCTTTACTATTTAATAATTAGTTAATTATAAATAATAATTAAATTAATAATATCTTTAGTTAATTTCTATATAATCTCTCTATAGAGATATATTTAGCTTAATTCTAGAATATATATAGTATATACTATATATACTATTAATATATACTATTTTTATTAAATACTAATTTGCTTTAATAAGAATTTATTAAAAATCCTATATAAATTAAAGTATATTATATTTAATTTAAAAAATTTCTAAATAATAATAATATTTTATATCTCTTATTAGATAGTAAAAGTAAAACTAAAAATTAAAAATATTATTCTAAAATCTCTATTTGTATAAGACTTAATTAGATATATATTCTTTTAAAGCTATATTTTAATTTAATATATATTAAGTATATATAGAATACTATCTTTAATAAAGGTTTTATTATTAGTTGCAGTACTATATATAAAATTACTATTTATAATATTAGAGATTAATTATTTATTTCTAAATATTCTAAAACCTCTATAAATAGAGTTTTATATTTTATTTATTAAGAAAATCTATTACTTACTAATTAATCTAAACAAAATATTTATATAATATTTGTATAGCTTTTATTAAAAATATATATATTTAGATTTAATTTATATTTTATATTAATAAAAACTATAAAGCTTCTAGTCTTATACTTCTTTAAAAATATAAAAAAGATAGAGAAAATAATAAAATATATTATTAAATATATATATATAGTAGAATTAAATACTATAAATATATATCTATATATATACTTAAGCTATATTCTGCTTATAATAATATAGAACTAAATCTCTTTCAAATATTTTGTTAAGAAATAGAATAGATATCTAATAATATTTCTGCTAATAAACTTCTAAAAAGGAAAACTAAAAATTAGTATAATATATTTTTTTATTTCTAGAATAGATAATTACTCTATTATTGTTTTTATTTAAAAACTAAAAGATATATATATTTTAATTAAGAATCTGTAATATTTAAAAGAAATAAGATAAGTTTTATATTAATCTAAACTAAGTATATATTAAGTATATAGATTATAAACTATTTTTATTAATTATTTATTAGCTAGCAATTTTAAGTTATAATATATTATATAGATTATTTCTATAAATATAACTTGAATTTATATACTATATTTATATATTTTAGTATCTTATAGTATATATAATATAAATACTTTAATTTAATTTACTTATATTTATATTAATTATTCTATATTATAGTATTTAACTTGTAGTAAGTATAAATTATATATTAACTTAGTATATACTAACTATATTCTAGTATTTAATTATCTTTAAAAAATATTTAAAATTAAATCTTATAAATACTATTTATTATTTAATATTTTTGTTCTATATAATTAGAATTATTTCCCTTTTATTCTTTTTATTTATTAAAAAAGCTATTTATATTTCTCTCTTCTAATAACAAAATTAAATTATAATTTTATTAAAGAAATTATAAATTTAATTTAATTAGTATTAGTATTAGATTAAGTTAAGCTAAGAGTTTAAACTTAACTTAGCTTACAAGTCTAATATATAATCTAGTTCTCTAATTAGAACTAGTATACTAATAAAATCGCCTATTAAATTACTCTATTAGAACTAGTACTAGAGTAAACTCTAGAAAAATTAAGATTTAAGCTAAGCTTATAGACTTATATATTAAGCTAAGCTAAGCCTTTTAACTTAACTTAGAGATTTTAGCAAGTTAAGCTAAGCTTAAATTTAACCTATTGCCTACTCTAAATTTAATAAGAAAATATTCTTATATTAATTATATATTAATTCTATATATTCTAAGCTTGTATTATATATATACTAACTAATATAGGCAAATTTTTAATCTCTTTACAAGTTCTTACTTTCAAGAAAAAATATTAAAATTAAATATTTAATTCTATTTAAGTTTCTTTAAATATTTTAGATAAAATTACTCGGGCTGTAGCTCAGCCTACCCCAGGGGCTGAAATACTTAAGTATTTGAAACCTCAACGTATCCCAAGGGCTTTTGATTTTTCCTACTCTAATTAGGGGTAGTAAAATTATATAATAAATACTATAAAATAATATATACTTTATTACATAATATATATAAAATTCGGAATTTTCGGAGTTAAATTGACTGCACTATAAATGAAAGTAGTAAATTACATATACAAATCGCAAAATTACTAAAGTTTAAAGGTTTTTGAATTTTCTCGAACTAACCTATTCAGGTATGATTTTTTTTATATTTTTTTATATAAGATATAGCCTATTAGATATATAAATATTCAATCCCTATTTGAATATTCCTACATTTCGATTTTTAATAAATGTTTGAAGTTTTTCGCGCAAAAGCTAAGTCTACTCCAGAAATTATAAAATTACTGGAGTGTGTTCAGCTCCTGGAATAGGCTAAGCTTGTCTTAGAGTAGGCTCAGCTGTATATCCCTTATATATTAGAATAAAAAATAGTAAAATATTAAAAGAAGTTATTGTATATTTCTTTATTATATTAAATACTCTCTAAAACAAGAAGCTAATCTAAAGCTTTAAGGAATTTTCTAGTTATTCTAAAGACTATATAATAACTTAATAAGATTCTGTTTCTAAAGATATCTTCTATCCTATACTTAAAAACAAAAAATTACAAGATTTATCTAAGCATTAGCTATAGAAAGAAACTAGACAAATATCTAAATAATTAGAAAATTATACAAAGTCTTTAAATACTATAGAAACTTCTATTTTCTAGGCTAGAGTAGTAGTAGCCTACTAGTCTAATATCTTTAAATTAACTTAAATATATCTCTATCTATTATAAATAAAATAGGAATTATATTTATAATATAAAGAATTAGGCAAGAATTATTTTATTATAAAGATTCTTAATATTATAATTATTCTATAGAAGATCTCTAGTTTTAAATCTCTACTAAATTCTTTAATAAGTATAAATACTAAAGCAGATCTACTATAAAAGGAAATTAATAATATATTTAATTATCTTAGTATCTTTATTCTTTAGTTTAATAGTAATAACTATTATATATAAAGTTAGAAAATTAATATTATTATTAATAATATTAATCTTGGTAATATTAATATATTATATTAGTAAATATCTCTAGAAAAGAAGTACTAGAAATAGAATACTATTTAGAAAACTATAAGAAACTAGATAATAATCTTGCTAAATTAGAGAATTATAGAATTAATCTTTTTACAGAATCTATTTATTATAGCAGATATTTAATATATCTTAAATATATAATTTAGTATTACTAAATTAGTATAGCAATTTAAATTATATTAGAAATTTATAAAACTAATTAATATAAATATATTTATAAATTCTATTATAGTTTATACTAAAAGGAAATAAATCTATTCTAAACTCTATAATATAGAGATTATATTTAATAATATCTTTTATAACTAGTTTCTTAGCTATATTATTAAATATAAGTCTAGCTAAGTAAGTAAATACTTTAAGAGATTTTATATTACTAATATTATTAATAACTCTATAATACAGAATCTAGATATTAAAAAGATATTAAAGAACCTTATATTATATAAAAAGAATATTATTAGTATATAAGTACTATAGAAAAGTAGTAATTTAATTTTAAAATTAAATACTTCTTTACCTAAGTTAAATAGCTTAAAATTAGAAGGATTAATTATAATATATTAGCTATACAGTCTCTATTATAAAGAATTTTATAATAAGACTAAATACTAGACTAAGTAGATTATATATTTTGAATTATATTCTTTAGAATATTAAGGTTATACTAGAACTAGTTAAATAATATTAATACCTTTTAATCTATCTAATTCTCTAAATCCCTTTATAATTTATAAAATAGATAGTATCTCTATTTCAAATAATACTATAACTACTAGCTTATAGGTTAGAGACAATAATAGATATTAGATATTAGATTAGATATTTATCTAATTATTTAGAGAAAAGCTTTTCTATTATTTAAGTCAGTAATAAATACTATAGAGTTTTTTAAAGAAATATAGAAAGAATATTTATTATCTAAAGAAATTAGTATTATATTTATTTAATTTAATAATATTCTTTTTTACTATATAATATTTATTATACTTCTAGAGTAAATAATAATATACTATCTTTTAAATTATTAAAAACCAAGAATTCTATATCTAGATTAGTCTAGATAATAATTATTTTATTATAAAGACTCTAGATAGAAACTAATTCTATAAAACTTCTATATCTAGAGAATATTAATATTTAATTTATCTAGTATTATTACCTCTATAGGTTCTCTCTGTGCTTACTATTACTACTAGAAGCCGCAAGAATAAAAGACTAATTATAACTAATATAGAGATTTCTAGTACTCTAATTTAATATAGTATTACTTATATTATAATAAAATAATATTAAATATTCTATTATATTAATTAAGGAGACCTATTATATCTAATATATAACTAGAATTTAAGTATTTTTATAGAAGAATTAAAAGATTTCCTATTCTATAATATCTGTAAGCAAGTTAATATAACTAGAAAGATATTATAAAAACTAATACCTAGAGTAATAGCTCTAGCTTAAAGACTTTATATTAATATAATTAGTAATAATAATATATTATAATATAAGATAAATAAAGATTTATTCTTTTATATAAAAATAAGATATATTTTACTAATTATAAATAATACTATTTACTTTAGATAAGTTTATTCTATATTAGATTAAGCTTATATATTAAAGCCTTTATATAATCTAATTAATAACCTATACTAGCAGGAATTCTCTATTATTTTTATTTAATCTAATAATAAGCTCTATATAAAAGCTATAATAGACTACTTTTTATAGTATAAGATTTTCTCTAAATCTATTATAGCTTATATTCTCTAATAGAATAGAGTTAGTAAATAATCTATAAGAATAATAATAAAATAAGCTTAGACTATTATTATAGATTAATAAAAGATAATTCTATAAGGAATATAAAGGCAAGCTAAAATAATATAGATATAATATAATAATTCTAGAAATAGCTACAGAAGCCTTAGAATATAGAATAGTTTTAATAAATATATTAATAATCTCAGGAATAAATAAATAAATTATAAGAATAAAATAGTTTTAGAACTAATAGTTATATATAATTACTATTTATATAGGTCTAAATAATAGATATATATAGAATAATAAGATATATAGCAAGAATATATAAAGAATTACTAAGCAGGTTATATAAAATATATATTAGATATATTAATTAGCAGAATAGTATATAAGATATATAGTATATCTTAGAAGCTATAACAAAGATTAATATATATAATATATAGAAAGAACTAGATATATAAGAATACTTATTTATATTTTATAGATATATTTAGTTTTTTATATTTAATATATTTTAATTATTTACTATTTACTATAGGTTAGTATAAATAATACTAGAAGAATTATAATTTAACTAGATTTTACTTCTAATTTAGTTATTATTATTTAGTTTATTAATTAGATCTAATAAATTATACTAGTAAAGCCTTATTTAAAGAATTATAATAAATAAGCTATATTAATTACTTATAAAAGATCTAGAAGAACTTAGATTATTAAAAAAAAATTAGATAAAAGTTTTGCTTAAGTCTTTTCTAATAATAGCAGATAGAATAGTTAGAAAGAATCCTAGAGTAATAATATATTAAATGCCTTTAACCTTATTACTAAAGGTTTAAGTATTTAAAAAATCTAAATATATTAAGTAATAATTATTAAGTAATAAAATTAGTTATACCTGCAGTAGAATAGAGTAGTAAAATAAATATAAATTAATTAGCTAGCTTTAAAAACAGCTTTATAAAATATCTTAAGTATAAATAAATACAAATACTAGTAATAGAAATAATAATAATATAATTATAAAAATTAAACTACTAAAGCCTAAACTATTTAATAATAACTAATATAAATTATAGATATTTATTATTTAGTTAAATTTATATTTCCAGATAATAAATATAACTAATAATAGAAATAAGATATTTTTTGTAATATTCTATATAAGAGAATCTATATTTGATTAAATTAATCTAATAATAATTAACAGAAATACAAATAATTAAAATAATTAAAACAAAATTATAAAATAGATTTACTAAAGCTATATAAGTTTTCAAGAAGAATTAAATAAAGTATTTAGTATAGCTAATAGAACTAAAATTATAAAATAAAAGTTTAGATATCTATATTAAATCTAATTAGTAGCAGATTATATAATATAATTTAGATAGATTATATTCTATCTAGAATAGAGATTATTAGTATAGATTACAGTATATAAATAAAGATTTAAGGAAGAAGTATAAGATAAGATAATATAAGTTAATAGATTAAATAATATTAATAATCTTATTAAAATATTAATTAGAATTAATAATAGAATATTTAAAAAAAATAAATAAGAAAATATACTAAATAATAAAGAAATAATAGCTACTAAGGATTAGATTAATATAGACTAAATAAGAAATAATTAATAAGAAATAAAGATCTCTATAGACTATAACTAATAGAGCTAGATATTATAGTATTAAAACAGAATAATAAAACTAATTAAAACCAGGAATAATAAAAGTTTAAATATTTTAACTATAATAAAGAAAGCTATTATATAATAGATTATAAAATACTAAAGAAACTAAAATAATAATTAAAAGTAATAAATAAAGAAATACTAAAAAGTAACTATAATAAAGTTCTAGAAAATCAGGGATAAATATAATATAAATAGATAACTTAGAATAATAGAAATAAAGATATAGATCTTTTAGATACTAAATAAACTAGACAAATATTAATATTACTAGAGACTATATAAAAGATACAGAATAAAATTAATTAATATTTATAGGAAATTTAAGAAATATCTAAAATAATAAAATAACTTATAAAATAATAAATAATACTATTAGATAATAAAATTAAAAAAGTAATCAAAATAATTCTATAAAAGGATTTAACTAAACTAGAAGAATAATATAAGACTAACAAGATATCTAAGAAGTTAAAAAGTATAAACAGCAAATAGTTATTTAAAATTAATAAAAAATCAGGTATTAAAATAGTTAAAACCAAGATATAAATAATAGATTCTATTTTATTAAATATAGTATAATATAATTATAAATATAAAGTTTAAAAAACTAGAAACTAGAGAAATTCTTTATAAATAGAAGTATTAGCTTATTATAATAAGCTAGAATATATATATATAGAGTATTAGAGATACCTATAATACAAGATTATATATTAAATAATATATTATAAAGATTATTACTTAATATATTATAATACAAAGATTAATAATAGATATTTTTTATAGAAAAACTAGAATAAAAGATATTAATAAAAGAAATAATATTAGTTAGTAGTAATAGCTAAAGAATAATATATTAAGATATAGACTAAAATTATAGACTAACTAGTTAAAGTACTTGTTAATTTAGAAGCTATAGGAAATTTTATAAATTTAGAATTTATAAAAAAATTATAGATTTTAGAAAGAATTAAAAAATAGTTAATACTAATTTTAGAATTTAATAAAAAAGATTTAGAATAGTTCTTAATTATAGAGATAGAAATTATACTAGTATTAATATAAGACTATTTGAAGTTACTTAATTTTAATATAACTAAGATTAAAGA
Organism: Paecilomyces sp. PK2413; assembly: GCA_023624055.1. Classification (NCBI taxonomy): domain Eukaryota; kingdom Fungi; phylum Ascomycota; class Eurotiomycetes; order Eurotiales; family Thermoascaceae; genus Paecilomyces; species Paecilomyces sp. PK2413. Next base: position 64,887 of record JAMADQ010000004.1, read on the forward strand.
GTATAATATAGTACTTAAAGTATTATAGCTAAAATAATATAATCTAAAGATTAATTAGATATAAAATAAAATATAATTTATAAGATATATATATAGAATAAGGTCTAAATAAGACTACTTCTAGGCCTTCAAGAGTTAGATAGGTAAGGTAGAGTTAGCTATAAAAGAGACTAAGTTAAGAAAGATAATTAATAATTCTAGATTAAAGAAATAAGAAGATTCTAGAAAACTTATAAAAAATAAATTAATAGATAAAATTATATAAAAAGATATATAAACTAAGGAATAATAATATAATTAGACACTATATAATATTATAATAAAGATAAAAAAGTTAAAAAAAATAATAGAATTAAAGATATTAAAAAAATATAAATAATTCTAGAATTTTTTTAATTTTAGTATTAATAAGAGATTACTAGACTATAAACTATATAATTACTAGATATTTTTAATTAATAGAAAGCTATTAATATATAAACTAATTTACCAGTTATTAGAGAAAGAGTTAAAGATATTAAAGATATATATTAAAGAAAATCTATAAAAAGATTATATATAATTATTAATATTATTAATAGAATACCTAGTACTATTTATATTAAAGAAAGATAGAACTTTATAACTATATATAGATTACAGATAGTTTAATATAATAACTATTAAAAATAGATATCTATTACTATTAATTATAGAGATTTAAGATATAGTATAAGAAGTAAAGATCTTTATAAAATTTAATATTACAGATATCTATAATTAACTATAAATAAAGAAAGGTAAAAAATAGAAAATAGTATTTAAAATAAAATTCAGATACTATAAATATAAGGTTATATCTTTTGGATTAATTAATATACTAGTAATATTTCAATAATTTATTAATAAAGTACTAGGAGATTATATATATAACTTTGTAGTTATATATTTAGATAATATTTTGATATTTTTTAGAAACTATAAAGAATATATTAGATATATAAAGATAGTATTATAATAACTATAAATAATAAAGCTAAGGATAAAATTAAAGAAATATAAATTCTATATCTAGAAGATAGATTTTCTAGAATATTAAATTATCTAGAAAGAAATATAGATAGATAAATAAAAAATTTAAATAATTAGAAATTAGCTAGTATTAGAGAATCTATAAGAACTATAAGTATTTATTAGAATAGTAAACTATTATTAATAATATATTAAATAATATACAGATATTATAAGACTACTATTTAATTTACTAAAGAAAGAAAAGAACTATTAATAAACAGAAGTATAATAAAAAATATTTAAAGAAGTTAAAATAAGACTTACTATAGTACTAGTACTTAGATAATATAATTCAAAGAAAAAAATAATTATTAAAATTAATATATTAGACTATATAATTAGAGCAGTTATATTATAACTAGATAATAATAATAAACTATATCTAATAGTATATTATTTAAAAAAGATAATACTAGCAGAATTAAACTATAAGATTTATAATAAAAAATTATTAGTTATAATAATAGTATTCTAATAGTAGAGAATTTATCTTAAAGAAATAAAGTATATAATTAAGATAATTATAGATTATAAGAACTTTATTTATTTTATAATAACTAAAGTATTAATATAAAAATAAGCAAAATAAATAGAAATATTAGTAAATTATAACTTTATAATTAAATATTATAGTAAAAAATAAAATAAATAAATAAATATATTTAGTAGATAACTAGATTACAAAGAAGAAGTTTAAAAACTAGAACTAATATTATTAAAAAGAAGAAAAGATAGAATAATTATATATAATTACTAGATAGTAAGATTAGTAGCTATAATAACTATTAAAAGTTAAGATAACAAATTAATATAATATATATAATAAAAAATAGCTAAAGACAAAAACCTTATATTAATTAAGGAAAAAACTAATAAAATAATTAAAGAAGATAGATTAATTTATTATAATAGATTAATATATATATTATTTATAGTAAGAAATAAAGTAATTAAAAGATACTACAAATTATTAATAAAGGAATATTTTAGATTAGAAAAGATAGAAAAATAAATATTAAGAAACTTCTATTTTCCAAATATATAATAAATAATATACTAATATCTTAAGGAATATAATACTTGTTAAAGAAACAAGACAGTAAGATACTTATTATATAAAAAATTATAATTACTTATAATATCTATTTATTTATAGAAATAGATTATTATAGATTTTATTATATAATTACTAGAGTTATAGATAAATAAAATTATATATAATGCTATTTTTATAATAGTAAATAGACTAATAAAGTATATATATACTATATTAACAAGAATAGATATAATAGTAATAAATATAGTATATCTACTATTAAGATATATATTTAATAAATACAGTATACTAAAAAGGATTATTATAGATAGAGATCTATAATTTATATTAAAACTATAGAAAATATTAATAGAGATAACTAGTATTAAATATAGATTTAGTATAGTCTATTATTTATAAATAGATAGATAAATAGAAAGAATAAACTAAATAATTAAATAATATCTATAAAATTATATAAATTATAACTAAGATAATTAGATAGAATTACTATTAGTAATATAATTTATATATAATAATTTAATTAATATAACTACTAAGAAAATACTGTTTTATACTAATTTTAGGTATAATTCTAAGTTTAGCAGCAAATCAAGAGAAACCAAAAAAGTAAACTATAAAGCTAAAATAAAAATTATATAATTACAAGAAATTTACAAATAACTATATAGAGATATTAAATTTATAAATCTTAGAATAGCAGTATACTTTAATAAAATATATTAGAAGAAATCTGATTTTAAAAGGGAAAAAAAAATATACTTACTATATAAAAATATTAAAATAAAATAATTAAGTAGTAAACTTAATAGTAAAAAGATTAGACTATTTATTATTAAAAAAGAATTAGACTAGTAAATTATAAATTAAAACTTCTAGATAGTATAAAGATATATTTAATTTTTTATATCTTATTATTAGAATTAGTACTATAGAATATTTAAATATAATTTAAAGAAGTTAAAATTATAAAAAAAAAAATAAAATTAAGAAAATTCTAAATAAAAAAAATTAATAGATAAATCTAATATCTTATAAAATAGAAGAGATATAATATCTTAAAGAATATTTAGAAACTAGTTAAGAATTTAATAAACTACTAATATTTAATAAAGGAATATTAAGACTAGCAAAAGTCTAGAAACTAGAATTTAGATTATAAAGAAGTTAGCTTATTAATAAATTGTTAAAAGTAGCAAATAGCTATTAATACTAATAATTATTTTTAGATACTAGATAATTCTATTTAGTAAGATTTTTAGCAGAGAAGAGTTCTAAATTATTAAAAACTTTAAGAATTTTAGCATTATAATCTGATATTTTAATATTATATTTTTTCAAAAACCTCTATTACTTCTAAAGGTTTGTTTGTTTGTTTGTTTGTTTGTTTGTTTTATTCCTTACTCTGATAAATATAGCCCGAAGGCCATGCCGGAAATTCTAACTATACTATTCTAGGTTTATTTTACTATATTAATCCCTAGCACCTGCTAACTACTAGCTACAGAGTGATAAAGTTGCTCTGCTGTATTGGTACAGATATATATAATTAAACATACTGCAGGTACTATGCCTACTGTCTGCTAGAATCCCAATACAGAAATATATATAATTAAATATGTTTGCAGGTACTATAATTGTCTTCCTGTAGTATCCCTCTAAATCCTTTTTGGCTAGATTGCCTTGCTAGCCACCAGCCTGAATTTCCCTTCTATGGACCTTTATTTTCCGAACCATATAGTTAGATAGTAGGTACTTAGTCTGCTGTAGGTTAGTTATAGAGTTCCGGGCCACTTATATTCAGCTCTACCAGGGTAAGCATCTAGTTCTCCCCTTGGCGTCCTATAGGGATTGCAAATATTCTATTCTGGTAGGTGCCATTCTATATCTTTTAAAGTGGGCCCTGGGGTTCCTATAGGATTCTATACTGGGCTTATATTTGGTAAATATAGAAGAAGTATAAATAAACTAATATACTCTCCTTATTTATAAGTATTTTAAAGTTATAGATTCTGTTATACCTAGGTATATTCTAGCTGTCTAGTAGTACTAGTAAACTAGTTATAATAGATTCTGCAAAATACAGAATTAGACCTATAGTAAGTAAGAACCAGACTATTTATTTTATTTAATAGCTATCTATAAGAGACTCTGCCAGTTATTATAGTTGTATTTTGGAAGACTATATTTCATTTTATAGGTTATTATAGAGGGTACAGTTAAGAAATATATAGTATATTATTTAAAAAACTTAGTTATAGGAGCAGTATTCTAAATTAAATATTCCAATACCTATCAGGAAGATACAGAAGCTGATTTTATCTATCCAGAGTTATACCAGAATACTTGCCTCCACCCGGATAAGGCCTTGGTACAAGTCCAGAAATTTAGATATAATAGCTGGAAGCTACTACTGGAATAAAATATTATACTTGATCTATATCTAGCTCTACTTCTATTTCTATTTAGCAGTAGTCTTGATTTACTGGTTTATTATAGAATAAATAGATATAGCTATAACTAATATATTAAATAGAGGGAGGACAGAGTCTGTTTAGAGACTACTATTATACTAATCTATAGCCTGTTATATTATAAGGTCTGCTGCCTTATTACTAGAAATCCTGATATATACAGGAATCTAATAGAAGTAAATCTTAATATTTGAGTTGGTATCTTGTCAGTTATTTAGTTTCTTAAAGATGGTATATAATAGAAACTATCTTAATAACTGATCTGGCCACTATAGGGTCTTAAGGGCCCCCTGGTTATCTGTAAAGATGTCCATGGATTATCCCCAGAATAGTGGGAAGGCAGTAAGGTAGAGAATAAGTATAATACTAATAAGTTTTACAGATAGGACTTCTGACTACTATATTATATCTATATAGACTTACTATTGCATAGGGGATTCTAATACTATTATAACTATATTGATGTAGCTATTAATACTGGAGCTATCTATATATATTTGGCGTTGGTTCAGCATCCCAAGTACCCAGATCTTATAGTTTACCAGGGCTACAGTTATAGATTTATTGATAGTAATATTAGGGGCCTGCTACTACAGTACTATTATAAATAAGATCCAGAGCTTTAGATGCTAGGCATTAATCCTAGCAGCTAGTTTAAACTCTTCCTCTGCTGCCTATAGGGGGATTTATAATAGAGGATTATAGTAATAATAACAGCATGCAAGAAGGTTATAGTATAATAGAATAAATACAATATAGACTAGTGCCTATATATAGAGCTTCTATAGGCACTGTCTTATTAATAGGAGGTACAGTTCTATATTATAGGTATTTCTATTGACTAATCAGAACCTACCTGAAATAATCTTATCTATATTCCTTTGGATTATGGTCAGCATATAGATCTGCTTATTATATAGATAGAAGTGGCTTTGGATATATAAAATATACTAGGCTGATGCTGTATATAGTATAATTAATATAATATATATAATATAGACCTGCTAGAAATTCTGGAGTAAGAGGTTCTATTAGCTTTCTTCCAGAATATTGATGGCCTATAGCTACTGGAAGGTATAAGTATAGATTATCTCTAGGTGTAGCCAAAACTAGAGATAGTAGTTAAAAATAATTCTGAGAAAGTAGGTTCTGTAGATTACTATAATCTATATATTATTTGGAAGTTAGAATACCATTTTATGAAGAATTTTATTATTAATTTTGGGCTTATCCTTTGCTATGACTGGGGTCCAGATAGACGGATATATATATTTTCTGGGAGGGTGAAAGTGCACAAGCTGGAATTTGGAGAGAGAGAAGATTGAGGCATATTAGGCTGCCTAGTCAAGGGCTGGTTCCATAGCTTAAAAGAGGGCTTGGTAGTTGGTATCTTTAATAATATCAGTGGCTAGTATATTAGTATTATCAATATATCTAAATTTATAGATACTATGGATATCCTCCTTTCTAAGGAGATCTGCATTATAGAAGAGATATAGAATTAAAGAAAATAGAGATTCTTATAGAATTCTAGTATAGATGAGGAAGCAGAATTTGGTAAAATTGGCCAGGTATAGCTTTATATAACAGCCAGAAAAAAAACTAGTTATCCAGTTAATAATAATCTCTAGAATATAGTATTTCCAGAGATTATATAGAAAACAGATATAGGATATATTATTAAAGGCTCTGGAGATATCTAATAGGAGTATAGAAATAATCTTTCTATACTTTTATGCAGAATAGATTTTCTTAAATATAATATAGATTATAATATCTATATTCTATCTTTTTTACCTATTAAAGTAATTCTTTGGGAGTAGTTTGAATTATTCTGTTAGGTAGCTAATGCAGTATATAAGAATCTTTTTAAAAACCTTGCCAAGGGTATTAAGAAAGGTAATTGGCTAGTAGACTTTGGAGATTAAATAGTCCTTCTTGGCAGGTTTCTGCAGAACAATAATTTTAGCCTTATAGAAGTAGATTAGGCAATATCTGTAGTAAAGATAGTGGTTAAAAATATTGGTTAGTAAAGGAATTAGTATCTTTATTGCTATCTAAAGTATCTAATTAGTAATACTATCTGGTCTGGATGTTTTGTTGGCCTCTAGATTATAGAATATTTATTAAAGTTTAGTTTTTATAATCTCTAGGGTTTTAATAGGTTTGGGATAGGAGTAGTCCTGGATATTATTAAGGAAGGCAGCCAGTAGATCTAGAAAGAAGGTTTTGGTAAGTAGTTTAGTTTTCTGTTTAAAAAGATAGACTGTTCTATTACTTCCTTGGAGTAATAAAATATATATTAGATAGTAAGAGATATAATCCTTAATCTATTTAACTAGTCTCTAGATTTGGTATATATTCTAGCTATATATAGTAATACAGTCTTAGTATGCTTAAATACAGAATTTACAAATAGTATATTTACTAGTATTAATTAGGAAATAATATTCTGTTATCTACTTATTAGGGGCAGGATAATAATATTTTGTTTAATAGTTATTAATCTAGTATTAGAATTATTTTGCTTCTGCCTATATCTGATAGCAGATTAGAATAAAGTCAGATTAGAATTAAAAGATAATATCTAATATTGGTACAGCAACTTCAATAACTATTTGTAGGACTTTTATAATATAGCTAATATACTAATTGATTTTTACAGTAAACAAATAGTACCAGATTGATAGGGGGAGCTTTAGAAAAAATAGATCTAATATCTCTATAAACTTTTTATTATTAAAATATTTCTAGTTTTATCTTTTCTATAATAGAATAATTTACAGCTAGATATTGATTTCTACTTTAATAGATTTATAGTTAGAGATACCAGCTAAACTATAGATAATCCAAATATAGCTAATTTAATTCTACAGTTCCTATAATATTAGGCAGAGATTAATTATACTGTCTGTATTGCTGGTGCCAATAGCTCCAGGATAGATAATTAGTTCTGGCAAGATAATTATTGTTAATAGAATCTGCTTAATTAGGATTTAGAAGTATTCTGTTTGAAAAAGGTTATTCTAACTTAAAGAGGGGGCTTATAAGTTATCTCCAGATTATAATAAATTATAGATATTAAAGTCTTTTATTATTATATATTCAGATATTGCCTCTAGTAGATAATATTTATAATAGTTTTTTTTTGCTGCAAACTCTATAATAGCCCAAAGTACTTATTTTAGATTTTCTATTCTAGGATTAGTTATAGTAACTGGCTTATTATAAACTATATAAATAAAGATATTAGGATAGTTAGATTAAGAGTAGATTCTAATAGTAAGAATATTATAAATATAATAAATAAGAATCTAATCCAATCTATAATATATATATAGGTATACCTATAGCATAGCTGGTTATTTAATAGTTAGTCAGATAAAAGTATACTAGGTGTGAAACTTCAGAAAGTAATAAATAATATCTATTTATAGGCAGACCTATAGTTTCTGAATAGTAATAATAAAATATTTAAGGATCTTATTATTACAAAGGAGAGTTGCTATTATATGGTTTAATAAGTATTATATATTATATTAAAGAATATATAATATCTCAAAATCCTCTATTATAGAATATAGGGATTTTGTTTCCAGTAAATAGTATAAAATTATATTTCTCTAATTTATATTCCTTATTATAGGAATTAGCCTGAATATAGTTATATGTATCTAGCTTATCCCTTAATATATAATTGTATTAATATCTCTGGTTCTGGGATTCTTCTGGTGTAATTGTTATATAATTCTTTATATAGAACTGAGTCCCTTTCTGGAATCCTATATGCAGCTTAAACTTTAGATTAGATAATAAGGTAGGCTTTTCTATAATAGAGGCCTACTAAGTAATATTTAATTAACTCTCCTTGCTAGTTATTCTTCTCTCCCTACTGGCAAGCTCTGGTATAGAGATAGGATTAGTCTTCTAGTACTTTAGCTGGTTTTTAAATCCTTTTAAATGGCTATATTTCTGGGACTAATTGCTAGGATTGATTAGTCTGGTACTGAATATTTTACTTTTGGTAGCTAGTATATTATAATATATTTATATAGGGACTTTAATTAGAACTAGCTTTTTATTATTAATAGATTCTGGAGCTGGCTAAGATCTTAGTCTAGCTATATTAATAATATTCTAAAAAGATTTTTAGTTAACTATAATATTATAATAGTATATATTGGATATTACTATATAGGCTATTAGTATTAGAGTTAGAATAAAAAATAGTAATTATATTAATTTGGAGGAGCTGGAGTCTATAAAGATTAATAAGAGTAAGAATTCTTCTTTTATAGAGATGGTTTCTATTAATATTTAGCCTAAGCTAGATGCAGGGTCTATAATATAATTGGTTAGGCTTCTCTTTAGAACTTTATTAACTTTAATTAGATTTAGTACTGGTATTAGTATTACTATCAGAGAGGTTAAAGCTATTGGAAGATATATCTCTAATATTAGTTTAGAAGGAGATGGTAGCTAAACTGGTAATTAAGATTAGGATAAGAAAAGAGATATAATAATAGATAATAATAATTCTGTTATTATAATATTTCCTATTATAGAATTTAACCCCTAAAATATATATATATTATTTATATCTAGATTGGTTACTATTATTCTGCTGATCTCTATTTCTGGGAATATTAGATAGATTAGAAAGAATTAGACTTTCTTCTATTTTTTACTCTTTAGGGTCCTTTGGAATTTCTGCTTTATCAGATAGTTTGGATTAATAGCAATATAATTAATATAATAATTAATATAGCAGTATTTTTTAGAAAGATATTATACAGAATAATGTTTTTTAGAATAGTTATTAATATAAATTAGATATTAAATTAAAATAGTACAGATTAGAGTAATATATTTAAAAGTATAGTATTTGAAGCACTATATAATATAGAATCCAGGATTATAGAATTTCATATAAAATACTAGTTTCTAAAGGGACAGGTAATTCTATTTGAGGAATCTATTTATAATCCTTGGATTATCCAAAATAAGTAGCAGCAAGGACTTCTATTTCTTAAAATATAATATACCTCTAGTCTAGCCAATATAGAGAATCTGAATTATTAGAAAAGAGTTTTTTTAAAGGATTTTCTATTATATCTCCTGGACATCTTATAACTTGGGAAGAAAGTTAATAGGAACACTATATATAAGGAGACTATACTGATTGGAAAAAATATAGGTTTATATCTTTAATATCAGTTTTAGAAGCTAGTCCTATATATTATATAATAAACATTCTTATATTCTAGTATTATATATAAATAGGTTAAGATTACTACTCTTTAATTTTTTAATAGCAGCTATCTGGAAGTTAGCTATAGATAGATTCTGATTTAAAATTAGGATTATATTAATTTTTCCTATAATAACCGGTGCAGCTTTATTATAATATAAGGAGTCTGGACCCTTCTATTAGATTTAGATATATATATTCTTGTCTATAGTCAATACTATAAGTAGTAAACCATTAAAAATTATAGTTTATAGATCTAGTAATAAGTCTTTAATAACTTCTAGATTCCAATACTCTAAGCACTATATTTATAATATAATAGATGATAATAAGGTTCTTTAAGTATTTTCTGGTAGACTTTCCGGAGTAACTATTTAGCTATTAGAAATAGTCAAAGACTATTTTCTATATCTATAGTTAAATAACTTAGTTATTATTTTATATATTTCTTCTGCAAATGCCTTAAGATACTATACACTAGGATATTTTTAAAGATTAAGCTTGGCAAATCTTTTGATTATATTGCAGTATTTTATAAAAGTAAAGATCTGGTTAGTAATAGAGTTAGAGTCTCTAATTATTAATTTCAGCTATTTTTTAGATTTCAGAGCTATAAGGAATAGATAAGGGAGTATTTAATTACAGTAGATATAATTTTAAATATATATTATAAAGGATAGCTTTCTATCTAATATATAGAGAGATATTAAATTCTATAAAAATCTTAGTACTAGTAATCTAAAGATAATTATAAAATAGCTTAATTAGATTAATATTATAGTTTCTAGGCACTTAGTAAGGAAAAGAATATTAAGCCAGTTATTACTAGCTATTTGGGATCCTTACCTAACTACAACAGAGGCCCTGGAATAATAGTCTATTTTGCTTATTAAATATACTAGTTATTAATATAAATATTAATAATATATAAGATAGAATTAAAATAGTTTTTTAGAATCAGAAAGGATCCTTACTAATAGAATAAAAAAGAGAGAATACTTAGATAGCTAAATAATTAAAGATAGTTATACTACTAATACAGATAGAAGCAGAGTCAGGTATAATTATAATATTCTATAAAAGGCTAGTTGGTATAATAGTGCTGCAATAAGTCTCTTGCCTTAAAGATATAGTAAAGCAAGCTCAAATAAATAGATAAGTTAAATAAAGATAGAACTTAAAGGTGTAGTAGAGCAAGCTTGAACAAGCAGATAAGTTAAACAAAAATAGAGCTTAAAGGTGTAGCAGAGCAAGCTTAAATAAACAGACGAGTTAAATAAGGATAGAGTTCAAAGGTATAGCAGAGCAAGCTCAAACAAGCAAACGAGTTGAACAAGGATAGAGCTCAAAGGTATAGCAGAGCGAGCTCGAACAAGTAGACAAGTTAAATGAGGATAGAGCTCAAAGGTATAGTGGAGCGAGCTCAAACGAGCAGACGAGTTAATGATGCAAGGTATGCCAAAGTCTTGACTTGGTTTATTTATCTACACGGACTTGCTCGAGAGGCGCCTTGTTTCATTACTTCTAAAGGTAGAAAAGATAGAAGAATAAAAGAATAAATTATTTTTTAGTAATAATAATTTTAGTATTAATCTTTTTTTAAGCTTTTTAAAGCTTATACTACTCTTTATTATTATAAAAGTATTTTTTGTATTTCCTACTATATTTAGTGCAGGCAGTATATTTAGAATATTAATTATCTATAAAATATAGTAAACTATAAAAGAAATATAATTAATAAAAGAAATTAATAATTAGACTATTCTTCTTAATCTTCTTAGAAAGACAGATATTTTTATAATATTTATTATATTTAATAATAGACTACAGAGTATAGTTAGAATATTTAAAAGATATTATAAGCTTAAAAATATTATTTATAGAAAAAAACCAGAATTCTAATAGTAATATAGGCAAGTATTCTATTTATATTTTTAAGGACAAAAACCTTTAAGAGAAGAAATAATATTATAGATTAATAAAAGATAATTCTGCAAGAAATATAAAGGTAAGCTAAAATAATATATATATAATATAATAATTCTAGAAATAGCTATAGAAGTCTTAAAATATAAAATAATTTTAATAAATATATTAATAATTTTAGAAATAAATAAATAAGTTATAAAAATAAAATAGTCTTAGAACTAATAATTATATATAATTACTATCTATATAGGCCTAGATAGCAGATATATACAGAATAACAAGATATATAATAAGAATATACAAAGAATTACTAAGTAGATTATATAAAATATATACTAGATACACTAATTAGCAGGATAATATATAAGATATATAATATATCTTAGAAGCTATAACAGGGATTAATATATATAATATATAGAAAGAACTAGATATATAAAGATACTTATTTATATTTTATAGATATATTTAGTTCTTTATATTTAATATATTTTGATTATTTATTATTTACTATAGGTTAGTATAAATAATATTAGAAAGATTATAATTTAACTAAGCTCTATTTCTAATTTAACTATTATTATTTAGTTTATTAGTTAGATCTAATAAATTATACTAGTAAAGCCTTATTTAAAGAACTATAGTAAGCAGGCTATATTAACTACCTATAGAAGATCTAGAAGGATTTAGATTATTAAGAAGAAACTAGGTAAGAGTTCTGTTTAAGCCTTCTCTAATAATAGCAGATAGAATAGCTAGAAAGAATTCTAAAGTAGTAATAACTATAATAATTAATTCTAGCCTAGATTACTTATTTTAGATATATACAATTTAATATATAATATATTTATTATTAATTAAATTCTAATTTTAGTTCTACTATTTAATAATTAAATTTTAGATATTATTATATTTAATTATAATATATAATCTATACTATAGTATATTTTTTTATAGGTTTAAATAAATTGTTCTACTAGAATATTATATTTAAATTAGTTTAAAGTATCTAGATTTTATTTACTAACTAGTTCTAAAACTTTCTTAAAAAAATTAATTCTAAAGGAAGTAACTATAATCTTTCTAGATATAAGTAATAAAAGTAATACTTTATTATAGAATCCTGCTACTAAAATAGTAGTATAGATACTATATTATATTATAGATAATATTACTTTATCTAAAATAAATAAAAATTAACTTCTTAAGCTTAAGCTAGCTATCTTAGCTATAAAATTAAATTTAGCTATATTAGAAAATATAGAATTATATAACTTTAAAAATAACTTTAAAATAGTAGTTCTATCTAATAAAAATAGATTCTAATAATATTCTGCTAATTAAATAAAAATCTATTTAATCTTTTTTAAAGAGAAATAAACTACTTCTTAATTATTTAAAGTAGCTATAATCTATCTAAAAGCTCTCTAATAATAGAAAGCTATATAAAAGAAAATTAATCTATTAATTTAATAAAAATATTAGTATTTTATCTATAGAAATAAACTATTCTTTAGAACTAAACTAATCTCTAGATAATAGATATATAAAAAGAAAAAAGGTTTAGATAGTTTAATTATTTACAAAGCTTACTAGATAATCTATAGTAATATTCTAAACAAAACTATATTTAATATAGTTATTTATATTTTAGTTATATCTATTGTAATAACTAATATACTACTAGTCTATATTATTTACTATAGATAAGCTATTATATAAGCTAATACTATTTAAGCTTTTCTAAATAGAAAATTAAAATATAATATTTATATATTCTAATCTACTAGCTTCTAGAAAAGTAAAAAGAATATTTTAGTTTATAAATTTAATTAAGTTCTTTATAGATTAATTCTATTAGTAAAGATATAGTATAATATTTTAAAGGAATATTTTCTATTTATAGAATTTTAGACTTCTTTATATAATCTGTATCTTTAGATTTTAATTACTATAGAGAATATATATATTACTATTTATATTAATAATTTTTTAATTATTATTCTTTAGATCTTTATAATATAGATTATTCTAGATAGTATCTCTAAATAATTTAAAATAAAGAATCTAGGCCTAGTTAAATACTATTTAGATATAGAAATTAACTAAACTAATAATAGAATTAAGTTAATTTAAACTAGCTATATCTATAAATTTATTTAATTCTTTAGATAGAAGAACTTTAGCTATATTAATACTTTACTAGATTTTAAATTATAGATTAATAATAAGTCTATTTCTAAAATTAATATAGTATTAGCTACTATTAGTAGCTTGCTATAAAGACTTATCTAGATCTAGCAAAGGTAATAAGTTTACTAGTAGAATAGAATTTCTATCTAATATCTAAATACTATATAGTATTAAAGTATATTATATACTATTTAGTCTAGATAACTAATTATAAAATTATCTATTATATAGGTAATAGTAATATAGATTTTCTATAAGTATATTATAATTCTAATTATACTAGTAATTCTTAGAAGTAATATTTAATATTAAGGTTTATTTTAATACTTGCTAATAGATCTATTGTATAGAAATTCTGCAAGCAGATATATATATTTATTAGTTTTAATAAAACTAAATATATTACTATTTCTAAAGCTACTAGAGAAATATAGTAGATTAGGAAATTAATAATTAATATAAATATTACCTTCTAGTAAAAGCTAATTACCTTATATATTAATAATAATAAAGCTAGAGATTTAATTTTAGCTTTCTTTAATATTAAGCATTCTAAGTATATTAATATATAATTTTACTATATCTATAATATACTATTCTAAGGAATAATTAATCTAAAATATATTAATTTAGCTAATAATATAGCTAATAGCTTTACTAAAAAACTTCTAACTCTAAACTTTAGAATCTAGATTAGATAGCTTAGCTTAGCTGCAATAATTCTATAATATTAAATTATCTGTCTTTTACTACTATATTGTATTTTACTATATTTACTCTATTTGTATTTAGTTTATTAGCTAGTTCTATATATTTTCTAGTACTTAGATTAAGGGAAAGTATTAGATACTCTAGCTAAATACTTATATTAGTCTCTCTAGCTAGAAGAATTAAGCCTTTTACTGCTTTCTTTAAGAATTACTTAAAGAAAATAACTAAGATTAGATTTAAATTAGAAAAATATTTATAATAAACTTTAAGTTAGTAAGCAAAATATTATAATAGAATCTATAAGTCTAAATTCTATATTATAGAAAACTATATTTGTTTTTTAATAAAGAATATTTAGATAAATAAACTAATTAAGAAACTAAATAATAAATATTTAGAATTCTATAAGATTATTAAGATTATTAGTAAATAAGTCTATTATTTTAAACTATTAAAAAGTCTAGATTAAATATATTTAATCTTTTATATATTCTTACTAAAATTCTACTAATACTAGTAGAGAGAAAAATCTAAGTATCTAGAATTAATTCTAGTTAATAATGAATTAGAATAGAAGATTAAAGATATTTTAAATAAATAAATAATATATAGAAAGAAATAATATTTAATTAAGTAGAAAAGCTATTTATTTTATAAAAATTTATAGTAGTCTAAGACTAATCTTAAGTATATCTAAGAACTATTAGCTAAATATAGAGACTAAAATAAATCTACTAGAAATCTATTTATAAGCTAGCTTCTAAAAAAGATATTAAAAAGAAAGTAATATAATTAATAAAGGTTTTCTTTTTATTTATAGAGTTTTTAGATTTACTTAACTAGTCTATTATAAAATAGTATTATTCTTTTTTTATTTTATTCTATAAATATAGATTTTAGAGTTTTAATAATACTAGAAAGTAGTCTAATTAGAAATATTTTTATCGGGCTGTAGCTCAGCCCACCCCAGGGGCTAAAATACTTCAGTATTTGAAACCTTAACGCACCCCAAGGGTTTTTGATTTTTCCTACCCTAATTAGGTGTAGTAAAATTATATAATAAATATTATAAAATAATATATACTTGATTACATAATATATATAAAATTCGGAATTTTCGGAGTTAAACTGACTGCGCTATAAATAAAAGTAGTAAATTACACATACAAATCGCAAAATTACTAAAGTTCAAAGGTTTTTGAATTTTCTTGAACTAACCCTTTTGGGTATAATTTTTTATATATTTTTTAATAAAATATAGATGATTAGCTATATATATATTTAATCCCTATTTGAATATCCCTATGTTTCAATTTTTAATAAATGTTTGAAGTTTTTTGCTCGAAAGCTAAGCCCACTCCAGAAATTACAAAATTACTGGGGTGTGTTTAGCTCCTGGGGTGGGCTAAGCTTATCCTGGGGTAGGCTTAGCTATATGCCCTATTTTTATTTAACTAAACTATTTCTAGTACTAAGATTTAAAAATAAGTTTAAATTTTCTATTAAAAAAAGAATTCTTTAATTATTAACTATTTTATTATTATAGAACTTTATAGAACTATTATTCTTATTCTTTTTATTATTAAAGAAAGAAATATTATATATTTTATATATAATTTTTTGTATTTAATATATATCTTTTACTATTATATTAAAGAGATTAAATAATTATTTCTATAGCTAGAATATCTTCTACTTAAATATAGATAAAATTAATAAAATTAATTTACCTTTAAAATTATCTAAAATTACTATATAAATCTTATATTTAATATAGTATTAATTATACTTTATTATAATATAACTTATATAAGAATATATATAATAGATTATTAAATTATATTTTATTTATTTAGTATAGTAAAGATATATTACTCTAGAAATAAAAGAAAAGTTTTAAGCTAATAATAATTCTAGTATAGCTTTAGAGATAATAGAGCTATTCTTTATTACTATATTAGTAATAGTAATAGTAGTACTAGTCTATTCTAATATTTTAATAGTAGCTAGTTTAGTTTAAATTTTTATATTAATAATCTTTTTTATTATTATTATTTCTTTCTATATTTTTTTTACTATATAAATACTAATAGAAGCTACTTTAGATTTAGTAAAGCTAGTAGACTTAGTAATAGAAAAATAATTTCTTTTATATATAGCTAGAAATTCTAATTTAACTATATTAAAAAGAGCTATTTATATTTCTATTAATACTAATAAAAAGAAAATTAGTAGTAAAGATATAAACTAATTATAATATAATTCTAGAGATATTTTTAGTTTTATTAATAGATTCTCTATAGACTATAAAGAGAGAAAAAAATTAGCTATCTAGTTAATAACTATAAAAGAAGTAATATTATTCTATAGAAGAAATTATCTTTCTAATATTATAATAATAGTTAAAGTCTTTAGTATTTTAATAGTATTTAAAAAAAGAGAAATAAAAGTTATAGTAGTATTTTGTTTTAATAATTTTATAATAGTAATTATCTTTTTTTAAAGCTTAATTCTAATTCTATTCTATTAAGAAAGAAATATAGAAATAGAAGTAATATTTTTAAATAGAGATAATATATTACAGAACTAAATAATATTATATTAGTTTTAATTTCTATTTTAATATTAATATTAGAAAACTTACTAGAGAGATTAGTTTATAAATAGTATTCTTGCTATAGCTATACTATATATTATCTTAATTTTTCTTAGAAAGTATTTTAACTATTATATATATTAATATTTACCTTTATTACTTTCTAGATTAATATATCTATAGAGCTAAAGCTTTAAATAAATATAGGAAATAATTAGAAAAAAGCTTTTTAAATCTATTATTATACTATTAGTAATTATTCTTATTTAAAAATATATCTAATAATTATATTAGATATATTTAAAAATAGAAATTATATATAGTATAAAGAGAAAAGATTATTATTTTTAGTAAAATTATAATAATAGACTTTATTATTTTAATTATATAGTATTAATTTTCTAGTAATACTATTTTCTATATAAATCTCTAACTATCTAGAAGCTACTTTTATAGCTTAAAAAATTAAACTATTAGCTACTATTTATTATTACTATTTATAGTAATATTAAAACTCTATATAATATTTTAACTAATAGCTTAAAGATAAGTTTTATTAAAAGAAAAAATAATATTAGAATTCTAATTCTTTATTAGACTTTAAATAGGTAATATAATTTTAATATTCTGAAGCTTCTAAATTTCTAAAGGAACTTATATACAAGAATATAGTATATAAGTATAAAGCAGAATAATAGTATAGAATTCTTAAATATTCAAGATTCTAGAGATTTTAAATTACTACTTTAAAGAAATTAGTAATCTATTCTAATACTATTCTATATTTATTTTCTAAATAGTATTTATACTAGAATTCTTATACTAAACTCTTTTAGTAGAAGTAGCTAGAAGCTAGAAAGACTCTATATAGAAAATACTAAGACTCTTACTATACTAGCTAGCTAATCTAATTACCTACTAGCTTTTCTAGAACTTCTATTTCTTACAATAGCTTAATTTACTTTAGAATAAGCTTAGTCTATTTAGAGTAAGTAATAGGTTAAATTAAAGCTTAGCTTAAACCTTAATTTTTCTAAAGCTTACTTTAGTACTAGTTCTAATTAGAGAACTAGATTATATATTAGGCTTATAAGCTTAGCTTGTAAGCTAGGTTAAGTTTAAACTCTTAGCTTAACTTAATAAGTTAAGCCTATACTCTTAATTTAACTTAGTAAGCTAAGTCTAATTTCTTAACTTAACTTAACTTAATACTAATACTAAGTCTATTTTAGAAGCTAAATATATTTTAAAAACTAAATCTATTTAAGAAATTACTAGGCTATAGCTTAACCTACTCCAGAATAAGCTTAGCCTACTCCAGGAGCTAAATATACTCTAGTAATTTTGTAATTTCTGGAGTAGGTTTAGCTTTTAAGCGAAAAACTTCAAATATCTATTAAAAATCGAAACGAAGAGATATTAAAATAGGAATTAAACTTCTATATAGCTAATAGTCTATATTTTATATAAAAAATATATAAAAAAATTATATCTAAAAGGGTTAGTTTAAAAAAAATCAAAAGCCTTCGAACTTTAGTAATTTTGCAATTTATATATGTAATTTACTACTTTCATTTATAGCATATTCAATTTAACTCCAAAAATTCCGAATTTTATATATATTATATAATCGAATATATATTATTTTATAGTATTTATTATATAATTTTACTATGCCTAATTAGAGTAGGAAAAATGAAAAACCCTTGGGGTGCGTTCAGGTTTCGAATACTTGGGTGTGTTCAGCTCCTGGGATGAGCTTATCCTGGGATAGGCTGAGTTGTTTGCCCGGAGATACCAAGGCTCTCGCTATACTAGCTGGCCGATCTAACCGCCTGCCAGCACTCCCGGAACCCTGGTTTCTTACAGTAGCTAAATGCTAAGTTAATAATATACATGTGAATAGCTGCTAACCGAGGCTATTACTATATTTTGGAGAATAGAAGCATTATGTTAATATGGAAGGTAAGCTAGCCTAGAAGAGATGAATTAGTAATTAATAATAGCAGCTAACGCTAATAATTCGTGTTCTGAATTTACATAGCATGTTGATCTGCTAGGACTTGTGCGATCCAGTTCTTCCCGTGGGGTTGAATTACATACTGTAGGAGCTACTGATACTTTTAATATCCCCCGCAAGTCGTTAGGTCTGTGGGGTAAACACCTACCTTAAGAGACTGTCCCAAATTTCGATATTCTAGCCACCGTGCAGTGCAGCAGCAACCCGAGAGTTGCGACGGCATAAATCCCCGGCTTCTCCGGTATCGTCAGGTGTATACCACTCGTTAGCGATTGTTGTGAATTACCCGGAGAACGACCTCCAAAAGATATCGATGGCAAAACCCAAAGAGAGCGCAACGAAAATTGAGGACAATGGGGCCTCCCCAAAACTAACGCGTTTCCAAAGATTCTCCGGACACATGAAAAAGTGGTGGTGGATATATGTGATTGCCGTGATTGTTATCGTCTTGGTTACAGTCTTACCTATGTAAGCCAGAGATGCTTTCCCACTTTCGAAATCCTTAATTAATGTCGTTCTCAAAGACTCTACGTAGGCGTACCTCACTTCGCATCTGCTTATATCAACAAATACAACTACAGCTATACAGGCATTGCGATAACCAATCCAACCCCAGATGGTTTCCATGTTAGCCAGACATCCAAATTTCAATCGGGTAGTTTTAACGGCCATTTAACAGCCTTCAATGCATCAATTTACAGTCCAAACAGGGAGGAACCAATGGCTATTTTCCCCGTTCCGGAAATAAATTTTGGCGGCGATATGGACTTTACAATCAATCGCAGTCTCACTTTCGATTGTATTGATTGCCTGTCACAATTGGCTGCTAGTGCAGCCTCTAACAAGGAGACATACGTGGTTGCAAAAGGAGACCCATACTTAAAGGCAGAATCACTGCCAAAAGCGCATCTGAATATCGACAAAACTCTCCCAGTAAAGGGTAAGATATTTAACTCCCTGATATGATTACGACATCAAATGCTGACTAGGTCTTGTCTCTGATAGGTTATGATGTCCAAGGTTAGTCAGAAATAGTCACCAAGCTCTTATCCAAGCCTTCGCTAACAGGGTTTAGAATACGTAAATAGCCATCAGTTCAATGTTAGCAGATTTGAACTGCTGAACGGCGGGGACTTCTCTCTGGACAAATACAATGTGAACTGTACAGTTCTCTTTGAGAACCCTAGCCCGTACTATGTTGAAATGGTAAGCTCCTACATCTATGTTCTAATGGCAAAAGAAAGGGAACAGTACACTAAACCTAGATTCCACTCTAGGGGTCTACAAGTTTCAATTTATCCCTCAAGGGTAGCGACATTGGATATGTTGTCTTACCAAACCTGACCGTTGATTTTAATATTACCGAGACTGTTGTTCTTGGAAGTATTGATCTGGGAACGCTTGCCGAAGCAGCCTTACTCACAGATAGCTCAGAAGGAGCTGTCCCTGTTGGTACAGTGACGATAGGTATCAAGGGCAATCGCAGTGAAGTTAACGGCAAGGTTATTCCCTACTATACAGCCGCTATTCAGGCGATCCAAGTCAGTGTAACAGTCAATTTACTAGACTATGGATCACTGCTCTTTGATCACAGTGGTTCATGAATTCTGCAAATCCTATCCAAGAAGTTCTCACCCGTAAAGCCCCAATGAGCCCACGGTAATGATATTCTGCTTGATTCGACAAGTTACATAGAATCTTTTGGCTATTGGCAAATGCGAGCCATTGAGGCGATCTCTTCACCGGGGTTGCTATAGTCGACAAACCCAAATTTCGCATACAAGGGTGCGCCGTCCTTGCTAGCATCCACATACGCCGGAAGACCCTCAGCATCAGCAAGCTCACAACCCCACTTAACAAGCAATGAGCCAGATCCTCGCCGCTGATAGTCCGGATGTGTAGCGACTGTGTCCAGATCTTGAGACAACCCATTAGTTAGCATTGTCCATTTAGTGTAGAACCATGACACAGAAACTCGTACAAATATGCTTCTTGTCTCCCATGACACGCTTTCGGTTGACCTCCTCTTTACTGAAAAATTCGTCGCAGAGCTTAGCGGGCATATCTTCGTGCCATGGCGGATAGCGCCGTCCTCGTTCTTCAGGCATGGATAAGTCCCATTTGGCATATGCGGCTATCCGTGGCCGGCCCTGGGAATCAACCGACTTGGTATCTACCACTTTTATGTATCGCTGGAAGAGCTTATTGAGGAGATCGTGAGCATTGGCATTTTCGAGCCATTTATGTACACCTGGCGTGTTTGGAAACACGCGCTGTAGTTCCGGATCAGTAAACGCGGCGAACCATAAGTCGGTGATGGCTGGAATGTCCTCAAGGGTGACGGGCTCTAGTTTAAGAGTAGGAGTTGCCATTTTGTGGGGAATAATAATAGATCAAGACCCAGTCGCACGGATTCTCTATTATCGAAATGATCCATAGAAAAGTGAAGAACCGATCTTGAATCTGGGCTCGCGACACAACTATGTACTTAGAAACATACTCCTACCTCAGCCCCAATGACGCGACAGAGATCAGCGTTATTGTAACCAGAGACCTAAGTTAATTATGGTCGAACTCGGCTAGTAAGTGCTAATAATACTACAGTACTTAGGGTACCGCGCCAAAATCTGATTCGCTGCCATTTGCATCCCGCCATGTGGCGGGGCATCTAAAGACACATTCTTTGGAGAGGTAACATCCTCACCGCGTCGAGTCAACCGTTCGAAGGAGATATTCTGGCATGGGTCAGGGACAGTCGACAAGTCAGCAAGGGGGTGCGACCAATGAGGCTTCGGAGGGTAAAACAGATTACTATGAGCTCTTGGGTGTAGAAAAAAGTGCTTCGGACGAGGAGTAAGAGGGCTTAATTAACCATTTGTTCCCCGCTGGAATAACATACTGACCCAGCATCATACTAGGATCAAAAAAGCCTACAGAAAGAAAGCTCTTCAACTACACCCGGATCGCAATCACGGAAATGTCGAAACTGCCACCAAGTTATTCGCCGAGGTTCAGGTGGCTTATGAAGTCCTGTCCGATCCCCAAGAGCGAGCATGGTACGACTCACATCGAGATGCGATTCTGCGGGGCGAGAATGCCTCAGAATCCGACAGTCAATACTATTATGATACCCGAATGACAACTGCAGATGATGTGCTTGCTCTCTTCTCAAAATTCAGTCCTCGAATGGACTTCTCCGATGCGCCCTCGGGATTCTATGGTGGTCTGAGGGAAATATTTGAGAGAATCGCTCGTGAGGAGGAGATGGCCTGTCGGTGGGAGAATCTCGATCCAGTGGACTATCCGTCATTTGGAAACCGGGATGATGACTTCGACACGGTTGTGCGCCCCTTCTACGCCGCATGGGCTGGATTTGCGACCAAGAAGACATTTGCGTGGAAGGACGTCTATCGATACAGTGAGGCACCGGACCGGCGCGTTCGCAGGCTCATGGAGAAGGAGAATCGACGGCTCAGAGACGAAGGTATCCGCGAGTTCAATGACGCCGTGAGGTCACTGGTTGCTTTTGCAAGGAAACGCGACCCTCGCTATAAAGCAAACGCTGTGAACGAGGCCCGGCGACAACAGATGCTTCGAGATTCCGCAGCTGCTCAAGCAGCCAGATCGCGGGCCGCGAACGAGGCTAAGCTAAAGGATCACGTTGTTCCTGACTGGGCAATGACTGAGGAACAAGAAGCGGAAGAGGACGATAGTGATCAGTCACTATCTGAGGAGGAGCAGTACGAGTGCGTGGTTTGTCGGAAAAGTTTCAAGAGCGAAAAGCAGTTCCAGGCCCACGAGCGCAGTAAGAAACACATCAAGGCCATCAAGCAGCTCCGCTGGGAGATGAGAAACGAGGACAAGGAGCTGGAACTGGGGCCCAGCACGTCCATGGACGACCCAGCGGAAGATATACGCCCGGAGTCACCCGTTCATGAAGTTGAACCGAAGACTGAGGATTCAATCGAGGATCCCGTAGACGGTAACGATGATGAATATAGTGATAGAGATACCAATGTTGCAAGCGATCAGGCCCAGGCCCAGCTGCTCACGGATATGGAGTTACATGATACCCACGAAGATACTTCTGGTGTTGACGACGATTACGCCCCTCGTCAAGCTGTTGAAAACCGCCTGCGGTCAGAATTACTATCTAGCCAAAACGTCGAGGCAGACGAGGTAGACGCGCTTTCGCATAAGTTTGCAGAAGCCGGACTGGAAGACCATACTAAATCACAGCTCCCAAAGATAGGGAAGGCAAAACAGAAGAGAGCAAAGAAAGCTGCTACTCAGAAGGTGGATGAGCAGTCAAAGCTCACATGCGCAAATTGCAATGCTTCCTTCGGCTCTAGGACTCAGTTGTTCAATCACATCAAGGAACTTGATCATGCACAGCCAGTGCAGGGCTCTTCTAAAACTGCTAAAAAGGGCCGAAAACGATGAATGCGCAAGAGTGCCTGCCATCGCGTTCTAATGCGAGAGAAATATGATAACTTTCTCTCCCTACTCGGCAGTAGAAATGAACATCTCTAGACCTCTTCGGACAGTCGATTTTTATCAAAGTGTATGTGTCTACTTGTACTCCTACTATCTATGACAACAACACCCAACGGTTTCAGGACAGCGTCCTGTGGTGTCTGATGGACTGACAGTGTAGCACTATCAGGTTATTCTGGTCACATCAGGCACAAGTTGCCACCTTATCCTAGTCCGGTTCTCGAATTCTTGACAACATGAGCGACGGGATGTAGGATACCCTTGTTGTTCTGAGCTCCCAAGGCAGTTCCGCTACTCCAACCCATCTTCTCAAGCATTGCTCTCCCCTTATTCTCTGCACCGATTTCTGGTGCAGATGCACCCACTATCTCGCCATCCGCGTACGAGGCTGCTGCGTTGGGTCGGCCACGTTTACCCGATGCCTGAGCGCCTTTACCGCCCCCATGAGCTCTCGCGCGTCCTCCTCTGGAGAAAGCCCTGTCAATGTCGGAGATATTTCTCTGCGTGAATTTTGGTGTCCGAGGAGTCTTATATAACACAGGAAATCTGGACGGGCCATTTCCTCGTGACTGAGACTTTAGTGACACAGCGTTCGCTATCTCATGTACTATTTTTCTGTACTTCTTATCCATCGGCGGCAGAGGAAGGCTACGACATTAGTTAGTTACGAACGTAGAAATTGATGTCGAAGGGAAATGAAACAATACCTTTCGGCTGATGTCAGAAGGAAAGACCTTATTTCTGACTTGACGTTGTCAATGCTGATGCCCTTGGAGTACTTGGCTTTCATGTCGACCTTCCCAGGTTTGCGGCCTAGCTGTCCCTGGGACCGAAGTTCCTCTCTTTGTCGCTTCTTGATCTTTTTCTTTTCGCGGTCGTTTGTCCATGCCCTTTCGAGCTGTTCTTCGGTTTCACTGTCGGAGAGCTCAAAGTTGAGACCGCGACGTCTTCCCTTTGGCTTCTTCCTAAGACTGGGCCTATCGAGATCCATGATATCGAAACCGTAGTAAGGGTCCTCGTCCAGCG
This sequence comes from Paecilomyces sp. PK2413, assembly GCA_023624055.1. NCBI lineage: Eukaryota > Fungi > Ascomycota > Eurotiomycetes > Eurotiales > Thermoascaceae > Paecilomyces > Paecilomyces sp. PK2413. Next base: position 89,694 of record JAMADQ010000004.1, read on the forward strand.
CATCCGCTAGGGCTGACGCCGACACGAACATGCTTTCTCTCGACGCCTTCTTCTGTCTTGGCCGACCATTGGATTTGCCATGTTTGGGGTTTGAGGCTCTGGCCGACCTAGGGTTCGATGGCTGCTCGAATAGTAATATTTCATCGAGCGCAATTCCCAGTCCTTCTTGCATCTGAAGGGCACGTGCGAGTTGTTCGTCGCTGTAATCTGGAGAATCTTCTTCATCTGAACTTTGCTCGTCACCTTCAGATGCCAGATCGCCCTCGACTTCAGAACTCGAGTCACTCATGAATTCGTCATCAGAGGCCGTGTCCGATTTCCTAGTCCCTTTGGATTGTCGTACGTGTTTCTCAGCGACAACCTCGGAAAGAGCACCTGGCCCGTCATCATCTGAATCCAACGAATCGCTCGCATTCTCCGTGTCCCATCCTTCGCGGTCGTGTTCCAAATAAAGGGCCCGGTATTCGGGGTCTATGTTCTCGATATAATCCGCAAGGATGTCAGCCTGGCTGAATTCCCGAACTGTTGCCTTTGCACTTTGCGATGCGCTTCTAGATCCGGCAGTGACAGAGGTCTGCTCGACAGTGTCTAATTCAGTATTGAGAGCGGTGTGTCTGCCGTCTCCCGGGTTGGCACCCTCGGTACGTGCATTTGATCTGTTCTGGTCCGTGGGTCTATTGTCTCCAGTGGCAGCGGAAAACAGAAAATTGCCAACATCATCGTCATACTTGCGAACTCCCTCTCGAGACTTCTCACGAGAACTGACATTCCCTTCGCTGTATGCATTTCTGCCGGGGAAGACAACCTCGTCCTCGCTCGAGTCCTCTGCGCTCGAGAGCTCTAGCCGGGCGACGGGATCGACAAGCCCAGTCGTGGCTGGCTTGTCACCATCACAGTCCACGAAGAACAGGGCGTCCCCGGAGTCCTCTGCTTCTTCGACAGTTTTTGGTTCTTTTTGGCTTTCGCTTTGTGGCTGCGGTTCCTCTTTTGTTTCTTGAGACTCCGTCTGGTGTTCTGTTGATTCTTCATTGAGCTCGTTCAGGTGCATCTTCCCCGCCTTCACGAAATTAACCTTGTTGAAGCGAAGTCGGGATGTCTCCCACGAAACGCTGTGTTTTCCTGTATTGCGCGCCTCTTGCTGCATGGTGAGTTTGGGTTCGGTGTCGCCTTGGGAATTCTTGTCAGCATCTTATTCACTGTGGTTGAGGTTAGAGGTGGGCTCACTCTGCGTGGACGCGTATGGCGACCCAGTGTAGTATGAATTGTTGCGAGAACCCATTGCAGCAAGCCCGGACCGTCTGGCGCGTGCCTTTGCCCTTCCTGAACGAGCCATGATTTAATTTTTGGCCTGGGGACGAGGAGGGCTGGCGGTGGGTGGCACGCAAGAGGTTCCCCCTGCAGACTCGATGTGGCGACTGCGTCGGGGAGCTCTCGGGGCAGCAAGGAGCTGGGACGTGTCAAACTTGCCCGGCTTCGAAGAGCGGCATCGCTGGGTTCCAGGCTCGACCTGGTTGTGCGGTCTTTGTGTGGCCTTGGTGTGGTTGACGGTTCTCGGATGGATGCCTTGGGGGGAACAAGAAAGTCAAGCAGGACAAGTCCGTTGACTGACTTATTACAATTCTTCGAGTTGGTTATCGGGGCTGGCAGAGCAGGTGGGGCAGAAGTCCAGGCAGCGCCGAGTGAAAGAGACTGGGAGAGTTGGTTAACTAATAATTATTAGCTGGTTCTGTTGCTTAGTGGGTGACTGGTTGGTGGTTAGTTCCCTCGCAGCCGAGCGAGAGAGCATTATGGTATTGACTCCCCCACCCGTGATCATGATCGTGACGGGCCAGCATGACCGATCGATCTGACAGCTGCATTTGCTGCTTGTAATCCCCATTCACTCTCGTACTGGACTGCTATACTGGCTCCAGATAGACACATCCTCTCAGTAAAAAAATAATAAACCAGAAGAAGGGGCTTTTGGAGGCTGTTTGTTGATTGTTCCTCTCGACTCTTGCGGGGTCGGTGATGACGTCCTGTTCGTTGATCACCCTTGCTATCTTTACATGACTACATGCTTGTTTGGATGCGTCTGGACTGTCGTTTGAGGGTATTGTATTTTCTATCTCTTGTCTGGTACCCTTCATTTGGATTTGGGGAGTTGTTTCTGGTAAGTTACATTTTCTGATGGGTGCATGCTGCCACATCTGTGAGTGACCCATGCGGAAAGGAAATATATATATTTACAATGTACCATATGCATGTCTAGGGAACCCAGAGTGCAGAGGAACCACAAGTCTTCAACATCCATCCACCACACCTCAGACATGAATAACGTCGACCTGGGCAGCTACAAGCGCATAGTACAATACTTCTGGGATCCAGAGCCAAAAAACGACGACGAGGCCGGTTCACCCATCTGGTGCCTCGGCCAGGAATATGCCTCACCCTCACCACCGGCCCAGAAAGACGTGATCGCGAACGACGCGACAGGAAACGGCACTACAACTACATCCGGCCCCAGGTATCCTACAGAGTCTGAGATCCCAGCACCGGTGTGCAAGATCAGCGATAGAGCCGAAGATGCTCGCTCCGGCGCGAGATCCAACGAGGGCAGAGACAACGGCTGGCCCGATGCCTTCCTTGATGATATGGAAGCGCGCATCTGGCTCACGTACCGCTCGAATTTCCCCATCATCCCGAAGTCAGACGACCCAAATGCACAATCATCACTGACACTGGGCGTGCGTCTACGGAGCCAGCTCATGGAGTCCCAGGGGTTCACCTCTGACACCGGATGGGGCTGCATGATACGATCCGGCCAGAGTCTCCTCGCAAACGCATTATCATTTCTATGGCTGGGACGTGGTAAGTGACTCATCCCTATCGCCATACCTTCAGTGACCTACCTGCTAATCATCACCCAGACTGGCGACGGGGTTCTCGTTCCCAAGAGGAGAGTAAGCTACTATCGCTCTTCGCAGACCATCCCAGCGCCCCCTTCTCGATACATCGCTTCGTACAACAAGGTGCTTCCTCATGCGGTAAATACCCAGGAGAGTGGTTCGGCCCCTCTGCAACTGCCAGGTGCATACAGTATGGAACCAAGAAAGCCCCGGTGACATCCAGCCTGGAAGCTTACAGATAGACTGCAGGGCACTATCAAGGGAATGTCACGACGCTGGCTTGAATGTCTACGTTACGAGCGACACATCAGATGTGTACGAAGATAAATTCAGGATGATCGCGCGCGGTGACTCAGGGAATATCACGCCGACACTGATCCTGCTAGGTCTGAGACTGGGCATTGATCGCGTCACTCCCGCCTACTGGGAAGGTCTCAAAGCGATCCTGCAATATCCGCAATCAGTAGGCATAGCAGGGTAAGTTCGCGTCCAAAAGCAGCATTTCTTTCATTACCCACCATCCCAAACTGACCATATAATCGCAAGCGGCCGACCCTCGGCATCTCACTACTTCGTTGGAGTCCAGGGAGATTATTTCTTCTACCTGGATCCCCATCATACTCGCCCTGCGCTGCCGTATCGCGGAAATGATACCATATATAGTCAAGAAGAGCTCGATACTTATCATACTCGCCGATTGCGAAGATTACATATCAAAGACATGGACCCGAGCATGTTGATTGGGTTCCTTATCAAAGATGAGGATGACTGGACCGACTGGACAAAACGCGTTTCATCCGTTCAGGGCAAGCAGATAGTTCATATCTACGACAGTGAGGCAGAGTCGAATCACCCGTACGAACGAGAAGGCGCGTTGGACGAGGTTGAGATTCTGGATGACGAGGATGAAGATGATGAAACTCGATCGCAGGATGGAGATTCGGTCGCGAAAGACTAGATGCTACCATCGTAGGCGGATCGATTCATAGCGATCATGTAGTTAGTAAACATGAAAAATACCCAGATATTGCAGTAGCCAATCCAAGGATCGATCCGATTTGATTTGAGCAAGAGAATACATGAATCGTGCACTAAAGTGATTTGATTTGGAGCTCTAGAAAGGCAGAACAGAGGACCCTAGTTATGTTACACCCTGTCCACCTTTAAAATTGCACCCATAAAGACATTCGGCCCATGAAATAACAGCCGTCCCATGACACATTAGAGATCCCACTAACACCCGGTAACCAACCGCATAGCCACGGCAGACCATAAAGGCAAAAGAAAAAACAAGACAACCCTGGGAATAAAAAGACAAAGCAGCCTATTTGGCGGAAGAAGAGTACTTGGTGACAGCCTTGGTGCCTTCCGACACGGCGTGCTTGGCGAGTTCACCGGGGAGGATGAGCCTCACAGAGGTCTGGATCTCTCGGGAAGAAATGGTGGACTTCTTGTTGTAGGCGGCGAGCTTGGAAGCCTCGGTCGCAACACGCTCGAAAATGTCTGCAGAACGCGCTATTAGATTCCGAAGACGCGATCATCGATCAAAGAGAGCCAAAACATACCGTTGACGAAAGAGTTCAGGATGGACATGGCACGAGTAGAGATACCAGTGTCGGGGTGGACCTGCTTGAGGACTGGAATTCGCATGTTAGTTGTGATGATCGAAACGCGAAGGGCGGATCCGATGGACGCGTCACAAAGACGCGTTCGGGATGGATTGGCTTACCCTTGTAGATGTAGGAAGAGTAGGTCTCCTTGCGGGTCTTGCCACGCTTCTTCTTGTCGCCAGAGGCGGCGGTCGCGGTCTTCTTGCCAGCTTCCTTCTTCTCAGCAGGAGCCTTGCCAGCGGCGGGAGCCTTTCCGCCAGTGGAGGGCTTCTTCTCAGCGGCCTTGGGGGGCATTTTGTCTGAATTTGACGGTGGGATTAAAGTGGTGGAAAATGTGTGAAGTAAAGCTGCAAGAGGGTATCACGTCAAGGTGAAGCGTCGTTGAGGATGAAGATGGATAAGTGGAAGAAAGTAAACTCGCGGTGGATGAGGGGGGCGGCGTACTTATAGAGGACCGCGAAAGGGCCGGTTGATCCTGAGGTGGGCAAAAGCGACGGAATTTCAATACGGTAACAGGGTGGTATGATCTGTATGATTAGCCATGCGCGGACGCGTGGGACGGCGGGGGACGGGGGGCGGATCACAACAAGCGCGCTGAAAGGGCGGGTAATAAGTGACAATACGCCGCTTACCCTGATCTGGGACGCAATCCAGCCACGGGCTGGCCTTCTCGCGCGCGAGGGCCGCCCACCAACTCGGCCTAGCCGGATTCTCGCGCCGCCCTTGACTTTGATCTGCATGCTGATTGGCCACCCCGACTAAGCGAGAGGGTGATCTGGAGGCATGCTCCCGGGCCCAACGTCACCCTCGCGCCCGTCTTATAAATGTCCTCTATGCCTCCACACTGCCCTCTCACACACCTGCATTCTGTTCCTTCGACCATTACTCTTCGGCCTACCTGTCTGTCGCCGTCTACTCAACATCTACTACCACCCGAAATCAACCCATTTCAACCCCATCACCTAATTCAAAATGACTGGAGGCAAGTCTGGTGGCAAGGCCAGTGGCAGCAAGAACGCGCAGTCGTATGTTTTCCCTCTTCGAACGCGATCATGTTTTGATCATGACGCGCTGATCATCGATCAAAATAAATCATACTGACTTGTCATCCTTAGCCGTTCGTCCAAGGCTGGTCTCGCCTTCCCCGTCGGTCGTGTTCACCGTCTGCTCCGCAAGGGTAACTACGCCCAGCGTGTCGGTGCTGGTGAGTTGATCCGTTGAATCCTTTGATCTTTGATCGTGATCCTAACCTGGAATGATAGGTGCTCCCGTCTACCTGGCTGCCGTCCTCGAGTATCTCGCTGCTGAAATCCTCGAGTTGGCTGGTAACGCCGCCCGTGACAACAAGAAGACCCGTATCATCCCCCGTCACCTTCAGCTCGCCATCCGTAACGATGAGGAACTGAACAAGCTCCTGGGTCACGTCACCATCGCCCAGGGTGGTGTTCTGCCCAACATCCACCAGAGTAAGTTGATATCAAATCACAAATTAAATGAACTGCATACTAATTCGTTTCCCAGACCTTCTGCCTAAGAAGACTCCCAAGAGCGGAAAGAACCCGAGCCAGGAGCTGTAGGCAATTTTTTCTCGTGTTTTTGTTCGGCGTGGTTAGGTTTACTTTGCGGTAATGGGGTTTGGGCTTGGCACGTTTATGGCTCTTTGACTTTGTTTTTAATGGTTGTACATTATGTCTACGGACATGGAATGATGCCAGAAACTCGCAGAAGGATTTCTCTGCTTCGTGTCTTTTAGAGCATCTATGGTGGATAGCTCACGCCTGGAATGTCACCCTTTTTATGAATCATATTAGATACCTCGTATATCTGCAGTCTTCTGCTTGCTTATTTCGTAGTCGTTTGATTGGGTGGGAATATAGGACGCGACTAGTTCAACTAGAATGGACGCGCATCCGGCGTTCGCATATCTTTGGCTTTTAAAGAACAGTATTTTGAATATTTGATTTTCACGCTCAACCGCCAATGTACATCCTTGTGAAATGGCTACTATCGAATAGAACCCTCGTAGGAAATTTAATGGGCGTGTCGGTCCGCATCTATACATCGCGTTAAAAAGGGAAGCCATACATATATTAAGGAAACGGGACAACGTACAAGGCAATTCGCGAGCAGGCAGGTTCCTCTCGTATTTCGAACCTGGGGAAGAAGTTAGAACCATATAGCAGACGCTGTTGGCACAGAATGAATGAGCACATACCACCGGGGGCCGTGGGCGATCTGTATGGGTCAGGGTGCTTCCAGCCCTCTAGCAGCTTCTCTGTCTCTCTGAAAAGAACCTGTTGCATTCGAATAACATCAGCCGTCTGGTCGCATAGCAAGTAGAGGATTATAGATCGTGAAAGGCGCACCTTCTGTTGACGCGGATCCCGAACATTTCGGTTGGCCTCGAAGAGAGATCGGATATAGACGGCCTGGCCACGCCACACCTGTCTGTGAACAGCCCAGTCGAGGGCCAGCTTCAAGCTCCGTCGATAGAGGGACCTAATTGATAGCCGTTAGACACGAATCGCACAGGAATCAGCTTCGATTGCGAGGGACGGTCACATACGCTGCCGGGTTGAGAGACATGATGGGAAAGGAAGTCTGGCTCGAGGATATCTTGTGAGCTGAGCAGCCAGTACAGCGCTCCAAATTCGAATCTGCGCAAGAGAAAACCGGCGCCCAGATCGCAAGCGTGGGAGATCAGGGATGGCGGCGGATTGATAGTCGATGCCGGTCAGGGCCGTTGGATGATATTAGCCCTGGAGGAGGAGCGCCGAGAAGAATGCGCGTGAGGATGCTGTCGGGCACCGTATAGATTACATAATGCAATCATGCGTAATAACTCAGCCGGGTTCGTGTGATTTGCCGGGCGCATGGAAGAGAGCATCATTCTCTGGGCGAAATTCCCGGTTCGCTCGGCCCGCCCCAGGGAGCTCGTTCGTCACTCTTGTCGCTGGCTCTTCGATCTCTTCTCTGAGATTCCTGCCCCGTCACCACCAGTGCTTTTATCCCAACCCACCTGAAGCGTGAGGAAGCCCCCTCCGGTTCTGAGAGTACTCTCTACACTATATAATACGATCATTGGACGCGACCCTTTGTCCCATTATCCCATCGTCTGGCCTTGCGGTTTCCATTGGCCGAGCCTTGGTCCCAGTTTCTTTCCAACAGCAGTCAAAACAACCATGGCGTCTCGTTTACCGCTAATGACTGCTGCGCGTCTGGCGCAGAGGTCTCGCAGTCTCCAAGTCGGTGCCTCGAGATCTCTGTCGTGTCTGGCCCGTGGTGCTGCCGTCCGTCCTGTCTCCAAGCCGATGCGTTCTGCACTTCAGAGGTAAGAGGAATGATCTTTGGATACCTAAGCTCTGTGATCAATTGCATTGCTAACAACGGAAACAACAGCTCTAATGTCAACGTGAACTCGAGCTTGTTCGCTCTGGGCGGTGCCCAGGTCCGAACCTACGGTAAAGCCGTCCTCCAATAAACACGCCTGTTCGCTATTGCTGACTTACTGGACACAGCCGATAGCCTTGTCAAGGTCCCCCAGATGGCCGAGTCGATCACGGAAGGCACACTGAAACAGTTCTCCAAGCGTACGTTTCCCAGCGGTCAAATATATGTGGTGCTAGTCTGACACGGTTCTAGAGATTGGTGACTACGTCGAACGGGATGAGGAGATTGCTACCATCGAAACGGATAAGGTGAGCGGTCAATGATGGGACCATGGAAACGGTCGTATGGGAGACTGATACATCTTGTTCCAGATCGATGTCTCTGTCAACGCTCCCGAAGCGGGTACGATAAAGGAATTCTTGGTCAGCGAGGAAGACACCGTCACAGTTGGTCAGGAGATTATCAAGTTGGAGCTTGGTGGAGAGCCAGCACCGAAGCAGGAGGAGCCAAAGAAGGAAGAGGCTGGAGAAGCCCCGAAGCAGCCGGCTGAACCCAAGCAGGAGAAGGAGGAGCCCAAGCCTGAGCAGAAGACCGAAGCCCCCAAGGCCGAGGAGAAGCCCAAGGCCCCGTCTGCACCCAAGCCCGAGCCCCCTGCGCAGAAGCAAAAGCAGGAGCCTGCTGCTAGCCAGCAGCCCCAGCCTGGAAGCCGTGAGGAGCGTAGAGTGAGTATCCTCTCCTCTTCTCTTTGCCTCAGCTTTTGCTAATGCACGCTTAGGTTAAAATGAACCGCATGCGTCTGAGAATCGCCGAACGTCTGAAGCAGTCTCAGAACACTGCCGCTTCCCTCACCACCTTCAACGAGGTCGACATGTCTTCGCTGATGGAGTTCCGCAAGCTGTACAAGGATGATGTGTTGAAGAGGACCGGTGTCAAGCTCGGTTTCATGAGCGCCTTCTCTCGTGCCTGCGTTCTCGCCATGAAGGAACTCCCTGCCGTTAACGCCTCGATTGAAGGCCCCAACGGAGGTGACACCATTGTGTACCGGGACTACGTGGACATCAGCGTGGCTGTTGCGACGGAGAAGGGTCTTGTCACTCCTGTTGTCCGCAATGCTGAGACGATGGACCTTGTGGGCATCGAGCAGGCCATTGCCAACCTCGGTAAGAAGGCGCGCGACAACAAGCTGACTATCGAGGATATGGCCGGTGGTACTTTCACTATCAGCAACGGCGGTGTCTTCGGATCGCTCATGGGTACTCCCATTATCAACCTTCCCCAGACAGGTGAGACTGCATCCCTTGGAATATGTCCTGTGCTCCTGGTATTGACTCCGTATAGCTGTTCTCGGTCTCCACGCCATCAAGGAGAAGCCCGTCGCCATCAACGGAAAAGTGGAAATCCGACCTGTATGTTCTATGCTTGCTGCGGTTGACTATAATAGATGGAATTGCTAACTTCTGTAGATGATGTACCTTGCCCTGACCTACGACCACCGTCTTCTGGATGGACGGGAAGCCGTCACCTTCCTGGTTAAGGTTTGTCTGCCCTTCTTCGCTGCGTATGCGGTCTCGCTAACTTTTCATCAGGTCAAGGAATACATTGAAGATCCCCGCCGGATGCTGCTTGGCATCTAAGTGTTTGGACATACATCTGCTGTCTCTCGGTCTCGTGACCAGAGGCTTCCTCTTCTGTAGACTATTATTCAATTTAAGGGGAGTCATATTGTCTTCTATCTGTGACAGCGCTGCATATTTCAATGTGACCAATATAGGCCTGATGGCTTTCTATCACCCATGACATTCCGATATTTACTCGTAGTTTTCCTTCCTATCATATTACCAGACGCTGGTTAGTGAAGCTTCTCGACCAAGTCCTGGATTACACGCCTGCGCGCCAATTTCTTGATCCATGCACGAACCGCAGGGCCGTAGTCGTGTCTTCTTCCACTGGCATAGTCATCTTCCTCCTGGTGAGACTGCAGTTCTCCGTTGACAGACAGTCTTATGCTCTCCTGCAGAGAGACAAGTGTTTGTCGATGGACGAGGAGATCTTCTGGCGAGGCTGATTCATACTCCTCTGCTTCCGCAGCGGGTATGGTTGCATTGTCGATGTCGGTTTCCGTGAGACGAAGAGAGGGTTCCGGTCCAAGAATAACACTCCGTTGTGCGTCGCTGGATACTGGATCTGAACCACGCTCGGCTAGCTTCGCATCTATTTTCCGGAGAGCTTTCACGTTTTGTGCTAGCTGGCCTAGGCAGTCGACCAGAGGATCCCTTACAACACCGAGAATGGAGAACTCGATTTGGTCCTCCTCGTACTCTAGCATTTTAGAGAGGATCATTGGTTTTACCGTGTCCATCCAATCCTCTTCGGAGCATGGCCCTTGGGGAATGTTAGCAACCAAATAACATGCAGGTCATAAATTAGAAGAGAAAGAAAAGCGTACCCAAAGCTTGAGGCTGTCGGTCTAGCCCATCCAATTTCCAGACCCTCCCCATTGCCGGCACGAAGGCAATGAAGTGGAACCCAGCCTCGAAGTCTACAGAAGCATTACCGTTCTTCGACCCTCTGGATCTTTTCGATCCCGCTTCATTTTTAAGCTGCAGATCAGAATTAAGCATGTCCATTTTCCTAGCTAGATATCAATATCGGCTGCTCTATTTGAATTTGACATGTAAGATCTAAAACTCACCGCGCGAAGGAATTGTGTACTCGCTTCACGAATTCAAAGTTATTGATGGCGTCGCCTCGCAGCGCCGGCGTGAAATCCATCGTAAAATCCTTGAATCTCTGGAGATTCTCTCCGAGATCAATAGATTCTATATTATTGACGATATTCAGCAATGCAACGCTGGCACAGGCATTATGTGTGGTCTGTTGGGTGTCAGTTACGGCTCTCCCGGCATGGGAAGAACTTGGGATTTCCGAACCTGATTTGCGAACCAGAGTCCATCTGGACAACTTGGTTCCTGTTTGTCCACTTCCTCCTCTCGCCATCGGAATAGAAAAATCAGTCCATAGACCGGTTTGCTGCGATCGGGGTGTTAGATCAGAACATATGTTCGACGGGAGGACGTACTGTAGAGACGCTATGATTTCCTCGTCGAGAGAGATCACTTCTTGTATCTTGACGCCTGACACCCCGAACTCGCGGAGCATGACACTGAATAGAGCCTGTATATCTGTAAGCGGGGGACTTGCTGTGTTGCGTATCCTTGTTGGGTGGACCAATATCATGCCATATGCATTCGTATGCATATCACATATATATATTTTTATATATCCTCCGTGGCTCCGTCAAATCATAATAGAATCGACCTACCGGTTCAGACTCCATCTCACAGAATCCCCTCCATCGAGACTTGACCTCATCGCTAATAGGCACAAGCGGATCCCCAGGATAGACCCTCTCATCGAAACCAGATGTCGTCTTGGATGATTCCACGCGTCTCCTCTTAGCACGGGGCGGACCCATGATGGTTGTTCGAGCACGTAGGGTGGTTAGTCTGCCAGAGGGAGGATGAGAAGATGAAAGAATAAGAAGGGTTGTTTTCTTTATATATTTTTTCTTTCTTTCTCTCTGCAATTGGAGATGGCTGGGGGGGTATACTCGTGCATACAATACAGTGTTGGTTGACCGAACGGAGTACTAGCTTGCTATTGGACGGTTCGGCTGAGACAGGCGCAGTAACCGGGCAGGCGGACAAAGCGCCTATTCAGCAACATCAATGTCTGATTGTCTACGCAGCATGAATGCCAATAGGATTATTTATATAGATAGACATTACCGAAGTAAAAATAAACAAGATAAAGCAGCAAGATCAAATAAAATACACATATCAAGGAAAAGAGGAGCTCTACGGAAAAAGACAGAAATAAAAAAGCTCAGATTGACTGGAAATTTACATCAGGTTGAATGAAAAAGATGTCAGAAGCCTGTATATCTCTCAATTTTCTACCTGCAGTCCAGGAAGAAGGACGATCACTGAATCAATAGAGTGAATGGGATGGCCTGTATACTCAAATAGGAAATTTAAGCGCCAAGCGGGCGGGAGCTAAAGCAACCAACTAACTGAGCTCCAGCATCAATCACCGCGGCCAGTTTTGTTTAGCCGCCTAGCGCGACTTTTTGTCAAGTATCGAAGTGAAGCACGCCGGTTCTGCATGATCTTGTCGATTAATCCCTGCGCGAAGAGATTGCAATCGTTGCATCTGCTGGCTCCTTGTGCAAGAGTCGAAGCTGACTCCAGGAGTCTCCCTGCCCCCCGCCCGCTATCCATGAAAAAGTCTGGTGCGGACATACTTCCCCAGCACCGCTTGAACGGCACGCGTTAATACCTTCAAGAAGCTGGCCCTCTCAGCTTGATACAACACCGCCACGCAGACTAGACCCCGGACTCGAAGCATGCGATGAGCGAAACCCCGCGACTCAGGTCTGCCTTTCCACAGACCCCCCAAACGCGTCGAAAGACGCAAGATGACGAGACTCCGGTCAAATCTATGCCGCGTCCGGTGAAGGAGCTGAAATCGCTTGCAACGCCCTCCTCGAATACGGACGCTCCTCTAATACCGTTTGAAGTCATCGATGCCCCGTCGCAGAGGCTTTATGTGGTAGCGCTCTATGTCGCATTGAATGCCTGGCGGCTGATCGAGGGCAGTCGTGCAGTGGATGAATTGGATTCGACATGGCTCTTCCTGAAGTGGATCTTCGTGGATGGACTGTTTCTTTTTGGCCTCCAGATATTGAGAATACCCTGGTTGGAATGGGCTTTCCCGACCACATTAGCGGTATTCCTGCTTCACGCCGCTGCTAATGTATTTTTGATGTTTCGGATACCGGTAAGTTCGACAGCTGTTGCCTCCCCTATTCATAGGTTGCATACATCTGACCTGAGCGCAAAAAGCTCCCGCTAGGAACATGGATCGCTGGCTTGGTAAAGGTCGCATACGACAGGGAATTATCGATTTCGGAGCGGAAAGTCAAACCTGCAGACATTCTGCATAATGCATCTTTGATTTTGGGAAAGCAGATAGTTCACATTCTACCTGAAGGGTGAGTCTGTCGGAAGGACAATTGACTACCGAGCTAATATCATCAGGTCTGCTTCACTAAATCCCGATCGAATTCCGCTGTGCATTGACCCTACACGACCTTCTGTCACTCTGCCGATTCGGATCAACCAGACCAATCCTATCGCCATCGAGCTTCTGCGTTTTGACCTGGCCAGCGGCGAAAACGAGACGGTAGTGATCCCGTCAAAGCAGCTGAAACAATTGAAACGTCAAGCAGACAAGAGACACCCTGCCTCAGATACTGCAATCCACCGCGACCTCCTTCTTCCGGTCAAGAAAACCGGTATCTATCGACTGCAGAAGGTTGTGGATGAATCGAAACTCGAAGTCCGAACTCGCTCCTTGAATTCTCTAGTGGCATCATGTCCCAAAGCCCACATTAAAAACACGCAGACACACAAATGCAGGGGAGAGCTGTCGGATCTGATGCTGGAGGTGGAGGGTATTCCTCCGCTGAAAATCAAATATAGCCGGAAAGTGAACCACCATGACCGCGGTTTCTCCTTCCAAAGTATCCAGCCGGAGAATCTGCACTCATCGCTGGTTAGATCGGAAGAGACCCCTGCGCAGCAACCTGTCCTGGACCTATCGTGGGCCCACAGCCAGAAAGTCGAGGTCCCCTTGAACGAATCGCTCAATGTAGACGGGCAGTGGTTCTACGCAATCGAGGAAGTTCATGATGCCTATGGAAACATTGCGAACTACTCCCATGTGGATGAAGCGGACAGACCGTTGACCAAGACGGTTCCCCAGTGGCATCAATTTTCTGTTCATGAGAGACCACGCATCTCCCTCTACGGGTGCAACGAACAGCGTTCCCTGGAGGTCGCGAAGGACGAGACGATCGAACTGCCTATTCAGTTCCATTCGGCTGGCGAAGCCTATGGTCAGGATGGGCCTTTCACTCTAGCGTACTCTTTCAACCAGGCTGATACCGAGAACGATGATTCACCTACCAAAAACCGACAAGTATCATTGCGGAACCTTGCACACAAGCCTCGCATAAAGGAACCAGGCTGGTACAGCCTCAAGGCGATTGCCAGCCAATTCTGCCCGGGAGAAGTCCTCGAACCGTCGTCCTGCCTGCTACACAACCCACCTGAGCCGGAATTGACAGTTAGACATGAGAAGGTCTTTGACAAATGTGCGAATAATGCCGTTGGAATAGTCGCTGACTTGGATCTGGTCGGATCTCCACCATTCCGCCTTCGATACAATATCGAGTCCTCAAAGGGAGTGGAGACGCGCCTGCAAACTGTTGATTCCCTGAGAGGTCGGCTCGAACTTACGCCTTCCGAAGCTGGTCATTACAAGTACCGCTTTTTGGATATAGCAGACAGTGTTTACGAGCCTCGACCTTTGAAGGACAAAGTTCCCATACTGGAACAGGATGTGAAGCCTCCCGCATCTGCTCATATTGTTGGACCAAGGCAGGTGCGCAAGGCCTGTTTCGGAGAGCCGATCTCTGTTGATGTCTCATTCATCGGCGAGTCGCCCTGGACGCTGGAGTATGAGATTGTCCATAATGGCAGAAAGTCCAAGCATGTCCTCAAGAGCGAGAGTGAAACGGCAACAATTGTGACAGACAAACTCGTCAGCGGTGGAGGCTACGCCCTCGCGCTGACAAGCGTCAAAGACAAGTCGAACTGCAAGCGTGTCCTCAAAGACGAGATCAAGATCGAGGCTCGATCGAAGAAACCGCACGTTGCCTTTGGCCAGATAGATAGGGCGAGAAAGATCCAAGCTCTCGAAGACGCGACAGTCGAACTTCCAGTGAGACTCGGTGGTGAATCACCCTGGCATATCAAATATAAGAACCAAGCCGTGGAATCCTCGCCGATTCTGGAGAAGACATTATGGAACGAGAACAGCGTGATTTCTGTTCGACAAGAAGGTCACTACGAACTGCTGGAGATAACGGACGCTTCATGCCCCGGAACGGTTGAACAATCTGCAAAGCAATTCAATGTGTCCTGGATTCCCCGACCCAGCATTACCGCCGTTGATGGTTCCCCCGCGCATGATGGTCCGATCGAAAAACGTGATGTTTGCGAAGGTGACCCTGATGCCCTTGAACTAAGGTTTTCTGGTTCACCGCCATACAGTCTCCGTTACGAACAACAACGCAAGAGCCAAGCTGGTGGAAACTCTGCCCGTGTTAAGACACTGAGATCTGCGCTCAATCTGGCATCCGTGGAGCTGGATACTAAGGAAGCTGGGTCCTATACATACAAATTCGCAGAGATCAGCGATAGTCTATATGACCAAGGACAAAAAGGACGGGATCCCCTTGTTGTCACACAGCGAGTTAATCCTCTTCCTTCTGCGCGCTTCGAATCTCCAGGTCATATTTATGGCTTCTGTAAGGAGGAGGCTGATGGAGAAGAATCCATCCCGGTCGTTCTAGAAGGAACCCCTCCGTTTTCACTGGAGATCTTGATCAAGCACCACTCAAGTGCGAACCCAGAAGTTGTATCTATCCCTCATATCAGCTCAAACCGACACAATCTTCCTATACCGCGCCGCCACCTTGATTTGGGCCAACATGTTGTCAGCATCCACAAGGTTCGGGATGCGCGTGGATGCCAGCGTGTCACCGAGTTTGACGCCTCCTCAGTCAGAGTCGCCGTGTCTGATGTGCCCACAATTATACCACTCGAGTCGCAAGTCGACTATTGTGTTGGAGAGCGCATCTCGTTCTCCCTCTCTGGCCACGCACCATTTGAAGTCTTCTACACTTTTGACGGGGCTCAGAAGAAGGCCACTTCTCACTCGACCAATTTCCGCCGGATAGCTGAGAAACCCGGTCGATTCACCGTAACCGCAGTTAGTGATGGGGCTAGCGGCAAGTGCAAAGCGCATAAGAACATCACCAAGGTGATACACGAAATGCCCAGTGTTCGAATAAGTAAGGGTCGGGTTTCCGTGATCGATATCCACGAAGGCGGAGAGGCCGATCTCAACTTTGAGTTTTGGGGAACACCGCCGTTTGAATTCACGTAAGTTTCTTCTGCAGTTCGCCAACGACATGTTTCCTATACTGACATTCTACCTCAGTTACACAAGGAGCTCGAATCCTCAAAGAGGAAAGAAATCACAAATTCTGGATATCAAACACGATATCTCCTACGAGCACAGCAAGATAATCAAGGCTTCCGATGAAGGAACGTACGAGGTTGTGGCTATCAAGGACAACTTCTGTTCCTTTTCCAAGCAAGAAGGGGCAGGAAAGCCCGGATGGGGAGGGAAGCAGATACAGAAGGCGAAGAAATAATGGAATGGGCGGAGAGAAAGAATTCCCTGTTTTGAAATTTATTTTGTCTAGCATGTAAATGGCGTTATGATGAATGATTGATTACATTATCTGACAAGAAAATAATCACTGCCTATGCTCCCCCTCTTGAACATGGATAGTTCGTACTAGACCCTCGCCGAGCCTGGCAATCTCGTTCAAAATACCCGTAGTGTTGATCGTAACATTGCCTTCAGAGTTATCATTTGACGGCATCGTGGAATACGCCAACTTCAGCGCCAAGCCTCTCGGTTTCTTCATCTGCGGATTCCAAAGTCCTGCTATACGACGACAATGGCCATCGCCATGGAACAGCAGCATGTTATTACCGAAAGATGCTTGGATCTCTTGCACAAAAGACCTAATGGCCGCCGACGACTTGTGATTCTCACTAGCGCCAAGATCCTGCAGATTCTTGAACTTGACCAAGTTGCCTGACCGTCCGTTGGCCACATGCTTAGGGTCAAGCTCCATAACGAAATCATACGGCGCAAGAGATGGACGGAACAGCTCGGCCACCTCGAGATCTGCTCCCTTGTCCCTGATGAGTGTCACTGCAGCTTTTGCAAGGGCGGAGATGCGGGCCGCGACGACTTTCGAGGGCCTTTCGTATTGAGTCCAGGTGATACCGTCCTGGTCGATACCAGATGCAGCGAAGAAGACGACGGAGTTCATCGCAGGGTCGATCTTGCGCCACGCAGCGAAGCGAGTTCTGATAGATTCCAAAGTGTCTGCGGTGAGAGACTCGTTTATATCCACGATCAGCGGTTCCTGTTTCCAGTTCCAGCGACAGAGGAAATGGAGAGTGCGGAGAAAGCCGGCCATGACACTCGAGGGCGTCTCCCATGGATATGGGTGGAGGAAAGCCCGCGCCGTGAGGAGCTCGATGAATTCTTCATTAATATGAGGAACGAGGAGATGAGAGCTGAACCAATGTTTCATGACACGGATGGTAGGGGAGAGAGCAGGAACTCGTGTACAAAGAGTACGAAGCGCCTGGGTGAGTCGAGGACCCTGAATGAATAACCGCTTGTACATAGCTAGTGCGTCTGCGGTTTCCTCTTTGACACGAGGAGCAAGATTCTTGTTTTTCAGTTGACCCTCAAGTAGTGCTTGTTCGCGATCATGGTGGATTCGAAGGCGGAAAGTGACGTGGGACTTGTGAACGATATCTAGGAAGCCGTTGTTGAGAAGCTTGGTGGATTCGTTCTCCAAACCCGTCCGACATGAGGCAGCCTCGCCAGATGACTCTAGATAGTCACCTATCTTCACAAGAAAAGCTAGTTTCGTCATCTGAGTAGCGGCGAGGTCGTCGGGCCAGCGTGTAGAACTCTCGAATTGAAGAACAACATCGACAGCTCCACTGTTCGCACTGCCGTCAGGTCTCATTTCCAGAGCGGTATGACGAAGTAGAGGACTGGCTGGTAAGAGCTGCTTGATCTCGAGCGGTACATCTACCATATTCCTGAGAGACCGCTCGAGAGAATTGAAAGCATCGAGAACAAGTTGGAACAATTTGTTTGAAGACGTGAGACTGCCACCCCAGTTATCGAGTACTCTATCGTACTCATCCCCAATATAGGCGAGGGATTCTGAGGGTAGTCCAAGATGGCGCTGCAGGACGTAGGCCAGTATCTGATGGACTATGGATGGTGCCGATGGCTGGTCTGACCATACCAAAGTTTCGAGAATGCTACCGTCTTTGAAACGTCTCAGCTCGGACTTCTCCCCCCAGAATTCCCGGAATGACGCAGCTTCCTCTTTTTGTTCGGCTGAGGGCCCCTGATCGATCACCCTATGGGCATTTTTAGACTCAAGAAGGATCCCAACCTGGATAGTCTTCTTAGAGTTGTTTTTCGAGGAAGAGCCCACGGCCCATGGCTCTGAGTCTCTGCTTGACAGTGCTATGAGGTTGGCTCTGTCACCGAGCGCTCTGGTAAGAACCTGGAAGAGAAGCGATTGATACTTGAGGAAAGAGAGAATTCCATTCACATGTGCCGGTAAGGGAAGAGATAGGACGCGGTCGAATCGGAGCATGGGTTCGTGGACTTTGACGATGAAGACATTGTCAAAGTTATCATAACGGGTCTCATTTAACATCGCAAGTGTGATCCGGGCTTCGTGGCGGAGCAGATTATAGGACCATGGGCTTATCTTGTAAAGAACGTTGAGCCCTCTTTTCCCGTCGTAAATCACTGGGCCCTCGGAGGGTATGGACACAGGATCAGAAGACAGTATGATAGGCTGTGTCAAGTCCCTATTGGAGAAGAACTGCATCATTGCCTTGAATATCTGGTAGCTACTGTATGATGGTAGCAGAACGGCCTTTCCATTTGGCCCACCGGTCTCCATCAGTATAGCCACAATCACTGCCCATTCAAATGTCCCCAAACCACCAGCTTGAGGTGATGGGCCGAAACCTCTCTGCCGAAGCCAGGTATGTCCAAGAATACAGGCATCCCTGAAAGAGTCACTCTTTTGCATAGCCGCATGCAGATATTTCAGGTACGGTGTCACCGTAGCTTCGGAACGTAGTGCCGCATTGTAATACGGCGTGGACTCTCCAGGGCCCTCGCTCGACTCGTGAGAAGTGTCTCCTTTCCTTATATTGTTCTTGGCAGGCAATGTCTTCGAAGTTGGGAAGACTGTCTGGTTGACTGCAGTTATGATCCGGATGCGCGGCATCTGGTTGACTGTATCGTCATGGTGTTGCAGAACGATCACAGGGCGTAGACTATCTCCATCTTGATACTCGAACTTCACGGACCATTCCAAACCCTTAGCGGATTTAAGCCCGGCTGCGATGCAAGCCACATAATATGCTCTCTTGTGAAAGTACCTGTAGTTCACGTAGTCCTTTTCCTGAAAAAGATCATCGGGCATTGTCACGGCGAGATCGACAGTGTACGGGCCTGCTGTTTTCATTCCGGTTCGAAGCGCAAAACTGCCTACCACATTGATATTGGCAGGTTTCGCATATGCCATGGTATATTTCGTTTCTTTTCCCGGGCGTGGTTCGGGAAATGGAACGACGACGCCATGTGAGCTTTTCATCTCCTTCTCAGCTTCCTTAACAGACTTCGCGGGACGTCCTGGAATCTCTTCGATGATCTTTTTGATCTTGGAGAGTGTCTCCTGCATGCGCGACACTTCTCTGTCATAGTCGAGTCTGAGATCGGCAAGTAGATCGTCCATCTGCAACTTGAAGACATTGGACTTGTATAACCCGCTGGACAGAGCCAGCTCCGCTGAGCGATCCTTCTGTGCCTTCTTTACTCCCGTATGCGATGACGTGGACGGGCCATTGTGCTGTGTCTTGCGACCGTTCGAGAGGGTGTTATTGTTGTCGCCAGAGTCCGACTCGTCGCTATCCGATGGACTGAGCTTTCTTCTCTTCGCACTGTGGACCGACATGGTGATTGTATATGATGCGGAATGCTGGACCAGCGTTCCTCTGACTTTGAAAAAAGGCCAGTTGCGAAGTACGCGCGAATAATCAACGTGGGATTGATTTTCGGCGATAATGCAGCTACAAAAAAAAAATTCGGTAGATACTGGAGGCCGATGGTATCGGGCTAGTTTAGAGGACCCAGAAGTTTAACCGCATACGTCACGTGACCTTTCTAATGCATGACATCTCGTGTTTTATTATTATCACATAATATATTGCCATTGTCCTCGTGTCGATTGAAAATGTAGAAGATAATCTCTGACACTGAAAGCGTGTAGGATTCGAAGCTGGTTGACTCCCCTGAATAACTGGTTGGAAGCCGTGGAGTAAACGGGCAGGTTCTTCCACTTCTCTCGAATTTTGATGATCTCATTTGCAACGATAACGTCGCTTATGGGACTTGATTTTGCTCAGTCATGGAGCTAGTGGCCTGCAGAACCTGGTAATGGCCAATGATCCCATCGGGTCCTTTCGTAGAGGCATTCATCCATGTGACGTAACAAAGCGTTTCATGGCGCAGTCGGCATTCAGTCAGATCGATGCGTCGCGAATCATGAGAAAAGCACTAGAAATGAGGAGGCCTAGTTGCTTGAAATGTAAAGGACTTCCTCTCAGTCAGCATCACCCTATCAAATGATCTCAGCGGTCTGACACGAACCATTGTTCCCTCGTACAAAGGCATCTCCATAGCTACGCCTCAATTTCCCATCGATGAATTCCTCCGTCTTCTCGAGAGCGATGTTCATATATCCATCAACCGATTGGAGCTCTCCTGCGAAAGAGATCAGTATCAATCTTCATAAAAGACAATGGACCGCGCGGGGTAAGTCGACGGTACCTTTGTAGACGACACCAGAATTGAGCTTAACCGTCACCGGGGCGCCGATGATTTCGGACAGAAAAGCAGAGGGGTCCTTGCCCTCGGATGAAGAACCGTTCTCCATGCTTGCAGATGTCGAAGAGAGGTATGGTGGTCAGGACTGGGCGCGTTCTTCGCGAGCAACGCTGGTAGATCGATCGATTTCGGTTCGATCCAGCTCCAGGATGACATAAGCCGATGACCGACATTGTCTGACTCAGCAGCATTCGCTGCCACTTTTGGTTTAGCGCAGGAAAAAGACAAAAAACATGGAGGGGGCGGGGCAAAAAGAGGAGATTCATTTGATTTATTATTGCATTGTAGTTTACTAGTTACCAGGGAGCATAGTATGATAATAGATACTGTATTAGGGTTAATACAGTGATATGCAATGACCTTGATACCATATCCCGTCTCCTAGACTCGTTCAATGGCTGTAACAAGAAGTTGTCTAACTGGAATGATAGTTCCAGACTTTCAGTATACATCAGTTGTACTAGTGTCGATGCTCCGAGATCGCAGGGCCGGAAATGACTAATAGTCGACAGGATACAGGGACAACGGCTGCTCCTGTTGTTCTCATTCTATGTTCATAACTACGTGCTATTTCTGTGCCTGACCTGCTTGATTTGATTTCCATCGCTTCTGTGAGGAGAATAGCACTCGCAATCCGCTTTCCCCGCGTCTATTCCAAATGCTTCAAGCTCTAGGAGGGCCTGTCCCTCCGAATACCGACCATGTACGTGCCTAATACCGAATGCGAAATGTGTCGCATGCCTCTTTCTTGCTCCCTGTCTCATGGGCTGTAGCATTTAGTCATGGGAGTCCCCTGTTTGATCTGGCATTATCACTACAACTCACTTCTTCAATTGGTATATTCTATGCAGAGCAGAAAGCGTGCTAATCTTGGGAACAGGCAGTCAGTGTCTCTCTGCCAACATGGCAGGCCAACATCGGTTACGAAGAAGGGCAAGACTGGGTAATAAGCAAGATGCAGTGTGGATACCCCAGGTTCTTCGTGCACCCTAGCATTCAGAGGCTCGCCGAGGAGGTTATACGTCGCCACGGGGATGTGGAGGTGGACTCAGCGACACTCTTTCCCACCAAGAAGACAGCACAGGTGTGCTATTCCTTCATGACGTCCAAGGTTCCCCACGAGGATGTAGCAAAAGTGCGGATTCTGAATTTCGTGCCAGCGCGGGGTGCCGATCCGACCTCGCTCGTGTCCTCGCTGTCCTGCGTCCTCTACCCCAAGCAGTATGCGTCGGTCGCCAAACAAGTCTGGCAGCATTCAGGCAACGGTATCTCCAGTCGTCGAAGCGAGTTTCTCCTTACTGCATTGCAAGATGGCTATCTTGTCGAAGAACACTCGCCCAATGCCCCGGAGAAACCCAGAAGACTGCACAAAGGTCCAAGGAGATACCAGACGAAGTTCGACGCAACATCCACAAAAGAACCAGGCTCTCCGCCACCGACCAACGGTGTACGGGAGGGAAGGGAATATGCGCAATTCATCGAAGAACGCTTTGGCCGGAACCTCAACCTTTCTCTTGCTGATCGAGCGAAGCTGGCTGTCCGAAGACGGATCGCTGGATCATTGACTGCCGACGTCGATCTCTCCGAGGCGCTCGAGAAATCTCCATCCGACGGCAGAGTCGCTGGTTTAAGCGAAGATGATGTCTTTCTATACCCAAGCGGCATGAGCTCCATTTTCAATGTCCACCAGATCCTCTTGCACACCCTCGGCGAGAAGAAGAGCATCTGTTTCGGATTTCCATATATCGATACCCTCAAGATCCTTGAGAAATGGGGGCCTGGCTGTCTATTTTACGGTCATGGTTCCTCCGAAGACCTCGATGATATAGAGAAGCGGCTAAGGGGAGGTGAAAGAGTTCTGGCGCTTTTCACCGAGTTTCCCGGGAACCCGCTGCTCAAATCAGCAGATCTGAGACGTATACGCGCACTCGCAGATGAATTCAAATTTGCAGTAGTGGTGGACGAAACCGTCGGCAACTTCATCAATGTGAACGTCCTTCCTTATGCTGATGTAGTCGTCAGCAGTTTAACCAAGATCTTCAGCGGAGACAGCAACGTTATGGGAGGAAGTGCCGTCCTCAACCCACATGGTCCTTTCTATAGAGATCTCAAGGACACGTTTGAGGCTGAATACGAAGATCTCGTTTGGGCTGAAGACGCTGTCTTCCTTGAAAGAAACAGCCGTGACTTCATTTCGAGAATAGAGAAGATAAATACTACTACAGAAGCTGTCACTGACCTTTTGAAGGCTTCTCCTATCGGTAAGTATCTCGAGCAATGGAGCGCAAGGGGTTTGGCTTGTCTAACAATGAATACAGTGAAGGAAGTCTACTACCCGAAATACAGCCCTACAAAGCCGCTCTACGATAGTTTTAAAAACCCACGTGGTGGATACGGTGGTCTATTTTCTGTCACATTTCATTCGACTGCTGAGGCCGTGGCCTTTTTTGATACACTCGAAGTCATGAAAGGACCAAGTCTTGGAACGAATTTCACGCTCAGGTGAGTCCGATCCTATGATTCGTCGTTCCGTGTAACTCACAATAATTTAGTTGCCCCTATACGCTTATCGCCCACTATGGAGAATTGGAATGGGTAAGATCCTTTGAAGCTTGCTGTTCGCACCTGTCGCCGCATCTTTGTCACTGACTGTAGATTAGGCACGTTCTTTCGATGTCGATCCAGACTTGGTGCGGATCAGTGTTGGGCTGGAGGATACCGCAGATCTCAGTGGGAGATTCCAGCGTGCCCTGGCTGCGGCGAAAGATGCAGCTACCCGGGCATAAGCATGGACCAGGCTGTATTCCACAGATGATGATTCATCTGCTGCTATATTTCGAGACCCTATATGATTTTGCCCAACGCATTGCAGGCAGTGTTTTCGTAAAAAATGTTATGGTGGGGGAGAGTCGGACACCCTATCACCACATGCAGAGTGGCTATCAATTACTCCTGGACGCAATTCCACTGGCGGAGACATCTGTCGCCAACGGCTGTTCGTAAGCCGGTATATCAAAACGCACAGGAGGATGGCGGATGATTACCATACCCGCACACACCAAAGCACTTAATGTGCTTTGCGGAGTGTATATACCCTGGATACGTAGAGTGAGAGTGCTACATGTAGTAACCTGCTCACAATATGACATTTGAATTCAATGGTACAATGTGCATGTATCGAGAGCACAACACCACCCCGAAAGATATCACAAAAATGAAAAGCTGTCGGCAACACACAGTTACATGGTGCTGGAAGCAGTCCAAAGTAGATTTTCGGCAGGGTATCATTTGACGGGACGGTCAAACGCTCCCTCATCATTGTCCGCCATACTCAGAGCCCGACTCCTGACCCCGCTTAGATCACCGCTTCCGGTTCTCCTCAAGGCCTGTCTCATGGTCTCAACATTGACCTCTCCTCCGAAATTCCCCGAGAACGGACTATGGGGACTGTGCGGGATCGGCAAAGGGCTGGTAATGCCCCGGCTTGCACGGTTAGGCGAGGTCTCCAGACCCTTGAGTGATGGTGACAGGCTAGTTGGAGGCGATGTACCGAATCCACGGGATGATACGGGAGAACGTGCAGGTGAAGGAGACCGGTTCTGGGCTGCCAGTGCAGCTGATGCATTGTTCAACCCTGCGATACGCGTAGAATCCGAATTGCCGACTTCGTTATTTTCAGCATGCTCAGCATTGACGACATCTGCAAATGAAATGAAACTTAGGCGTTTAACATCACTAGAGTCAAGTGTTCCATAAATAGATGCCGTTTCTGCACCTTCAAAGGTATTTTGGTGCGCATCTTCATGCCAGGAAGAAGAAAGGGATTGATCTGCAGTAGATGTTCCTGTGACAGCTAGGGCTGCTGGCTGATGGACGTTGGGTGTAACGATCTCGACGGAATCCGGATCGAGTCGTTTGTCCGTAATTGCAACGGAAGAGGCCTCTAGGATCGGAGGTATATGGTTTTCAGTCATTATATGTGAAGGAATTCCCGGAGAAGTCTGAGCTGGAGTCAGATCTTCCTGAACATTACGTTCAAAGATCTGCGATGCAGGGGACCGGAGGCTGGGGGATCTTTGTTCCACTGAGCGCCCTGGTGACGATGTGTGTGTATATGGGTATCGAGCTCGACTTGGCGAGGCAGATGAACGGATGGGATCCAAGCCGCCAGAGGGAGAAGCAGGGATCATGTTATGAACCGAGGAATTCGTATCTGAAGTAGCAGTGGCCGTCGTATATCGACCCTCACTTCCTGGCCGTCTCTCGTCACCTGTGTCACTGGGGCTTTGAGGATACGATTCTGTTTTTGAGCCAGCGCCATGGTCACCTGCTTGCCTCTTTTCTGCGGATAGTATTCCCTGGCTTAATAGCGACTGCTGGGGAAGCGCTCGTTCTGAAGGGTGCGTGGGCTGCGCCGCCGAAAGGGTCGAGGATTGCACATCGTGCTGCTCCTCGACACTCGACATACTGAATTTGTTGCTCCCGAGAGCTCAACTTGAGAGGTGCAATAAAAAGCTTGCGGTTTCCTGCCTCGTAAACCTGTCAGCTCCACTATTGTTCTATATTGTCGCATGTCGCATGGATGTAAGATTTGTAGAAGGGCGAGAATGACAACCATCTAGATATACTCAAAGGAGTAGTTACCGGTATTCGCCGTCAAGATAGCGACTTCTCCAACTCTGACTGGCGCTGGTAGCTAGCTCTTGTATTATGAAGATATCGGATCGAGTGCTTAGACTAGGTTGCGATGACGAGAGGTGATCCTAAATCGACTGAACAATAAGGCGGGGTTGAGGGTATTCGAGAAGTGACACAAAACCAAACAGACTGCAGCTCCCGACCACAACGATGATGATACAAGGCAGATCAATCGAAATCAGTGTCTGAGCAAGCTGGGAAGGGCGGAGTGTCTGCCCGATCGAAAAGGAGGCAGCGCGGATGTGATCATGGGAGCGGCAAAGCGGGACCACGGAAAGTCGATGAATCCAGGCAACCAGGAGCGCAATTCGAGTGACAGGGGTGACCATGCGCTCTCCTCTCTCCAGATGGGATTGTCTTGCTTATCATTGGGAATTCCAGCGATTTCTCTGTCGTTCCCGTTATAGTTAATCGGAGCGACCACCGTGCTGCTGAGCGACCTCCGATTGAAGCCAGGCCGCATGCATACATACATACATCCATACTCTACGGAGTCAACTCTGCGATGACAAGCGGAACGTCCGACAAGCCAAGCAAGCCACTGTGGGTGATCCAGAGAAGATCTCGGTTTAGATACAACGGCAGATACGTCACTTGGGGACGAATGGCTAGGGATCAGCGCAGATCCTCCAGAGTTCAGGAGAGAGAGTGTTTATCTGATATTACTACCGAGGCTCTTGGTTGCCATGTTGGATCTCAAAACAATGCCTTAGTTGCCTAGTAGCAATTGGACTAATAATAAATGAATTAACTAGTTAGTTAATATACAAAGACCAAGTGATGGTTAAGCAGTTAGAAACAATGCGTAATAATACAGCCGTGATTACGTTAGCCCGTTGCAGTAAGAACAAACAATAATACTGTATGGTATTCTGTGTTACAGTTTACCAGAGACGCGTATTGAGCACGTGAGCCAAAGGCGGTCTGCACAGCCAACGGACCAATTTGCTTCCGGCTTCCGCTCTCGCGGAAAACTCCTGGGCTTTGCTCGTCCAGAAGGCTTCCCAGGATCGCCGGCTCGACGACACGGTCACTCGCACGTCCGCAATAACGTCGATTCTGGTTCGAATTGGTGTTATCGAACCAATAGTCCTCTCTGATCTCCTCTTTGACCAGGGAATCGGATGATGGCAAGTCATTGTCACGTCCTTTCCATCTGAACACCTGCTTTGTTTCCACATTTTCTTCCAGCCTGAGGACAGACAGACGGACGAATCAGGCACAGCTCTTGCGAGGCCTCGACCATATCTCTTTGACAGCCTTTCAATCTTTTCAATTAGCAAGCATATTGATTCTTCCGCCATGTCTACTTGCGCTGCGGCCCCGAAGCGGTCCTTTCTGAGACTACCATTCCTTCTGCCTTCATGGACTGAATCGAGCCCTCTCGTGTTCCGCCGCAATCAGTCTTCCTACAGACGGACTAAAGCACGACTCCGTGTGAAGCCAGATGCCTCCTTCGGTCCTTCGCAGGCTCAACTGCATGAACACATCATCTACAATCCCCCGTCAAGCGCGCCATCCGTCTACCAAACACCTACGAAGTTTCTGCCACCGGACGATATTCGCAGAACTTTACGTGCTGCTTCTCCGGTAGGGGAACCCAAAGATACGGATCTGCCACCAGTCTTCAAGGAGACTCCAGAGAAGAAGTACCATCTCACCCCCGCCGATATCGAAGAGATTCGAAAACTCCGTGTTAGCGACCCGATGACATGGAGCAGATGGAAGCTTGCTCGACGCTTCGACTGCTCCCCGCTCTTTATTGCGATGGTGTGTGAAGCCAGCCCACAGAAGAAAGAGATCCAGAAGCAGGTTCTGCAGGCGGTACAGTCGCGGTGGGGTACGAAGCGACGGATTGCCCGAGAGGACCGAGAGCTGCGCAAGGAAACCTGGGGAAGGGATGAATAACGGGTGTAATGACCAATGTTGGTTGCATCTTCTCCAATTCATTTTCGGTGCTGTGCATCAGGATGCGAGACGGATGCTAAGGCATATGTGTCGACCTGGATTCTCTGCATGTTTACGCTGGCCGGACGGTGTGGACCACGGCGCACGCGAATGGAATGGACATGTATTTGGACTAATTCATGGCTCTACGGCATTGTACACTATTATATCTTCTCATCGTCTTTCTCACTGTATTAGAAGAGCCTTGTGTGTTTAGAATGAACAAGAAAAAAAAATCCAAATTATATTCAAATACGTTGACCAGACTGGACATGCTTTAAAAAATCAATTAGAACAAATACTATGACTGCGTGGGTTGGAACCATGTGGCTGACTACCTCGTAACTAGTAGTAGTAATAATTACTAGTGAGTGGTATGCTGTATTATTATCTCTGGCTCGCGTGCGCAACCCTCGGGAATCGCGATGCGACTCTAAGAATTAACGTAATAACTAGTCGCCCAAGGAAAAAGCCCTCTTCTTATTCGCCCAAACTGGCGACCCCTCTATCGGTATCAATTCCAATGCTCCCCGCTCTGGCCCTCCGTCGCATTTCAGCGTCGTTTTCTAGGTGCAGACAAATTCCTTCGTCCTCGCCTACACCTGGGTTCCCTTGCCTGTTGAAGTCTTCAATCCCCAGACCGTCTCAGATCATCCCTCGTCGATTCTTCTACGGACATATCGACGACCGCAAAATGGCGCCGCAGTTGGAGCCTTTCTTCAAGGAGTAAGCAAGCTCTTCTATCCTTCCAAGAGCTGGTCAAGAGCTCAGAAATTGACGATCGTTTGCTTTCGTTTAGGGTGGACCAGCAGTCTGAGTCTTTTATTGACCGTATGTACCTTTCCTAAGGCCTGTCTCGGGTCTATTGGGCTCTCGAAAAAAAAAAACGAAACTGACATTCGATTAAGGCCTTCGCAAGGCTGTTGCTATTCCATCCGTCTCTGCTCAAGATGAGAACAGAAAGGATGTCTTCAAGGTGAGCCCCTTCCATCTATTGCTTATGGTAGGATACAGCCAGTTAACGTTGCTTGCGGCTTTAGATGGCCGATTTCCTTGCTTCCGAGCTGGAAGCTCTCGGAGCTGAAGTGCACAAGAGGCCACTAGGAAAGCAGCCCGGTAAGGAGCATCTGGATCTGCCACCTGTTGTCATTGCGCGGTACGGAAACGACAAGAACAAGCGAACAATCTTGGTGTACGGTCACTACGACGTCCAGCCGGCCTTGAAGGAGGATGGATGGGCTACGGAGCCTTTCACTCTTAGCATCGATGATAAGGGAAGAATGTACGGTCGTGGTGCTACGGATGACAAGGGACCTGTCCTGGGCTGGTTGAACGTCATCGAAGCCCACAAGAAGGCTGGCGTTGAGTTCCCCGTGAACTTGCTGTGCTGCTTTGAAGGAATGGAGGAGTACGGTTCCGAAGGTCTGGATGAGTTCATCGAGGCCGAGAGCAAGAAGTTCTTTAAGGATGCAGATGCCGTCTGTATCTCTGATAACTACTGGCTGGGAACTGAGAAGCCTTGCCTGACCTATGGTCTGCGAGGCTGCAACTATTACTCCATTAGCGTCTCTGGTCCTGCTCAGGATTTGCACAGTGGTGTCTTCGGTGGATCTGCTCACGAGCCCATGACGGACCTCGTCAACATCCTGTCAAAGTTGGTTGATTCTCAGGGAAACATCCTGATTCCAGGTCTCATGGATCTTGTTGCTCCCTTGTCAGAGGAGGAGAAGACCCTTTATGGAGGAATCAGCTACAAGATGGAAGACCTCCACGAGTCGCTGGGCAGTGAGACGAGCATTCACCCCACCAAGGAGAGAACTCTGATGGCCCGATGGAGATATCCTTCCTTGTCCATTCACGGTATCGAGGGCGCATACTCTGCTCCTGGTGCCAAAACAGTTATTCCGGCCAAGGTGATCGGCAAGTTCTCTATCAGAACCGTGCCGAACATGGAGAGCGCAGACGTGAACAAACTGGTGTTCGATTATATCAAGGCGGAATTCGCTAAGCTTAACACCAAGAACAAGCTGGATGTCTGGCTTCAGCACGACGGCAAGTGGTGGGTTGCTAGCCCGAAGCACTGGAACTTCACCGCTGCCAGCAAGGCTGTTAAGCAGGTGTTTGGAGTCGAGCCCGACATGACTCGGGAGGGTGGAAGGTTCGTGACCTATCAAATATATCTAACTCATGTAAAGAATCCAGACAGCTGACTATGGACACAGTATTCCCGTCACGTTGACATTTGAGCAAGCAACCGGTAAGAACGTGCTGCTTCTGCCCATGGGCAGCTCCACCGATGCTGCTCACTCTATCAACGAGAAGCTCGACAAGCGCAACTATATCGAGGGAACCAAGCTGCTGGGAGCTTATCTTCACTATGTCGCTGAAGAGCCTGTTGGTAACTGAGGAGAGCAGCGAATGTGGGCCTCCAGTTAAAGATCTTGTAGAAGTCAGCGCGCACGACTGCGAGCATGACTTCTGATACTTTTTCTCGGTGCTGCTTTTCCTTGTTCTACGAAGTAATGCAAGTTATGTCGCTGAGGCGATACGCTTAACGTATTAAAGAATATCATAAGAAAGAACGTGCTAATCACTGGTTAGCATATCAAGGATGATATTCATTAGCATGTATCCGCTTGGATTGTGACATAGTCATACTAAGTATATACTGTTAGTTATCTACGTCGTACAGACGAAAGGAAATCCAATCTGAACTACAGTGATATTCTAAATTCAACGAGATCTGCTGTCTCCGGTGTAGCGCTCTGTACTCGAAGTGATAAGTGAATTATTTACTCCCAGATCACTACTGTAATAGGCAATAATTAAACTGTGTCTGCGCGACGGTGGGTCGCGCCAAGATCCGGGTCGCTTGTCTTCCCGGAGACGCGCTACAACGCGCCGACTAATGTCGCCGGCGATGCGCTCCAACGACAGATAAGATATCACTTTTTTCAAAGTGTTCTGTTTTTCCACACGTGTTGGTCTGACGATGCGATTATGCGATGGCTCCTACCAAGCGTGTACGGGCATTGTCAGATTCTGGGGAATCAGATGACGACGAATCCAGAACGCCTGCTCGTATAGAATCGGTGCGTACAAGCAACCTTGACGTGATATAACTATTTTCTAACCTGACCTGCGCAGAGGAAACGAAGCAGGACCTCAGACACCAGCGCCACTTCACCCGTCGACGAAGATGCAAGCGACCAAGGCTGGCAGGAGCAGACCGATTCGTACATTACCGAGGCCCTAGACAATGAGAACGAACTGGAAGTACGAGCGACGCAGATCATTCAGGAGAAATATGCGTTCGCCAGCGATGAGCCCAACGTACCCGCCGACCATGGCATCCTTGAACGCGTCGAGTGTTATAATTTCATGTGTCACGAACATTTCTACGTCGAACTTGGGCCCTTAATCAACTTCATTGTCGGGAAGAACGGAAGCGGCAAAAGCGCAGTCCTGACGGCTATCACACTCTGTCTGGGAGGCAAGGCGTCCGCCACAAATCGAGGCCAGAGCTTGAAGAGCTTCATAAAAGAGGGGAAGGAGTGAGTTTCTACTGTCTTATTTGGGATTGGGGCTGTAAGATTCTGACGAAGATGTCTCAAAAAGATCAGCGACTATCATCGTTCGCATCAAGAACCAGGGCGATGGCGCGTATATGCCCCAGGAGTATGGAAAGTGTATCATAGTGGAACGGCACTTCACGCGGAGTGGGACAAGCGGGTTCAAGCTGAAGAGCGATAGCGGACGGATTGTCTCGACAAAAAAGGTCGAACTGGATGCAATAACGGACTTTTTCAATCTGCAAATCGACAATCCCATGAACGTGCTCTCTCAGGATATGGCTCGGCAGTTCCTTAGCACTTCTAGCCCCGCGGATAAATACAAGTTCTTCGTGAAGGGAGTTCAGCTAGAACAACTGGACCAGGACTATCGGCTGATCGAGGAGTCAATTGATCAAATCGAAGATAAATTGCGCAGCCGTCTGGATGATATCAAGATTCTCGAGCAAAGAAGAGATGTGGCGAAACGGCGACTGGAGATGTCGGATCAACATGCTTCTCTCAGAGATAGGGTTAGGGTGCTCCGAAGGCAGATGGCGTGGGCTCAGGTTGAGGAGCAAGAGAGGGTGAGATACAAGTTAAACTGTCTTTGTATAAATGGCACTTCTGATTCCCATTACAGATTCGAGACTCCATCGATGAGCAGCTCGTTCAAGCCGATCAGAAGATCTCGACTGCCGAATCTGACGTGGCCCGCTTCGATGTCTCCTTCCAAGAAGCCGAGAGAGAATCTGAGGTTGCTGCTGGAGTTGTTAGACAAGCCCAAGGTGAAGTTGAGCGGGCGCAGGACGAAAAGAAGGAAACAAAATCTCGTCTCGAGGAGGAAATGAATGAGCGCTATGACTTGCAGGTTTGTTCTGGCTGAGTCTTCAGAATTCTGATTGCGCGACTGCTAATTACGCTCTACTAGGCCCAACAACGCACGATTCGCGAATATCTCAAGACGACCGAGGCTAGGATAAAACAGCTAAACGATGATATTGTCAAGGAGAATCAGCGACTAGCAGACATCAGTGGAGGGAGTTATACGCACATGCAAACCGAGCTGGAGAGTAAGCAAGAGGAGGCCTCCGAAGCACGAAGTCAGTACGAAGCGCACCAGAAAGACGCACATCGCGTAAGAGACGATATCAGGAAGGCAGACGAAGAACTCAAATCCAAACTTGCGCCCATCGACAAGGTAAAATCGGATATTGAACAGGCGGAAAATGTACTGCGCAGTCTTACAAGGGATCGTGGCTCACAAGATGCTGGGTTCCATCCAAATATGCCTACACTCCTGAGAGCCATTCGGCAGGACAATTCTTTTACCAAACCGCCAGTGGGACCTATTGGTAACCACGTGAGATTACTGAAGCCAAAATGGTCGTCAATCTTAGAAACGTCGTTTGGTACTACGTTAAGTAGTTTTGTGGTTACGTCGAAGCGTGACATGAATATCCTCTCGGATATAATGAAGAGGGTCAAATGGTATGTGCATCTTGGACTTCAATCAACCAGACCCATCACTCACAAGGATATAGTGAGCTTCCAATATTCATCGGGAGCGAAGGTTATATCGACACTTCAGCACATGAGCCAGATTCGCAGTTTGATACGGCACTTAGGGTTCTTGAAGTATGCCATATATGATTTCCATGGAGTATTCGATATCGACTGACATTGGCGTTAGATCGATAATGATCTGGTCCGCAGACAGCTGATCATCAATCACGGTATAGAACAAATGCTCCTCATCGAAAAGCTGGAGGATGCTTCCTCGGTACTTTTCGATGGCGAGCGGCCAAGGAATGTCAAACGGTGCTACTGTATTGATCCAAATGACAGGAGACGTGGAATCCATCTCTCGTATAGTCGATCCGGTGATCCTAGCCAGACGCCTGTTGCAGCATATACGGGAAGATCACGAATGAGAACAGATAGCGAGACACAAATCAGGTGCGCTCCCATTACCCCACAAAGCTCTATTCTTTTCTTAATTAACAAGCTGTAGGATGCAAAAGGAAGTCATTGATGACCTCAAGCGCCAGTTATCGGATCTCCAAAACCATGCACGTGCCGCGCGGTCTCATTTAGAGAGCTGTAAGCAGGCACTGGTGAGGCATGGGAGGAGAGAAAAGGACCTACAAATTGCTGCTCAGAGACTTGAGGACCAGGCCGAAGAACTTCGAGATGCCCTCGAAAGGGAGGCAGTCGACGATCCTCGTCTGGATGTCCTCAAAGGCGAACTGGAAGAGGCGGAGGAAGAGAAACGACTGAACGAGGGATCATACGCTGATAGTATCAAAGCTATGGATGCGATTATGGACAAACTGAAAAAGACACGAAGAGAGATAGCTGCCAAAGATGCCCAAATCGCCAGTTTGGAAGAGCAGCTTCGTATTGCCCAGAGCGAGGAGGCGAAGGTCCAGGACAAGCGAAGACGAGCTCTTGGCGAAAAGAATTCTGCAATTGGACGTGTCGAGGATGCAAACCAGGATAAAGCCAGGATTCAACAGAAGAGAGAACAAATCGAGGCTCGAATCATTGATTACAATGAGAAAGCTAGCATGGTATCTCCGCGCGTGCCTGTTGATGAAGGCGAGACTCCCAATAGTCTTGACGAGAAGCTCGATCGACTCTATAAGGACCTGCAGCGCTTCAATGACCAGTAAGTGCCTGACGGCTCCTCAGATTGTCTTTTCTTGTACTCACACCGTCTAGGATGAGCGCTTCCCGGGAGGAAATTGCTGCAGAAGCTATGAAGGCAACTAGCGCCTATGATCAAGCCAAGCGCCAGATTAATGAGTTCAGAGCTCTTGCAGATGTAAGCAAAGATCATTTTGCGTCCTTTCGATGGAGATAAACTAACGACAACCCTGTTCAGATCTTCAAGAACACCCTACGCCATCGTAAGAAGAGATGGGCACTATTCCGGGCACACATATCGTCGCGTGCTAAAGCACAGTTTACATATCTCCTGAGTGAAAGGAGTTTCCGTGGGCGCCTTTTGGCAGACCATGAAGGCAAGCTTCTGGACTTACAGGTAAGCAACACAGGTTACGGAATCTGTCAATCCTGGTTGCATTTTCTGACATCTTCATAGGTCGAGCCAGATATTACGAAAGACAGTGCTGGAAGAGGCGCCAAGACTCTTTCTGGCGGCGAAAAATCGTTCTCTCAGGTCTGCCTTCTGCTATCGCTGTGGGAAGCGATGGGATCACCCATCCGTTGTCTTGATGAATTGTATGTTCTGCTGGACCGATGGTGGTGGTGGTATGGTTATGCTAATTTCTGGCAGTGATGTGTACATGGATTCGGTGAATCGGAAAATGGCCATTGATATGCTTGTATGTTTCCTACGCTTGAACGGACAATGCGTTGTTATTGAACTAACTGGCGCGTGACTAGATGTTGGCTGCGAGAAGGTCAATTGGACGACAGTTCATCCTTATCACACCAGGTTCGAGAGCTGAAATCAGCCTGTCTCCTGATGTGCGCGTGAAAGAGTGAGTCTTTTATCTTACTACGGTGATGCTCCCTAAATTAGAGTTTACTAACTGTTGCTATAGACTCGCAGAGCCGCAAAGAGGCCAAAGGACCTTGTCGTTTCGCCGGAACTAATTAGTGGCTTGTATAGAGAGAATGGTCGATGTAATATATGCTCATGATTTATGGTTTGCTTAAAAAGTGCTGGGGCCGTGAGATGTATACCCAGAGGGATACCGAAGCTAGTTATACAAGTATTCTTCTGTTACTATGTAACTATATGGTAGAATATTCGATGGTGAAGCCCTAAGGGCAAGCTGCGCTGGCGGGATTACGTCAGCCAGACCCGCTGGGTCACGCCGCATGGTTGGCTAAAAGCGGCAAGCGTTCCCTACACAGTAACTATTCGTTATTCCAACCCAACGACCTGCCATCGACCACTGTCTTTCACGCTCGCCTCGCCCATATCCTCTCTCACGAACCAGCAGCTTCGCGCTGATCCATTATCTGAATCGACGTTTTTACGACTGCGCTCGATCTTCACCAACATCTTTTTCACCCTTCTCCTCCGTCCAGCCTTTTTTCTTTCGAACCGCTGGCAACAAAGTCCTCTCTCCCTTCTATCTTACCACCCCTTGATACTTAGAGCGTCTCTCGACTTCTCAAGTTCCCTTTACGCCCACTTGGACTACTTTAGGAACCGGAGCATATCTTTGAGATTTTCCCTCGGTTTTTTCTCACCCAACCTGCTTGACCGGTCGAGGGTGAGCTCTTGTCTGCCGACCCAGGCAAAAAGACCGATTTATTCACATTTCTCTCAGATATCCTGTTCATTTAAAATCGCCGGACTCCTCTTTTGCACAGACTTATCTCTCTGCGCGTATTCTTACATACCATTGCCGAGATATTTCCCCTGCTAGCTCGACTGGCCTCCCGGCAACAATCCGATATAACGCTATAAAGAACCTTCGAGACCTACCCACCTCAACCCTCTACTATTGCTGCCAGCCAGCTTATCACAATGACCGACGCACTTGCCTCACAACTCAGCAACACAAAGCTAGGGTTTGTGCATTCTGCTCACCGCGAAGTGTGGAATCAACCATAGACTCACATCGTTCTACAGAGATTCGAATATGGATGCCGCTTGGAAAGAGAAATTGAATGTCCCTGCCAAGGACAACAGAGCCCAGACCGAGGTAAATAGCACTATGCTCTATGGTTTTGAGGGACAAAGATGTTGACTTGAGTGATAGGATGTCACGGCTACTAAAGGACTCGAATTCGAAGACTTTTATATCAAGCGCGAATTGATGATGGGTATATTCGAGGCAGGATTTGAGAAGCCCTCTCCCATTCAAGAAGAGACGATACCCGTTGCTCTTACGGGTAGAGATATCCTCGCGAGAGCAAAGAACGGTACAGGAAAGACCGCCGCCTTTGTCATCCCTACTCTAGAACGAATCAACCCAAAGAGCACCAAGACTCAGGCACTTGTTCTGGTCCCAACGCGAGAGCTGGCGCTCCAGACCTCCCAAGTCTGCAAGACTCTCGGCAAGCACCTGGGCATCAATGTCATGGTTACCACTGGTGGTACTGGGCTGATGGACGATATCATCCGTCTGAATGATCCTGTGCACATCATTGTCGGTACTCCAGGACGAGTTCTCGATCTTGCTAGCAAGGGTGTCGCGGACCTGTCTGAATGCCACACGTTTGTCATGGATGAAGCCGATAAACTCTTGTCGCCTGAATTTACCCCTGTCATTGAACAGCTGCTGTCGTTCCACCCGAAGGACCGACAGATTATGCTTTTCTCCGCTACGTTCCCTCTAATTGTCAAGTCTTTTAAGGTAACTCATACTGCTCTGAGCTTCGTCCAGTACTGGCTAACATGTAATATAGGACAAGCATATGCGCAACCCTTACGAAATCAACCTGATGGACGAACTTACGCTCAGAGGAATCACGCAATATTACGCTTTTGTCGAGGAAAAACAGAAGGTCCACTGTCTCAACACTCTCTTCTCCAAACTTCAGATCAACCAGTCTATTATCTTCTGTAACTCCACGAACCGTGTGGAGCTGCTGGCTAAGAAGATCACTGAGCTGGGATACTCTTGCTTCTATTCGCATGCGCGCATGCTCCAGCACAACCGTAACCGTGTTTTCCACGATTTCCGCAACGGAGTCTGTCGAAACCTTGTCTGCTCTGACTTGCTCACCAGAGGTATTGATATCCAAGCGGTTAACGTGGTCATAAACTTCGACTTCCCCAAGAACGCAGAGACCTACTTGCACCGAATTGGTCGATCTGGACGTTTTGGACATCTGGGTTTGGCCATTAACCTCATCAACTGGGATGACCGCTTCAATCTCTACAAGATTGAGCAGGAGCTCGGCACAGAAATCCAGCCGATTCCCCAGTCTATCGACAAGAAGCTCTATGTCTACGAGTCTCCGGATACCATTCCACGACCCATCTCGAACTTGCCGCAAAACCAACCCCGGCAGCTCACCCAAGGCCAGCCTGGAAGCAACGGAGAGCCTCATCAACGTCGTAACCACCACACGAACGGCGGCCACTACAACTCCAACCGGGGACGTGGCTCCTATCGTGGAGGCCGTGGCCAAGGCCAGCGCCGAGGCGGACAGCATGACGGAAGCAAGACTGGTGTGCCGTCCCAGGCTGGTGGAAAGCCCCAGCCCCTGCCGGCGTCTTAAGTCACCTAACCGACACAAGAGGTGCATCTGCGTTCTTCTCGATGCGCCCAAGACTGATGCATGCATACTTTCTTCACGTTCACGTTTCGCGTTCCCTAGAATCTTCCCCACGCTTTCCTCGATGTCCCCGGAGTCGTGTGGCGCATCTATGGAGTCTAGAAACCTAGTCTTTTCTCTTTTCGCTACGTTGTTTCCGTTGTGTCCCGCCTAGCGATTCTCATGATAACCCGTGTGATGACTGCGCCACCAGCCATGTATCATAATTCCTTCACGCAACGCAACTGTTCTCATTTCCTTTGGGCTGAATACTCGGTTTGATGTTCACTCGGTTTCGAAAGTCCCGGTGTACTACGCGAGTCCGAGCCTCGTGTCGGTCTGGTTAGGCCTGAGCACACTTCCTTCTGTTGAATGTTCTAATATGGAAGGTTTTGATTCTGTTTTTCTTTTATTTTTCTCCTTTGATACTGTCGTGCAGACATCAAAAGGTTGGGGATCTGTCATCACACCATAGGTTCTGTGGATGTCGTTCATGAATTATTAACTGTGGACTGGGACATGGCGCAGGGATTCGAGATAGGGATGCCGCGTGGGGAAGTCATTTGGCAGTCACTGATATCATTCTGTTTTTCAGCCTGGCTGAGCAATTCATAACATGCATGCTTCGTCTTCAATCTCTTTTGATTTTCTTTTTTCCTATTCCTTTTTCTAAGTTACAGGCTCATTGCCAAGTCTAGAGACTGCGTCTCCGACTATAAACCCATAGGGGAAATGTGTTGTTGATGGCCTAAGCGTTATGCTTGCGCCTGTTACGGGGGACTGCTGTCTTCTACTTATTGTGTGGCCATCGTTCTCAAGCCGACAAGGTCTTTCTAACTGGGCGCTAAGGCGTCAGACTTCCCTGAAATCACGATTGGACTCGAGAGATGGTCAACAAGGACGAATAGACGAAATATTCGTTATGAGGAAAATGGGATGATCATGGCTAGGGCCGATATTTATCCTTGTCGTTGGAGTGATAACGCAAGAAAAGAAAGAAAAATGAATAAGGAGGGTGAGAAGCAGGGGGCGGAAGGAGATATGATACCAGAAAATGAATTGAAAAGGGAACTCACGGGGAGCATTATCATTGAGCATGTACTTCACATGGCCGAGGTTCATTCGGTTCAGAGGTCGACGGCTCTACTACTGTATGTAGCCTTTGACAGTATATAGGACATTGATAATTCCTCCCTACAAAGTGGACAGTTCCAAACCATGAATTCCCTTCGTGTAAATTATCTAGTGATCTAGCGAGTAGAATAATAAGTAGAAAATCTGTGAATATCGATTCCCGGCGCGTTTGGATGCACGAGCAGGAGTTGCCGACTGCCGTAATAAAGTTGGCGGATTGTTGCCGATAATCGGCGTTTCCAACTCTCTTGAGCTTCTGTCATAGACTACATCTTCAGCTCAGCGACTGCAGGGAGGCCGTCTACAGCAATGGCGACCGCTGAGAAAAAGGAGACGAAGCCCAAGGTTTGTCTCAAGCTTGAGCCCATCGATTGGAGCTTTTCTAATTGTCTTCGCAGCCTAGCAGCTTGCGGTCCATCATCGCGGGCTCTACTGCCGGAGCAGTCGAGATTGGTATGAGCACCCAGGCCCAGTAGCAACTGGACGATATATAACAATGAATACTGGCTGACCAAGACAAACCATAGCAATCACATATCCCGCCGAGTGTACGGAGAAAGCCCCCTCTTCTTCAGTTCTATATCGCGACCGCTGACCACAAAAACTTCAGTCGCAAAGACCCGGTCACAGCTCAACCGAAGATTACCGGATGGGAAGAAGCTTGGATGGCCACCATTCGGTAAACAATGGTATGCTGGATGCACGACTTTGATCGTGGGGAATTCTCTCAAGGCAGGAATTCGTGAGTTGTCTACCCCACCTTGCCACTATATTATTCCAAAGCTTCATGTACGGGCGTGTACTGTCTTCCGGATACCCGCTGATGGCTGCCAACTTTGCTAGGCTTCGTTGCTTTCGACACATACAAGTCATTACTTCAGGATCAAGATGGACATATTTCCGGCCCGCGGACAGTCATTGCTGGATTTGGTGCCGGTTTCACCGAATCTCTTTTGGCCGTCACTCCCTTCGAGAGTATTAAGACACAGCTGTTGGTTATCCCTGTCCTCGCCATACTTAGTCTCCAGTTAGATGGTCATGCTGACCAGGACATTCCCAAAACAACAGGATTGACGACCGCAAGTCTGCCAAGCCTCGTCTGAATGGATTCTTGCACGGCAGTAAAGTTATCTTCCAAGAAAGAGGTATCCGGGGCTTTTTCCAAGGCTTTGTTCCGACGACGGCTAGACAAGCAGCCAACTCGGCGACGAGATTCGGTAGTTACACTACCTTGAAGCAGTTTGCTCAAGGCTATGTTGCCCCGGGAGAGAAGCTGGGCACACTGAGCACTTTCGCCATTGGAGGCATGGCGGGTCTAATCACTGTGTATGTCTACACCAAATATTTCGCGCGCTGTATATGTGAAATATTCGACGTGGCTAATGTTTCTCGTACTATTCTAGCTACGTTACGCAACCTCTCGACACAGTGAAGACCAGGTAAGCTTGTCACTTGCGATTTGCCGGAATAGAGCTAACCCAAACAGAATGCAATCGCTCGAAGCGAGCAAGAATTACAAGAACAGCTTTGTCTGCGCTGCGAAGATCTTCAAGGATGAAGGCCCTCTGACCTTGTGGTCTGGTGCAGTTCCACGTCTAGCTAGACTGATTATGAGCGGAGGAATCGTGTTTACGATGTGCGTATATTGGTTGCATAGAGTGGTATGGACAAGGGAAGCTGACTCTCAAACAGGTATGAGAAGACGATGGAGGCACTGGACAGATTCGACCCGCAAAGACAATACCTATGATGTGATGCTTGCGCCATTTATTGTACACTACTGGTATCTAGAGTGTCCCAATTTAGACATAAGAGCTGTTTTCTACTATACAATATGTACCAGTCGAGTGAAGGGAATACCGAGTTCCTCAAACATATCCCTGAGGCCGTTTGCTATGATACATCATGCCATGCGAAGGCCCGTCAAATATGGACGGTTGTGTGCACTATATGGACTGTTCTTTATGCCTTCTTTTGGCGTTTGCCATTTTCCTCCTTCAGCTCGTCTTCAGCGATCATAGTCTCAACCTCGCGGTCAGCGAGCCAACCTTGTACGCTCTCCATGACTGTTTCAAGACCATCACCCCCATCGAGAACGTTCCCGAGGTTGTGAATCGTGATACCGCTACGGTGATCGGTACATCGACTCTGGTTGTAGTTATATGTGCGGATCTTGTCACCACGTCCCATTTTGGCAACACCTCCCATTGCACCGCGTCTAAGTCTCACCAACTCCTCTTCGCGGGCTTCTCGTCTCGCATCCGCCAGCTTGGCTCGTAGAATCTGCCATGCCCTTTTGCGATTTGCATGTTGGGAGCGGGATTCCTGCATGGAGACGACAATCCCCGTTGGGATATGCGTCAGACGAATGGCCGACTCGGTCTTATTGACATGCTGTCCACCAGCACCGCTCGCTCTCATCTTCTCTGACCGAACATCCTGGGGATCAATATAGTAGTCGCTGTTCGGGTCCTCGAAATTTAACGGGCTATCCTCACCAGTCCCAGGTTCCGGAAAACTAGGAAGAACCATCACACTGACAGCACTCGTATGTATACGTCCCTTGGCCTCCGTAGCCGGGACTCTCTGGACTCTGTGTACGCCGGCCTCCGTCCTGAGAACATTGTAACTGCCGTCTGTCTCCACCTCCATGACGGCTTCCGTAAGACGATCGTCCGCAGTGCCATCCTCTGCATCTAGCTTGATTATGCTCGTGCGGAAACCCCTTCGAGAACAGAACGCAAGATACATCCGCAGCAGTTCGAAGGCGAAGAGGCCCGCCTCGTCGCCGCCTGCACCGGGTCGAATTTCGATCAAACAAGGAAGATCCGCGAATGGATGGCGGGGGATAAGTGATTTCTTTAGTTGATCTGAAATTGTGGGAAGGTTGGTATTGCTATTCTCGAGGTCCTCGATAGCTAGGGATCGTAATTCCTCGTCCGTCTGGGGGTCTTTTAAAAGCGAATTGAGCTCCGATATAGACTGCGATAGTGCGTCAGTATGGTCCATAAAGCTGCAAATGAGATTAAACGGAATGCCACTGGCGTACCTCGTTCGCTTTATCCCATTCTGCTAAAGCATTGACGATTGGAGTAAGCTCGCCAATTCGCTTCGCGGTTTTCGCATCAAACGTCTCGGAGAGATGGGTAGAAAGAGATGCATGCT
Organism: Paecilomyces sp. PK2413; assembly: GCA_023624055.1. NCBI lineage: Eukaryota > Fungi > Ascomycota > Eurotiomycetes > Eurotiales > Thermoascaceae > Paecilomyces > Paecilomyces sp. PK2413. The sequence goes on from JAMADQ010000004.1 coordinate 131,037, forward strand.
CGGCTGCGATCGATCGCGCGCGGTTAAGCAGAGCTGATGAGAGCAATCCGTTTGCAGCTGTATATATCTGTAAACATCTGGTTCGATTCCAACAAAGAAAAAGGGCCGCGAAAAGCAGCCCAAGCGCTTGATAACATACCTGTGGTTTGACTCCGACGCTGAACGGAGATGGGCAGACCCTGTCTCCATGAGACTCTCAGAGACCGCGAGAGACATCTTGAGCATACCCAAGGTATACTAAACATATTCCAAGGAGAATATGGGCTGCCAACGCTCTTGGACCCACTGCCAGTATCTATTTACGGAGCATTCTGTTTCTTTCAGATCTCGAGATATCCGCGGAATAAGAGAATCACGTGCAGATTGTGTTCTGCTTACATCCATGGCGTTCCAGTATGGTAATATATGTAATATTACACGTTATGGCAGCCAATCACCCAAATATAGAATGTAACAGAACGAAATAAAACGGTAAAGGCCAGACTTGCAGGAGCGATAGTACGGAGGCACATCTTGTCTACTCCAGAGTATTCCTGCTTCATGTTCTCGATCAAGACAACAATGTAACTGCGCCATCCTCAAGCGCTTTCCTACTCATCGTCTCAGTACTGGTTGACAGTCTCAGCGGACGCCCAGCCTGCTGGGTCTTCGTCAGTCATCTTCTGATTTCGATACCTACACTGTCACTATAGTTCATCCATTACGTTCGAGCCCTCGCCATGATACTCTCGTTGTATTCTCTCACGGTCCTCCTGGCCTGTCTTTCGACTGCCAGTGCGCTTCAGGAACCTATCGCGCCAGACACGCCGCTATCGTCTCTTATCTCGTCGGCCAAGGCGCATCTCAGTAATGGGTCTCCACGAGAGGCCCTGACTTACTTCGACGCCGCAGTTTCGCGCGACCCGACAAACTACTTGGCGCTTTTCCAGCGCGGAGCCACCTATCTCTCCCTGGGGAAGAATTCGCAAGCAGTCGAAGATTTCGACCGTGTCCTGAAACTGAAGCCGGACTTCGAGGGCGCCCTTATCCAGAGGGCTCGTGTCAAGACCAAAACAGCGGACTGGGCTGGGGCTAAGCGTGATCTGGAGAAGGCTGGAAAGAAAAAGTCACCGGAATATGAGGAACTAGAGGAGGCACAGGCAGCAATGCTGTTGGCAGAAGAGGCTGAGAAGAAGGGCTCCTGGGATAGTTGTGTGGAGCAGGCCAATGTGGCCATTATGAAGGCGAGCCTGGCTCCTAGCCTTCGTCAAACACGAGCGCACTGCCGCTTTGAAAGAGGGGAGGTTCGCGAAGCTCTCAGTGACCTTGGCCATTATCTGCAGCTCGCCCCAGGTTCGGTGGAGCCGCATCTCCAGATCTCGAAGACATTATTCTACGCATTTGGCGAGACAGACCCTGGCGTTTCTCAGGTCCGGAAGTGCCTGCATTCCGACCCAGATTCGAAACCATGTTCGCGACTATTCCGCAGAGAGAAGCAGCTGGTGAAGCGGCTAGACAAGCTGCATGAGGCGATGGAGAAGCGAAAGTTCAACAATGCTGCGAATCTGATCGTTGGAACTGGCGGGGAAAGCGGACTTATCGAGGATGTGAAAGAGGATGTGAAGGAAGCGAAGGAAGCCGGTCATATCCATCCGAAGGCTCCAGACAATTTGTACAAGTCTCTGGTTGAAAACGCCTGTCAAGCTTATCGTGAGGTATGTTATTCAATGCTTCATTCGTCAAGCTGTAGTAGTGACATGCAGTTAACTGACTTGCTTCTTGCAGATGCACATGGCTAAGAAAGCGAAGCCTTATTGTTCTGAATCATTGAAGCTTGATTCCCAATCCCTCCACGGGCTGTTGTTCAAGGCTGAGGCGGAGCTAGACGAGGAAAACTTCGAAGATGCTGTCAGAACACTAAACCAGGCCAAGGAGCACCATCCAGGCTCCAGCGAGATACAGAGTTTGTTACAGAAGGCACATACTCTGCTCAAGAGATCCAAGTCCAAGGACTACTACAAGGTTCTCGGAATCAGTCGAGACGCCGATGAGCGAACCATCAAGCGTGCCTACCGCAAGCTCACGAAAGAGCACCATCCTGACAAGGCCAAGTCCAAGGGTGTCACTAAGGAGGAGGCAGAGAAGAAGATGGCTGCTATCAACGAAGCATACGAAGTGCTGTCCAACCCCGAACTCAAAGCCCGGTTCGACAATGGCGACGATCCCAATGACCCCGAATCAGGAAGGCCAAACCCCTTCCAGCAAGGTAATCCTTTTGCTGGGGGAGGACGCCAGCAGTTCTTTTTCCAGCAAGGTCATGGTGGACCCCAGTTCAAATTCTCAGGCCAGGGGTTCAACTTCCCCGGAGGTTTCCCATTCGGTTGATTATTTTTGCTGCTTTCGTCGTTTTCATCTGTTTCATAATACTTGCCACCGTAAGCAAACCTTTGCCGACCATTTTCTGTTTCGGTTCTATGTATCTGTTGGGAGATCTGTACTTTCCCGGTGAATTCGGATCAGGAGTACTGAGGCGTATTATACTTGTCACTTCTTTCTTTCCAAAGAAGTTCGCTTTAAGGATATCTACGATTTAGAACGTTGCTCATTACTTGTTCTGTCACAGAATAATATTACTTCTGCGGTTCTAAGCGCTGTTCTATGACATTGATTAACTAGATTCTGCCTAATTAGTGTCTGTAGAACAGAAAACTTATTTCTAATGCCAGGCCATCCGGAAGCTCTATTGCAAGATCCGAATGTGATACTTCTAGTACATGAAAGGGACTTTTCGTAAGTTCTCGCAATAACAATAGGAGGTTCATGCTTGATATGCTTTTATCCATTCAATGAGTGAGCGGAGACTCAACTCAATAGTCGCCATAGAAGACCATCAAAAAACAACGCCAATCAACTCCACGGAATAGGTAGGCGTTGAAACATTCATTTTGGCGGTGCATCAGTAAGGGGCACATAGCTAACCGCAAAGACCTTCTCCTTATGTACGGAGCCATCCGCCTTCTTATCTACGACCCAGATATACTGACCACCGCCCAAACCAAGCGCACTCAGCGCACTCCCTCCGCCTTCTTCGGACTCTACAGGAATGAACATTCGACCCGGGGCACGCAGCTGCTCCACGAGGACCGGATGGAGCTTATCAGCCGCAGCTCCGACATGGATAGCATCGTACGGCGCGCCTTCAGGCCAGCCCTTGCGTCCGTCTCCAGTGATGAACTTGACTTTACCATCCCCGAGCATTTTACGGCCCTCAGGGGATTTCGACATGTTTTTATTCGCGAGGTCGATGAGCTCCTGGATATGATCGATTCCGATGACGTAGCCGTCCTTACCAGTGGACGGGCCATCGATCAGATTCGCGAATACGTGGGTGAGGTAGCCTGATCCAGAGCCGATGTCTAGGACACGAGAACCAGGATGAAGGTAATCGATGAGATACTCGCAGGCATGGCCATGCATATGGGGAGCTGAGATGGTGGCGCCGTGGCCGATCGGCTGCGGGGAGTCTGAGTATGGCGCGGAGGGGGCATAGTGAGCTCGGTCGACCTTAGAGTATTGCAATTAGCTTGCTGATATTGAAGAGACAAGCTTCATGGCAGCTTCACAAGCTGAAGTGAAGGCCAAGGAAGGAGGCTAGAAGGAGGAATATAAGGATACTTACGCCCAACATGGCATTCTTTACTCGTTCATTCTTGATGAGACCTGCCTCAAACAGGTTCTCGATCAATTCACTGTTTGTCTGACCAGAGCAATACCACGCCATTGATAATAGTCTTTTTGGAACTTTTATCTGAGGGTGACGGCTCTTGAATAGAGTTCTGGACAGTAGAGATACTGGCTGTTTTAGTGTGGAGAGGTTGATTGTCATAAGATGATCAGCAGCTATCGATTATAGAAGGTGAGGGGACGAAGATGGAGCAAGATAGCTAGCAGCGCAGCACAACACAGTGGAATACGGTTATAGAATAGATCAGGAGATCAAGGCCTTATACGCGACAAAAGATGTATGAGCTAGTTTGCTCTTCTGACTTCCGGAATTGAAAGCGCCGACTTGTTATGTTATTGCATTGCAATCGCGGGGATACAATCGGATGACGCCAGAGTCACGAAGACCCACGTGACACTCTGGTCCTCCGTACGGAGTATATCATTTCTCCAGGTAAAGTTCGTTACATCGTTATAGTACACGCCTGCAACTGTGTGGAGTGTTGCAGAAGAAAGCAGAAACCGTTACAGCATGGCCACTTCGTCCTTATCTCCTTCCCCGGCCTCGTTCTCCGCCTCCGACTCACCAGCTTCGCTTTCCGGGTGGCCTCCCCATTCCACGTCGTGATCAATTGGATCTGTGAAGAACTCGTGTTTCAAGGCCTGTTTGGCGCTGAGACGCTTGTGCGGATCGAGCTCCATCAATCCAGCCAGCAGTCGGGTGGCCTGCTTCTCGCTCTCCGTAAGTTCTTCCACGCAACTGGCCCAGACCACTAGCTTCTCCCAGCTATATCCCTTCTCCCCAATCGTCGGGATATTCGTCTCAAATACTTGGCCATGCATGGCAGCAGCCGCCTTCATGCGGCGGTTCCCAAAGATACTTGCCATCTCGATCATGGCATCCACGTCGTCAGCCGAGTTGAAGAATGGGAACCTGCGGCCGAGGAGGGTCAATAGGATCACACCTGCAGACCACATATCGATCTTCGTTGTCTGAGAAGTGCATTTGAACAGGACCTCTGGAGCACGGAATCCACGGGTGCCGGCGCGGTTCGCTCTCCGCGACGGTCGTGAATCGTTTTTGGGATACCCTGAGGATAATGTGGACGAGCAATGTGTCGAGTAGTAGCTCCTTAGGATTTTATCACGTCGCACATTCGGCGGATTCGTACAGAGACATTGGCCAGTAAACTCAGATCCTTCGCGCTGGACACGGCAAAGTCAGTTATCTGATACCGTCACATAGTGCGAATGGTCGGACATACCTCAGCCAATCCAAAATCAACTAAGACGCCCTGTCGACGTTCGGGATTATAGAGGAAATTTCTAGTTCATCGATTAGTATTCGTCAAATAAAATCGTGGCATAGTCAGCATACGTGGGCTTGATATCTCGATGAAGAATGTCATGCTCATGAACGGCATGCAAGGCTGTGAACAATGACCGGAAATAGTGACGCATATCGGCCACCATGAAGGTACGGTATTGAATGCGGAAATCGGTATGGGGGAAGTAGGGCAGGACAGCTACGACTTGGTCCTGGTGTCGAAATGCCGTAATCAAGGGACACACTGATTTGCATCCGCGAAGATCGTGTAAAAGTTCCAGTTCATTTTGGATGCGAAGCGGACTGCTGGTAACGTAGATCTTCTTCAGAGCGACGTATTTCGGTTTCTTGCGCTTCTCCGGCCATGATTTCTGTTGTTCGTCTCCCAGCCTTCGTCGTTTCGATGGTGGCACCGCCCATTTATCATCCTCGTCATCCAGGTCCAAGGCCCAGTCATTCTGGTAGTGGTCGTAGAGCAGATCCTCCGCCTTGTAGACTGTCGAAAAAGTGCCTATTAAATAACGATTAGCAAGAGTTCCAAGAGAGAAAGGCAAGCCTCCCACCTTCTCCAATTCTGTTGATCAGTCGGTATCGCTCGGAAATCCCCGTGAATGTCTCCTCCAGTTTCCGCATGTCTTCCTTGACGGATTCATCGATCTCTTCCTCCAAAGCCTCGTCCTGGCCTTCGGTTTCTTCAACATCACGAGAGTGGTCACTTTCTGTCGGGGTGCCCTCAGCCAGCATCGATTGAACTCGCCGTGTCTGGCTTTGTCTGGTCGGATCGTCTCTGTGTACATCGAAAGTGCCTGGAGGGGCTATATGAGATGGGTTGGACATGGTCTCCATAGCTTGTCGTTGGCATCAACCAGCAATGGGACACGCCTGGAGCTAGAATTGAGAATGATGACTGCACGGCTGACAGAGTGAGAGCAAGAGGCAGAGTTCATCAAGCAATTAACAATCGACGATTGCGCTTCATCGGCGCTGGCTCGCATTCATCTCAAGCCGGAATGAGCGAAAATGCTTTGCCGTCGCGTGAGTCTTGTTTGCTCCTTCCGCACCGCGTAGTTTCAGGCGGCGTGACTTGTCCCCCGATCGGGAAGGCTCAACTGCTGCGTGCCTTCCTAAAAAAGATATTGGCCCTCGCTGCCTGAAGAAGACCAAAACGGAAAAATACAAACATACTGATTCGGCCCTAACGCTCCTTCCCCCTCCGTCAGTTGCGGAGATCGTCAACACCGCCAAAGAAACTCCGTCTCCCATCGACCAGCCGCGATAACCATCATCACATCGCCATCTATCCTCGCCACGCCACTATCGTCTCATGAATCTACGACACTGAATCTGTTTTCGCATTGATACGGTGCCTTTGACGGCCATCTTCGCTCTCACCAGCCCGCCATGGAGGACAGGATAGACTTTGACCTCAACGAATCGCTTAAGTATTATCTCAGCGATCCTGCCACCGTCCCGACAACCGAAGCAGATTCAGAGCTTCTCGACTGCGAAAATGACCCAGAGTCCTTATCGTCTGCACAGGTGGACGCGGTGCTGAACCCGATCGTTGATGCCATCGCAGAGAGCCCCGAGGGCCTGACGAGGGCGGTCTTCTTTGACTCGCTCCAACTTCTGCTCAAGTGCGCCTCGACTTTTCCCTATGACCCATCCCGCTGTGATAACCCGAATGACCCTAATCCTGAACTTTCTTTTTTATCCAGGTGTGTCAGCGCTATCTCGTCCAAGACCCTGAGTAAGATACTCGACCTCATCGTCTCCGGTCTGGCCGTCGAAGCCGATATCATCAACAGCGACCTCGAAGCCGACGAACAAGATGCTGTACAGCACCACAAGCAGTTGCTGGAGATGTATGGCTTTCTGCTGCAGTGGGCGCTGTCAGCAGTGGAGGTGAAAGCCGCAGAAAAAACAACAGAGGCAGTTCCCGCGCGTTCACGAAAAGGGCCCAAATCGAAGAGCAATAAGGACGGTCACTGGGACTGGACATCGCAGATCCAAATCGCTATGGAGACCATGTGTAAAGTCATGAAGCTCAAACTCGGCAAGATTTTCCTGACTACCTCCGACCGCGACACTTTCATCAGTCTGTTCACGCGATCGATCTATCTGATACTGGAGAGCGAGCAGCGCGTCAAAAGCATGTCCATCCGCATGCATGCCTTCAAGGTACTGTGCATTGCGGTAAAGCATCATGGCCATGCGTTCGGTGGGTCCCACGGCCATCCTGAGACGGGACTCGATTGACAATCTATCTAGGTGCCCAGACATCGATCGTTCAGAGCTTGACTTATTTTGAACACTTGTCGGAACCGATGGCAGAATTCTTGCATATCCTTGCAGAGCAATATGACTACCCCCAGCTGTCCGACGAGATCTTAAAGTATGATCTACTTCCCAGAATGCTACGGCCTGAAGGCTAATGAGTCGCAGGGAGTTGGCAAACAAAGAGTTTAATTCAAACGACACCAGAGGACCCAAGTCGGTCTCTGCGTTTATTGTGAGATTGTCAGAGCTTGCTCCTAGATTGATCATTAAGCAGATGATCTTGCTCGCGAAACAATTGGATAGCGAGGTAAAATTCCACGCAAAGCTGGGTCATCGATATTTGCTAACGCCTACACTAGTCATACACCCTCCGATGTGCAATTATTGAAGTCTGCGGGAACCTCATCGCGGACCTTTCTAAGGAGGAAGAAAGAACGGAGAATTCCAAAACACAAATCAATGCCTTCTTCGATGTGCTGGAGGAGAGATTCCTGGACATTAACCCATACTGTCGGTCGCGAGCAATCCAGGTCTATATGAGACTCTGCGACCTGGAGCAGAAGTTCCCCAAGAGGAGGCAGACGGCGGCAGAACTGGCTGCACGAAGCTTGGAAGACAAGAGCAGCAATGTCCGAAGGAACGCAATCAAACTTCTGACCAAGCTGGTTTCGACACATCCATTCAGTGTTATGCATGGTGGCCAGCTCTCGCACAAAGAATGGACTGCTAGGCTAGAAACTGTGGAAGCCGAACTCGATGCGCTGAAGCCTCCTCCAGAAACACCCGGTCTTGGAGATGATCCCGCAGCCGCACATGTCGATAGTGAGCTCTTGGATGATGCCACAACCCTCCAGGAAGACTCGCCGGAGGACTCGCCATCCAAAGCTCCAAAGATGACGGACGAACAAAAGGCCGCGGCTATAAGAAAAGCTGCCGAGGAAGCAGCAACGTCCGAGTTACTAGCACGCCTGCAGTTAACCAGGAAGTACTATGTTGAAGCTCTTAGGTTCATCGAAGTCCTTCATTCCGCTTCAGGGAATGTCTCACAACTGCTGTCGGCCAGAAACAAGAGCGAAGTCATTGAAGCAATGGATTTCTTCGTCGTCCTTGACGCGTATAAGGTTGAGACAGCGCGTACAGGAATCCGGCGGATGCTGCGACTTATTTGGACGAAGGGAAACAGTGATGAAGGTAAAGGAGTCCAGACGCATCTGATCGACTGCTACAAGGGTCTCTTTTTCGAAGCACCGGATTCCTTCAGCACAAATGACGCTGCTAACTACATTGCCCGAAACATGATCAGTTTGACGTTTGGCTCCACTCCCGCAGAACTTACGTCGCTTGAGCAGCTGCTCAGTACCATGATGAAAGCAGGCCATATATCAGATGCAGTTATCGCAAAACTGTGGCAAGTCTACGGTGTCCAGAGAAAGGAAATATCGAGAACACAGCGCCGGGGCGCGATCATTGTTCTTGGTATGCTTGCTTTGGCTGACCCAGAAATCGTCGTCAAGGAGATCGAAACCATGCTTCGGATTGGTTTGGGAAGCCTTGGACGATCCGATCTGGTCCTTGCAAAGTACACTTGTATTGCACTACGGCGGATGATCCCTGGCCGACAAGCGAAGTCTAAGGACACAGGGGTCTCAAAGCTGCCCAATGATCACGCAGTCTTGACTAAGCTCGCAGCCATGACGGACATAGTCACGGACAACAAGGAATGGTACGGGGTGGCAGAGCAAGCTATTGGCGCTATATACGCTCTTGCAAAGCATCCAGATACTCTCTGCTCAGACATCATCAGACGGAAGACGAGATTCGTATTCCAGCCCCATCCCCAGCGAGCGGCGTCCGAGCATCCAACTATCGAGGGCGAAGAACAGCGACCAGGAACGGCATCGAGCAATGATCAGCCCGCCAAGCAATATAACACGTCGTCAATGCTTTCACAGTTGCTTTTCATAGTTGGCCATGTTGCGATCAAGCAGATTGTCCATCTCGAGCTTTGTGAACTCGACTTCAAACGCCGTAAAGCCGAGCAAGAAAAGAACAAGCCTGCCAACCAAGCCCAGAAGAAGAAGGATGAGCCAACTGAGGATGATGAACTTGATCTCATCGGTGGCACCACGGAAGATGACTTTACTGAGGCGATAGCTCATATTCGTGAACGCGAACTCCTCTATGGGGAGAACTCCCTACTGACGAACTTTGGGCCATTGGTGACTGAGATCTGTGCAAACAACAATGCTTATCCTGACCGCAATCTGCAAGCCGCTGCGACCCTCTGCATGGCTAAACTGATGTGTGTGTCAGCAGAATATTGCGAGAAAAACCTTCCTCTTCTCATCACCATCATGGAGCGCTCGGAAGACCCCACTGTGCGTAGCAATGCTGTTATTGCTTTGGGTGATATGGCAGTATGCTTTAACCATCTCATTGACGAGAACACGGACTTCCTTTATCGACGGCTTAACGACAAGGATTCCTCGGTAAAGCGAACATGTCTGATGACTCTGACCTTCCTGATCTTAGCTGGTCAGGTGAAGGTCAAGGGTCAGTTGGGCGAGATGGCGAAATGCCTGGAGGATGAGGACAAGAAGATTGCCGACCTGGCCCGCATGTTCTTTACCGAACTGGCAACCAAGGACAATGCTGTCTACAACCACTTTGTCGATATGTTCAGTTTATTGAGCGCCGAAAAGGATCTTGAAGAGGGCTCGCTTAAACGTATCATCAAATTCTTGGCTGGTTTCATCGAAAAGGTACGTTGTATTCAAGGCCACGTGCTCCCCCATTCGCAACCGGCAGCGAAGCGACTAACACTCTACTTTAGGACAAACATGCCAGGCAGCTTTCAGAGAAACTCGCAGCGCGTCTGCCAAGGTGCGAAACGGAGAGACAATGGAACGATGTGGCATACGCTCTGTCGCTGCTTCAACACAAGAACGAGGAAATCCAGAAGACCTTGGCTACCGGATTCAGGGTGGTCGCGGCGGCCTCGTAGGTCATTCCGATGGCATAATGATAGGATGTTGGAGTTGGTTTCCATTGCGGGGTTCTTTGGGCTGGCGTACAAGGATGTGTTACAGGTTGGGAATATACTCTGATATGCATGGGGAGGATATGTTATTTTGGTTTTTGTTCTACCAGAAATAGCTCGCTCCGTTTCTATTCGCATACCTCATATTGAGAATTTATGCAAATTATAATCTGCTAAGCACGTATATACGGTGCCTGGGGCGTCTTCGGTTAATGTCCGATATTTCGATGCCCATTCTCCCTGGCAGGGAAATTCCTAATTTCAGAGTTTGAACAATTGCCAGCGCAACTTATACATTCTGGACACTAAACTATACATAGCCATACACGCAGCGGTCCCAAAAAGCAAATATAGTCAAGTCCCCTATAGACCAAAAATGAACGAACACTCCATGTGTACACACAAAACACAATATTCCACAATTTGCAACTATCTCGGAAAATGAAACAAACAATACTATTCTATCAGATTAGAAAGAGATAATGAACAGTCCAGATCAGCTCTCCCTGGGAACGAAGTGCAGCAGGAAGGAAGCGAGAGATATACAGATAGGGGTGAAGATAGATAAGATCATTAAGAATGATCTATTGATATCTGTCCAGTTTCCTGATAGATCAGCAGGGAAAGGAAAGGAAAAGTCTCGAAATGTACATGCATATTTTCTCTCTGAGGAATAGAGAGACCGGACAGATGGACGACTGTGAGATCGAATCTTCCGCTTTCAGATAGGGTGGAAGTCCCACACGAGACGGTTTGTTGAGCAAAAAAGAACGTAAATTAGCACATTGTAATAACAACCCCCACGCCTGAAAGAGAAAGAAAAGACACAAAGAATATGTAAGGAACCACGAAGAGGAAGATAAGTAGGAACAGGTCAGAGTATGTAGATTTTTCCGGAATGAAACAGAATTCACATTTCGCCGTATTTGTGGAGAGAAAAGAGAGAAAACGAAATCGAGTCCGTGGTATGTCCACTCGATTTATGATTTACCGTGTATGAATTCAAATTTCAACCCGTCTATGCGCCTGTTACCTTGCTTTCTTCCAGTGTATAATTGCGTTCGTGGAGGCCCTTGAGGGCTTTCTTTCCCTCTTCTGTCAATTCTGGTTTTCCTAGAGGAGTAACGGAGCCGGTGAAAAACCGCGGCTTCCATTCCTCGTTCTTCTCTTTGCGCTCAGCGGCTTTCTGGCGCTGGCGTTCTTCGAGTTCTTGCTTGAGCTTGGTCGCTTCACTATACCGCTTCTCGAGGATGGCGGACGTGACGCCTGACCATAGCTTGCGTGATTCGTTCGGGAGCTGCTCGGGCTCAGGGGGAACGATCTTGGATGCGGGAAAGAGAGGGGAAACGTCTATGAGGAGCTTCTGTTCGTTGGAACCGGAGACAGTGTAGTATATCCGGTCGTGCCATGAACCAGTGATCTTCACCAGAACATCACTCTCCGGGACATCCTTAATCCTCGTTTTGTTGTCGTTGTCTGGGTCGTAACGAAATACGATTCCCTCGACCCTGTTCTGAGCCCGTCCCACCCATCCGTCTTCGAGATACTGCAGGATGGCCTTGATCCGGGTCTTAGGACATGTTATAAAGCATGCATCTGACACGCTGATCGAGAGCGAACCACGCAATAGACCGCCAAGGTGGGCTGCTGGATGGGTCAGCTGGTACTCTTCGTCGTCCCACTTGGACAGGTTGACGAAAATCCCCAGGTTGTGCTGGCCCGGTGCAACACGGATGCTGGTGCCGGTGAATTTGGCGCTGATCTGGTCAAAACCGCGGGCGGTCACACCGCGCTCAGGGCAATCGACATAGAAGGCGGACACCGGGGGATGATGAGATGTCTGCTCGGTCAAGTAGGACACTGTGACGCGCTCTCCCTTGTCGTCTTTGACGGTAGTAGTGCCATTGGTCTTATCGGTCTTGGAGGAGGTGATAACGGCGGCCGCCGTGTCTTCTGTTTCCCAATTGCACTGCAAAGAGGAAAATATCAGCCAAGTCTGACAATCCCTGACAGCAGTCCAAGCCAGTTGTAACCAACCCTAAAAAATTCGCCAAGCGTGGAGTTGTAGGGCTTGCACGGTTTCCCTTTGATATATTTCTGCAGCAGTAGTTATTCAGCGCCGTTCATCCTCGACCACGGAGCGGTGGTTATATTATCGCAAGAGGGGCGTACCAGATCTTTGGTGAACCAAAACCGTAATACTTCGAGCATACGACCCAGAGGCTCATCCGACTTTCCGATGCTATACTTCGCCGTCAGAACAGTGTTTCACGGGGGTCAAAAGGAGTCCAGACCTGGCGAAGGTCTCCGGTCTGTCCAAATAGTTCCAATACTCTGGTTATGAATGCGTTAGAATGCGATCTTCTCGTATATGCGGGACATGTATTCCCAACACCCACCAAGATTCGGAATCGGTTCCATCAGCTGGGCTGGCAGCGAGAAACGAACAGAGGCAATATCGGCCACACCGATAAACCTGTAGTGTAGATATTAACCATCTGTCTCCCACGAGCAATCTCATCTGTCCTCTTCATCTCCTGCGATGCGTCCTGCGACTCCACCAACAACACTATTACCGACGGGGTCGACATACTTGCGGAGGATGGAGAGGAAGGTCTTGAGCTTCGAGGAGTCATCGGGGGCTTTCTCGGGGGCGCTGGTGCCCGTAGCGGAGGTGACGGAGCTGGCTTCTGACATGATGGAACTTGCAGAAGAGGTGCGATGTGAAATAATCCCTAGGAGAAGGACGCTATAGTCGCCATACAGCAACGACGGCGGCAGACAGATAAAGCCACCCCCGGAACCCGAAAGTGGCGGAGGGGGAAGTCAGATGCGGGCGGGACGATGGAAGAAACACGAACGAACCGAGGGTGAGATCGAACAGACAAGGAGGAGGGGAGATGGGCGATCACCGGAGACAGAGTCGATGGTGGTATGAAAAGGTCGAGGATGCTTTCTGGGGAGGTTTTGTCGTCCGCAACTCGACTTCTGGCGGTGACGTTTTCGCCCTATTTCCAACGCTCGGGGCAAGATTCAGAAGCTCGCGTAGTCAGTATTATGGTACGTCAACGACGCTGTTGATTATTCTTATTCTTACTGCCTTACACCTCGACTTGTCCAGAACGCGAGGATGGATCTATTGCTACGGAGAAAGGATCACAATCTACAGTATCCCCATGTTCTCTCATTTCTCTGTCCCTCTGTCGTGCTCCAAACCACCCAAGCCGCGAGGCAGAGAGTATGTAACTAACTATATCGCTGCTCCAACGGGCTAACGTGCACTCTAATATCTGACATGAATTACCGTCCAATCGGCCCACCACGAGGGCCCAGATCTCTCGCGGACACGATACGTTGCCCTTGGCATCAACTCTCCTCCCCGCTCACCATCGAACTATCCACAACTGCCGAAGATGCGATGCTCGTGGGAACGCCTTAGACCCCGCCGTAGAACCTTGTTTCGACGCACTAGCGGCCTGAGATGTGTCTGTAGATAACAGCTGCTTCTTGCTCTTGCTTTTGCTTCCACGATTGCGATTTTATATACAGACGTCGATACAGGATAAGCATCCCCTACTCGACTCTCCCCAGTCGCAACGAGGGAGGGAGAGGAACTGTATGGTCGAAATGGTATATATTTCCAATCTCCTGGTTTAACTCGCCTCTCCAAAATCGTAGTGTCCAGTTTGCGCGGCATGCTGCGTGGCTCCCTTCTCACCCACAAACATTCCACCGCAGGTGTTACATCGGATCTGGAATCCTGCCGTGTCTGTATAGTAGTGTTTGTTTTGCAAGATCTTGCATAGTTCCAGACATTTCTCCAACACTACCGGATCCGCCGCATCGAAGATCTTGGTATCAAATTCTGGGGGCGCATACGCGTGGGTAAAAGGCGGATCGGACGGGGAGAGTGCAATCGTGTCGTAGTGGATGCCCGAATACACCACCACACAGCGAGTTGGTCGACCCTCGTTGAACCGATCCACTCGCAGGGTCTGCACATCGATGGAACAGATCTCGATATCGAAATGCTTGCTCAGGATGCTCAGCTCGATCGCGCCACCCCAGGCGTTCTCCGTCTGGATCCACCGGCAATAGTCATCGGGCTTCTTTTCAAGGATGACCTCGGAGTAGATATCAGGTTGCTCTTGGATTGTCTGTGCAACAATCGACCGCAGCTCCGTCATGGTGTCCATGCCGCCGATGAGTGCACTCCCGACCGCTCTAAATAGACATGAGTTGTCATCTGGCATGATCCGCAGCACAAATGTCCCCGAATGCTCCGGAGATGGCACTTCCGGCGGGTCCTTTTCCACATCGCCATGGTCTTTTCGTGACAGTGACAACGGCGCATCAGCGGCGGCAGCAGCAGCGCTGGCATTGACTTCCTGTTGCTGGGGAGCTCCGTCTTTCCTGGTGGCGATGAGCTGCTCTCCATTGAGGTTGATGCCGATGTCCGACAGCTGCTGCGTCGGCGAGAACTGATCAAGGGCAAGGGGCTTGATATCGGGAAAGCCATATTTAAGATCAAAGGCCTCAAGCCCCGTCTTCTCTTGGATCTGGCCGCGCAGATCATCCACTGTCGCACTATCATCGAGGGTGACGGTGGATTGCCCGGACGGCCCGCGCACTCTGAGCCTCATTTTTCCAGCCGGTTATGGAATAAGGGACTGTCAATTCGGGAGTATAGAGAGAGCACGACCTCCGTGTTCAGCTGGAATGCCGTGAGGTCAAGAGATGGTCGTTCTGGAGGGGTATGTTATTGGCGCCGCAGAGGAGGGGCAGGTCGTATGAGCGAGATCGGGTAGGTACAGTATGGACTGAATACTCAATGAAGAGAGCTGTGTTAGTCCAACACGACAGTGGATTATTTACAGAATCAGAGAAAGGTCGAAGAGGCCACGCAGACTGCCCGGAATGATCAACCGTGCAGGAAGCACATCGAGCGTGGTGGAACGTGGCACCGACGGCGTTGGCGTGGACTCGGATGCGGAGGCGGGGAATGTAAGTGTTGTGTTATCAATCATCGCAGTGATTATTCAGAGGGACAGCTTGCAGCCAGATGAGTTGCTGTATTGTTTCCTTTCCGATGGAACTGCATATTGATAAGGAGCTCTGGATCTTATATTGTTCTCCTCTCCATCGCTTCTGTATACGATTCACTGAATTGAGTAGTCCACACTCGAGGCCTGGCCACGGACGTCATCGGCCGCGGCTCTCATCGGCGGAGCTAGACAAGGTCCTTGGGGAAACGGGTCTAAATATAGTGAAGTAGTCTATCTTGATCAATAACGTGCACAGCAGCAATATTGAAAGGGATTCTCTTTAATTCAGCTGCAATACCATACTATGGTTATTGAGAGTATCGTGTATTGGACATACATAGAACGTACCAGATGCTATCCTAAGGCAGCGTTACCGTACCGTACCGGAAAGATGGCCGATTACTTACCGCCTTACCCAGAACAGCCACGCTGACTCAGCCAGGACCTGTTTCACGTGACTCCCCAGGGAATTCCTCGCGCTCGCCGACAAAACGCGACAGAAACCGCCCGGACAGCCAGTGCAGCAGGCATCGCTTGTCCACGTCGATTGCTCTGGCTTGAAGCTATCTCCTGTGCTCCTGCTGTGCTCGCTGAAGCGGACGTGCCATGGCGAAGACACCCACCGAGTCCGCGGGGTCGGAGCGCCCTCCCGCGTCGGAGGAGCCCGTCCAATCCATCGAGCAAGATGGCAAGGGCGACAATGCCGAAAAGCCCCAAGAAACTGCAGATGAGGCTAAGAAGGAAGATGTGACGGGGGATGTTACGGAAGATCAATGGAAGGCCATGATGGATGTGGTGATGGCCATCTATGACTACAGAGAAGAAGAGTGAGAGCTCCCGCAAGCAAGCTCCCTTTGTAGATCCGTCGGACGCGATCTAGCTGACCACAGTTGCGCGCGCAGTGGCCATGATCCTTCGAGACTCTTTCAGCGCAGCGTCAATAAGCGCTATGTGCCCGATTACTATGATATCATCAAGGAGCCCATGGCTCTCAGTATCCTGAAGCAGAAGATCAACAAGCACGAGTATAAGAACTTCCGCGAGTTCGTTCGCGACTGCGCCTTGGTAAGTCGCCGCCAGCAGGTCTGTAGCGTCGCATGTGAAACTGACGATTCACTCGCAGATTCCACACAATGCGCAAACCTATAATCGTCCCAAATCGCAGGCCTATGAAGATGCGCTCGTGATCAAGGTAGGTGGTTGCCATAACTGGACTGGCGCAACAGGCGGAAACTCACAATCATTGTGTTCTAGGATGTCTTCGTCTCCGAGTTCAAGAAACTGGTCGAGCAGGGCCTTGTCAGCGCGGAGGATGTAGAACTGCCGGACCTGGGTGAAATCCCGGAAGCGGACCCTCTCCCCAGCGAGAACGAGGAGGAAGAGGAAGAGGACGACGAAGAAGACGATGAAGATGACTCCGACGAAGAGGGTCGCCGTCGCAGAAAGCGTGGCCGTGGCAGACGAGAGGGAGGCAAAGATGACGGCCACAAGTCGAACGACCCTGAGCTCCGTAAGAAGCGAGGACGGCCGCCACGTGTTGACACCCCCATGGAGGCAAGGATCAAAGCCGTGTTGAAAGGAATCAGGAAGTTCAAAGACCCCAGCGGTCAGCTGAAGGTCCGGCACTTCGAGAAGTTGCCCGACAAAGCAGCGTACCCCGATTACTACATGGAGATCAGAGAGCCAATGGCGATAGACCTGATCAAAAGGAAGTCGAAGCGGAAGAAGTACAACTCGGTGGACCACTTCATGAGGGATATGGATCTCATGTTCAACAATGCCAAGTCCTACAACCAGCCCGATAGTCAGCTGTACAAAGATGCCGTGGATCTGCAGGTCGAGGCTCGCAAGCTGGCCGAACAGGAGAAGAAGAAGCCCGATAGTGAGTACCTGATGGAAGATGGCCGTCTACCTCTCCCAGACGGAATCCTGCACAACGGCGAACTGTGGAAAGTGGGCGATTGGGTGCACATCCAGAACCCCAACGACGTGACCAAGCCCATCGTAGCACAGATCTATCGGACCTGGCAGGATGCAGACGGCCAGAAGTGGGTGAACGCGTGCTGGTACTACCGTCCTGAGCAGACCGTGCACCACTTCGAGAAGCACTTCTATCCTAACGAGGTCGTCAAGACGGGCCAGTACCGCGACCACCATATCAGTGAGGTGATCGACCGCTGCTTCGTCATGTTCTTCACTCGCTACAACAGAGGTCGTCCTCGAGGCTTCCCTCCAGACAAGGAGGTTTATGTCTGCGAAGCTCGTTATAACGAGGAGAAGCACAAGCTGAACAAGATCAAGACCTGGGCCAGCTGTCTTCCGGATGAGGTCCGAGAGAAAGACTATGAAATGGACCTATTCGACGTACCCAGGAAGATCAGGAAGATCCAAAGTCCGATCAAGCACCTGCTGAAGGAGGATGCAAAGGAGACAGATGATCTTCCCAAGCCGACTTGGGGCGCTGAGAATGCGCCGCCCATTGTCGGTGCGGTGCATCGTCGACCCCGAGACGACAATGTATGTGTCAAAATCGCTTCTTTGTTTGAATTTTTCAGCAACATACTGACCACCTCATCTTCTAGGAATCCCCACCTCCAGAACCAACACCGTCTCCTCCACCGCAGCCTACTCCCCAGCCTGCTCTGCCTACCGCTCCATCTCGACAAGCCTCTATCAGTCACCCCGTGGGCCGTCAGAGCGTCGATAGCCAAGTAGACACCACTATGGCTGCTACAGTACCTCCGCCAGTAGCTCGCTCTCCAGCAGCACCGGTGCCTTTGATGCAGCACTCGCCAGCTCCCGTGCCTCCGCCAGTATACCATCAGCCTCGAGCGCCTTTGACGCCCTCGTATCAGCCAGCATTTCCAAACCGCTCTGGCAGCTTCTCAGCGCAGACTCCTCACGCCGCTGCTTACCAGGCGCCAGTCCTCCCACACCAGTACGCTGCCGCTCAGCATTCGCCATATCCAGCTTATCCTGGACAGCGTCTGCCAGCTGGTTCGCCAGCCGTCTACAACTTCAACGCCCCTCGTCCGATTGAGACATTCCACCTCAGCGATGCTGCAAACGCAGCAATTCCAGCGGACATTCGCGAGCAATTCCACTGTGACGACCAGGGCCGTGTTCTGTTCTTCTCCACACCTCCACTGGACATCGTTCCTCCCGTCCAACAACGACTGGGACACTCGCTGAAGTACCTAGCCGCCAAAGAGGAGCGTCAGAAGCTGATCGAAGAGAAAAAGCGGAAAGAAGCCAATGAACAAGCAGAGCGTGAACAGGCCGCCAAACGCAAACGCGCGGACGAGCAGAACGCTCTCGCGCGCAAAGTCCAACGTCTCACCGAGGACGCGATCCGTATCCTCTCCGATCGAATCACATTAGGAACCGATGAATTCTACAAAGAACGCTACGGCGAGAAAGCAGAGGAAGCCAAATTGGCCGACCTGAAGAAACGCGAGCAACAGATCCTCAAGGACCGACTATCGCAAGAACAAATATCTCAGACCATGGCGGCTCAGAAACGCTGCTTTATCAGCTTGAAGGGCTCCGCTTTCTATCTGGATGATATTGATCCTCGAGGTTGAGACATACTCCCATGAATTCAATCCTCCCGACTCCTGAATAATCTACCAACGAAACAAGCCAAAGTCCGCTAGACTAAAAATGGGATACAATGGAGAGGCTGGGGCTGGGCTCGGAGGCGCAATTTTGGCGGTGTTGTCCATTACTTTTTCTCTTCATTTTTCTTCGTTTACGTGCAGGGGCTGGAGGCAGTGTATATTGATCGACACGTTCAGCGGCTGTCTTCTGCTGATTTCAAGTTATTTTCCCTTACTAGTTTAGCTTAGCTAGAGATACCACAATTGAAATATGATATATGATACAATGTCCCTCGGTAGTGAGTTACTAATCAACTACAAGTCTACTGGCGAGTACGGAGATCCATAGGAAAGAATGAACTACAATAAAAACTGAACAATCGATTTATTTGTACTGTACTGTATTGTATATCTCTTCGACCTCCATATGTATGTACCGTAAATAGTGCCAGGGATAAAAAAAAAAAAACAATCGAAATAATATGTGCGTTACACCATGACTTGCTATATTAGAAGACTCAGACTCAAGATGTTTCTTCCATAAAAAACGAAAAAAAGGCAATAGTAGTAAAAGAATATTATGAAAAGAAGAAAAAAGGTAAGATGGAAATTTTATTTTTAGCCTTGTATT
The DNA here is from genome assembly GCA_023624055.1 of Paecilomyces sp. PK2413. Taxonomy (NCBI): domain Eukaryota; kingdom Fungi; phylum Ascomycota; class Eurotiomycetes; order Eurotiales; family Thermoascaceae; genus Paecilomyces; species Paecilomyces sp. PK2413. The sequence continues at coordinate 150,661 of JAMADQ010000004.1, forward strand.
TCTCCCTTGAATTTTGGAATTCGCATTTTTGTAATGTAAAGGAGGGACAATTTCCTCCCAAGACCGATAGACAAAACAAGATTGATTTTGAACCAGGAAAGAAGAGGAACACGATAGCGGAGTCATTTATTCATGAACAAGAGACAAGCCCTAGCTCTGGAGAGCATATGTAGGATGGATGAAGGGCAAGAAGGAAGAATGGCATCCGATGCTGACGCAAACGGGTTAGTACCACCCGCACAGAGAAAAGCAACCTCGAGGAACCGGGGCTGCAAAGGTGAAATGAAGAGAGGAAAAGAAAACAGAATAGGAAAATAAGAACCACAAAAAGTGAGTATGCCATACTCTGGAACACCTTTTGCCCAATGGAATAAGCAAATAACAGCCCAAAAAAGACATAGGACGCCACGGTACAAATTTGTGGAAGCCGTGGAGCACTGTGCCATTCTATGATGTATGTGCTAAGTGAAAGATGCTGAGGAGTGAACAGCAGCGCCATTGTGTGCGCCACGTCAAGTATACATGCGTCAGATCGCGGGAAACAGGTAAGCGGCCTAGGTGATCATTGCAACCCGTCGTTCTTTGTTTAATGTGGTTCTGGGCAACTTCATGGCTGGAAACCCAGATCCCGCGATGCGTTTGTCTCTTCGCCATTCGACGTCTGTTTGTTGGCATCCCAGCCGACACTGCTCCGTTTATTGCCTTCTTCCTCTTCCATTGAGAACACAAGATCCCCTTGTTCTTCGTCGATTCGACTCGTGGTGACGGGAGAAGACACTGTACGGTCAAGGCGGCTACTGGGAGCAGCAGAGCCCTGTCGTGCTGAGCTAGGATGAAGCGACATACCGCTCAGCTGTTGGGATAGCGTCGACATCGAAGATTGCTGTGCGGAACCAGAAATGAATGGAGAGACATCACCAGACACTGGTCGGCTGCCGATAGGACGCAGGCTGGGACTTGAACCAAAGCCCAATGACGACTCCCGCAACGGGGAGCCGATGTGTGAGAAAGACGAGCCGTGAGCTTCTTCTTCTTTCTTCTGTCGCTGTTTCGCAAACAAGGCTCCGAACCGGGAAGGGCTAGACGCCAAAGGTGAGCCGACTTTCGTTGCGCTTGTTCCCATCAGACCCAGACCGCCGAATTCTCTATTGCTCGAACTCAACTCGTGCTCTGTTCGAGACAGCCTTCTCATCTTCTCTTGAGGAGTAAGGACATCGTCGTGCAAGCTACCCGGCAGATAATCCTCCTCCATCGTGAAATTGCTGTCATCCCAATCGTCCAATGCCATGGGACGAGGGACACTGGCGGAGAGCATCTTAGGTCTACCCATCCTCTGGGAATGCATAAACCGAGGAGTAACCAGATCATCTGGGAACCCTGGAGGCGACGAGCCTAGGTTCGATGGCTGCTTTCTCAGATCTGAACCGAATGCGACATCGCGGAGATTTCGAAGTGCATCCGACGGCGCTCTCTGGGCGGGTGGTGACAACTCGAGGCCGAATTTTGAAGGCATAGAGGCGGCTACTGGGCCATAGCGAGCCACATGAGAGATACCCTGGCTATCAAAGGATGCTGGAAGCGGCGCATCGAGAGCTGTGAGGTGGTGTTTCGGAGAAGCGGGGTGGCGGATATCCTCGACAGGTGATCCATATTTCGATCCAGTGTCTGATACAAATGCCGTATCGACCGTGGGGAATCCCTCATAGGGACCTTGTTGCGGTTGCTGCGATGCGTGCAGAGAAGCGAATTCATCCTGTGCAGAATATCCATATGTGTATCTAGAATCATGACCTTTCATCCGCTGATGCGACAGCACAGAATTCGTCAAGGCGGAGTCCTGGTTGTGATAAGCCTGCGGGTTGACTCGGCCACCCAGGTTGAGATGGCCTCCACCCATGCCCATGCCGATATTGGGTCGGTTGACCCGTCGTCCATCTGGCAAGATATGCGCCAGCGCACACTTTGCTCCGAATTTACAATTACCCTGAAGACCTGGTCAGTGTCTTGTAGATTCCCCCGGTGAACAGACGGGCACTGTGATACTCGTCCACCCCGTCGGGACGAGGAAGGATCTCGGGCCAGCGTACCTTGGTGAAGTATTTGCACGGAGCAGAGTCGACTGCAGCATCGGTCGAATGTAAAAAGGGACAAGCAGGGCCTGCCTGGCAAGCTCCCTGACGGAAGAATTTGCATGGGACATGCTTGGTATCTGTACCACGACGGGAGACAATCAGCGCATCGAACCAGAGACTGACGCCAGCAGCGCCCCAGAGAGATAAAGAATAGACACTGTACTCTTACTGCTTGGGTTGGGAGGGCTTCGAGCTGCCATTTCGAAGCCGGACATGTTGCGAGAATGGCCGTTTTGAAGATGAGCACCCGGGCCGGAGGGAACGGGCAGAGGACCGCGGTTTCGCATGTCACCGGACAGCCGATTCTGCGAACGAGAGCCGTTGCCAAACGAACCGGAGGGAGTTCGGGTTGCGGGCAGCGGGTTCTGTTGTTGCTGCTGCTGCTGCTGCTGCTGCTGCTGCTGCATCGCCGGTAGGTCGAGAAGAGTCGAGATAGAAGAAACTCCGGAGGGGTTCCGGCCGGGAGATTTTGACTGGGGAAGGTTTGGTGGGGGTTCTGCTTCTGAAGCGGTCGTCTTGGACGCGGCGGAGATGGCGCTGGCACCGGCCGCGGTCAGGAACAGAGAACGAGAGCTGTGGTCGCGATGCCGGTCGAGCAGCGTGGAGGAGGACATGGCAGTGAAGAGAGTCTCTGATCGAACGAGTGAGCGAAGTCAGAGAGATATGTACGGGGTGAGAGGCGAGGGGCAGAGCAGAGTATCTTAAAGCAGCAGCAGCAGCAGAGCTACTTATTAGACTCACTACTTACTATCGAACTACAAGCAACTGCACCAACTGCATCGTTAGTGATTAACCATTTAGTTATAGTTACCAGGATCAGCTACAGTTTATTATCTATTCAGACAGTTCGATACTCCTCCTTCCAGCCAGTCACCGGCTCTGGAAGCTGAGGATGCAATCGCCACGCCCTGAAGAACTGAACCGTCCGTGCTCTCTTGCGTCAATTGCGCCTCGTCTGTTGCATAAGTAATAATAGCTCTGCCTCGACAGCTCCGGACTGGACGCGCAGCCCGCCAGAGAAGTGACATAGATGGTCTAGGGAAGACCAGACCTCCCCATGACCGTTTTGACTAGTGGGAAGAGATGGTGGTTGGAGCAGGCTGATCGCCCAGCCCATCGGACAGAACGGACAGGACGTTGCGGATCTACAAAGGAAGAAAGAAAGGCGAAGGGCGAGTCGAGTCTCCTGAGCACGACAGGGATCGTCGGGCGTGGATTGCTCCAAAAGTGGCTGAAGCTCTTCTTGAACCAGCTGCCATGAGGACAGCCTCGCACCTGATCATGAACTTCACTGCATTGTGATCCTATTCCCCGTGTCGCCTCGACGCATCGAAGTGTCCATCTGATCTACCAGATTGCGTTTTCGAGACCCCCTCAGGCTCACAGTCAGAGGTCATATCCTCGCCTCTCTTCCCGTGCTCCAGCTGCTCCCGTGGCTGATAGTCCCCATCTCGATCCTCCGCGTGGATAACAGATAAACCCATCTATTCCCCATCTGGCTGCACAGAAAGAGCTGCTGATCAGAGGAATGTTTCAGTACCATAGTCAACCCACGAGACATCTCTGATTAACTACTCCATACATCTTCTGCACAGTTCAAACAGGAAACATATCCGCCAAGACGAGACAGAGCATTCTTCCCGATATCAGTGACCGCCGTCAGATCGACCCCTCAAGGCCCAAAGATTCCTAGCGTCACGTCAGATATTAGTCTAGTAGATATACCCGAAGCTGGAGCGCGCGGCCCGCTCGAGGCTAACTACGAGTATAGTACTAACCCAGAAGTCCTCCCTGGTGGTATCTTCAGCCATAACCTCTGTGCACCTCTCCCACAGTTGACGACAGATCCTTTTGCGAACAGCAGCATGCCGCTGCCATATCTTCCATTCTTTCTCAGTTTGAATCTTCTCCTCCATAGAAACCTCGGCCGTATCGTCGTTGCATAACTCTTTGAGACGCAGGAGAATGCTGCTCGTCTCGTCTTCGAGCTTTGATGCATTCTGCTCCAGTTCAGCCAAGGGGATGGTTGCACCCATGCGGGACAGCTCCCATTTCAATTCCTTTTCTCTGTTTTTGTAGCTTGCAAGCTGTTTCTCCAACTGCTCGATCTCGTCGGATATTCTAGCTAATGCCTCAGGCGTGACATCGTCCGTAGAGTCTTGAAGTGCGTGATACACAATCTGCTTGCCTGTTTAAATAGATCATAGAAGCCATGAGTATCATCATCCACAGTAATGGAAATGGGATATCAATCCAATTCTACGAACCAGCAGCCCGGCCCTCGATCTGTCTTTTCTCGTGCATATCCTTCAGGATCTTCACAGCGCTCGCTATCATCAACCAGTACGTTAATCAACTCAGTGCTAATATGAGCTTCATCATCGGGTATCGAGCGTGTATATCGAACCTTTCGTAACTTTGTTCTGGAGATTGGTTGAAATGTCAATAGCCTGTCACCCAGTATGCCCCGTCAGCCAGCCGATCAGACGTGAGCTCTCCATCCAAACTGGGTAATAACGGACAGAATACGGGCGGCTGGTAGAATCAACATCAGCAACTACATAAAGTAATAAAATAGAAGTAGGCGTAATACAATACATACTTTTGCTTCCCTATATACCCTCATCGCGTAAGCATCAGTCGATCTGGTCATACACAGTGCCAACATCACAGAAGCAGCTACTGACGCAAGTAATCTAAGATCATCACAGGACCTGCATTGCCAGAGTCAATAATATATCTTATAAGCTACTGCTGAATGGCAGAGAATGTTTACCGCTCTCTCCTGAAGTTTTCTCTGAGCCACCTTTCTTTGGAGCCATGGTGGAGGATGAGAAACGAAAGACCACCGCAGACGAAGCTTACGATGGGGAATATATCAAGATTCCAGTCTATTGAGATCTAGTACACGTGCAAACGATGATGGACTTGATGGATGGGATACGCATTTGCTCAATGGTAATTCTATAATAGATAGGAGCTTAAGTAACTATCATAATATGTTGGACAGAAGGAGTCACGTGTTTACAACTTTTGAGATTCCACCGCCAAACAGAAGAGTTCCAAGAACGAAGCAGGACTACGTTTGAGTTCATATGCTAGTTAGTAGAGGGATGAGATCAGACTCTCTCATCCACAACAGACAATAGTTGGACTAGCATTATTATGGATCCCCCTAGACTAAGTAAATCCACTAGGAGAGAAAGATCTAAAACGATTGAAAGCAATTGAACGAAGGTTTCGGGTATCACATAACGATCTAAATAGGCAACGGTTAGTCGTCAGTTCAAGATGAGATGAAGAAGGCGGAGACTTACGCAATCTCTGTCATTTTTACCTTGTGGCACTCCCATCTCCTCGAAGGTCTTCGGACCTTTGCCCGGAACACCAGGGGAGCTAGGTGCAGATTGCTGAGACGCAGGTTTCTGAGGGGGCTTGTTGAGGGAGGAGTCTGATGGAGCAGGGGTGGATGTTGCAGACGATCTTGACGGAGGCTTGGAGTCGATTCTAGAGGGATACGACTGAGTTGATTGGGGACCAGGCGGCCGTGGATTCGGCGGAAGACCATGGGCACTACCCGCGGGACTATGAGGGACGGGTGTCCTCGCTGACCTGCGCTCGGGGGGTATAGCGTGGCTCATATCCTGCGGACCTTGCGGCCTGGCCATGTTGGGGTTAGAAGGTCTTTGTAGTCGGCGGCGGTCTCCTCTGCCAGAAGGATCCATAGGAGCACTATAACCAATGTCCAGTTTCGGTGTTCCCGGAGCACTGAATTCGCCTGCACCTGGAGGAGGAAGTCCCGGGGAAGATAGAGCGGAGCCTGGCTGACGGTATGCTCCCCTGCCGTAACCACCTGAAACGACACGGCCTGAGGGGTTCGGAGGGCCATAAGTCCCTGAGGAGCCCGGTCGAATATTGGGATTAATTCCAAATGCAGAACTCGGTCGTGGATCCGCCATGTTGTACCCTGGACGCCCTTCTGGGTATGGGGCAGCTGACATAGGTCGCTGGTCATCTGAAATCCTCATCCTTGAAGGGTCTGGCATGTCGATATTATCCTGGATCGTGGGCATAGGCGTGGCATTCGTGCCATAGCTCGCCGTCGCTGGCTTCTGTCGGTGAGATCCGTACTGAGACTTGATCCTGGCGATAGCGACCTTTTCGTGATCTTTCCTGGACAACGTCTTGGACCGCGATATACTTTCAATCCGCGTCAAGGCATCCTTATTGCCGCTCGAGGCAGCCTTGGCGTACCAACTTCTGGCTTCTTTGATATCCACGGGAACATAGATTCCAATCTCATAGAAGTAGCCCAGAGCAAACTGCGCGGTTGGTAGGTCGCTCTGAGCGGCTCGTTGGGCGTAGGTGAACGCCAATTCATCATTCTTCTCAAACACGCCTTCATGACCGCAGAGGAACCACTTACTGATCGCCATTTCCGCCTCTGGCTCGCCTTGACGCGCTGCTAGAGCGTTATAATGCAAAGATAAAGCAGGGTTGAAGTCGCAACCGAGCTGGCAGAGTTCATACGCGGCTCCCATCTTTACTTGGGCCTTGGCGAACCCGTGGTATGCGGCTTTCTCGATGTTCATCCGCGCACCGTTTATATCTAAAGCAAGGTACGGATCGGGGATGTGGACTTGAGGCAGTTCGCGCGCTAAAAGCATCCCGTATACCTTGATATACAATGTCAGCATAAGATTCCGCGTATATTCGGGGGCCTCTCCACTCACATAAGCTCCCTGGGGCGCATTCTCGTCACAAGTCTGCGCCGCTTGGCGGATGTAGTCCAAGCCCATCTGGTAATCTTGTCGTTGGCCGTGTTGGCCGAGGAGAATCATCATACCGAGACGCTGCCAGTCGTGTTAGGCTATACAATAACAATGGTCAAAATTCCTGGCCACTCACGTAGTACGAGGCAGAGTCTCCCAGCGCAACGCCCTTTTCGTAATGCCTGATGGCCTTGGCAGGCTCGTTTGAACTCTCAAACTGCATACCCATCCGATACTCAGCTCTGGCGTATCCTTTCTCTGCCGCTCGGGAGTAGCAACGGAACGCTTCCTTCTTATCCACTCTGAAACCAAACTTGCCAAACTCCAGCCACATTCCCTTTATGAATACGGCGCGGGGATGATGCTGTTCCGCTAGGAAACTGACGATATTGATCGCATCCATCCGCAGCTGGCGTTCGACCTGGGGCGTCTGCGGTCGAGGCGGCTGAATGAGCGATACACGGAGCTCATTCTGCATCGCTACCTCGACGTACGAAAGGGCATCTTGGGCCCAAGCCAACTGCATCTCCGGATCATTTGACGATAGCACCGCGACGCGGGCCTGCTCCAAATTGGCTTCTCTCTGCTCGTCTGTAGGAGGGACATTGGGAGGAGGGTTTCGCAGCACGGGGAAAGGAGAGAAATTCGGCTGGTCCATTGTGGTCTGCTCGTAGGAATCGACAGGATAACTCGACGGGCCATACCCATTCCCAGTTACTGGCTTTCGAAGAGGTGCCTGCGGGGTGGCAGAGGAAGTTCGGGCTGGATATTGGGAACGGTCGTACTGCACGGCGTGTTGGGAGGTCATTCGGTACTGTCCACGAGCCTCCTGCTCGAGGTGCGCAATGTTGTCCTGCATTGTCTCAGGCACCTCCGGCATGACCCTGCAGAGTCGATCAGTGACAAGCTCCGGCAACCCAGCAAGCATACAGAACCACTCTCGAACCTTTGGGGAGATGGAGAGATGACCTCCGGCATGTAATAATCATCCTGACCCCCTGGATAGAATGTCGCGCCTAGCCGTGGCTGGCCTCGACCATATGGCCGGCTCATTATTGGGGCGGCGCGGTATGTGTATTATTCCTGTTTGGCGGCAACGGGAACTCTCGCGGGAGAAGCGATGAGGCTGCTAGTACTTCATAGAGGGTATCCTAAAAGGGATTATTTGAAACTGAGAAAAGAAAAAGATGGCCGCGAGACTCTCGTGGAGCAACTGTGGGGAGCGTGATACGTGCTGGTCCCTCACGGGGAATGGAGGGGCGCACCGGGCTAAGTACTCGGCGTAATTATCGTGTTTGTAGGAGGAGTTAGTTGCAGTCAGGGAGAGTATGGTAAGTGAGTTAGTGATTAGTACGGCTAAAACCGAACTACTGGAAGTCGATGAGGACAAAAATAGGCACAGCTGGAGGGAGCGGAAGAATTCTATCTTTGCGAGTGTTTGTCCGAGCCTATCCTCAGCTGTGTTTGTTGCTGCTGGTTCTTTCGGAGGCTTTGCGCGGAAATCAAGAAAGCCCCTCTTCTCATTATTATTCAGGGAGAGCAAATCGCTTAGTCTCCTGTCAGCAACCACCGACACTCTCTGCACTGCACTGGACAGCTTTTGTCGCGAGTCTCCTGGCCTCCACTAACTACCACTGCTAAGCGTTAATTAAACCACGCTGGATCTCAGCCACCAACGGGGAACAAGCAGGGTTTGCTCGATAACCATAACAGGTCTTTGGCCTCCCTCAGCCCTTCTTGGGTTGTAGTTGACTAGTGAGGCACCAAACCCAGGATCTGAAACCGCTACGCAAATTCTGGCAAATTCTATTTTTACACCCAAGATCCCCTGTGCCCTCTGGTGCTGACAGCCGGATGATGCTGAGGTTTTGGCACACGCACACCTGACAGACTGACAATCAGAGGAGCTGAAGCCGTGTGCAGAGGTTGGTTGCAATGCTCCGGGTTCTGCAACCCTAAGAGATTGCGTGGGACCACCTAACCGTCACTAACGGCGACCTAACGGCGTCTTCAAGGCTTGGGTATAGATCTTATAGCTACGAAGACGGACGCAAGAGTGGATCAGACGTTATGGAGCTCCAGGCGGAATATTTCCATCACCCCTATTCGCCATATGACATACAGCTGAACTTTATGAGATCATTATACACATGTATCGAGGAGGGAAAAGTCGGCATCTTCGAATCTCCTACTGGTAAGAGCCGTGGACTCTAACTCTCTGTGCCTCATTGATCTGACTGTAACATGTAACCAGGCACTGTAAGTCATCTCCATATAACTTCACGTGGCGGAGCGAAAGGATTCCGGAAATAGAGTTAAAATCACATCGTGAATTAAGCAATGTGTTGAGATGATCATTTCCCCCTTAGGAATATTGTCAACTCCAGGTGAACAAGTAACTATCACAGGATTCCCTCACTGACCACGTCCGTATCCAGGGCAAGTCTCTTAGCTTGATATGTGGCTCCTTGACATGGCTGCGAGATCACAGGCGCAAGCAATTCCTGGAGACTTTAGAAAGTTCATTAGGTTCCTACCCCCTGGCCGTACTCATTCTATGGCTGCAGCTCACATAGCATAAGGTGACGATGAGCCGGAATGGATGCTGGAATTCGCCAAGAAAGAGAAGACCCGGGAGCTTACTGAGAAAAGAAAGAACTTGGAGGCTCGTCTAGCAAAGGCTAGGCAGGAAGAAGAAAGAATAAAGAGGGATTTCGAGCGACCAGACAGGCCGAGAAAGAAACAAGTACGAGATGGCGGTCTTATTCACGGAGAAGAAATTTAGTGACTAACGGCACAGAAATTGGATTCTTCTGGGATACAAGCTGAGGACGACGGCGATCAGTTTGAACTCGATGACTATGATAGTGACGTCGAAGAAAACAAGAAGGCTTCCGGGGGTAAATCTGACGATGCCCTTGGTCTCTCAGCCAGTACGCTTGCATTACTAGAACGATTCAAGAGCCCAGGCGGGACACAAGATAAACTGAGTGAAGGTGACGACGAAGACATCAAGATATTTTATTGCTCGCGAACCCATTCACAACTCAGTCAATTCGCCAATGAATTGCGGCGCGTGGCATTCCCGCCAAGCCTTCCGCTTGACGACCCTCTATCTGGAGGTTCAGCAGATACCACTGATGGAAGTCAAGATCTGGTTGAAGCCGTGAAACATCTATCTCTTGGGTCCAGGAAGAATTTATGTATCAACCCTAAGGTCTCCGCTCTGGGCAATGCAACGGCAATCAATGAACGCTGTCTGGAGCTCCAACAGACTGGAGTGAGCGCGGAACACAAGTGTCCATATCTGCCCTCGAGGGAGAATGAGGCACTTGTTCTGGAATTTCGCGATCACGCCCTGGCCACAGTCAAGGATATTGAGGATATAGGGAAGGTGGGAAAGAAAGTGGGCATATGCCCGTATTATGCATCGCGATCTGTCATCAAGCAAAGCGAGGTCAGTGGAATCTTATGGTAGCATGTTTGAGCTTATTTTGACTCTTGATAGATCGTGACGCTCCCATATCCGCTGCTGCTGCAACGCTCAGCCCGTGATGCTCTCGGGCTCTCTGTGAAGAATCATGTCGTTATAATCGATGAAGCCCATAACCTTATGGACGCCATCTCCGAAATCAATTCAGCCAGCGTAACGCTCAAACAGCTACATACTGCTCTCTCACAGCTTACAACCTATGCCAAGAAGTACAAACTACGACTGAAGGGCAAGAATCGCGTCTACATTACACAGCTCATTCGCTTAATTGATTCGATACAAAGTCAACTTCAATCCATATCCAAGACAAGGCAGGAAGCAGAAGGTTCTGTATTACCTTCGGATCTCATGGCCGGCAAGGGCGTTGACCAGATCAACCCACATAAGTTGACGCGCTACCTTCAAGAAAGTAAACTAGCAAGAAAGGTCGACGGGTTGACAGAACACCTTCAGAAGACAGAAACACGCCGCACCGATGAAAGAGCGGCCACCCCGGTCCTGTTTCACGTACAGAGTTTTCTCTTATCGCTGATGAATCCTTCCGCTGAAGGCCGGCTCTTCTTCGTCAAAACGCCGGATGATATACAGCTTAGGTATATGCTTCTCGACCCTACGAACCATTTCCGTGAAATAGTGGAGGATGCCAGGGCAGTTATCCTGGCAGGAGGGACAATGTCTCCGGTAAGCCTGTCCCATCCATGTTCCGTACATAGTCGTTGACGAGGCATACGGCATAGATGACGGATTACGCGGACTACCTGTTTTCTTATGTGACAGGAGAACGTCTTGGCACGTTCAGTTATGGTCATGTCATTCCATCCGATAACCTAGCAGCCCGAACTCTTTCCAGGGGCATTCTCGGCACAGAATTCGACTTTACATACAAAGCCCGGGACTCTGATCAGATGGTATGATATTCATTCTTTTTGCTATTCCTCCTTTGGCTTGTCCAGATATGCTTACAAGGACCTCTGTTTACTCTAGATTAATGATCTCGGAAGAACTATAGCTGAGCTTTGCCAAGTGATACCTGACGGCGTGGTGGCATTCTTCCCCAGCTACGATTATCTGAATCAAGTCGTCACAAAGTGGAAGAAGACACCGGCAGGAGAAAAAGGGAAGACTCTCCTTGACCTTATCCAGAGCAAAAAGCCTCTCTTCTACGAATCGCAGGAGAAGACCAACTCAACAGAGCAACTGCTACAGGAGTATTCCAATGCAGTGGCAACCGGTTCCGGTGCGCTTCTTTTATCGGTTATTGGAGGAAAACTCTCCGAAGGAATAAATTTCTCCGATAATTTGGGGAGAGGAGTCCTCGTTATCGGTCTACCGTTCCCCAATCTCCGCAGTGCTGTCTGGAAAGCCAAGCTCGGCCACGTGGAACAGAAAGTCTACCAGCAGAGCACCGGCAACGAAGAGAACAGGATAGCAAAAGCAAAGGCTGCTGGGCGAGACTTTTACGAAAACGCGTGCATGAGGGCCGTGAATCAATCCATCGGAAGAGCCATCAGGCACCGAAACGATTACGCCTCTATCGTTATGATCGATAGGAGATACGACAGTGCTCGAATACAGGCCAAGTTACCTTCCTGGATCAAGCAGGGCCTGGCCACTGGTGTTGCTGCCAATTCGGCTGGCCGGACAGTGCAAGCGCTCACGGAATTCTTTCGAAAACCGAGGGACTAGTCAAAGCGCTGTACAGACCTTACTCGCTACATCAGGTCTCCTTTACTGTTGTAAATATACAGCCTTGTATAATACCACATCGAATATGATGGACTAAATGATTTGTCATCTAAAAAAAAAAAAAAAAAAAAAAAAAAAAAAAGGCGTTTCTCACTCAAGCATATGCATGGTATCTCGGAATGTACACAGGCCTCGCGGCATGGCGATTTCCGAATCGTCCGTAACTATATATGTATCACGTCTAGATCTTCGATTCACGAACAAATCCCGTCTTCGTAACGCTCCCATTAGTCGACAGAGTTTCGGCCACGAATCGCGAAGCCTCCTGAACCATCCCCGGAGTGACCTCATGGCCTGCGGTCTCGACGATAACATCCTCGAAATGGACGCCACCATCTGTGAACCAGCCTCCTGGCCCAACCGTATTTTTCAACCACGTGAGCACGGCCTCTCCACGTTTATACGGGACGAGTTTATCGGCACCGCCCGAGAGGTTCAGGATTCTCTTGCCCGCCAAACAGCTCGTCAGGAGCGGGCGCAAAACCGCCTTCTCTTCCTCACAAGGTTCCGGGATGGGGTCGTCATGTAAAGGCTTATCCTTCGCATCGGATCTCATGTGGTTCAGTAAAAGACTCGCCAAGTCATATTTCCGCACCGTGTCGAGAAGGGAGCGGGGAAAGTGCTCGGAGCCTAGGAACTGCGAGCCCGGTGGATCACTGCTCGTCCAGGTAGGCAGCTTGGAGAGCCGCGCGCGATCGGCCATCAGGTTGACATAGTCCGGACAGCCGATGATGACGACGGCGGCCGTGATGCGGGGTTCGTGGAGGATGCAGCTCCACGCAGCGTGGCCGCCCAGGGAGACGCCCAAGACGAGATTTGTGGTGATGGTCCGATCAGACTTGGGGAAGATGTAGGATGGGAGATAGTCGAGGAGAAGGGAGGTGTCGCGAGCGGTGCCCTCTGTTTCAATGGGTTAGTTGGTGATGCAATCGCATGCAAGAGAAAACGATCAATTGGCTATGAAGACATATATCCAATGTATGCAGGACAATAAAAAAGAAAGAAAGTATATGGAATGAATCCTATGAGCACGTACGGAAGATAGAAAACATATCCTGCGCATGTCGAGGATTGCCCTGCTTCCAGGCCTCATTGGCAAGCGGCTCGACCAGCCTGGAGCCATGGTTTCTCTGGTCAAACGAGACGGCGATGAGACCCTGGTTCGAGCTGGACTGGCCGTTTGCGATCTTCTGATTCCAGTCCGTTATTATGGTTGTCGCTATGCCACTCATCCGCTCCTGGTTGGATAGCCGCGGATGCAGCAGCCAAAGACAGGCGATTGTCGAGATGTGCGAGGGGAGCTCGTCGAGACCAAAAACGGTCGTGGCGATCCCCGCGATGGGGAAGGCCTTCCTGGAGACCTGTGGAGGCTCTGAAGGGTGAGTGTTCTGCATTGGATCCAGCGAGTTTGCCATGTAAAGTAGATAATCAGTATCAGTGTCTAGAGGAGTAAGTAGTCAGTTAGGTTGAAGTTCGTTCGAAACAATGTCTTAAGTCTCTCGATCCACTCTGCCTCGGCTGTTTTTGCGAATTCTCAGAGACAGATGGTTTCCAGCGGAGGTAGCTGTGATATACTTGATATGTATACCAAGTCAAGGATAGATCTTCTTGACTAGTTAATCAACTGATTAACCAAATTAATTGATTAATTAGATATACTGTTGATGCTGGACTGAATAATCGCCAATTTCCCCGCAGATGATCTGCAGTCACGTGCTGTATTAGATAAGCGGACTTCTCTTCTTGTGCCTCGGAATATTATTATGATCATTATTGAGTTATTTCTTGTCCATTATCAAAAACAGAAAAGAAAAGAAGAATACAGACACAATTATCCTGTATTGGAATCGAATCAATAAAACATCTGTATAATCTACCTCTCAATTCCACAACCTGTCAACACGCAACGCGCCCTCATCCACATTCCATAGAACCAGAGACTAGCGACTTCACGAGCCACAGCAGCCCGTGGTTATCCACGCGCTTGGGGCGTCTGGTTGCCTCTGTCGTTCTCTGTCCGAACCGCCCGCCAATAACACGATTAACTGTCTCCAGCTGTGGCCCTGCCAAGTTGTCTCCCGTTCTTTAAGTGATTTTAGTGCCTTCAACCGCCTTCAGGACCGCTCCACCTGTCCCGGAGACCGCAAAACATCTTTCCGGGGGTTGGATTGCTACCGCCGCAGACTCTCGTATCACCGACTATCTTCCATTCTACAGTTGTCTCCCCATTCCCTTGTCTGCCGGCCTCTTCGCTACCATGGCCGTCCAGTGAGTGGTTCGGAGCTAGTGACTGTGCCCGATTTGGCATGATACACAAGCGACATCTGCCCGCTCACGTCACGGTACAACATTAAAGGGGATACCGCGGAGGTCCTCGACCCCTGTTGACAGCACCGATATGGCGGACACCGGAGTCACGACCTCCAACAGACTGGATGAGAAGGCTGCGCCGGCGGAGGACTATACTGGAAAAGAAAACACAGAGCTAATGACGGCTCAAAGCCCTGCCCAGTCCCCAAGGCAAGATGAAGGAGTTGCCTCCCCTGGACAATCCCCAGGTCTAGCATCAGACGCCCGGAAACACGCATTTGGTCATACGAAGCAGCAATCGATACCGGATAAACCTGTGTCGCCCGGTCGCCGCAGTGTCTCCTTTGCCCGAAACGCGTCAGACAATGAGGGGCACCACGAAGCCCAGACGCCCAACGAACAACCACGCTCGAGGGCTTCCTCCCTCTGGGGCGAGGAAAGCGACTCAAAGAAGCAATCGATATTCACCAAATTACGCGCATTCGCAGCCGCTCCATCGTTCCCTACGCATTCCCGCTCACCCAGCGGGGCCACCGTCGGCCCCTCGAATGACCACCTGGGGACTCCAGGATCGGAGAGGGGAGAGTTCCGTTTTCCAGATACGCTCCAAGAAGAGGGGAGCGAGATTGATGCTGATGCGGAGGAGAGTGCCGGGGAACAACCACGCACTCGTCTGGGAAGAAAAAAGAAGAAGTCCAAGAGACCGCCTGACAACAACCCTCCAACGGCACCCACCTCTCCTCGAGTTGCGTCTAGACCGCCGTTCTACTCGTCCAATTCCTTCATCTCTCCCTCAGAATCATTCCGGCATAATTTCTTCCCACGACGGGCGAGCACAACGGATTTTACTCCGCAGCAGCGTGAGGGAGTCTCCGAGGATGAAGGTCGGGACCGGCTCACGAGAGCTGCAACCAGGAGACGACGTGACGCATGGCTGTCTGGTGCTCGTGCCCTGGGCCATCGACAAGAGCCACAGGAGGGTAACCGGGAGGACAAGCGTCCAAGTCAGCTGAGGAAACTCACTGGGTTTGCGGGTCCATCGGAGAATGCGGAAGGCGTCTCGACGTGGAGACGCCATCGACCTGATCGAGGATCAAGTCTCAGTGCTCAGAAATGGAAGCAGATCAAAGCTGGTTTGAAGGCCATTGGACAGCGGCGCAAAGCTGAGAACGCCGTTGATCACATGAAATCCGCTGAGTTACTGGCCGAACTCACGTCCGGTGTTCCAGCTGCGTTGATCCTAGCGAGTATGTTTCAACGGGACGAGCATGGCAGTCGGCGCATCCCTATTCTCCTGGAGCAAGTGAAGGTGCAAGTTACAGATAGCCGCTTCGATTCTCATTCCGGCGACCGCCACTTGGTCTTCAAGGTCGAGCTGGAGTACGGGAGTGGCATGACACGAATGAAATGGATTATCCACCGCACGTTGAGGGACTTCGCAAATCTCCATTTGAAATACAAGTTACACATTGGCACACAGAAGTATATTCAGCTGAAAGGCCAGGAGCACACTCACAAACTGCCGCGGTTTCCAAGGAGTGCATTCCCTTACCTTCGAGGTGTCCGCGGCCTCGAGAGTGATGGCGATGATGAAGAAGACGATGGCGGATATGAGACGGGCGCTGAAGCCACAAGTGGAAATGAGAAGGGCAAGAAGAAGTCACGGCGTTCCTCCATAGGTGGCCTCCGCAGACGTTCCGGTACGCAAGATCGAGACATCGCCTCTGGAACCGAAGGCGCCGTGAAGAAGGAGTCTTACCCTGAAAGGCAAAGGAAGAAACTGGAGACCTATCTGCAGAAAATGATCAGTTTCTTGATCTTCCGACCCGACAGCAACCGTCTGTGCAAGTTCCTCGAGCTGTCCGCTCTCGGTGTCCGCCTGGCTGCCGAAGGCAGTTATCATGGCAAGGAGGGATACTTGATCATCCAGTCATCCAAAGGCCTTGATTTTAGAAAAGCCTTTAACCCTTCGATGGTCAAGAAACGGCACACGCCCAAGTGGTTTTTGGTCAGGCATAGCTATGTCGTCTGCGTGGATTCTCCAGAAGATATGCATATCTACGATGTCTTTCTGGTGGACTCGTCCTTCAAGGTTCAGGCCCAGAAGGTACGATTGCGAGAGCAAAAAGCAAAGGAAATGGCGAAGTCTGCCAAAGAATCGGCGGCTCACCCACAGCACCACACTTTGAAGATCGAGAACTCCGAACGTAAATTAAGACTGTTGGCCAGAAACGAACGTCAGCTGTATCAGTTCGAGGACTCAATCCGCTTTATGGTTCAGAATACACCTTGGTCGAAAATTAATCGATTCGATAGCTTTGCCCCTGTCCGGCCCAACTGTTTTGCGCAGTGGCTGGTCGATGGACGTGACCACATGTGGCTCGTATCTCGAGCCATCAACCAAGCCAAAGATGTTATCTACATCCATGACTGGTGGCTGAGTCCGGAATTATATATGCGACGGCCACCCGCAATCAGTCAAAAGTGGAGGTTGGATCGACTACTACAACGGAAGGCCAATGAAGGAGTGAAGGTGTTCGTGATCATGTACCGGAACATCAACTCCGCCATTCCCATCGATTCGGAATATTCGAAGTTTTCCTTGCTCGATCTCCACCCCAATGTCTTCGTACAGCGATCCCCCAACCAGTTCCGGCAGAATACTTTCTTCTGGGCGCACCACGAGAAGCTCTGTATCGTTGATCATACTCTGGCTTTTGTTGGAGGAATTGATCTCTGCTTTGGAAGATGGGACACTCCCCAGCATCTCGTCACGGATGACAAACCAACCGGTTTTGAATCCGCAGACATGCCAAAGGACGCCGACCATTGCCAGCTCTGGCCTGGCAAGGACTACTCCAATCCCCGTGTGCAAGATTTCTTTGACCTGGACAAACCATACGAAGAGATGTATGATCGTAGCATCATTCCGAGAATGCCCTGGCACGACATCTCTATGCATGTAATTGGCCAACCGGCTCGGGACCTGACGCGACACTTCGTACAGCGATGGAACTATATCCTGCGCCAAAGGAAACCCACACGACCAACGCCTTTCTTACTCCCTCCTCCTGATTTTAACCCCGGTGACCTGGAGGCCCTTGGTCTGGATGGAACCTGCGAGGTCCAAATTCTCCGTTCTAGTAGTATGTGGTCTACAGGGACACCTGATGTTACGGAGCACAGCATCATGAACGCCTACGTGAAGTTGATCGAGCAGTCCGATCATTTCGTTTACATTGAGAACCAGTTTTTCATCAGTTCTTGTGAGATTGATGGGAAGCGGATCGAAAATCACATCGGTGACGCGTTGGTTGAACGTATTATCCGAGCAGCCAGAAATGGAGAGACTTGGCGCGCAGTCATAATTATCCCCCTAATGCCTGGTTTCCAGAATACTGTCGACAGTGAGGGTGGAACTAGTGTCCGGTTGATTATGATGTGCCAGTACCGCAGTATCTGCCGCGGGGAATCTTCCATCTTCGGACGACTCAAAGCTGAGGGTATCGACCCAGAAGACTATATCCAGTTCTTCAGTCTAAGAGCGTGGGGCAAAATCGGGCCTCAGAAGCAACTGGTCACCGAACAGCTTTACATCCACGCGAAATGTATGATTGTCGACGACCGTGCAGCAATTATCGGGTCCGCCAATATCAATGAACGATCCATGCTTGGCTCTCGAGACTCCGAAGTTGCTGCTATCGTCCGTGACACTGATATGATGAAGTCGACTATGAACGGGAAGCCGTATATGGTTGGACGATTCCCCCACACTCTGCGTATGCGCCTGATGAGAGAGCACCTGGGCATTGATGTGGACGAGCTACTGGAGCAAGAAATTGCAGCGGAGGCAGAACGACAATCGCAGGACAACGAAGGCGCTCAGAACGCGGGAAGTGAGGATGAGCATATGGACATGGAGTCTGCACTGATGGCTCAACGCGACGAGCGCGAGATGGTGGAACGCAGACATCGGATTCAGGACGAATTCCTTTCTCGTTCAGAGGAAATGCACAGTTTCAACCACGACGTCGACTGGGAGCAGGAGAATAACCCCAATCTCAAATCAAGCAAGAAGTTGACAGCCGATTCTCGAGTGACCCGCAATATGGAACACAGAAAAGATGTGGACGGCGAGGGTAAGGACGCTATGAATACGGCCCTGCAGACTGGGTTTGGCGAGGGTCGAGATTCTGAATTCATCGAAGACAAAAAGGAAGTTCTTGTCGCGCCTGTTGCACCTGAAGGCAAAGGAACACTCAAGCAACCTCGAGTTCTGGAGAATGAATCAAAATCAAGTCCTAGTGATGTGACCGGTCCCAAGGATGCTCAGCTTCCCCCGTCTCCTAACGGAATGAAGATGGCAGTCGAGTCTGAACCACCCACTTCTCAGCTGCCGCCTCTCCCTGGCACGAATGATAACGACATCAGCGAGCATCCTCCGCCATTGAGAGATTCCGCCGCCGTGCACCGCTCCCAGACTGGTATTTCCGATATGAGACGGCCCTTCGTGGACAAGGACTGTATGAGGGACCCTGTCAATGACGCATTCTATATCGACACATGGCAAACTGTTGCTGAGAACAATACGAAGCTGTTCCGGGCTGTGTTCCGCTGCATGCCCGATAGTGAGGTGAAGTCCTGGAAGGAGTACAAGGAATACGCTGCATATGGTGAACGCTTCTCAGATATGCAAAATCATTATGCTTCCAACGCGCAGATGCATCCTCAGTCTAAGCCCCAGAGTGGTCCGCCAGGAGCGGGTGCGACGCTTTCATCTACTCTCGCTGGAAGCAAAGCGGAGACACAACAGGTTGCCCAAGAGGCCGGTGGTTCTGGCGAGGAACCCAAGTCTGGAGTTGTCCTTAGTGAAATCAAGACCGGTGGGTCGTCAACAGATGAAAGGCTCAGGCAATGGGCCTCAGAAGCGAACAAAGCGCAAATTGAGCGGCAACAGAGGGAGTTGTCGAAGGAGGAAACGCAATCGTCCCAGGACGAGAAGGCAGCTTTGAAGGTGTCGGATACGCAGTCGTCGCGGCAGACACCCAATGGGCAGAGCAACGAGAATGTTGCGCCGTCCGATGATGCCGAGAAGCAGCGCGCCGGATTCGTTGGCTATTCAGAAGCTCTCAATATGAATGCGTCTTCGCAGCCCCGGCGCCGGAGGCGGAGGGCCACGACGCTTGGTTCGAAGAGGGAGTTCCATGCCTCTGATGATATCATGAGCAAAGAGCAGTCTGAAGAGTTATTGAACATGGTGCAAGGCCACCTTATCCTCTGGCCGTATGAATGGTACGTTTTGTGGAATTCAGATGTGGTAATGTTCGTACTGACGGCCTTGGGCAGGTTGGAGCGAGAAGAGCAAGGCGGTAATTGGCTATATACGCTGGACCAGATCTCACCTCTCGAGATCTAGTAAGTTTCCCTGTGCGAGCACGATAATGAGAATCTCACTAACCCGCGTCTAGCAACTGATTCTGTTCGAATTACGACCCCTATCCTGTCAGCTTCACTGGAAAACCGTTCCTCTCATCACTTATTCTTGCATAGCTCTTACAATTGTCTTCTCATCTCCGATCATTTGGATGTTAATGATCACGCTCATCAGATCCCTTGATGGACAGCGCTGGTGTTTTGGAGAGATGGCATTCGTTATCTATTTCGTGTCTTTTAATTGATCCTCGTGCCGCAGCGCCGCTGAGCCGGTGTGACTAGCATTACGATAGAGTGTTGAGAGTCAGCCATCGTAGGAGGGTGTCGGCGTTGGCATTGACTGGTGATTTATCTTGTACATACATATCTGGCATACAATCGTCTGAGCGACGATTTCTCAAGCGCGTTCCAGTCATTCTGCATGGGTTTCAGTGTTGCTTTGTTGAGCTTATAGATAATTGCTATTTTACCTAGAATACATGAATCAGATCATTTGATATAGATCAACACAAAAAGTATATCCAATTGATCGAGGATCAAATTAACTGGTTCTCTCCAATTGCAGCATTCAGGATTGTAATAACATTATTTTCTTAGCCGAAACAGGTGAAAGTAAAGTCAGCAATCCCTGGTAAATACCCAAAAGGGAAATGTTTGTCAACTCTATGTCTGACAATCCTCCTCTATTAAACTGTATTATTACCACTGAGTATCCTCCGTAGGTTGGAGGCGTATACTTACAACGCGCCTAGACTGCGATAGGTTAACTAGGCTGTCTCCGTCATGATTAGCATTAATTAGTATAGACGTCCACAGTGGGTCTGGGCTCTGGATTCTGCAGAAAGTGGAGGCGCCATAACTAACAATCTATCCTGAATGGGTTGGGCGATAGATCGATAAGGGCTTGGCTAGCTAATGTATGTACGGCAGTTCTTAGTTAAGTGCCCCGTATATCAATACCCGGTACTTGTCGAAGGGTGAGATGGGATGAATGGAGCTGGGTTCACAGCCTGAAAAGTTGGGACGTCTTGATTGTGCCAGTCATTGAACCTGGCGCGCACAGGGACCAAATCGACGCCAGATGAAGGTTGCCAACATGAAACACCGTGGTCGAGTAGTTCGTTAATAGTTGTAGGTTAATCGCCGGGGACAGAGCGGATGTGGAGAGCGACGCCTGAGGCCAGCGCCCGAAAGGGGATGCTCTCGATCGGCCCTCGCCAGTTAAGTTAACTAATTAATACTCCAACCGAACAGAACTTCATCGCTCAGGGGGCCCTTGAATCCGCGATCCTGGATAGTCGTTCACTTTCCTCGCATGAACCTCAGGGGCGCCTCCTAACGAGAGCGTAGGGGAGGTTATCATCGCCTTTTGGATATTTTTTTACTTTCTGTCCTTTCCTTTTTTCGCGGTCGCGACCCTTTAATATCCCGCTAATTATCATCCTGGGTTGGCGTCGCCCGCGCCCAGGACGCGCCATTTTTACCTTTTTAAGCTATTAATTACCCTTCGATCTTCGTCCGATCTTGGATCCCGCCAATTCGTTTCTTATCCGGCCGCAGGGCGCAGCAGTCACTTCGCGACGAGCAAGACAACCACGCTATCTGATGGGGACGGGTTGACTGGACTGCAATATCGTATAGTTGTCTGATGGAGGCGGACAAGATTTCCATCACCATATGCGGGGATGGTGGATGCGGTATGTCAATTCATCCAAGATTTTCTCGATGCTCGAAGGGCGGAATGATGTCGTTTGCAAGATATCAACGGTGATCGGCAGCGAACAATGTGTTGCCTTGCGATGGTTGGAACAAAGACGAGGCTCAACCAGAGAGAAACTTACTCTGGCGTCCTGGCAGGTAAATCATCCATCACCCTGCGCTTAGTACGCAGTCAATGGACACATGAGTATGCTTCGCCTCGATTTCCCTCAAGTAAATGAAATGCGCCGTGGGTGGTTGGCTGACTTTGTTGCGCGTTAGATATGATCCCACAATAGGTAATTCGACTCGCTTTGCTATTCTTCTGTTCTCGGTATAAGGATCCATGTTCTGATTATTTCGTTTGCGATATGCAGAGGACTCATATTCGGTCACGCGAACCGTCGACGGTCTCCCTTACTTTCTCGCCCTCACAGACACTGCCGGGCAGGAAGAATACCGCGGTCTGTGGGCAGCGACGAACCTGAAATCGGATGCTTTCCTCCTCGTATACGACATCACAAATGGCCAGAGCTTGGAGGCATTGGACTATTTCATGGACATGATCGATATCGAGGCGGAGCAACGGCAGGAAGACAAAGAACGCTTGATAAGAGAGCTAGGACCTAACGATGGAGATATCGTGGTCGGGATGCCCCCGCCCGTCAAGATCATTGCTGGAAATAAGTGCGACTTGAAGGATTCGAGGGTTGTATCAGCAAGAGATGGTCTGGAGTATGCGCGGAAGCATGGCTGCGGCTTTATGGAAACAAGTGCGCGAGAAATGGTCAATATCGAGGAGACATTTGCTTGTACGTGTCGCAGAATACTCCGCCTTGCTTACCTCGACATATTTCTTTTCCCCTGCAAATCAGACCGTCACCGGGTCACCCGTATTTATGACTGACGGTTCAACAGTGATAGTCCGACGTGTCGTCGAAGCGCGCCGGTTACACAAAGAACAGCAGCAACCGCCGAAACAAATCCAACAAGAGCAACCCTCTGAGAAGACAGGTGCTTCGACCTCACGGACGCCAGCCTCGAATGCTAAGGAAAAGGCAGCTGGTGAGGGTCGAGACCGACGTGGCCGGTTCTTAGGAAGGACTGGCACGCTTAGAAAGCGACTGAGCAGAGGAACTCCCTCTGGTGGCGAAGACGAACGTACATCTGGAGGTCAACATGCACGAGAAAGCTGGTGGGAACGCTTCAAATGTTGGTGACTCCAGTAGAAAGTCTGGAGTTCCCATCAATTCTTGCAACGACCTAACCTTTCTCTGCTATCGTCTCTGCAGGCACAATTTCTTTTCTTTGTGGATTATTATCTGCCTTGTTGTTTGGCTTAAATCTTTTTATTGTACATCCTGCAAGATTCCCTAAAGTCTGGTTACTTGTTTGATATCCCAATGCTTTTCTATTTCGCGTCTGTTGTTCCTCCTGCGATGACATGTCGTTTGATACGTACCTAGACCAGGATCTGGTCTCTCTTAGTGTTTCCTTTCTCCCTGTTTATATACATTTCTTGGGTGTGGTTACTGTACATACACGTACATTTTTCTTCTCGACAGACCTGCGCAGTTTCTTCAGTCTTGTGTTAAAAGTGCTACGATATCGAATGAAGAAAAATCTCAATGGAAATGGAATAACAGTGTAATTGACAATAATTTAATGGCTGAAAGCACATCTTGAGCGTAGGATTCATTGTGCAGTACGGAGTAAATGGGTAGAGCATCGGTCCAGTTATCTAGACGGAATGTAGCTCCCGCTTTACAGCGAAGCTAGAATTCGATCGATGTGCCACCGCAGGTCATACGCAAAATAATAGATTCCACCATATCATTTACTGGGCTTGTCTTCGAAAAATCCAGTCATAGTACGAATTACGCCGTGCTGTTTGTTTTAGCGCTCACCTAATAACCTTGTTCAACATATAAAAGCGGGCGGGAACACGCAGAGCAAGAAGCTCTTAGGAATGTACATACAACCCCGCTGATATACAGCTCACGGAACAGAATCATGCCAGCACCGCATCGAAAAGCATGCAGCAACTGTGTCAAGTCTAAACGACGCTGCGACCTAACGGTGCGTCGCTGTTACCGCTGCCGGGTTAGATCGTTGGAGTGTCGTTATAAGAATTCACCAACGCCTACCACAGACAGAGAACGAGCGAATGCTTCTGTTCACCAATATGTCACACCTGAGACGCAGGGTCTGTCCGAAAATGATTTTACAATTAATGATCATCTACCGGAGGAAATGACGGGTATCATCGACAGCGGTCTCGAGGTTCAATCCTCATTTCCGCCCTTTCCTGACTATGAGCTCGACTGGCCAGATGTGATGGAAAACCTCGAAAATTTCTTAGTCCCCGATCGACTCGAATTCAACGGCACGCCGACGAGGACTGTTCTCGCCGGGGAAATCTACCAGGAGCGCATCATCTATTCCATCAAAAGAATGAAAGCTTACCCGAATCTTCTTGTCCGTGAAGGCCACACACCCTTCATTCACAAGAAGTTATATACGGATACTATTCCTCCACCTATACAAGACGCCTTAGGTATCTGTGCGCTTTATAACGAAAAGAATGAAAACAACGAGAACCTCGTTTTTCAGACAATCAGCCGGAAAGTGAGACATCTGATCGAAACCAACTCGCAACCCGGGCTTTCTCTGGTGGAACGACTCTCTTCTGTACAAGCATTGATTCTTTTCCAAATAATTCGGCTCTTCGATGGAGACGTACGCCAGCGTGCCGACGCTGAGAACGACGGGTCGACTCTCAAGGACTGGACTAAGCAACTTCAACTGAGGATGGAAAGCATCGATACTACGTCTGGAGAGGTAATATCGCCGCCGTCTAGCTTGACGATTGACTCGTGGAAAAGCTGGGTATTCTCTGAAAGCCTGCGGAGAACAGTCATCATCAGTCACGGTCTATCTGGACTATACTGCTTTCTCAAAAATGGATGGGATGATTCCCATTATGATTTCGAACATCTGTCGTTCTGTGGACAGAGAGCGCTCTGGGAGGCGCCGTCGATGTATTACTGGAAAACAGCTTTAGGTGAAAAGCTACTTCTTCCAATCCACTTCGATAAGTGGGATGATGATGTCGCGGATGCAAGACCCTCTGATATTGAAGACTTGGGTATGACAATGATGGTCTTAATGAAAGGACTAGACTACTGTTGCCAGTGGGCGGGCAGTGAACATCTGGAGAGATTTGGCCTATCTCTGGTGTGATAATGCTGTGCAGATATTTCATGATAGATACATTACTCCTGAGCATGATATACCTCCGCCAGCTCTTTGAGAATCCTTTTTCCGTCCTTACTATCCACGGTCGCGATCGTCAAGCTGGACTCAGTCTGCGCAGCCCCGGTCTTCTTGTCCGTTAACTTGAACGTGGAGAGATGCCCAACAGTCCCAGTATCTCCATTTCCAGCGCCATTGCTTGCAAGCAACTCACGAGTATTCAGTACTTCCAGATCATTTGTCGCTCGCGTGGCGAGGATGAGCTTCTTATACTCTTCTGCTGGTATATGATTTCCATTGATGCTTCGCACATGTTAGCGAATGCTCGAAAGTCCGCCAGCTCAGCACATACCAGATCTTCAAATCCGGACTAAACCCACTCTGCATCGCATTCTTGGAAACATCATCATCTGGCTGGAAGAAGATGGTCGTGATTAGTTGGTCGACCCAGTTACCCAACTCGGTTTGTTGTTCCGCCATTTTTTTGGGAGTATAATGACGTTGTTGTCGTTGTCGTAATAATAATGATTGCAAGAACCGATAGTTTCTTTTGATGTACATTTCAGATCGAGCGACTCACCTTCTCCCTATTTATGTTTAGAATAAGTCTTAGAGGGTGCTGATTCCCATTTTCTTGATACTGCGGAACTACAATGCGGAAGCCTTCTTGGCATATAAGTTCCGCCGCAAGAGCGGAAGACTCGGCGGAAGACTACCTGTATTAGAACTGATATATCGCTAGGTCTGATGGGCATTAATAAGATCCCTCCATAATTATGGAATTCTCCCAGGCAAATAGAATGGTAGCAACTCGATATAAAAAATAAGCACAAGCACCAAGCAAAAAAAAGCTCACACCCGCGGGCACTCATCCAAAGGACGAGAGATGGCGGGTGTGCCGAAAACCCCGCCTATGCAATTATGGCGGGCAGAGTTTTTCGTCGAAATCTAGAGCACCTCTGAGATTCGAACAGGGGGCCTCCAGCTAGATGGAGGTGGACCAGCTTTGTACCACTACACCATCTGGACCCCCTGACTGGTAGGGAATCATTGTTTGGGGGGTTATGTGTTCTGTTGTGTTGGTGAAGGACGTTTCTTTGTTGTCACGTGGGTCTGATACTACGTTGGGGATTCCTTGTATGGGATGGGAGAGGTATTTCAGATTGTATTAGAATGGGTGTATTGGATTGCTGGGTTCGTATTTAGTCTATCTACTAGACGATTCTGTATCAAGTAGACTTAGAACTGTCTAGGTGATAGACTGGGAATATTAAACCTCTGCTTTAAGTTGTACTATTAGAGATGGCACGAGTTTGGCGTGTACAGACTCTTAAATGTCCTGGGAAGAACAGTGTCGAAGTATTTACATTTTGCTTGGATTTTGATGTTTTTAATATATGGTTAGCTGTTCAATTAGCTACACCAAGATCGATGGATACCGTGATTGCTGAAGTATAACCTAGTCAATCTACTGGCAGGGATCTTCTTGCCAGATACTTCTTATACATGCGAAAAGGGGACAAGCTGATCATAGATATCGAATCACCGCAAGGAAACCTTCAAGGAAAAGTCCACAATTCCCGTTCCCTGGTGAATCGAGCTGGTGGATAGAATATCAACATCGTCAGATGCATACGTGGCTGCGTTGCTCTCGGTCAACCCGCCACTGACTTCGATCAAGAACGTTCCCGGGGGCTTGCCCTTGCTGGCCCATTCCGTCTTCAGCTGCTTCGCAGCCTCACGCACGCCTTCGGGCGTGAAGTTATCAAGCATGATAACGTCGGCGCCAGCGCCAATGGCAGCATTGGCTTCCTCGATGCTGCGGCACTCGACCTCAACCTTGGTGGCGAAACCACCTGCGGCTTTGGCTGCATCGACAGCAACAGGGATGGCACTTGCGATGGACTCGATCGATTTCGTGGAGCCACTCTTGTTGGCACAGGCCCAGACATGGTTGTCCTTCAGCATAGTCATCGAGCTGAGGTCGTGACGGTGCGGGTCGGCGCCTCCAACGAGGATACCATACTTCTCGACGACGCGGAAACCCGGGGTGGTCTTGCGCGTACCAGCCAACGTCCCTTTCCAACCATGCGATCGGAGGGCGTTGACCAGAGAAGAGCTCTTGGTCGCGATGCCAGAGCAGCGGGCGAGGATGTTCAATGCGACTCGCTCACCGAGGAGGATCTTGCGGATCGGTCCTCGGACGGTGGCACATTGTCTGACCGGTTCGATGGTCTCGCCTTCCTTGACATGCCACTCGACACTGATATTGGAAATTTAGCATGTGTGCAGGAAACAACGATATACATCTTCGTGGCTGGATAGGTTGACTCACGTGCAGCCCAACTGCTTAAAGACCTCATCGAAAAAAGGCACACCGGCGACGACGCCCTACATTGAGGTTGTGAGATTAGTAGGGAATAGACTCGTATAGGAATTCCATAATATAAGAATAGATTTAAACAAGGTCTGCGTTGGGCATGGATATCCAGAAAATCCAGAAAAAAACAGCGACTTAAACCTCATGCGGGGTAAAATGTGGGAGCAGGGGTAATAATTTCGAAAGGGAAATTATATTGTAGGGACTGCATTGGAGAATTGAAACATAAAGGTCGGAAATATTCAGGAAAGAACTGGATATTCTGATAATAAAAGCTCTTTTATCGAATCAATAACGCATTCCTGCTATATCATACCTTACTCTTCCCCAGAAGTCTCGCTTCACCCTCGGACTCACCGACGACAAAGCCACCATAGTCGAAGCTGGGACAATCCTCCTCGAGCCAAGAAGCAATGAGACGCTTGTAAGACTCGGGCAACAGATGTCGCAGCTCCCCGTGGGATGACGCCATGGTGCGTGGTGCTTAAATTCGGGGTTTTGGAATCTTCTTCTTTGGTTCTTTGCTTCAGTTTGCGCCAGGGGAAAATGAGCAGAGAGGGTCTCCAGGAGAGGTCGGAGGGTATAACTGGAAAAGGAAATCGACAGCCTCGGGTTTGGGGGCGTTCTAGACGTCTGACTGAGTCTTCAGCCGTTTCGATTTAGAGCGTGAGATCGTCCATGAGATTGAAACGCGGCTGCGCGAGATATCGCCGGGAAAAGAGCGGGAAAGTGATCTGACGGCGGGCTTAGTGGGACATGGGCTCTCCGGACAACCGTCCGGTTGTTTTTGATGAAACTATCACAACAGGAGAAGTTGGAGTTGCTTGATTATGTGTTTTACTTGCTCGAATCACTCGAGATTTGCTACTGGAAAGATGAGTTCTGTTCGTCATGTGAGTTGTTGGGCTTTGTGGTTGGAGAATCGAAAAGAGACACCGCCATCGTCCAAAGCCACAGTTTGATTCTCTCCAACGGCCATCTCTATAACAGTCTGACAGTTATAGCTCAACATGGTAACTGGAGATACACCAACCACACGGGCCACAGCCGTGTCTGGGCTCCTGTTAAGGCTCAATGATGCGACATTCTCTACCTAGTTTCATCCCCGCATCAAGCAACGGGAGCCAAAGCTGATCGCG
Organism: Paecilomyces sp. PK2413; assembly: GCA_023624055.1. Taxonomy (NCBI): domain Eukaryota; kingdom Fungi; phylum Ascomycota; class Eurotiomycetes; order Eurotiales; family Thermoascaceae; genus Paecilomyces; species Paecilomyces sp. PK2413. The sequence continues at coordinate 179,019 of JAMADQ010000004.1, forward strand.
CGGGTCCGTCTACCGTTGTGAATGTGGACTTCGAGGTAAGGGCTGACAGAGCTGCACAAGATCCAGAATGGCAGACAGCCCTACAAGATGTCTCGCAGCTTGGAGCATCGATTAGGAAAGTTGCGGAGGCTGCACGACTCGCGAAATCGGCGTGTCCGGTTATGCGGGACCAGGAAGTCAGGATCGCAAGCAGTGCCATGGAGGACTCGTGATATGTCAGTATTCACAACCCGTTCAAACTACGTATGGATAGGCACAGTGAGGAGAAATTGCTCCTGAGGCTAGAAGCAGCTGGAACAGGCACAGCGCATCGAAGAAAAAGCTTAAACGACCGATGTTGGAGAAGGACGTTCGAACAAACCCACCGACAAAACCCCGAGTCCTCTCCGAGATGTAAAGGCACTACTCTGTACTTTTGACAGATCTGGTCTTGAACGCCAAGTAGGGCGGAATCGGTATTGAGACATTAATTCAGGGCCCAAGCGACATTGCGGTCGAACACTTGGCGCAGCACGGAAGGAATACTCTATTGGATTTCTTGTACGGAGAACGTTCAATAACCCTGACGATCTCTTGGAGTATTATCTCCAAGTAGGAGCCAGCTAACTACGCTTCACAGCCGTGCTAACTACTGGGCTGGGTAGGAGCGGTCTACAGATCGTAGTTATTCCAAGAAAGGCCATGGCTGACGACGCGATTCTATACATCAGCTTTGCTTGACCGAGGAATCTCCATTATGCAGTAGCTGAAGGCCAGCTTCTGAATGCAATATTGCTGAACCAGTGCAGTCAGAGTGATGATATTCGGGCTAGGATCCCAGCGACAGGCGCTGGCAGACCGTATCCAGCCTTATCATCGCGCGACAAGAGTTGCAAGCTCTCTGCGCGGCGAGATAATACCATATTCGTCCGCACGTGCGGAGAGATATCGCAAAACAGAACTCCAAACCTGTTTTGATACTCCGACGGGCACCTTTGCGTCAAAAGAGACGCGAGTGAATGCCAACGGCGCGGGTTCGTCATATCCACATGATCCGCCCTGGCACGAAATCCTCCCCACAGGAGGTCAGTTCAGGGCCGAGGGACAAGATAGCTTCCCGACGATCCTCGATTCTAGAAACTCACAGTTCGTCCTTCGGTCTTATGTAAGGAGCGAAGTGCGCGCTCTCCAATATGACCTAAGCATAACGGTGAGGAGAAAGGACGCAACTAAGCAGGGGTATCGGTTGATACGAACGGCGGAAACACGTACGATACGGGATTCCGGTATGTATGGTACATACCGTAAATACCATACAGAGCGTCAGTTGGCCGCTTTAGCAGTCTCGTACATTACTGGAACGGGCTTGGTCTAGTCTCGTCGAAGATTGGATGCATAATGATGGCTGATGATGATTATGTGGCCATCACCATCGCGAACATGACGGCCCCCAAGCCTCAAAAGTCGCCGAGAGTACTTTAGCTTCATACGGAAACTGCAGCCTTGGATCTTGATGAGCTGTCGACCTCTGGATCGAGTCAGCTCACATTATTAATTCCTGAAGACCGATTGAATGGAATCTGACATCTCGCATCTGGTTGACTTTGGGATTCCGTTATTTTTTGGGTCGGTCATCACTACATGATCCATTTGGGTCGTATTCGAGGGACGCTGAGCCTTGTTACCGTCGTGGCTCACTCCATCTGATGTCCAATCTCAGTGTCAGTGGCTGATAAGACACGGCCAAATGAGAATGAGCCCCAGATCTAGATTTCAGTCAGCTCATCTGATATGGAGTCGCCTAAACGTGGATGTTCCCTCTCGAATATTGCTTTGTTCTCAACTTATGATCGTTGATCAGCTGGGCGAGGCTAATACAGCATTCGATGTCTGGGCAGTTCGTATCCGGGGGTATATTTTGTCGTCGATTGTCACCTCACTGGGTGCGGAGCCTTTATCCGCATTTAAGACATCATGACACGAAGTCGAGAGATAACAGCGACGAAAACTTAATTGACAATAGGCTTACTTAGCCATTATTCGAGCATCTAGTTAACCAGGACATCATACCATTATCAAAAGCACCAGACCATGACTTAGAGGAGTACTTAATTGTACTTACTTATCCTATTCCCTTGCCATGGTATACAGGACGCTGCTTTTTGGACATTATGACTCTTACATAAAATTACATAAACCAGTTGTTATGAACACAACGCCAAATACATACGTTCGGTTCCCGCAGATTGGTTGTATATGTACTAATACTAATACTAGTAATACTAGTTATGCCGTCCTTGGCGAACACTAGAAATGTGAGATCGAAAGACTAGTCTATGCTTTAAGCTAATGACAAGTGGAAACGGCACATTCCTTTTATTCACTCTGCTATCTCAAGATGCCCTAGGCAGCGGTGAAGATACCATGCCAGAGAAAAAAGAAAAAGAGAAAAAGAGAGAAACGTAATATTAAAAAAGCGGGGTTCCGGATTCTCGACAGGGATCGGAGGTATTGTGCTATCCTTGTTGGTATACTTGGCGAAACCAGCCAGCCTGGGTTAAGCGCTGTCCGCAAGTACTCCGTAGTCCGTAGTCTGTACTCGGGGTCAGGTCACGGATGTAGTCTTCTGTACTCCGTACTCCGTATGTTATTAACTTATTATCGAAAGACCAAAAAAACCAAATAGGCAGTGCGGGGAGACAGCAACCAAGTAGAAAGGCCCTAGTGGAAAAGTAGTCAGGCCGCTTCTGTGATATTGCTACTGAGGTGTTTATTTCACCCAATTAGATTTGATTGCAGATGCAATGTAGATCAATCAGCTGAGCAGTGCATGCACGCAATTATTTTTTTGTTTGCTGTACAAGTACGGGGTAGCTAGTTAACTATCTAAACAACATAGCCTACTTCTCTGCGCCTTTCGACTTTTGCAGACCGCCGGTACGATCCTCTCTTCTCACGAGGGGAAGAGAGTAGTTAATGGCACTCTACTTGCCAGCTAGACGAGATAACCTATTCAGCAAATAGCAGTTCGAACCCACTAAAATAATCACTGAAAACTATCCAACACCGATCGAGCCCTCCCGGACCGCTTTTGCCGGTTCCGGTGAACACGTTGCACTGCCGCGGGCCGGACGGCTACAACGGAGCGCGCGGTATCGATCCTGGACCTGGTCTGCCATATTATTGTATTATTGTATCAGGAACGCGGAGAATAATATCACCCTGTGGCAATTTATCCCGTACTATCGAGGCAAATAGAATAACTAGTAGGGGTGTTACGTGGCCCTATAGTATAACTAATTGATCATTAGATCAACTACGCGTAAAAAGGTCCTTGAGGCGGAGTTCGGAGTTGAGTTGGGCTTTGACATTGTAACTGTAAGTACGGAGGACGAATAACCACGAGAAATGATCAAGCTAAGCCTGGGCTTCGTGTTGGAAATGCGGTCTGCGTTACGGAACACTGATGTTCGGTCGTTTCTATCAGCCTCGACGCGTTATGCATGCACAGTGGATGTTGCTTGGAGTAGATGGATAGATCGAAACGTATACTTGAACAGAATCATGAAGTTCTGGATTGTTCTTGCCTCTGTGCTGGACGCAATAATGGTAATTCTACATCAAATTGACGTGCCATATTTCTCTGTGGTATGGGGCATGTAGATTATCACAATACACACACCGTTTCATTTCCATTCGGACTAGTCAACTACCCCGGCTCAGCCCAGCCCCTTCATGATGATGGAATCCTGCAATCCAGCCAAGAAACCAGGAACATCTCGCCAAGAAAGGGAACTGCATGTTCCGTCTTCCGACCAGCACGGCCCAGTAAGTAAGATCGGCTCCGACGTCCGAGCAGGCAGCGAGGTTTTCTCTTTTCCTTGAAGAGCTCAGCACAACAGTTAGTTATAAGTTTTATGTGGTTCGTATCAAGAGACTATCTACATATGGATAATAAAGTTGTAGGAAGCTGGGGTAGTGGAAAGGAGAGAGATCGTTAGTATAAGCTAAGATCGTAATCGAATTCTCATACAGCTCCACTGATCCTCAGATCCCTTCTTTCTTTCTTTTCTTTTTCTGACATAAGACGGCCACGATCTAAGGAGACAAGAAGACAAAGGAAATCAGACATTTAAGGGGCTGTCCTGATCCTCGACAAGGATAACCATCCCTTCGGAAACTTTTCGGGGAGTTTTCCAGAACATTTACTCTAACTTTCAGGGTCAGTACATAAGCGAAAGCGAGCTGTAGATTTCTCTTTTCTCCTACGCTCCGAACTCCTAGCCCCTCAACCCAAATTCGAAACTGAGGGCTGAAGGTGATACAAGAGAATAGAGTAAGCACAGCCTCTACCCTAGAGAAAATCTCCCCGCATTGCCCGTACAAAAAGTACCACCAGTACCGCATGTCTCGTGGCCATCTGACTTTGGTACAGCCTCAAGCCCCTTTCTCGAGGCCGTATTGAAACGATTCTAGTATTAAAGAATCATATCGAATATCGACTAGTGAAATATGTAACTAACCAGACCCTGAATTATTAATATTCGACTTAGCCTCCTAGTTAACTAGCCGATGCGCCCACCCTGAATATGGTATTGAAACGGGAGGCTGGTGATGCATTACCAATCAATTCGCTGCAAGCTGCTTACTCTATTCGATTCGATTCTCAGTTTAGAATCTAGAGCACATCGGCGATAAAAGTGGGGATCGATGAGGCGAAAAGATTTGATAGTGGACCTGTTTTGGTCTGGGACGATTCGTCCGACAACCATGAAATATTATATTAGTACCGGTGTAAAAAATGTATTTTTCGGGCGTGAATCATCTAACTATCTGGTATTATTGAGGACTCAAGGTGTCAATCCGGTTTGCGGATATGCGGGTCTACGGGTATACGGGCGGAGATAAACTTGGCATTCGCGGCGATAACATCTTCGATCTGCATTATTGCCGGATTGAATATTACTACGGAGTACTCCGTATGGTACTCCGCGCTGTATGTGAGAGTCACGGCATGAAGCCTGGGTGGCTGCATATAGCTCGAGAGATTTCTGATTTCGTTCTCTGCTACTCCGTATCTAGATACAAGTCCAGAGTCAGGAGACTGGAGGTGTAGAGTCACCTGGAAAATAATGAAGAGACTGATCGTCCAGATGCATTCATTAAACGCTGATTCAGCGGATGTATGCACTGCCAAGACGGAGCGCTCAGCTTTCCGTGCCGCCAAAGAACTACCTAGTAATCGCCCATTTAACCGAACGCCTGAACGGGTAAGCTGTTTGGAGCTTGTAGCCGCGGTCCATAGCCGCGGACCATCAGGTCTCTGTAAGTACTAAGGAATCACTGCTTCCAGGCCCGGTACAAGTTCTTAGCCCCCCAGACCTGTCCCTTCTTGAGAGCCACCATGGACTTCCACTCTGGACGGTTGGCCGCGTCAATGAAACGGCTAGGTTCGATACAGAATCCAGCTCCCGGACCGCGGGCAGGAACACCCTCCGCCGCGGGAACGTCGACACCACTGCCAGTGTAGAATTGGAACGCAGGCTCTGTGCTCTCTATCTCGAGGCGCAGTCCTGTGTTCGGGTGGCTGAACTGCGCCAAACGCTTCAGCGGACGTCCACGGGTGTCGAGTGGAATATTGGACGGATCAGTGTCCATCACGAAACAATTGTCAATCGCAGGCTCTGTTGCTTGCAGATCGAAGGGCTCGGTGACGTTGACAGCATCATACTTCTCGATCGCCCCCGTGGGGATAAGCGTGGAGTCGACTGGGAGGTACTTGTCCGTGAACAGCTGGGCCCGGGTGCCAGCAATGGTCGGGCCACCTGATATGTTGAAGTAACTATGCCTCATGTCAGCAATCTCGTTACCAGCGACAATACTTCTGCCAAGATCTAGTTAGTTACAAACCTGTGGTTAGTCACGCTGACAGCAGTCTCCTCGCACTCGTCACCGACAAACTCGACCTCATACTCGACCACGAGAACAGTCTTCGGGGTAGGCGTGTCGACGTCTTCCTTGCTGGCCATATACCACACCCTGAATTCCACCGTGCCAGGGTAGCCTTCCTCGCCATCCTTGCTGAGGTACTTGAAGAACAGGGCCTCCTTGCCATTGCGGTTCACAGCCTTGGGGCCATCGAAGAGCTTCTTGTCCCATCCGACCTCACCGCCGTGCAACGAATTCGGTCCGTTGTTCTTCGCGAGACTGTACGTCTTTCCGTTGAGATCTTTGAGGACTCCGTCCTTCAGCCTGTTGCACGTACGGCCAATGGTCGCGCCAAAGTACGGGTTCTTGACCTCGAGGTACTGTTTCTGCGACGGGAAGCCTTGGACGATGTTGTGGCCGGCCACACGGAATTCCTGAATGATACCGCCCAGGGGCAGGAAGGTGAAAGCAGATTCTTGAGGGTCAGGCATTGTGTCGGTCAATTGGATTCACTGCTGTAGCTCTGGAGATGAAGCTGGGCGTTAGAAGCGATATCGAATGAGATGACGTCGGGAGCAAATAACCCCGCAGCACAGCACGTCAGTGTTATCTGGAGAACCAACCTGGGGATGAAGATGATTGTAGAGGGAATTGGCTCTTTTAGAGACGTGAAGCTGTTCACCGCAGCCCTACACTCGGTTAAATTCTGAAACTTGTAGAAAGCTGTCCATATCAACCGCGGGGTTGCTTTTGTTATTGTCCTGGTTCTGATTAGGCTAAACTGAGGGGTCCCGTACAGCTTCCCCGCCAACAGCGCCTGATTTATGAGGCATCAATCGACTCTATACAACTTTGTCCAGCTTCACTATCTTATCACTCCAGACAACCCCGGATCAAACAGTACTAAAAAGAGATGCGATCCCCACAAAAAAACAGAACACCTCATAATTCATTTCTTCCTTTGCAGATTTCATGGAAGCAACATAAATTTCAATCAGCACAATAACCATCATGAGCATGAACATCCGCCTCTCCAGCTGACAAGGGTCGATCTCTAGCTTCGTCCGAATATCAGGCCATGTTCACAATAGCCCCTATATTCTCCTTCAGCGAGAAAAACATACGACAGGAAAGTAAAATCGTCGCCGAAATGGACGTTACGGTCTGCTGAGGGAGGATCATCGTATGACGAGCAGCTGATGACATTAGATATACCGCCGAAGTTATGGAGTAGGTTGCCTAGTTATTATTCGTGCTGCAGCCATCCCTACCTCCCCTATTTCATAACCCCCCAGCAGGGGTAAAAGATGAGCATAATGGGGTGATCTCAGTATGAACAAGCATACCAATACAGAGTGCATGGTTCATCACGTTATTAAAAAGATAAACTAAACAAGAAAGTAACGCGAGAGATAATCTTCAAGGTGCATTCTACTAGATTGCACTTCTACGATTCTCGTGCGGAGAAGATATCCTGCTGCCACTGAAGTTGATACTACATACTCTACATAGTTAGCGGGCGACGCGCGAAAAGCGGCACCTGATTTTGCCGCCGGTCCATTCTGCCGTTTACGGACGAAAAACAACCTTCTCCCCGTTCGGGAGGTTCCTCTCCTGGGAGAAATCGTCTTTCAATAGATGAAATTGACTGTGTGGACAGTTTAGGATTTTTCTTCATTTACCAAACTTGTCGTTCGATATATTACTCGCGCGAGTCCTCATAGTTAATTAACATGATATGTTAATACAGAATACTTCATAACTACGGCCGAGAGCAGCAATGTTAGCGTCGGACTAGATAGTGTAAGCTTTCGGGCGATTACTTATGCACTCGTGCCATGTCATGAACCTTGCAATGTTGTACTCTAGCGACCAGACCAGTGATTATCTGCTGTAGGTCCAACCTCCTTCGGGTTCGTAGCATATGTAACCTGTCCGTCGGAGATCGAAATTCGTCTGATGACACTAAGATTTTTTCTAGATCGATTTTGTTGATTTGATGATTTGATAGAGCTAGCTATGTATGTAGTAACTGCTCTCAGCATGCGCCAACTAAATGATCTCTTGTTACTTCAACTCAGTACCATAGAATCATAGTAATAATAAAACAGTAGTTAAATCAGTATTCAAATCAACCCTTCCCACGAGTAGTCAAAACAACCACAAAGAGGAAAACGGCGACTATTTCGAACACGGGCCACAGAATAAACTACCAACCACCCACACACACACACATAAGAAAAAAAAAGAAACCAGTCAAATATCTATGCCAAGTTTTTCTTCCTTTTTCTTTTCCTCCTTTCCCCCTTCAACCCTTAGTCCCTAGACTAAAATGCGGATTGTGGACGGACGATCGGCACATCGGGACTCGGACTCGGATGTAAAAAGCGCGCAGGGTAAAGTTACGCACTAACCATCCGCAGTAAGTAATATTACATACATACTTTGTGACACCAGAATTAGTTAGCTAGCTACCTAACTTAATACATGTCCAGTAAGTGAACTAGTTAACTAACTAGCTGGAGCCCTGTTAACGTTAACTACCATAAGTATGACTGATTCTGACACTGTCGGCTCCGGTGTTGACCCGCACCCGCAACTGCAACCGCATCTCCGGGATCATGATGGACCCCGTCTGGGTTTTTTGATAGATTTTTGATTTTTGATTTTCGAGCTGAACTGAACAAGCCTGGGTGTGGCTCACCTAATCATCCCAGGGCCCTGACAAATACAATAACAGTTGTAGAGAACAAAGAAACAGGTCCTAGATCATCTTGAGCTTAACCTTCTTTAGTTATCTCAATTCTCGAATACGAAAACCCTGTGGTATACCTGATGAATCGGCCGAGAGTATCTCCTTAATTACATCATGGCTCGCTATCTTTTTTCTTCCCCGTTCTATTCTCAACTCCCTCTCAAGAACGGGGAATGTAACTTAAACTAGGAAAGAATCAAAGATTTTGTACCTTTTCCTTTTCATAACGATATTATATCATAAGGATCGAAAGAGAAAGAAAGGGAAAGCTTTCTCCCATGCTTCAAAGTAAAAAACGATGGATAGTGCAGTGCTACTTTTCTTTTTCCGCTGCGGGTCTTTCCTCGCTGTGATCGGCTCCTAGCCTCCCAAGTACTTAGTAAGTTAAGAGAGTCCAGACGGAGAGGAAAAAAGCTTGGCTCTGTCCCATCCCAGACAAACGTAAACCTACAGAACTATTCAGTTAGCTAGGGTGTAATGATTAACTAAAAGAGAAAAGTAAACTAAACTAACTAAGGAAGGAATTGGATTAAAGCTAGATGGTGGGTTACGTTATGTATATGGAATAAGTACGGTGTAGTTAAATAGTTAATAGTTGATTAAGCTCATCTGCTTGAGTCATTTATACGTCGAGAACTTAATTTAGTTGGCGCTGGAGCAGAGGATGCTAGGTGAAGCGTAAAAAGTAAAGTAATTGATGCTTTCTATCGTAATTACGGTCAGAAATTCCACGTGTGGTGAATAATAATGATAATAATATGTTGCATGATGCGAAGATAAACCCAGGTCCTAATAGCATGATGATGATGATAACTCCCATTACACTGGCATGCCCCCAAACCAAATGATTCCAAAGACAAAAAAGCCCCCGTCCCGAGTCCGAGCGTCAGGCCGCGGCCTTCTTTTCCAGAACGCCTGAAAACACCCACAGATTGTGATGAATGAATGGACGGTGACTTTGACCGAAAAGTTCCCCAAGAAAAGACTGTACATCGAAGAGAAAGCTTCCGAACCCGCAGTATTAGAACAGACTAGACTCGCGTCGAGCGAGGGAGAGGAACTCGAATACATGTATGGCTACTGATACATGTCATGACGTCGTAGGCGCTAAAGGAATGAAAGCAGACAAGAGGGCGTCACAAGACGGGTCTAGATGGAGGTGATCTCCGTCGGGTTCGGATTCAGGAACTGGTTGAAGTCGTCGTAATCGTTCTTCGTGTCGATGAACGCTGTCGTGGGCATGCAGTTGAGGGGCATCTGGCGATTGAACATGGGTGACGATACCTGGGGGTCGTCAAACGATAGACTGCTATAGTCGGCCGTACTCATCAGATCCATGTCGTCAAAGGGGCCAAAGCCGTTCGGGGCCCATTGTTGCGAACCCTGCAGAGCGATCGGGTTGACAACTCCCTGCATCGATAGGGGTGCCGAAAAGGGCGTGTTGTTCTGGGGCATCGGCTCTGCCTTGGCGGACAACGGCTGCGATCGCGACGACGGGCTGTAGTTGGGTGGCGTGGGAGGCAGTTGATGTCGCGCGAAAGTGTTCTCTGGGAATCGCGACTGGGTCACAGGCGAGTGCGCGCTCTCCGAGCTGCCATCTGACGACTCCTGTCGCTGCATGTGGCCAGCGTTCTGTTGCCATAGCTCCTGCTGCAGGACTTCTGTGTTCTCCTCAAAGTGCTCTCCCTTTGTGTGATCGAGGGCGCCCAGGGCAGTAAGCATGTCGTGCGTGAGCGGATGTCCGTTGGCCTCGACCTTCAATGGCTCTCCGGGCCAGCCTTCGCCCTCATGCGTTCGTCGGTAGAGTTCTTGGAGACCATATACGAGCCAGGCCTGTTGTTGCTCCAGCATCTCGACGTATCTTTGGAATTGTATTAGTATCGGGTGATTCTTTCTTTGGGTTCTCGGGTGCAACGTACCCCTTGGGATACACCTTGTCGTGGGCCTTCTTCCGCTCCCCAAAGACACAGATGGCATTGTCTGCTCGACACCGGCCGCATGGGTTGGCGCCATCACACTGCGATTGTCAGCGCATTGGTCTACAAATCGTGAATTATCGGTAATGGTGGCTAGTGACGGATAGAACTATGAAAAAACATAAGGCATACCTTTGACTTCTTCAGTCGACATCGGTCACACGCCTTACACACCCTCTTTCGGACATTGCCGTCCGTATGGGAGTTGTTATCTGACGGTGGTGTGGACTGTCGGGCTGTCATTGTGTATTATGGAGTTGTTGTTTAGACCCGAATGGGATGATATCTATATGGAAGAATCGTCGCAAACCAGGACTGTTCTTCAGGGTTTGTTGACGGGTGGTCAATGATATAGTATAGTAGTAGTAATAATAATAATAAAATTAGACAACAACAGAGTCAATGGCATCCACCCAGAGGGATAGATCGAGAGATAGATAGTAGACAGGTAGGATCAGGATCCGGATCTGCAACGGACGCGACGTAGGTATGTGCTAGTCAAACGAAAGGGTTTTCGAAACAGTCCAAACGGTCCAGATGCTTTTCCAGGTCCCTTGGGTACGTGGAACTGGAGGGAGGGCGGTTGCTTTAGTACTAAACGGCCTGTCGTTGACGACAGCCACACATCAGAGCAGGTAAGCAGCCCGATCGCCTTTTTCTGATCACAGGGACATGGAAGGCCGAAGTGGACGGTGGAACCGTTGGAATCATTGCTTCCGGCACCGACAGGACTAAGGCCCGAGTAAGTAATACGAGAGCTGCTTGACTTTCCTGACTGCTTGACTTTCTGGCGCTAGTCAGGTCTACGAGATAGCTGGACGGCTCACGGAAGATGCGATGCGTTCTTTTCTGTTCACAGCTGTTTTGGGTCGGCGATTCGGCGAAGCGACGGACTTGCGAGGGCCGAGCGTAACGCCGGGGCTGTGACCGTACGTGACGTGTCGATCAGGTAATTTACAGGCTGAGTTATTCTTCCTGTATTCGGTATCATGATCATGATCTGATTCAGAGTTCACACCAGGATCGGTCGGCCAGGGGTTGCACCGCTGCTTTCCACGGGATCATCCACGTTGCGTGAAGCAGTTGCAGTCATCGAGAGATTCGGAGGGATTAGAGAGGACCGTTAGGTTTCGTATCTTGCGCTTTTGACGACATTTACGAGCTGTTGATACTCTCCTGCTCGACAGCGATTCTCTTCCAGCCAATACTGAGTAACTAGACCAGATGTTGTCGTCGTCGATCAATACACAGGACCATGTTGCTGCTCCTGTAAGAATCATAACATCTCCGGTCACGGTCCGGTCTTTTTGACCATACTTACCGCTGTCATAAATACTTACCCATACGATACCATACCAGACCGCCTGCACAAAATGCATTAGACGGGTGTCGTGCACAAGGAAGTGGTTCTCGGCAACGCTGCCGACCCAGAATATCACTGAATCGACTAGATCCATAATAAATCATAGACTAACGCTGTTCGTGAAGATTTCGTTAGTTAATAATGATTATTTGAGGTTGCCCAGTCCAGCTATTCGGTACGGCAGTCCGTGCTGGCCTATCATCTGGAATGCTCGCTGACTCCAAAGGCACACACGGTGGAAACAGAACGCGAGAACAGAAAAACAATCGGATGCGACGACTACCTCCGAGGAACAGAGTCGAGACGAAACAAGATCTCTCCGCTGCGTTCTTCATTCATTCTCCCGATCGATCGAATTCGAATAGAGTAACAGACCACTCAACCTCGGCTGTCAATCTCTCCATCCAATGATTCTATCTCGACATATCTTCCCTTGCAGGGTCCTTAACCTACTCGATCCATGACGTGGTCGTACTTACACTTTTCTCTCTCTCTCTCTCTTCATCCTGTCATGTCATCCATGCTTTAGATCACCTATCTGAATACTCTATTCCAGAGTCTAGCCATCTCCCTCTCTCGTCTTTTCGTTAGTCCTCTGAATAATACTAGCTAAGTTACCACGCGGGATCCTCCTCCTCTCGCATCTCATTCGCGTAGACGTTGTACTCTCTCCGGACTATCAATCAGACAGAGTTGAGTTGACGATGATCTGCGCGTCTAACAATCCATGGGATTTGGATTTGACTTCATCGTTGCGCCACCCTGACCACACCCCGTCCTGTTCCTCTTCCTCTCTGGTCGAAACGACTCAGGCGCCCAGCCGAACCAGTCAGGAAGAACCATGGTCCTGGAGCGCGACAGAGCACGTTCGCAACCTCCCCAGCACGAATGGATGAGGGTCTAGACTGTCGCCGTGGCCCGAAACGGTCGTTCCATGCAGGATCTCGAAGCGATTAGTAGAGTCGGCCAGATAAACGCTGCTTACCGTACTCTCTCTAAAAGACTTGCGTTGCGTAACCTGTATTGAGCTGAACGGATGCGGATGCAGATTCGGCGCGGATGCGGCATCACGATAAGAATACAATAACAGCTTGTTCAGAAAGATCGACAACGCGATCGATTATGGCTGTTTTCTTCTTATTCTATTCGATCGATACATTCTACAATGTAGAGCCCAATGTAGAAATTGGCCCCTAGTTGACAATCACAGTAACAGTAACAGCATAGAAAGTAAGTAATTATTACTCTGCTCTACCCTGCTCTACTCTCTGGATGGTACTTCGCATCGCGTCACAGCTCGAGAATATCAAGACGAACAGAATAGACACTCCAATCCGTTCGTTGGAGTTGTACCCCGGCGTCCAAACGCATGTCGTCAATGTTAATTAACATGTCGTCGCGCGAACTGATGACAAAAACCGTCCGATTTGCCCGATAGAACCTCGGAGATTTCGGCCCCAGAAAGCAAGATATCTTGACTTTGTCCAGGTCGATCCTCTTCTGGAACCGTCAATCGAAGACATGGATTGTACTATAGTACGGTCTAAGTAAGAAAACTCAGGTATTACTCGAAGTGTGAGAAAGATCATGATACTCGACAGGCTCGACGGGACATGTCAACTCTGGATCAGTCGGTGGTAGCGCCCGCGATGCGATGCGTCGATCGTCGATCCTGTTCATTGTCCCCAAGTAAGCGTGTCATGACAGCTTGTCAGTTAGGTACTTGCTCCACATCAGCCCTGGACTTTTGCTAGATTACCTATGTATGTACTTGGTTATGTAGAAATGCCGAACCCGACGACATACGACATCATTATCATCATCGTCATCTTTTCGTGACTCGAGCGATGTCTGTCTGTCTGTCCGTCTGTACGTATGTATAATGATCTCGTACAGAAAGACCGTAACGAATCAGTCAAGACGTGTTTCATAGAATACACATGTTACTTTAGTTGAATCCACCGTGTGGAGTAGTAATTCATAGATACGAAAGAAAGTGTCAAGAAACAGTGATGACCTCACTGCCGTTTTCATTCATCCATGAATGAATGGATGGACAGACGATTCAAGCAAAATACCCGACGCACGCCATGTTCAGTAATACTCATTCGAGATCGACTCACTTGTACAGTAGATACAGAGCTCACGTAGGGCTCCATCGAGCCAGAATTGATTATAGCTATCTCTTGTGGCGAATGCCTTTCCGATTACCCATCTATCCCGAGTTATCTACTCACAATTTAGAGAATAGCGGGATAGATAGCTAAAGAAAGAGTTACTAGGGTAGTGCAACATGTACTAATCCTCCCGACCGGAAATAACTCGATATCAATAATAGTTCCTAAAGCAGTAGCAATAATAACTAACTAAACGCAGCTACAGTACCCAAACGAGCACGAGTATGTAATACAGACAACCGACATCCCCCGAACAAGCGCCGAGAAAAAACACCCAGAAAAGCACCCGTAAGAAAGTTTTCGCACCCCAGCCGCGTCCAAATCACATAACTCAATTCCAACTAGTGACTATTCCATCTTACTCCATCAGGCTATTCTCTCTCATCCCTCGTATTCAGTACTCGCGCTTACCTCACTATCACCAACTAACTGACCCCAGACCCTTGCTATCCAATTCAATTCTTCGGAACGCGGGTAGATAGTCAGTAATTAATTAACCTCGCGCCTAGTACCTTGTACATTAGTAATAATCGTTAACATCATCTTCTCTGACAGACAAGCAAGCCACATCAGTCATAGACTCGCGGGGCATGGAACTATGCTGTATGTAGTACTATTTCCCGAAATGGAAAGAGTATTCTACGAATGGGTCGAGCTTCTTTCCTGGAGTTATTCCGTACTTCACTGACTTCCAACTGTCTCTCGATCGAGCTGTACATTACTACATACCATAGCTGCATGCACGTTTCCCGAACATTGTCGTTAAAATAAAGCCGCACAGACATAACTATCATTCTCTCCCTTTTTCAGATCCTACCATCGTGTTCTAGGCGAGAATGTATAACATCACATTCGCCACTTTAGGAAAGAGTATCGAGTTAGCTGGCTAGCTTCCCAAGGTTAAACCGTTATGCACGACCTACGGAAAACATGTACATGTTCTAGATCAGATCAATGTCATATTTGAGAATTCAAAATGCATGATGAGACGAGTCTTGACGATATCGACTTAGACAGCGTATTGAGAGCTATACGGACAGTATATTTCGTACTTGTGTAATGTAATACTGGTGAACTTATCCAGGGAGTCGCATAAGTAATTGCAGGCCAGTAAAGAAAGTTAGACTTGAGGGAAGGTACAGCGGTTTGCTTGAGCAATCCTAATTGAAATTGAGCATAAATAATATACCATATTCTACCATCGTAGCTAAATCACACGTAATTGCCATAACACGCACCCGCAAGTAGCAACTATGCCATAGATATCATAGCATACCTTAACACCGGCTCAGTGAACATATGGAGAAGAGCAATATCGAAGCCATCTATAATACAGCAAAGAACAAACCCCGAACTCATCATAGACTAACAGTGCCATAGCCCAGACACCTGAAAGCATAAAACGCTGAACGACAATAATAAACTCGCTCGAGGGATATATATATGGAAAATTAAAATCCGATACAGAGATCATAACCCGAAACCCCGTAGGACGAAACAGAAGAGCCATGAGCATTTAGAGAAAACCAGTCTAAACCTCAATGTCGACGCATATGCCGGTGCCTTCAGACTCGCTGTGGTCGTCGCTCCCATGACGGATATCCTCGTACTCCTCGTCTTCATCCAGAATCCTCGGGCGCGGTGTGATTTCACGGCGCGTCCTACTGCGAGTCGAGCTGCGAGTACGACGGATATCCTCTTCGGAAGACCCACGGACCCGTGAGGCTTCTCTTCGCAACCGTTCTTTCTCGAGACGTGCTCGAAGCTCTTCATTCTCTGCATTGCGCTCCTCAAGCCGCTTACGGGCGCCGTCACGATCTAGCAGACGTGCCTCTCTTTCGGCCTTGAGTCTGCGCTCCAGCTCGCGGAGTCTTTGGATCCATTTCTCCTGACCAGGCTCGCTCAACCCCTGGCTGTGGCCATTCGAGTTATTGGTCAGTGTCGTAGCCGAGGAATAGTTTGACGGTTGAGGGATGCCTGTGGAACTCCTGGCTAGAGCCCGGTCGGAGCGCGGCGGCGCAAGAGTCTCAACGTCATTAGTCGAATAATGGCGGACCAACGAGGACTGCGTATGGTTTCTGCTGGTGTCGCGAGGACTGGATCGGTCCGAGCCTTGTCCTGCCCCAGCAGTCGTAGCGACGGCTGCAGCAGATGTCGAGGTGCGGGACTTGGAGTGTGATTGAAGCAGATTGAGCTCTGCCTTGAGCAGTCGGTTCTCGCCTCGCAGCTTAGATAACTCAGGAGAAGCGCTTCCCGAATTAGTTCTTTGGTGCTGACGATTGCGCATACCCCTGACCGATTCCTCCAGCCGCTCCAGTCTCTTCATCTTCTGGACGAAATTGTGCTCAAGGGTTTGATACTGCTTCGTAAGATCACGGTCGATGGACTTGATGCGGTTCTTGAACCCGGCAATGTTGACCTCGAGTGTCTTGGCGGCCATGAGCAGATTCTTGCTGAATCCAGGCCAGAAGAGGATGTTACCAATCACCTCCTGACTAGGTAGATTGCCATTGATCAGGCTGTGAGAATGCGACCAGTCGGGGCCACACATCGAAGAGAGCTGTTTCCACAGGGTCAAGAACACGGAGTTTCGCTCATTCAATTGTTCCTTGAACGAATGCTCAAGGGCAGCAAAGCGTTTGCGATCCTGGCTCCTAGCTGCTTCAAGCTCGGAGATCCGCGAATTATTCTGTGATATCGTGCGCGAAGCCTGCTGGTGAGACTTGAGCGATTGCTCCCAGGAATGCTTGTCAGCACGGCGAGCGTGTCGCTCACGCTCGAGAAGATCCGCAAGCTTGCGCGATTCGAGTCCCTGGCTCTCCAAGAGAGCATCGCGATGTTTGAGGAGCGTCTCCTTCTCGTCGAGCTTCGTCCGGATACTCTCCAGCTCCAAGGTGGTCGAATCAAGTTCTTTCTGCAGCTTGAAGATGTTGTTGATCAAACTCGACCTGGTTCCGTCGAGGTCACCAAGGGCTTCGCGAAGATTATTCTCCAGCTCCATGAGACGATCCTTCCATGTGTTGGCTTCGACCTCGCGTGCGGACAGGTTCTTCCTGAGTTTCCGAATCTCTTCCCTGGAGGTTGACACCTCCTGATTCAGCTCGTTCATTATTCTCTGTACCTCCTGTTTCTCCTTGCTTCCTACAACTTCACGTTGGTGCCTCTCCTCTGCCAAACGCTGCTCGAGCTCCCTGGTCTTATCCTTCTCGCTGTGCAGACTGATCTGGCATGTCTTCAGCTCGGATTCGAGATCACTGATCCTGATCTTGTCGCCGTCCTGCTCCTCACGGAGGAAGGCAATCTCGTTCTGGCTCGACTCAATCTGCACAGTCAGTCTCTGCACCTTGTCGTTGGATTCGAAGAGACTCTTCTCCAGAGACTCTATTTCTCTGTTGGAATCGTCTAGCTCTCGCTGAACAGCCTTGTACTTCTGGAGGTTGTTCTGTGCGTCCTCTTCAAGCCTGATGATGCCCTCACTCGCTGATCGCATCTCAGCTTGCAGAGCATTCAAGTTCTCCTCCTGATTTCTCAGCTCAACCTCAAGACGCTGTAACTCGTCCATCCGCTGTTCCAATTCTTCTGCCAAAGCATCCACCTCCTCCTGCGCCTCTGCTCGCAGATCCTCCAGGTCAACTTCGCGCTGTTCTGCAATCTGGTAGGCCTGATCGCGCTCCTGCTGGAGAGTTTGGATTTCCTCCTCTGCCTGCTCCATATCGACTTGGTACCCCTTGTCAAGAGCCTCCAGCTCAGCCTCTGCATCATCCAGTTGGGCTCTGATGTTCTGATTTTCGAGCTTCAACGCAGAAACTTGATCACGAAGTTCGCCGTTTTTGATTTCTAGCGTCTCACGGTCCGGATCACCTGGAACATCATTGTCACTAGGGTGCGATGAAGACCTTCCTTGAGCCCTCGACGCAGAGCGTTCAAATATACTGTCTCCAGCAACGGAACGGCCGTCACGGCGCGACCCTAACTTGAGCTCTTCAATCTCCTGGTAGAGACGCTCTTTCTCCCGGTTTCGAGAAGTCAGCATTGATGTCTGTGCACTGACTTCTCTTCGTAGCTCAGCATTTTCGTGTCTCAGTAACTCCAGCTCCGCGAGGGCGTTACTCGTCGAGCCGACACTTCGCTCAATATCGCGCTCAGAGCCTGTAGAGTACGAAACGACGGAACCGGTCCTGCTGCGTCGAAGGGCTCGGACTGGTCGTCCAGAGATCACGTCGGCTTTCATCCGTAGTACTTCATCTCTAAGTCTTCTGTTTTCTTCTTCGGCCTGTTCGCGCGCAGCCGTTTCGGCATCAAGCATATCTTTCCACATGTCCTGTACAATAGGGTCAGCGCTAAAGCGAATAGTTATGACATGGTAACTTACCCTTTCCTCTCTAGCACCGGCATCAGAGTCGACCTGCCTGCCTTCGCCCAGAGACTTGACAATCTCGGCCAGTCGTCTCTTCTCGCTTTCCCTTGCAATGCTCTCGGCTCTGAGTCTCTCAACCTCGAGCTCGTACGTCTCCATCCTTTCTCTAAGGTAAAGGATCTCTTCCTCAGCTGGTGCACGGTTCTCGTCATCAGATACCTCGGGGTCATTGTTGGCAACCGAGTCTTTGTCGGAAGATTGCTCCCGGTCCTTAATCTCTTTCTCCAAATCACGAATTCTCCTCCGTAGACTCTGGTTATCTTTCTGTAGCTTTAATTTATCCGATTTGAGCTCGACATTCTCAGAGATCATCTCCTTGATGCCCTCCTCGGAGCGCTTATTGAGAGCCTCGTTAAGGAAATGAATCCGCATCTTCAAGTCAAAGTTCTCTTTAGAGAGCCTGTCGATCGTGCTGCTCTGCTCCTTCAAAGTCATGCTCCTCCCACTTCTACCAAAAGCAGGCGTAGGGACACCAGGGTGCTTATCCGGCGAGACCCCGCCCCCTTTACTTTCACGGAACTGCTTCACTGCAGTGCTCGGTGGTCGTAGATCTTTAGACTCTGCAAAGGCTGTCTCTGGGGGACCGAAGTTTTGAGGAGCGGCCTTGGGTGTCACCGGCTCTGACACCTCATTCCTGGACTCTTGGACAGCGGATCGCGGTGATGGGTTTTCTTCCTCGAGAGTATGTAGACCGCCGTCGGATACACCACTTGCTGCTCTTTTTTCCAACGAGTTTTCCTCACTGTACCCCGAAACTCCAGAGGCCATGCTGCCTAAACTAACGGTGCGGGCCAAATCTTTCCCTCCGCGAGCCTGCGAATCGTCATTATGACCTGGTACAGCGCCTCCCGACTGAAGTGCATAGTCCATTCCCATTGTGGCATCGCTATTCGTGTCTGTGTTGGTGCTGGTAACAGACGAATAGGAGAATCGATGCGTGGATTGACGACTCGTCAAGAACTTGGGTCTATTCCGTCTCCTATCCACCACGGAGCCAGATGCACTGAGGCTATCGCCTTCGTCGACGCTTCTACTACTGAATAACCGGGGACCAGGCGACAGACTCCTCCCCAAAGACCTGTTCCTGGGTGTTGGGTCCAGATGATCACTGGGGTCGAGTTGCGATGATCCAGTGGCCGACTGATCTGGTGCATCGCCGTTAGCCTCATTGTTCTTTGAGGAGCTAGACAGGACTCTCGCAACAGCTCTGCTGGCGGCAGCCGTCGTAGGTGATGATGTGATCGTTTCTAAGGATGTAGTATTGCCTTCATAAGGATTAGGTGTAGCCTCCGGATCCGTACGCTCATGTCCGCCATGTTCTTCAGATGCCGTCCATCCCTGCTCCGTCCCATGTGCTTCGTGCTGCTCGGCTCTTGCGGCAGGCGACGATTGTGCCTGGCTCGAATCGAAAGGGTCCATTCCAGAGTCACCAGTCACTCCAACCAGGTAGGTATCGTCTGCGCCAACACTCGACCCCGTCGCAGCCATTCCCACCGTCGAGGGCTCTGGCAAGAAGCTCGATTCCATCTCCATGAGTTTCCTCCGCATCTCCCTTTCGTCCATCAGTGTCTGATTGTTCTGGTGATCGTGGTCATCCTCGCGCGACGGAGAGAAGACACTGCTGCTGTCGTCGTGGTCCATCGTGAGTGAGGGAAGTGGGAGAGAGGTCGTGCTATCATCGTGCGTCGCATACTCCGCCGTCACACGGTCGTCTGTATGCTTGTTAGCGGTGCTGGATTCCCTGGCGTCGCCGGTTTCCCCTTTGGCCACAGCGTCGGTGGGATAGTCCTGACCATGCTCCTCCCCTCGCGGCTCCTCCGCCATCTAGTCGTAATTTCAGTCGCTCGTCGTTCTTCCCAGTGGTATTTCCGTCTCGCGGGGCGCAGAAACAGCGACAAGTCCCCCGTCCGCGTCGAAACCGCAAGGACCTTGCGTGTTGTGTAGAAAGAGTAACTTGGAAAATGGACCAAATCTCTAGCAGTCCATGTGCATTCGGTATTTTCGCTCTGCGTTTCACTGAGCGCCGTGGTTTTCGTTTGGCGCGAACACTGCTGGGCCTCCGTCGATATGGTGACGGCACCCCGAGATTATTGTTTTGTTTCTCCACACCCCTAGCCTAGCCAACTTTGTTCCCACCTGCGGAGGACCGGGCTGGGCTAGTGTGGCAGAAGAATCGCGACGGTGTGTTTGGGCGAGAAATGACTAGAGTAAAGTTCAGCACCGGTGGAAAGGACCGTATTCATCTGATATAGTGGGTGATCAGAAGGTCATCCATCTAGTTATCTCGTCGGAGACTTGATTGATCGAGATTGTTGTTGACAAGGGTGGGAAGGGAAGCAAGCATAAGAAAACAGTGTCGGTGCGGTCTCAGTCGGACGGGAGATCGACTGTTATTATCGCAGATCTGCCTGCTGGCCTGATAAGAGATGGAGCAAGAGTGCCGTGATGCATGAAAGGTCGAATCCACCGTCTCTGATGTGTTGTGCATTCGCCAGTCTCTTGATGGTTCGAGAGTAGAATCGTCAACAGCTAAAGTCATTATTTACATTCGGTCCGAGTCCCGTGGTTCTTCCCCGTGCTGCTTGCCCGATCGGGCAGTGCTTATCCCCACGGCCAGGGCTCCGCAGTCCAGGCTTACCACCACGGATTTCTCGTCGCATCATCCCAATGCCACGGCCTCCACTGACCATGGTTCCTAGAGACTCCTCATCTATATTATTATTTAGACACTACAGGGGTAGAAAGCTATTCAGCTTGAAATTAGTTATATACTATACGAAAAGCTATCGTTAACCCATCATAGCGACTTCATCAAGCCCATCCAGCACAGAGAAACAGACACGACTCCTGTAGCCCCAGACCCAGAAGCCTTTAGTGATTAGAAAACCAACAAGTATAGAACAAGACCTGACAGGTCCCCTGCCATCTAGACAGATATCCGACAATCGTGAGTCGGACAAGAGAAGAAGAGAAGAGAAAATGTGGACGAGGAAAAGGCTTTTTCTGAACAGATCGTGCGACGATGCAGACATAAGAGCTCAAATGAGTAGAAAAGGGAAGAGGGATATCTCATAACGCCCGACAGTCAGATATTAACAAAAGAGGTATCCATCAAGAACAAAAAAAGCAGATGTGCCATGGGGCTACTATAATGCATGCTGGTAGGCGGAGCGTACACCCGCCAAAGAGGCATTCAGCTATAGGTGCAAAGAAAGGTATCTGCAGTTAAGCAGTAGCAGAGACTTCTTCAGGCGCTTCATTGGAGGGGGCTTCCTCTTCTTTGCGACCCTCTCGGTCGGCGTAGATCTTTGCTTTTTGAGCCTGTGCGTGTAGCAGACAATCGATATACGTCCGGAATTTGACAATCTCCCGTAACAGATAGGAGGACTTCCGCTCCCAGTTGGTCATGGCTTTCGCTGCATTGGGATGCTTGGGAGAGAAAGCCAAGATCATGGCTGGCCTCAGCTCGTTGTGTTTCTGTAGCTCGGTTTCGACATTCTTAACATAATTCTGAAGAGCCTTGAGCTGTTCTTCTTCAGGGAGATTTGAGGCAACCATGCTCTGCTGCGGAGGCGTCCAATCGCTGATCGTGACTCGATCAGCAGGGAGCTTAGGTCGCACACCTTGCTGGTCGATAGAGCTCCGAATGGAACTCTGGAGACTCGGGCGTGCGGCTCCAGCAGAGCCCGGCGGTGATCTCGTATCTGCGTGGATCACTGCACTGTTGATCACAGAATCACTCCATCCATACTCGATGTTACTGACTCCTCCAACAAGTGGTTCCTTAGACAGTCTTGCGCTCCAGTAGTTGGCTGTTGTGACAAACTCTTTCACAATCTCGGGTGTACCGGCCTGGAACAAGTGAACTGCGCCAGTAGGCAAGCTCAGAGCCCATACATGTGGTCTCGACTTCGAGTATCCAGGCGGAGGCAAGGCACTGGCAATGGTCTGCCGGAGAAGGAACTTCCAGACTTCCTCCGCATTTTCCATCCAGTTGCCTCCACCAACGATGCCACTACCATTCTTTGCTTTCTTCTGCCGCATGGACTTCGTAGAGGCATTGAACGAGAACAGGCGCATCCATCCCTGCTGGATGACGGCGAAGCAATCGTTCCAATTGCGGTCCTTGGCCTTTTTGTCCACGGCTTCTAAATGGTGCTTGTGTTTGAGATTACCTTCCTTGGCCCAGGGAGCGCCTGCGAGTTCTAGCGTCTCATCCTCCAGCAGAGGCGTCGTTCGAGGGGTCTCTTCGATGCTAGTTATAGACTTCGAGGAATCCTCGCGAATTATTGCCTGACTGAGGGCATTTGCGAATCCAATCGACTGTTGATATTCGCCTCGTGGATAATCTGAACCGAGGGAATCAACAGACATGGATGTCAACGTCTTGCCCAGAGAATACTTACTCCATGTACTTGATGCAGAAGGGCTCCAGAAGGAAGATTGGTCGTCCAAGCTAGTGCGACTGCCCATCGCAGAATTGGGATACAGTCTCGCCCGCGAGCGCGGTTTCGATGCCCAGCGGGCAGTGGCAGAGCGTGACTCTGCTGAGCGCCCACGGGGGTAAATATCAGATCCGCTCTTGCTCAGCGTGCTAGGAGTCCTGCGTAGACCGTGGCTATTCGGTCCCAGGAAGTTATTGGATTGGTCGCTCTCGGAATCTGCGCCATACAATGGGAGCCTTTGCTTCTGTATGGAGCTGTAAAAGTCCTTCAAAACAGTCTCGACTTGCACTTCCCACGCTCTCATGGTTCCCGTGAACGGAACACTGACCAGAGGGCCGGCATCAAGATTTGACGTTGTGGAAGGACTTGGCCGCAACGTCAACGTTGCTCTCGAAGCTCTCTTGTCTGCAACGTCCATTTCAGATCCCACTTCGGATTTGGTTGATAGACCTGACTCAGAGAAGGGAAGTGGAGCTCTGCTCTTGATGCTGGCACGGATGGTATCGAAACTGTCCGGAGCTGCGTCCATCGCCACTCGATGAATAGTGGGCATAGTATTCCTAACGAACTGAGCCTTGGTCATTTTCTGCTCGATATCTGCCACATGGAGATCTGTGTTCAGAAGAAGCAGAGAATAACAGATCGTGTGAACAACATCTATTCCGCGTCAGCATCGATATAGGTAAAGAAGCAGGCTGTACTTACCAGAGGCCTTAAAGCCGTGGTACGGGTTACATTCGCACCACCTGGAAGAAAATGCGTCCAAGACTCTATCAACTTGCTGGGTTTCACCTTTCAGCGTCATCCGTGTACACAAGCTGCGAAGGGCCGAAAGGATGTTCATGTTGGACCAATCAAAGAGCTCCATATAGGCCTTCCGGATCATAGCACGGTCAGGGTGTCCTAACCAAGCCGCGGCAGGCTCATTGCCCGTGATTCTGTCTTGGTTATCAAACACCTTCTGAGCAAGTTCATAATCAGTCGACGATGGTTTGTTGTCAGATGTACTTTCTTCTGCCGTTGCATCGAGAGGGGAAGTCGGCTTGGACTTCGGGTCCTCCGAAATGACGGGAGTGTTTGACGCCGTGATATAGTTTGATACGTCCGACATGGACGCCCTGGACGATTCGCCAAGCACATCGATGGAGAGAGGAGCCCCGGTAGCTTCGTCTGTTCTCTTCGCAGAGTCAGGTTCATGCTGTACTGGAGAGCGACTTTCTTTATCATTTGCAGACGGTTGATTGGCCACGGAAACTGTTTTCCCAACAGAGACCCCATTCAGGAAGCTTTCTCGGCTCTGCAACATATTTGGAGGCAGTGGAACATCCACCGACGAGTCGAACATATGGCCAGGAGCGACTGGGCTTGTGCTCGGTCTCCGAGTCTTGTCTTCACCAGTAATTCCGGGCTTATCATCGAGATCCTCGTTTCCACTGCTCTCATGGAGAAAAGAGTCAAGGGGCTCGCGATTCTGAAAGTCAAGGTTTAGACTGTACTTCGTCCTCAACACAGGACCCTTAGTACCAGAAGCGCTAGCTCGCTGAGCAGTACGTGCTTTTTGCGTCCGGATGTCAGTCGCAATGTCACCGCCTGTGCTGTCCGCAAGGAACTCTTCTTCGGAATCAGTCTTGCCGCCGGGTACGGCGGACGAACCGTCAGTCAAGTAAGGATCTGCCGTCTTCCGTGGATCATTCGACGCGCTTGGTTCTGCTCGACTCTGTTCCGAATATTTCAATGCATTCGGCGGGAGAGAGCCAACAGGGAGAGGAACATCGGCGACTGACTTCTTCCGACGGCGGAAAAAAGACGGTTTCTTGTTGATTACCTGTTGGCTGGTCTCGCGAGTGGGAGGATTTGCGTTAGAAGGTTGCTTCGAGTTCTGTTTCCATCCTTTGTTGACGGGAATAGGGGAATTGGGATCTTTTGTTTCGTATTCGTGCTGAGATCCCGGACTCTCGACGGTATACGGGTTGTCATTCTGGGCCGAGATTAGATTCTTGGATGACCCAAAAACACGCCGGAAGAAGCCTGGTCGTTCCTTGGTTGGAGGCGGATCGGTGGGAGGTATATAGGGTTTGTTATACGAAATCGTTGGACTCGGAGCAGGCGGGTTGGCATAAGCATCAGGTATAGGCGGCGGAAGCTCACGCAGAGCTTCCTGGAAAGATTTGAACTCGTTGTCACGGGCTTTAACACTGGGGGTCCCCACCGCTTCCGAACGGCCTTTCTTGGTGTGGTTGCTCTTGGCTGACTTGATGCTGTTTCTGCGAGACATTGCAGGTGTCCGTGGTGCTTGTGGCCCTTGGAAAGGTGCGGTATCATTGCCAGGAATATCGTGGTTCCTCCGCGGACCAGCAGGCACCGTGGGAGTAGGAGCTGCCTCCAGGTCGTCTGATAGCATTCTCTCCCCGGGCATCGATTCTGACAAAGGAATGAACGGTAGCCTCGAGCCGAAGTCGAAACTTGCGGATCTTCTTTGTCCAATTCGGCTGCCGGCCATCATCTGCGCAAAGTCAATGCTAGATGAAGCGCTACTTTTAGTGCTACCTTTCCTCGCCAGGTGAGACCGGCCAGTCTGAGCTCTTTCGCCAGGCAACGCAACGCGCTGCGCATCATAGACTCGACCTCGACTGTTGGAGCCATCTCCATCGCCCAGGCTATCGATTCTCTTCAACCCCGGTTGGTAGTTTGAGCTGCTATTACTCCTGTGCCCTCTCGTCGACTGGCTGGACCGCCGTCCGGGACCATCATCAGCAGGCACCTCCACGTCGGACGACATGGACGAGGAGAACGTATGACCTCGATGCCGCCCCTCCCCTAAAGCAAATTGTAGTCCCAAATTATATGGTTCGTTGGACCCGAAGAAGCGAGAGTCGTCTAAGAAACCGGAACTGAATTGATCGAGAGATAGAAGCATGTTATCAACTATGGAAGTTCTCGTGACGTGCTTCGGAGACAGCGCCAGGTCGTGGGGATCACGCTCATCGTCCTCCGAATCGCTCTCCCTCCCCCTATCGTACATTGCGGCCTCTGGGAAGGCGTCTCGTAGGGAAGGTCGTCTGGTATGGCCCCGACTGGAGGGTTTGTAACGAGGGGTTCGAGGGGGAGACTCGTCCTGTTGCTGCTGCTGGTACATCTTGACGCTTCGACTTGTCCGGGTGGTGGACGGCCGCCGGGAGTATTCAGCCATTGATGGTCAGTGTCGGTCAGTCTCGAAGAAGTCTGCGAATGACGGCCATCCAGAGTTCGAGCGGATGGCTGCAGGACCAAATAGAAAAACTCAGCCTGACGGCTGCGAGTACAATCCACAGCCAGTCTCGTGGGCGTGCTGAAGGGCCGTTTGAAGCTCAGGCTGGTGGTCGCAAGGTTCCCCAATCCAGGAGCCCCCAGCAACGGCCGTTGTACGAACGTCCGGAAAGCGAGCACGACGATCAATGGGATATCGGAGAGAGATCTGGACTCCTCGTGTGAGGGTTGGCCAGGCCCATTGAGAATGTACTTGTGAAGAACCCAAGACGGAAATAAAGGGTCGTCTTGTCAATGTGAGATCAGAAGTGGTCGAGCGCAGGCCGTGCGCGATGACAGTTGAAACCGGTTGGCCTTCCCTGACGGGCTTGAACTCTGAGACGTGAGCGATTCCGGTCGATGGGGAGCCACTGAGGGGTGTTTAGGCCGTCGTTGAGCGATCAGTGGAGGATAGGCGCAAGGAGGCGATATCCACGTTGCTCGTCTTTCAGGGGCAGCGTTGTGCTTGACTGGGTTGCCAGCCGCCCCGGCGCGAAACTAGCTGGCTTTAGCTGCTGGAGCCCGCGAATGATTAACTAGATAGACTGTCTATCGACACGCTGGACTGTCAGTTATTAGCATCGCATAGCATCGCATCGCCGTCTGCAACTGCGAGAAATAAATAATGTCTTGTTCCATGTCTGTTAACCTTACTCTAGCGTCTGGCCAGGATGATGCTGGATGCAGTGATGGACACAGGCACGAACAGCGTCTAAAAAAGGACACAGTTCGCAGTCTAGTGTTCCATATCTGCTCCTATCTCTGGGCACTGAAGAACTCTCGTCCGAACTACTCCGTACTGTTGTGCAACTGCTCTCAAGGTGGAATAATACACAGCTAATTATACTCTCTGGGGTGTTTCACGACTGGGTTTCCAAAGATCACCCCGACACGGTAGCTTCTCGTCGAGTACCGTATCCAAGGCCTTGGTGCGTCTATTATTATTATTATTAGCATAATAATAGAGTAGTTATAATAATACTCCTATAACTATACTCCGTAATTGCTTTTTGCGACCCTCCCCAGGCCCTGTTTGCTCCCCTTGTCTTCTCTAGACTAGAGGCTTCAGTCTAGGCCAGGATGCCCAGCTGGTGGCGCTCTCGTCGGTGGATCTTGGGATGAGAAGCCCCCGCCGGTTTGCTTTAACCTCGCAAGTCGAAACATCAACGAGAACAATAATAATATCACGATGATACCACTACTAATAAATGACACGATGGAGATGCCTTATGTACGGAGTACGGAGTAGTAATTACTTGACTTCTGACAGGCCAATCAATGGACTGCCTCACATTGTGATGCCTCTCTAGTACTTCAAGGATGATGATCATGGCAGTCAGTCGCAATACGCAGTACACTTGTCCTTCTCCGATTGTCTTCCCGTCACAACTGACAGCGCAAATCATCCAGCGTCTTTGAATTCGCTTGGCCAAACTTTACAGTCCCAGATTCAGATAATCCTCGCGCTGCCACTGGAGCACAGCAGGGCAAAGCGTAAAACCACAGTGTGCAATTCGAGGCACTTTTTTCTGATCTGTCTTAAATGGAAGACGCAGAGATGGAAAAGCAACCATGATAAGGATCTAGCCCACGCAGGAGATTGGAGACATTGGAGACTTGAGTTCGATAGCGTTATGCACACTCGCGAAATCCGGTGTTTGCACTCCACCTCTCATAATTGCGCATTATTCAGATACCGAGCGGAGGCCTACTTTGCTTTTAGGTCTAGCCAGCAGATCCGATCTTCACATCTAGCTATCATTACTCTATAATCATGTTCAATATGGATGAGCCGCCTTATGAACTTAGCTAACAGCAATGTTGCGTCATTACCACTTCTATCGAGTGGCCCAAATAATAGCGATAGAAATAGAAGTGACCACGGCGTTTGTCGTCGAAATTAGTACAGATATACCAACTAGCACATTCCTAACTGACTATGTATAGGGATAAGGAAAGTAGATATAACCAAAATACTAACTAAAACGATTCCAATTATTTGTAAGTAACCACTTCATGCGAGTAAAGCTTTGTTTGACAATCAATTGAGAGCTGTTCAGCTTCACCGTACTAGGTGTACACGCAACCTGCACAGACGATCAACGTATCTACTGGACTGAGACATCGTCCTCACAATTCAAAATAATAAATTCTGATGATAGAAACTATCAATTTCCCATCTGTCGTTCAAATAATGGCAGACAAAAACATCCCATATATACTCGTTCACCGCCCGACAAGGCAGTCCGGGGATTCGTCTTGGCTCCGCGGACAACCGCCTTAGGTACCTAACTAACGGACCTCAACTCATCGGCCAACTAGCATACAGGCAACCGGACTGTTGTACAGAGCGCTCAGAACTCTACACGCCATTTCCTCCCTCTCACCCTTCCATATTCTGAGCCAGAAATATAGTCCACCTTCGTCGCAGGCGATGAACCCTCACATTTCAGTCCCGCGACAACATGGCGCCACGAGCTTCGGCGGCACCGCGCCCTCGAGAGGATCCGGCGTACGAATGCCACGCTTCTTCAAGAGGTGCGCAATGGCAACTCCTGGCCTTGGCTATTCTTGCAGGTCACTATATCGGATGGTGGTAGTTTCTAACGCGCGTGGATGTTCTGCAGGCTCTTCAAATTCCCCCAGATGGACTTCGAGATGGCTATCTGGGAAATGACGTCGCTAATCATCGCGCCAAAGAAGGTGTTCAAATCCATGTATTATCATGTGAGTCCGGTCCTCTTATACTCAGAGCTCCTATGTATATCATGCTGATTGAATTCGCTTCAGAAACGTATGTCTTCTTCGGAGTTCTTCTCTCATCGTCTACGGCCTTACGGTCACCGGGCATAAAACAATCATGAAGCTGACACCTATATCTGGGTAATATACAGAAACGAAAAACACATGGCACCGACCAGATCCGTCCTTTACCTACCTTCTCTCCTTCCTGCTCGTCCTGACCGCTCTAGCGTGGGGACTCGCGTATGCGCCGTCCTTCGGTGCCATTGTGCGCATGTCGCTGCTCTTCGTTTTCGTCCACTTTATCGGGTCGTCATTACTCATTTCCACCCTGGCATATCTTTGCGTGGGACGTCTATTCGGACCGAACGGGGCTGCGGGCAGCCTCACGGGGTTCCGGGGTAACAGGTACCGCCGGCGAGGAGCAGCACAGGGTCTATTTGCACAGCCGGGCGAGAAAGAACAGATTGAATTTGGCTACTGTTTTGACGTACGTCTCTACTCGGCCCTCCCCAATTCTCGAGCGCCATATAGTTTCTTGAACACTCATTCTAACTTGCCTATCATATAGGTCGCGAACCGCGCCTTCTTCCCACTTTATCTCCACCTATATGTCGTGCAGTTCCTCCTGCTGCCTCTTCTAACATTGAACCCGACGAACTTCTTCGCCGTCTTCGTCGGAAACACCCTCTATCTTTCCGCCCTCACATATTACACCTACATCACCTTCCTCGGCTACAATGCCCTCCCCTTCCTCCATAATACCGAACTCCTTCTCCTCCCAATCGCCGTCTTCGCTGTCCTGTGGTTAGTGAGCCTGATCGCGCGTTGGGGCGTGATTATGCCCGGCCACGCAGTGGAGGGACTATTTTTCGGCGTCTGATTTGATGGCGTCAAGAAATCGTATGCATGCATCATCGATATATGCCTAGCGATGTCATTTCTTCGAAAGGCCCGTATTGCATAGTTAAAAGAGGAACCTTTGTATGAAAAGAACGTGTCATTATTTATTATTATTTCTCATTCGTGATATCTGTTTTTCAAAGTTTGATCTCCGGCGTTGGAGAAGAGAGCTATCCGGTCTCTGGTCATTGTTGATATGTGTCGATTATGTCCTAATGCATCTTTTCGTGGTGATTCTCAATATGTTCGCAATATCCATATCTCGGTCGAGGTTCTCTAGTATATATCATTTGCCACAATTCATGGATTCTATTGTCATGCAGTATGTATCCCATTCGTGATTCCCATTTCTCCGGAGCAAGCTGAACATCTAGGCGTCCCTGAAAAACGGTATTGGTTTCTATGTTTACCGTGATTTGGCTATTCGTCTAAGCGGAGTTCATACAACCAAGCACAATAGGGAGATTAGGCAGAGCTGAATCCAAGGCAGTGCAATGTTGCTAACATTGGAATAAGTCTTAGTATTCTCACAGAAACCACAGCGAGACCGCCAAATATCATAATCACATGAAATCCCTACCAAATCGCATCGTGTTGCTGCTTCCGCTGCTAGCGGACAATGGTAAGGATAAAAGACAGAGATGAGCTTCGACGCATCTACTGCGAGGCCCTTTATTTCTTCTGGGTTTTCTTAGCCCCCTTCTTCGCACCGGGTCCCATCGCAGCATCGCGCAGCTTCTTCTCCCTCTCCAAAACTTCAGCGCGCTGTTTCTTACGCTCTTCCTCCTCCTCCTTCTCGGCCTGCTTACGTGCCTTCTCCGCCTCTCTCCGCTCACGGATGATAGCCAACCGAGCCAGGTCCGCCCGCGCCTCTTCCGTCTTGCCCTCCGCGTGAAGTTTCAAATACCGCTCTCGCGCCTGCTGTGCCTCAATAGCCTCCCGTTCCCGACGAGAAAGCTGCGACAGGTCCCCGCCATTCTTCGCCTTCGGCTTCACCGGCTGCTCTGCAGAAGCGGGTACACTGGCGGCCTGCGAGCGCGATTTCGCCGTATGGTTCGGGTTCGCGGGCATCTCGCCGTCTGATTCCTCTTCCTCCTCCTCGGAGTCTGAGGGAGGCAGGTCACCGGGCGCGGCGGCCACTTGGCGTTTCTTCGCGATGGCAGCTTCTTTTTTGGCTTTCGCGAGAGCACGGCGTTGTTCGCGGCTCACTTCTTGTTGGCTTCCTCCTTTTGTGGAGGGGCCGTCTTCTTCGGATGATTCTTCTTCGGAGCCGGATTCTTCGTCCTCCTCCTCGTCGGACGAGGAACGGAGATCAGCTTCGGGTTCCTTTTATCCCGGACATAGATCAGTATCTCTCTCTTCTTCATAGGTTCCGAGGCAAGAAAAGATAGGAAATAGAAATGGAGACATACCCGCCATAAGCTCACGGCATTACCATCCTTATCGGTCGGTTGTACATCTCGACTGAAGTGCTTGCCACCTATAATTGTAAAACACGCCCGTCAGATCCAACATCGTTATAATAGATATCGCCCCTGGCATTCATTTTGGATAACCCTACCTCCTCTCGACGGCTTGGAAAATTTCCCTCCACGACCGCGGGGCGCCATGCTGGGCTATCTATGATATGAGAAAAGAGAAAAGGAAAAAGGCGTATACTATCAGCCTTGAAAAAGAAAGTAATACGTTAGACAGATGCTCTATACAAGTTTCTCGCGCGGACAAGATTATCATACCTGTGACTCCGTCTAGATACAATGACTGACTCTCCGAACAAATAAGCGTTTGGAGAATTTGCGGGGTGGAAAATCCACAGATGTGTAAGTAAAGATGCGACGAAAATAGGAATGTCGTTAAGAGAGAGCTCGACTAGGGCGACAGAGCGCGGTAGATGTCACCTAGGAGAAAACAAAGACAGATCTTCTGTTGTCAGACACGTCGAGTAGAGTCGAGTCGAGTCACGCTGCAGAGGGCGGAGAGAGGGCGGGGTGTGGCGGGCGGTCAAAGTCAGCCCCTCCATTGTCACTTCAGGTATTACTACATCTAACAATTAGTTATTCCCGCCGCTAAATATCATGCCAGGAACCAACCATGGAGCTTGAATTACGCTCACTGTGTTTGGCGCTGAGGGAGCTGAACACACACAAGGAGTTTTGGCAATCATATGCGACATTCACTTATGACGCTTGAAAGACATGATCGAGGTATATTGTTGCCCTCTAGGTCCTCGATGGATGAGTTTATTGCTCGCTTCCTTACCTGAGGATAGGAACACACCGCCAGTTCCTTGCGCCTGATGCAGACTAAGAAACTGACAAAAAATACTTTACGATGTGCAAGAATACGGTTTCGTCCAAAAAAAATTCCATAAAAATAACTTTTATATACGAAGTGGTATCACAACGACTACATCAAAGAAATCCTCAAATCAGACAGCAGGAGCGCCACCAAAAGAGTCAGGAATACCGTCAAAAACCCAATTCAAAGAATCAAACACATCGGAGAAACTTGCTTCGCTGATGATTCCGCCATTGTGATCGAACGGCGAGAGGAATAAAGTGGGATCGTTCAGAGAATTATCTTGCGGCTGAGTGACGGGCCCGCTGGCAGACAGCTCAGGGTTCTGGTTTGATACAGAAGAAGCTGGTTTTCCTATGTTAGCTGGTCTGTTCTTCCCGGAGACTTTGGAGGCAAATTCACCTTGGGCATCGTCTGTTGGCTTCGTTGGTCGGAACCTTTGACGCCAGCGCCAGACTGTGTCATATACGTGACTCATGCTCATCCTGCATCGAACTTTGAGCTGTAGAGCATCATCTCCGGTGGCAGAGCCGGAGCCACTCGCGTTCCACATCTGAGAGAGGACATCCGCAAGACGGACCGGTCGGTCATGGTCCATCACACTGATGCGCCTTATAGCGGAAATGGCTCCGTTGAAAAGAAATTTGCCGTGGTCGAGGTCAATCTGTCGAGAGAAAGAGCTCTTGAGCAATTTCATGAGGGCAAATGCAGCGGATACCACCATCTGTAGTATGTAATTGGTGGCATGACTGAGTAAGTTGCCCGGAGACGTTTCGAGATCCAAGACTCGTCCAAGAAATGATGTCGTCGCTATGAAGAGGTTCGTTAGGTCTTCTATTCTGGCATTGGTGCCAAGGAACACAAAGTATCGCAAATGAAGGTCTGCGGCGCGAAGATGGATCATATTGATCTCTGCAGAGGGTCAGCGAAAATAGCCAGCCAGAGCGCATGACAGCATATTTCGTACGTGATATATCCTGTCCGAATTCCAGCTCCATTTCCTTGAGTTCCCCTTCCAAGATCCGCACTATCAACAGCTTCTCGGCCGTTGCAAAGTCGGCGGGATCAGGCTTGCTGCTATACAGTCCTTTGGTGACTCTGTCACAAAATTTCTCGATTCGGAGTCGGATTCGTATCTCCTCCGGAATTCGATAGTCCGCCACCTTCAAAGAGGCTGGCTCGATAGCCCAGTCGTAGATAGTCCCGGGTGGCTGCCCATATCCAGTTGCAACACTGCAAAAAGGGGGATGAGTGTTTGATTCTTCTCGCGAAAGACCAAGGTACTTACTGCTGAGCGACTATGTTGCATATTATCCAGGTCTGCAGTCTGTCCTTCAGCTCCTCGCCCCGGACTTCGATTCTGAATGTGGTGAACTCTTCTGCTTGGACAGGACGATGCAGCCCAAGTTGCATTGCCACTTGCATCATCAAACCGCTGAGCATAAAGGTGGGATCAGACCTCTGACTCGTGGTGGGCAACGGCCATGTGCAGAGGAGACAGAGAGCCTTGACGACATGATAGTTCTGCGGAACAGTCGTTATAGTTGACCAAAGCAGCCGGCTGAATGGCTGGGTAAGTGAAGCAAGAAGGCCGGGCTCCGACGGAGCACGTCGACTAGCTACAAAGATGATGGTCCATGCTAGAAGAACGGAACTGCGCATATACTCATCTGCTCCTTTCATAGGATCCAACAGAGGCAGAAAGGGGTGGTAGTATCTGAAGTATCTATATGGTTTTTAGCCCCTGGGTCAAGGTGGAATGGGTAAGAGAGCATTTACTGTTCAAATAACCGTGCCACAGTTGTTTTTGATATAGTGATTTCCTCCAATGACCAGGCATTGTCATCGTCCAAGAGGATTGGTGGTTCCGTTGCCCGCAGGGACAAGGGCGTCTGGAGAGATTGTTGCGTTTCCACTGAAGCATGCAATGGTGGGACCCTAGTCGAAGGACTAGCCGTTCCACGAAATATGACTTCCGAGGGTTGGTCTATCCTTTCAGCCGGGTTGATCTCAAAAGAAGGCTGTGGCCGATGCTCGCCAGTTTCTAACCGTTGTCGAAGATCTGCAATCTCTCTCTCCATTTCCGCATTTCGTCTGTGACAAGGAACAGGAATAGACATGTTAGATGTACATCCATGGTGGATAGTGCTGGTATCTCAATTCGAGGCGTCTGCTTTACCTTCTTTTTGATATTCGCTTAAAGGTAGGTTCAACCTTGCAGTCGATGCCCAATCTTCTGCACCGCGAACATGTTGAAGATGGTACATGAACAATATCACATCGCAGCTACATGATTTAGGTTGGTTCAGCCGATTCCTATGATCTCCAAGATCTCTGGAACAAAACAACGATAGCATAACGGGACAACACATCGCGGCTCACTTTTTGCTGTTTACACTCATTACAAGCTCTTCTACTCCCCCCTCGACGCTTGCGAATCACGGGCTGAAGTTTGTCTGCTTGGCAGTTGCCCACACTCCCACTGGATGATATATCGGAAGCTGTCATGGGGCGATTATTCCCCGGGTCGCTCCGAATGTCGCTCTGAGGCATCGTGGGTGATACCAAGTTGCCGGGTGCGGCAAGTCCATTCGCTCCCATGGCGCCCCTGAACCCGAGTTCCATCCGCACCACCTGATGCCCGATAAATAGAAAACAATATATGACAATGTCTTTCAGGAGATAATGTAGCAGCTCTCAGTATGGAGAATGATATCGGGAGCTTCCACGAGGTGAGTGGCATGCTAGCGGGAACCGGCAGAAAAGTTGCTTTGGCGGCGAAACTCGGCAGTTTTCATCTCAGAAGCTTATTACTTAAGCTGCCTCGCTTGTACTTGGATAGAACTGAGAGCAGTATTATTCTCTATGGAATCAATTAAATTTTGTATTGAAGGTTTGGTTCCGTTATACGTGACTTTATTTATATGAAATTGGGGCTAATGTTACCAAATACTGGCATTACGCCCTGTGAGTAGGTACTTGTGTCGAGGCACGTGCTCACATTATATATATATTTCGTCCGAAGATCCTAGCATCTATGGTAAGTCGGTGGCAGCCACGTGCGTAACAATTCCCTTGTGCTTAAGGAAGTATATCCCTTTCATCCAAATTATAGATTAAATTGTGCAATCGCAGAGTTGACGTCTTCCTATAGATGGCAGATCAGCTTGCTTTTTGTTAGCGCATCTCCGATTCTCGGTTTTATAAGGGATCACGTGGCATTTGTACTGTACCATGTGTATTTCTGATGGAGATTAATGCCGATTCTCCACCGCAATGTCAAAAGCACATGGAATCTTGGATGCTTGTGCGCTCCAGGGAGTTTAGGGCTGATAGCTTCGATGACACTGCTTTACAACTAGTTACTAGTACTAGTATCACTCGCATGAAACGTCGAGGGAAACGTTCTGGTTAAGTGATTCGCATGGCTGCAATAGGCCAACTGATTAGCAGGCACGTGCATCCACATGCTATCTATGTCAACTATTGTGGAAACAATTTATATGCTCCTGGACGAGAAAGCACAATGATATTCATAGTATCCTTTGTCTTCCTGCCCCTTTCTCTACATTAAATTATTCTGACAGCCGCCCTAAAACAAACGGTGGACCATGACGCGCCAATGTGGCTTCGCAAGAGCGTGGCGGAGCTTCCCCGTCAAGTTAAGTAAGTAAGTAACCGGCTCGTGCGGCTCCCGAGAGCTCCAGTACGTGGCTGAAAGGGGCCCGCGTTGCTCTTGCGCAGGCTACTTACTCCATACTCATAAATAATAACTACTACTACTCTACTCGAATTCACTACCGCTATGGTTTAGCTACGTCTAGACTTGTCGACAAAGAAGATACAATCTCTCAGAGCGGTCGCGCCTCACCCGACGAAACAGTCATCCTAAGCGCCTCCCCTCATGTCTGAATCCGCGGATGGCGCTCAGTCGCCTGGTGCGCCCTCCCAGCATGACGGGGATATCGCACCATCAAGTGCCCGTCCCCTGTCTGGCGGAGATGCCGGAGGGACGGACACGGCCGCTGTCTCAGATGAAACAGTAGCGAGCCTGCAGAAAGTTATGCATTCTGAGGTATGTCCCAGCGATCTGGATGCGGAATGATTATTAACGTACGACTCAATAGATTGGCGCCACGACCCTTCTGACGAGGTTGAAGCAAAGCATCGCTTCCGCACGGGTAAGTAGAGAGATTGAAGGACGGACCTTGAGGGCGAGTTATATCTGACATTGTGACCAGGATTTCGCTACGTTCCTCAAGAAACGAGCTGCGTTGGAAGAAGAACATGCCCAAGGCCTACGAAAGCTGGCTCGAGCTGGCCTGGATTCAGCGCACAAACCAGAGCACCGGCAAGGAAGCTACAGTCGTAGTTATGAGGAGGTTAACAGGATCCATGAACGCATGGCGGACCACGGCCAACAGTTTGCTGTTTCCTTGCAACAGATGTCGGAGGACCTGCAAGAGCTGGCGACGAACATAGAAAAGGGCCGCAAGCATTGGAAGCAGACGGCGCTTAGTGCAGAAAAGAAGGTCCAGGAAGCCGAGAATGCGGCAGAGAAGGCTAAGGCCAAGTATGACTCGCTTGCTGAGCAGTACGACCGTGTAAGAACGGGCGACAAGCAGTCTGGCAAATTTGGACTGAAGGGACACAAGTCCGCGGCCCAGCATGAGGAAGAACTTCTTCGCAAGGTACAGAATGCGGACAGTGACTATTCGTCCAAAGTATGTGCTGCACAGGTGGCCAGGCAGGAATTGGTGTCGACTTTGCGACCTCAGGCGGTCCAGAATATCCGCCAATTGACTACCGAATGTGATTCCGGTCTTACATTACAGTTGCAGAAATTT
Source organism: Paecilomyces sp. PK2413 (assembly GCA_023624055.1). Lineage (NCBI taxonomy): Eukaryota > Fungi > Ascomycota > Eurotiomycetes > Eurotiales > Thermoascaceae > Paecilomyces > Paecilomyces sp. PK2413. The sequence goes on from JAMADQ010000004.1 coordinate 216,134, forward strand.
GGTATGTTTATAACGCCGCTGAAAGACCGTAGACTGGCTGACAGGTTCGGTAGCTTCATTCAATGAGAAACTGCTTCTCGGAAATGGTCTCTGTGTGAGTCCACTGAAGGATGCAGCAGCTGGACCGAAGAGTTTACGCGAAGTCATTCATCAAATCGACAATCAGAAAGACTTCAACGATTATGTCTTGAGCCACTCTGGAAATCCTGGCGCGACGACTGCGCCGGAGGTCAAATACGAGCCTCACCCGGTAAGCAATCTGGTAACCCCCCCTCGCTAGGTCTTTATTTCTAATACCTCGTTAGACCCTAGCTCCGAATCCACCTCCAGCAACTCCTTCAGCCTCACAGCCGAATACTCTGACGAAAAGACAGTCAGCGCTGATGGTCTCTTCTCCCACTACCTCGCAGCCACCTGCAAGCTCTCCTAAACCTGGACCACAGCCTTCGCAGAACCTCAGCTCAATCCCTCCGCTAGCGTTTCAACAACAGCCTGACTCCCTGCCGTCACCGCAGCAATACAATCAACGATATCCTCCGCCAGGGCCGTCTCAGCCACCTTATCCAGTCTCTCAGCCCCTGTCTCCACAGGATCGGTTACCCGCGCAATATGGCAATGGATATCAGCAGCCCAACCTGCCGCCCGTGAAGCCAGTGTTCGGCATTACGCTCGAGGAGCTCTACCGCCGAGACGGAACTGCGGTGCCTATGATTGTATATCAGTGCTTCCAAGCTGTAGAACTATTTGGACTTGATGTGGAGGGGATTTATCGTCTTTCAGGAAGTGCCAACCACATAAATCACATGAAAGCACTCTTTGACAATGGTAAGAAATTCTCGTTAGTTTGTTCCAACCGGGGATACTGATATAGCGGTAAAATACAGATTCGACTCAGGTGGACTTTACGAACCCTGATAGTTTCCACCATGACGTGAACAGCGTTGCTGGACTGTTGAAGCAATTCTTCCGGGAGCTTCCAGAGCCTCTTTTCACCACTATGTACTATTCAGATTTCATCAATGCTGCTCGTGAGTCCGACTACTATTAACGATGCTCGTCACACTACTAACGAAGTTCTAGGGATCGATGATGACATACAGCGACGCGACTCGCTGCACGCTATCATCAATAACCTGCCCGACCCTCACTATGCTACGTTGAGAGCTTTGGTACTGGTATGCTCTCGATGATCCTAGACCAGCAGGTTGTCTATTCAGATTTGTTGATTTACTAACGAGACTTATCCAGCATCTTAATAAGGTTCAGGAACACTATGCGGCGAACAGGATGAATGCTGGCAATCTCGCCATCTGTTTTGGGTAAGCTCTCTTACTATAAGTATATCCATGTTTCCTGACCGCTAACATCCATCAGTCCCACTCTTTTGGGTGCCAATTCAGGCGGCAACATTGCAGACGCAGGCTGGCAAGCCCGGGTCATCGAAACAATCCTCTTGAACACCTTCCAGATCTTCGATGACGATTAAGCCTTTGCATGCGACATAGCATTTCTGCTGAGCAGGCATGACTTAGCCTTGTAATTATGTTTTGCATATCTTTTGAAATGTTTCGTTCATATCGTTTTGATGCTTCATTTTACCTGTTTAATACCTTGGTTCTCACGAGTATATCGATTACCCTTGACCTGCTCAGCCAGCACCGTTAGTGTGATATTGCAATTCATCACTGCTACCATTCTTAACAATTCAAGGACATTCATGGCTTCCAGCTTTCCTAGACTTGATATCATCAATCAAAGAGAAGACAACGTTTCTCAGCTAGTAAATGGACTTCTCATAGAACTGCATCATCAAAACTATCTACATGGTGTCCCTCACTGTTTTCTCGCTGTTGGAGGTCATCGCTTGTGGAATACCGCTTTGTCTTGCATGCAGGCTCATGATAGCTTCCAAATCTTCACTAGTCTTTGCCTTCCCTTAAATAATCCGAATTCCAAGTATTATAGTTTGTTATAATGGTTTGCACAAGGTGCCCCATCAGCTAGAAGTTGGCAATATCGTCAATCCTGTAACCTCTCCGTGCTATTGACATTTAAGCTGCTATTGATAGTCTATATAAGCATTGATCCTAAACGAGTCGTCGTTCGATTCAGAATAGATTAATCTATTTAAAAGATTCGAAGACGATTAAGCCGAGTAATGGCTCATACTCAGATAGAGGATCTCCTAACTAACGAGCAAAGGACGGTATAGCCGAGGAAGAAGTACTCCGCACAACAAACGCATGGAGAAACCCCTTTTCGTACCAACTCCCCGACATTCCGCGCATGATTCATGAATAGTGCAGAGAAGGATTACGCGGTTATACGATGCCGAATCAACGCATCGCAATGTCAATCCTGAAAAGGACGTAGAGTAGCAGTGTATTGTACTTATGGTTGAGCGATATTCCGGAAAGTCAAAGCCTTTGGAAATATTGCATCAGACAACTCATGCATTCAGTATCCGAACAATGTTTCAAGTCTGGTTAGACTGTCAGATTTTCCTTCCCCCAAGAATACGAGTTTCCCGAAACCGAACGACGCAATGACTATGATGATAGACGGTCTATCTATTCTGGTAACCAATTATGCTTCCCTGATTACTTTATTCACAAACAATTGACCCCAAAAAGATCCATGCCAAGCTTTCCCCGCATCGATTTACTCCATAATGCATATTATTTAGATCTCCCCCGACTTTTTGGCCTCTCAGACCCCACATCTCCCCACAGCCCAGCATTCTTTCTTGGATATTGAAGATGGTCAAAAGGTACCATCGGTCCGAGTCCCAGGGCCACTATACCTGTCAACAAGTGCAGCATCCGACACCATGGCTACCATCGATCATCGGGTACGGTACAGAGCGTAGAAATGTGTTCGGTTCATTGCCCAATATGCGTAAGAGCAGAAGCTAACGAGAAGCCCCTGCGATGACGGCCAGGGTCTATATATATAAAAGAGAATAGAGCAGTTGGGTTTGGAATTGACGTCGAGGCAGGCGCACCTGCTAACCTGCTTTCCCCGTTCACTTGGTCGAACAGTCTGTGGTCTTCTTCGATCTATACACGCCATTTATCATAAACATAGTAACAGGGAGAAATGGCGGAAACGACAGTCATTTCATTTGTGAAGGCCTATACCGGCTACATTATCCTGGGGCTGCTCCTTCTGAGGTTTTTGGGCAACAGGTTCAGGCGAGGCCTTTCTGGGATCCCGGGCCCGAAGCTCGCAAGCTACACTGCGCTGTGGAAGCTGTATAGTGTCTGGAAAGGTGATCACCACAATACTGAGATTCATCTACATCGCAAATACGGTCCCCTGGTGAGAATCGGACCGAATCATGTATCAGTTGGAGACCCAAAGGCGATCCCAATGATCTATGGCCTGAACAAGGGATTTACCAAGGTATATAAAGATCTAATCAAGCATCAAAAGCATATGATACCGTGAATATGCTGACACAAAGAATTATAGACAGCTTTCTACCCAATCCAATGTATCTCATGGAACAAGCAACCGCAGATGAATCTTTTCTCATCCCGGGATGAGCAGTATCACCGGGACCAGAAGAAGTCAGTGGCTAATGCATATAGCATGACCTCACTGCTGGATCTCGAACCTGCTGTGGATTCCTGCACTGAAATATTCCTCTCACAGCTACACAGATTTGCTGATTCGAAGACACCTGTGGATCTGGGCATGTGGATGCAATATTATGCTTTCGACGTCGTCGGTGAATTTACCTTCTCGAAGAAGCTTGGTTTCCTGCAGGAAGGTCGTGATGTCGATGACATGATCAAGGCGATCGAGGGCATGCTAGTGTATGCTAGTTTGTGCGGACAGGTTCCCGAACTTCATCCCTTTCTCTTAGGGAACCCCCTATTCCCCATTCTTATGCCTAGCATGGAAACATGGAATCAGGTTCTTCAATTCACTCTGAAGGCGGTCAACTCTCGAGCGTCATTGCAGCGAGACGGAGAGCTTGAGGAAGGTCACAAGGACGGTGGGAAGGACATGCTCTCGCGGTGGATGGCGATCCACGAGAAAGATCCTGAGAAGCTGTCCACGCGAGATGTTATTGTCCATCTATCCACAAATGTATTTGCTGGGTCTGATACCACGGCTATCGCAATGCGCGCGATTCTATATCTTCTCCTCCGTCATCCTGAGAAGATGGCCAAGGTCCGCGATGAGATTGACAGAGCGGACCGCGAAGGCAAACTTAGCAACTTCATTTCATACCGCGAATCATTGACAGATCTCCCGTACGTGGGTGCGGTGATCAAAGAAGCTATGCGTTTGCATCCATCTGTGGGCTTGATTCTTGAGCGACATGTTCCCAAGCAGGGTGTCACCCTTTGCGGGAAGCATATTCCGGGAGGAACTGTGGTCGGCATCAATGCATGGGTGATCCATCATGATGCTAATGTGTTCCCGGATCCTGATTCATTCATTCCAGAGCGCTGGATTGAAAGTTCTGAAGAGCGACTCAAGATTATGGAGCAGAGTTATTTTGTGTTCGGATCTGGATCGCGTACATGCATCGGGAAGAACATCTCTCTGATGGAAATGTACAAGGTCATTCCACAGCTGCTGCGAGAATTTGACATCACTCTACATAATCCAAAAGAAGGCTGGAAGACGAGGAATGTATGGTTCGTTCAACAGGAAGGGCTTATTTGCGATCTCGTGCCAAGGAGACGATAAATCTATCAATCAACTTTGACTTTTTTTTTTATGCCTACGCTTTTTATAGGTAACTGGCAAAGGGGCAAACAAAGAATGATAATATACAGAAGGATATATCTTATATAAAAGAGCCTCTATCAGATCAAACAATCGGTTATCATGTCTTTTCTTAGTTATATTGAAACACGATTGTACACAAAAATCACTCATAATTCCTCGTCTATACTCGTAACTCTGTTAGGTTTCTTAGCAGCACGCATTTAACACAAAACAGGAAATGTCGAGAGGTAGTGGGATTCTCTTATGCCAGGTTTTCATTTTGGAATATATTTGATACATATACTATACACTGAACCGGCGGTCACCTCGCTTTGGAGTGCCGGTGATAGAGAAAAGGGGGTGGGTCTGCTAATCCCTGGATTAATAGGTAGCGCCCAGGACATTGATGAGAAGTTGTCCGGAAATTTTTGTCGGCTCCTTCAGAATATCCCACTTGAGTCGCATCTGACTATACGCGATAAAGAGGAATGGCGATAAGCATGTCCATAGAAACGTCCCCTCGCACGCATCACTAAAAGGATTGTTCTGCTTTTTACATCCAATTTGCCGTGAGTTACTGTCTCTTGCTGCCTTGCATCGTCTCCCTCATGGCAGCTAGACGTTCGCTAAGGGTCAAGCCCGGAGCAAAGAATGGGCTTTCAAGATCATCCACAGTCGTAGGAGTAGCGTGACCCCAAATGCGCCAGTCATCGTCTTCGCCCGTCCATCTCAATTTCTGAAGAACAATGTATTCGGTGCAATCCTGCTGCTTAACCTTTTCCGCGGCCCCGATGTCAGAAGCGGGTCTGACACCACGTTTGGAACGGCCTGTAGATTGCCGACTGGTGATCCGTACGATGACCTGTCGAACGCCGGAATTAGGTAGCTCTGGAATCTGGGTGGCACGGTCGGAAACCACGCGGAGTCCAGTGAAGAAGGTCGCTGGAGTGCGCAGGTACTTCTCCAACTTCCAGGTGACGCTCTCGTCTCGAGAACGTTTAGCTATACGCGAGCTGAACTCATTTGCGAGCCCGGTGCAACAGATCTTGCGGAGTGTATCAGAATCGCCGCTAAAGTGTCAAGATATATGATTAGTTAGTTATTTATGAAGGTGAGATGTAAGCACCACCACGAGAGTAGACATACGCCGCAAATGCTGAGTACATGGCTTTGTGAAGCTCACGAGCAACCTCCCTTCGCTCTTTTAGCCGGAGCGGAAGCCCTTTATTTATCCATTTGCTGTATGCTAAGAGACTACCACCCAGTTAGCAGTGCTTTCCAAGACGGTCACCAGGTGTAAGAAGGGAAACTCTCTGTCTTCTACCTAAGGCCAGCCTTGGTGCCTTTTCATGCCATTTGAAAGATGTCGGGGAATAGAACCTACCCCAAAAAATTCTGAAACGCAGATTTTAGCCAAAGCCATTCCATGCGGAGTCTCTCTTGCGGCTGTTCGAAAATAGAAGGCATATCCCGCCATAGAGGCCGAATAAACGTTCCCGGGAGAAGACCAATATCCTGCGGCAGGTCTGCTCTCGACAATTCCCTTGTCCGTGTCCTGATACTAGGTTGAGCTGGGGTTCGAACGGGCACATTCTGGCTCACGCCGCGTGTGTGCCTCTTTGGAGAGTTCGAAAAGAACCTGCATTGTGACGACAGCACCTGTGATGGCTTCGATACTTGCGAATAGAATGGTGAGGCACCTCCAGGTAACCGTACGGTAGAAAATAAGGACCCAGAGAGTCGCCCTGGGGACACCATGGCAGCCATTAGGTCGGCAGGGCTGGAGACGGTGAGACCAGCAGTACGTCGGCGTTCCTGGCAGCTCTGAGGGAAAATACATAAATCTACACCAGTGACGGCTTTTGTCCGCGGTCTATCCGATGCTTCAGAGTCACGTGATGCTACTTCCAACCAGTTAAGAATACCTTGTTAATAGTCCCTCGCGATCAGTTAGACGTGGGAAATGATGCTGGAGCATATTTTTATAGTCCATCCCTGCCTCTTGCAATATCTCCATCGCTGAAAGAACACATATTCCCGTCCAGGCTGTCTGCAAGATTGCTGTGGTGACATACTTACTTGGAGCCTCCGCAAGTCCTCTCCGCTTGACGGCTCATCCCTTTTCGTTTACTATACACTCACCATTCCACTCACCACCTCTTCTTTGACGGTATCCACGGCATCCAGATAACGGCTCTCTCGCGTTTCCACTGGAATACCTACCTGACTTGTATTCGTCATCTCAGGGTCTTTCTTCGAATTATCACTGTGCATCTTGCGGCGGTATATGCCGTGAAATAAGGCTGGCTTCCATCCGGCGCGATGATCCTACTCCGCCCTTCCCTCCTCCGGCCTCTGCAGAGCCTCAAGTGATTATCTCTCGTCCGGAAGAAAATCTTGTATCTCGCCCGGCTTTTGCTACAAGCGTCATTCCCGGCGAGGAAAGGCGATCCCCGTCACCTGCGTCGACTATTGTTCCTCCTTCTCCAGTCTCTTCGCATTCCGAATCGCCATTCAATACCATCAGTGGTGGCGAGGCCAATGTTCCAGCCCCATCTGCATTGCATCCACGTGTCGCTGTCATTCTGGGAGTGGACCGCAAATGGTACATACCGTTACTGGTGTGCCGGGCCCTGAGCACTGCACCAGCTCTGTGGTGGGGACTGCGATGTGCTTTCACTTTCCTGGCGGAACTGTTGCGTATCAGACCGGGGATGTGGCGGGAAGGTTGGGCGGCTGCAATAGTAGGCAGTACTATAGCAGATTGGGACGTGGAGCGGAGGTTCAGGGTGACGGAAGTAGCTTTGGCGATTATGTGGGTATGTGATGATCAATAGCACATCTATTCTAGATGCTACAGGTAAACCGGACTCTAACCAATTTATAGTGCTGTGCCTCTGCATATCTGTCCTATTTTTTTGCTGACTGCATGATGTCTCGATGGTGAGTGTTGATATAATTAATTGTTAATTGATTTCGAGTTGAGCTGGAACGTCTAACCTCAACAGGCTCCTCAACTACAGCCCCCCGGCTGTCGTGATTCGGCTTCTGACAATCAATGGTCTGATTTCTTATATGACATCCTGGGTTCTCTATTTGTCTGGGGCATCCTCTGACCCACGACTCCTCCTTCCAGCTTGGATCTCAATCACCACTGTAGGTACCTCTCCATCATCAATTCTCCGAACCATCTGCCAAATAAGCTGTGTGCTCACAGATGCGAATCTACAGACCTTGACCTTCCTGTACCATGCAACTCAAAATCACGCTACTATCAAACGTGAGACCACCGCCTCCATCTCCGTGCTCTCTGTAGCCAGCTTCATCAGCATGTCTTCCCTTCTGCTCCAGCTCCACCTCACCCGCGAGAATGAGCCCGAGGTTCCAGCTTTCGTTATTGCAAAGAAACTATGGGAGTGGTTCTGCCAGGCTCTGCAGATGTATGCGGTGCGAGAGGCCCATGGCGATACCGGGGGCGGGGAGTTGTGATTTTCGTTACTATTTTGTTGACTTTTGTACTATGTAAATAAGGCGAGGGTGTTGCTTCGGGTCCTTCTTAAATCTCGTTTCTTTTTGGTCATTCTTGTGCGTCTAGATTTGATTATGATGCGTCCATATGGTAGATGTATATAGAATCTGTAGTAGTACCGATAGGATCTCTTATACCCTAGGGAACACAAGCAGCTTACAGTAATTGTCAAGGCAAGGCAGTTTGCATGTTTCATGTGCGTTAAAAGTCGCAGTCACAATACGCGCTAGAATAACCGTCTTGTACATGAGCTGGAAACATTGTGAATTTAGAGGCGTAAATATTGCTGAGCACCGGTCCTAATCCAAGCCAGCGATTAACTACCCGTAATCCACCTAGCAGAGTAACCTCGAGAAACGGGTCACGAAAGCAGCTCAACATCCACCAGCAAAAAAGCAGCAGACAAGAGCAAAAGGCACAAATCATCTATGGGTATCTAATAACACATCGTCCCGTCATCCCTGCCATAATGAAAGTCCAGAGCGAGCCCAGCCAGAAACTACCACTCCCTATATCCTTCGCTCAAGCCCCAAAGTGGATATTCCATTTGAGTCGACTACGTCTGACCTAGCACTGCGAGTGCCAGAAAATGAATAGGACGCAAAGAGAACGATTGGAGTGATCCGGGAACGTCAAGGGAGGAGTACGTAAACAAGGCCAGGTATCAATGAACCGAAGCCTTGATTGAACCTCCAGCACGGATCTTCCGCACTGAGGGACCGGGACGGATGCGCTATATGATTAGAACCCGTGCACCTTGGCTGAATGTCAGTATTTAACTCTTGACATGACGAGAAATAGACTCAAACATACCTTGATGGTCTTGGCATCAAGTTCGAGACCTTCCTTCTTGTCGGTCAAGAATTCCTGGACGTCCTTACGCTGGTCACCCTGCAACTGGATCACCTCACCCATCTCAGTGTCATTGACGATGGTGCCATTGCAGGCTACTCTAGGGTCAGCATCATGGTCATATCTGCAAAGGAACAATGCCACAACAAAGCTGTAGCAACGTACCGAATTTCTTCTTGATGACCTTCAAGATCTTCTTCTGATCGAATTTTTTGGGGAGACCCTGGACAGTGGTCAAGGTCTTTCGACCATTGCGCTCTGCACGGCATAGCCATTAGCGTCTTGTCATCCTCACCGCCCGGCGGTCAAATGTGTGCAACAGGTAAAGAGGACACGTACGTTGGATTCGTATATGGATGTAATTTTGAGACTGTTTGGTCTCGCCGGTATCTTCGTCAGCTTCGGCGAAGGGGTCTGTTGTCATGCTCGTTAGCCACAAGCCACGTCTCAAGGTTACCCCACCATCATCCAAACGGTAGCGGAACACGATAAGATCAAGTCGAGCGTAGTGTCATCGGATACAGTGACCACCTGGACTCTGCCGCGCCTTGACTCATATGTAGAAAGGACGTTGTCGAAATGCAGGACACAAGAAACCCTCATCCCGCACGGTGGACGGTCGGTTGAGGGAGGGGTACAAAGTCACACTCACCGAAGGTCTTAAGGTTTTCGATGGACATAAACTCGTCCTTTGCCGGAAATCGACTTAAAAAGGGGTGTGAGGAAATAAAGATTGGGAGGTCGAGAGCGATGGTCTCGTGTAAGGCAGCGATGAGAGCGTGTAGTTGAAAAACTGTTTGTCTGATGATGATGATGTCGGGACCAAGAAAGAGAAGGGAAGAGAGAAAGTCGGGGGAGGGCTTTCTTAGAAGGTGGGCAGGTGGGCAGGTGGGCAGGCACAGGGCCGGGGCCAGCGAGTCGCAGCACGCGAAGACTCTGCCGACGGAGGCGAACACTGCTCTGGACCAATCAGATCATCGTGTCGGCACTGCTGGCTGAGTCATCACAGGTGGCCAAGGCCCTGACTGGCTGCCCGCGAGATCTGGTACTTTCTACACAGCATGTTGGCACGGTAGAGTCGACATTCCTATATGGGCTTTTCTCAGGTACTTTGTAGATTATGGAAGCATAAATCACGCCGCTGTGAATCCTCTGTGTTCCTGGGCGGCGCTCGACTGAGAATGTCCTATGATCCTTCGAGAGGCCCAAGGCAGCAGAAGTACACTTGACACGGTCCTAGAGACCGGACCGATTGGTAGGTATCCATGGATCTATCCCTCAATATGAATTACATAATGAAATATCTCGCGTATTCGACCGGCTATCAAGTAGTTTCCTTTCAAATTATTCGACGAGGTGGCGCTTTGGAACCATAGATTTCCTATGCTGATGGGACAGGAATCGGGGACGCAGAAACGTTGCGAGGTGCGGGAGGTGGCAGGAACAGAGGGAAGTATGTCTGAGGAGAAGGTTAAGAAGGAGTCCAGAGTGCATGCTAGAGCAGCCAGAAGACGTACAACAACGAGTGCCATCACTAGAATGAGGAACAAGAGCCGGTCAGCCATGAACATACATATGTAACTAAATCTGTGGAGGGAGCAAGGTCAACTTACGGGACATGAAGACGGACATATACGCCGGCGTACTCGCCGTTTTCCTCTGCTCCGGGGACTCAGCTAGCCAGGTCTGGAGGGAAAAGACAAGCGAGACCCTAACAATATCGTTAGATATCATCTTAGATAAAGGGTAGGAGAGTTCCAGCGTACCATCCGATCATCCTGCATGCATCGCACCTTGTAAGAAAGTCGACCGGCAATTGGGCCGTACTAAGGATTCGTACCTATTTCTAGTGAACATCTAGCGTGATATCAATCAGCATGACAAGCCCAAGAGCACTGAAGGGAAGACGAGCTCACCGCAGCCATAGGCATCGTGCTCGACATGGCGCCTTTGCACATAGATAGTCAGTCATTGCCCCGGTATATGCTATACCTACGGCGGCAGGTTGCGTACCCGACATATCAGCCTCGTTCTTGTCCTTAGGCGGATCAACATAAGGAATGACTGGAGGCAGAATGCTGTTAGAATCATGGCTGCACATGCAGTAGTTGTTCCGCGCTTACCCAGGTCCGGTCTCCGCATGTCCTTCTTCGAAGCCATTATGGGTATAAATAAATACACCGAAGACTTCCTCCAATGCAGAAAAGAATCGCTCTGACAGATGCGCGCGCAAAGCTGGGCGCGAGGATGTGCTGAATGAACAGGTGTGTCCTTGCGCAGCCATAGCGCGCGCGAGCTTCTAGATTCAAAAGAGTCCGCTTGGCGACGGCAGCCAGTTCGGTACTGCTGCCGGGCCCACCCCCAGAAGAGATCTTCCCAGTCCCGGATTCCCAGTCCAAGTCTCAACAGGTTGTCACTTCGTTTGGGAGCTCATGGTAGCAAGATGCTCATTTTCAGCTTAGATCTTCCAGTGGGAATTTGTGCGTTACGATTTCTGAATTTCCTGTTTATTCATATCACCGGAGAATTGAAAATTTGAAATACAAGTGACCTCGTTAAATCCACATAGCAATATGAAGTACATATATGTATGCCAACTAGTCATTTACAACCTAATTAACTATGAAGTAACTAAATTGTGTCTACAAAAATTATATCAGAAATAATCTGCAATTCACGGGCAGAGGGATAGTCGCAATGTTAAGAGCACATCCATAGTTCGGAGGTATCGATGATGGATGATAGGAGGCAATCGGCAGACAAATCGAGGTGACATACTCATCTGGGACGGAGAAAAGCGTGTCACAGAATCCGGATTTGTCAGTTAATATCTAGCAATCCTAGATTGGGGTTGCATAATAATATGGAGTACCACGATATTAATATTAACTACCATACCTGCGCGGACCAAGTGGGCGGCTGAGAATACCATACTTACCATACTTACCGGCAGTGACTGACTGCTCCACCGCGACCACGCCATCTGAGGCCCGTACCGGTACTTTACCGTACGGTCACCCAGTTACTTACCCCATCAAGTCACGCTCATTCGGCTTTCATCCAACTCCCGCTTGATTGCTAACTATCACTTATCTAATCCTAATCGACATCTTGCTAACTAACTAGTTACTACCATCTGCTGACCATCTGGTCTTCACCTTTCATCCCAATTATCAACAAACCTCCCCTTCCTTGTTGGGCTGCGATACTCGGGGGAAAAGGAACTTCTTCAGGTACCGATTCCGCTGGTCACGGGTGCTGCTCTGTTTGCTGATTAACAGTTTTGCTGCTCTCAGGTCCTCCACCGATCCGTTTCCTGGGTACGCCAAGGCGAAGGGAAGGCGACAGAAGATATCTCTTGGAGCTCCGGGTAGATAGATCTGCGCTGCGCCGGAGTCTGTCGTTAAATATTCACTCTTCCTATGAAAACCGCCCGATGCCTCACATTTGATGTCCGGGTCGACACCATGTGCCTGAGATGATCCCTCATTCTTCCGCTGGTGTCCAACCGTGGGCCCATCAGTCGCACACTCTAAACAACAATACCGCCAGGAGTCTGGATGGCGTAAACGCTGCAGATCGCTCTGTGTCTGCTACCGAGAAGTTGCCAGGGGCTGTCCCGATGCCTCAGAGCGATCAGACTGTCATCGACCTGACATCTGGTGAGCCGTCAGTGCAGGAGAATGAGCGTCCGGCGAAAAGACAGAAGTTAGATGCTGCTACTGGTACCAACGTGAGAAGCACGGAAGGAAAGAGTGTGTCCAGCCCAGCGGCCTGGAGAAGTGCGCCTCTTGCACACCGCGCTCGTCCAGCATGGTCATTTCAGGAGCTGGTAGCGGAGGCATACCCGGGAAATTCTACTGCAAACGAGTCTCGTAATCCCTCCTCCGCCCTTCCATTTCCAATTCGACCATGGAAATATACGCCTCTACGCCAGAGTGATAATACCGGAGGATCCAGAGAGACCTCTCCCGAGAGACAAGTTCAGACAACGCCATATCACCTCGACACCCCGTCGGTTGCCCCAGTGCTCAAAGGAGAAAGTGAGTTGTCCATGAATTTGTTCGTCATATTGAGATTGAGACTAATAAATGCGATGCAGAAGTTGCCGATTTCTCCCCGTGGTCCGGAAATCACCCGGAAGACGTGCTGAATGAGCAAGCTGCAAAGCAAGGGCATTACGATCGTACACAGGTCTCTCAAAATGAGTCCAATACTGCGAGACCCTCACTGTATGCGCAGCTTCGACACCGCTCCGGTCTTCAGGTGCTGTCGTCTGTTTTCGCGGCCGCTCTCGAGAAGCGACAGACGAGCAGCAAACTTTCTGCGGCATCCACATTCAAACCACCTCCTCGAGTAACTCTCACCGATAATAAACGGGAGGCCTGGCTACGAGATCTCGCCAACCCCAATGTTCCGCTACGCAGGCTCAGCCGGACCATACCGCATGGCGTGAGAGGAAAGCTACTCTTAGACCAATGCCTTAGCAAGTCAATTCCCATTGGAAGAGCTGTATGGCTGGCCAAATGCGTTGGGGCAAACGAAATCCGTGCCTTCAAACGAAAGGGCACGAGCGGTACGCTCGCTCTGGGACTCGAGGTCAAATGGATCAGAGATTGGACAACAAATGTCCATCTCTTCATTGAAGGAGTCCTTTCTGGTTGCGGCGACCCGCAGTGGAAAGCGAAGGTAGCATATGCGTACGTATCGATCGTGTGTACTCATAATTCGACCAATTTACTGACTAAAGTGACCGCAGTGTGAGACTCACGGCTCGCTTATATTTCGAACATCTGCTCGACCAAGACCAGCACCTCGACTGGTTCCTATATTCCTTAGAGGCAGCATCGCAGGATGATCTTCCTACATGGCTTATGATCCTTGGCGTGTATTGGAGTAGTATCGTGCCTTTCAGGCGCCGCGGAAGAAAGCTTATGGAGATATTACTGGAAAAGGTTCAGCATGTATGTGATTTCGCCCTATTCTTTTATGCAATCCTCGTTCATCAACTTACGAAATTATCTAGAGTTCGCAAACGGCACATGAAGGATCTATGAAGCCAATATCTCATCGATTGGCGCATCTGATCAGGAAGCTGGTCTATGAGCAGAGCTCTTCCGCTGTGATTCCTAGGTCATGGGACAAGTACAGAACCGTTATGTCCTCCTGTCTAGCAACTAGTGCCGCGGACGAGACTGTTTTTCGAGCTGTTGCTAGTCGTAATTCTTACCTGCAACGCTCCAAGGGCCCAAGCAAAGTCTCCGAACGCTCTCCTCTACGCCAAATAGTCATATCCCTCGATTCTGCTTGCTCAACATATGATATAAACGCTACTTCCGAGGCATGCTTAAGTGTCATTGATGACAAAGAAGGTTTGATTGCTAGAGTGCTTGAATGGTGTTCCACCTCCTTCCGCCACGGTCTTGTGAGGGTGTATATTGCTATACGCTTATTGCGGAAGTGGAGACGGTCGGGAATGGACACGGATCATCATATATTTTCCTTCCTCTTAAATGTCAAGAGAAAGGCCGGATTACACATTGAAAATGTGTACCATGTCATTTCAGAGCTCGTCAGGTCGCAGACGTTCTCCGTGGGCAGATATCTGCAGTTGCTCATCGCCAAGGGTATCGTCGACTCTGACCAGGAGAACGGGCGTCAGGTCAGTCCCTCATCAACGAGTAGAATGATTCAATACTCAGACAACGAACAGGAAGTGTATCCTTATGTCGAACTGCTTCGTCACATCCCTGTTGGGCGACTTCCGGAACATGTTTGCAGCCTCCGTAACACGCTTATGCTCCGTGCTGGCTTCCGCCCATCCGACGAAGGCCCTACTATTGACGCACTCAAATCACTTATCGGGCGACTGCTTCCAGACGTTTTCGGGACTGAGACCAGGACTGACGCTGATGCCCCTGATAATAAACTACTGCTCAATCAGACACACGCTGTGAGGTCTGAGATTGGTCAGTGGATACGGACCGGTGTGTCAAGACGTTCGAGGAGTACTCCAGCAAGGTAAGATCGTATCCTTTCTGCCCGTCCTGATCCATGGCTAAAGACTAGAAGGGGATACCATGGGCATCGTTCGTCACATCTTCATGAGGTGGCGTCTTTAACTCCGGATGAATTCTATACTGTCCGGAGCATCATGGAAATGTTTGGGGATATCTCAATGCTGGCCGACATATTGAATGATGTAGCCAGCTCAGATAATATTATTGTCCTGGCTTCAGTTGTGGACACCCTCAACTACCATTTTGACTCATTTACTATCATCGGCGCCATGATGGGTCTTTGGAGAACGTCTGTCAATGCTTGGTTTCGTGTTAAAAGTGCCGGTCTATCTACACGAGAATTAGTCTATTCTCTTGTAGAACTTGGGCTCCGCCTTCCTACTGAAGCTAGCACGGTGGCTGTTCTTCGTCAAGAGCTATTCCGGTTGGATTGCAGGTCGATGCTAACTGCATCGTCCCCGGTGTCTGATCACATGGTTGATACGATGAGCTCTGAGAAGTGGATGTCAAACGAGGATCTGGATCAACTTCTGTCATCTGCGACAGGTATGGAA
Organism: Paecilomyces sp. PK2413; assembly: GCA_023624055.1. Taxonomy (NCBI): domain Eukaryota; kingdom Fungi; phylum Ascomycota; class Eurotiomycetes; order Eurotiales; family Thermoascaceae; genus Paecilomyces; species Paecilomyces sp. PK2413. The sequence continues at coordinate 231,817 of JAMADQ010000004.1, forward strand.
GAGTCCACGCTAACTACAGTGTTCGGGACACTCTCCAAACGTCTAGAGTCAGCTGGATCTGCAGACGGGAGTATAGCCCTCGACGACACATACCGCCATCTAGTGCAACTGAGATCCTTCAATTCCAAACTCTTCGATACTTTGTTGATCAAATGGATTGGACAAATCATAAAATCCACGCCTCGCCCGAGGCTGTCGAAGGTTTTAGTTCCGCTGGTGGGAGTCGGATGCGTGACCTTAAAAGGATTTTTTGCTCTAGCAAGGAAAATTCTGCAGCTCGAATCCAGTGCTGCCATTTCGGAACTTACCATTCTGCGGCTGGAGCTTCTTGGACTTCTGTGTCCACTGTCTCCCATGCAGCGAGATACATGTAACTTGGTAAGACTTGCCTGTTGATTTACAAAGTAGGATGAATCCTGACTCAAACCAGGTTGCTTATCGCTTCGCGATAGCCCAACAAGAGTTCCTCTCCAAAAATTCGGAGGAGGTACTAGATATGGTCCGGGAAACTGGAGACAGCTTTGCTGCCTACACTGCTTCCGATAGCACGGAAGCTACTCTACTGTCATTCCATGCCTGCTCAGTACCGCTGCTTTGCCACTTACTTATTCGCAACCCTCAATCAGTGATCGAGCGCCGCCTACAAAGGCTTTGCGACGAGAGTCGAACTACCGCGCATGCTGTGCAGAAGGCTTTGAATCTGCTTCTTGGATTTGACGACAAAACAGGTGCGTTGTTTTCTATCCATCGTACATGTATACGTTCTGACTTCAGCTGAGGTACAGGTTCGACGCTTATTGAGGCAGAGAACACTTTAATCTCAGCGGATGACTTCTCGCTTCCCTTCTGCCAGATGAAGCTTCAGATTTTATTCAACGCAGAATCGACTGAAGGAACGAAAAATGACATCATAGATGTGATATTCAAGACAGCAGTGGCAGATATCCGGGCAAAAAGATCAAACTGGGTTGACATGGTGGTAGCAATGAGTACAGAGGTCGTGCAGCAGGTATGATAATATCTCCCAGCAGTCCGTACGCCTTGAGCTAAGTTGTCATCTAGATTCGGCAACGAGCTGAAAGAGGCTTTTTGTCAGTTGCATTATCCGATAGCCCTGTCAGCGAGTCTCAGGTTGACGAGCCTGGCGCACAAGACATCGCGATGGTGTATCTCACTATTGTCGAAGAACTCGCATACAGTATCCCAGATACTGGCGTCCCCTCTATTGCCGCATTGCTTACTGAAAAGATGGGTATCTTGCTAAACAAGCATATCGCTCTGCAGAACAGTGTAAGGCATTTCCCTCGGAACGACGGCGCTCTGGCAACCGACGAGATAGATCCGACACTATCTACTTTCGGAAGGCACAGTGCTTTCTGGGTCACTACTCTTCTCAGGATGACTGTCATCCATTGTTCTGCATTTGTCGGCTCTTCTGCAGCGGGCAAGCCCAGTCTCCTGGACCAGACTCGTTTGCTGGTTACGATCTGTATAATTGCTATATTACAATGCCCTTCAGGTCTAACACCTGAGTCTCAGAACGCGGCTTATCTTCCTGAACAGCAAAGAGACCAGTCTCATAGAGGACTGCAGACTTATGCTTTCGATGTTGCTGCTTGTCTTGTGGATTATCTGCCTGAAGATGTTCGGCAGCACTGTACTCGCTTCCTGAAAGAGCGGTGTCCATCATCTCTCCATGTCCGGAACAACCCCCGTTTAATCTACCTCCTTGGCCCTGTAGCAGATCTTGGTACGTTTACCCAACCTCAAACTGCTGTTGGATCGCCGCCGCCTACATCTGGCTCCGCATGTACGCCGTCATCATCGTCAAATCTCGGAACCGCAACACCTGCTGGCTTGCAGTCCGGTCAACCAGTCATGGCCTTAGCTGGGCCATTCGAAGACCAAAGCCACCCTGCAAATCGCCTTCGAATTCAAAATCATGGGCGCGTAGTTGGAGTTTATCCTTTTAGGCCGTGGGAGATGTTGGAAGAGGCCGCTCCTGTCTTGGGCGTAAATGACACTGCCGTGGCTCTCGGTTTCTTCAGCGCCAGAAAGACGACCGAGCTTCAGTAAGCAGGAAACCCCTTTGCCCTCTTGGTCAAAGACATCATAATGCTGTTATTAAATTGCCTCTTTTCTTCCTGAAATGCTGTCTTCGGATGTGACAAGGAGACGGTGTGTGAACTTCTCTTCCTGTGCCTCTTTTTAATATCTTCTCACAAGATAAATCCATTGCAAGTTTATCTCATACCTGATTCCTTTTTGGTGTTCTGTGATGATTACGAATGGATCTGACCTGCATCTATTTTCGTTTTTATCATTTTTATGCATATATCTCACAACTACTGGAAAAGATATTCTGTTCAGTCATGCATTGCAAATAAGTTTATCCGTTAGCGTGACAGTCATAATGACTAGTTTAGCATATACACATATAGAGCTCTGAGTTATTGGAGCTATGGAGAATAAACCAGTGAAAACTATTCTTACAAGCTCATATATTCCACTTTGTGCCATTATGGGCTTACACCAAGATCATAATCAAACTATTGTGCATTTTATAAGGAAGAAATTAGGTAATAACAATTGCCTGGCCATTGAAAGGAACAATACGGACATGAAACCCAATAATCTAATCTTAGAACTTGTCCCTGAATATAAGGGCCACACCAAAGAACAATTTAACCATAACAAAACACGCGCAGCATATCAAACTGGAGGCCCATTATAAATACCCATATGAAAGCGATCCATTATTTTTCACACGTGACAAACAAACAATACCGATTGGCGTGTTTTTTTTTAAAAAATGAAGAGGTTTCGAAAAACCAGGCCAAGTCAGATACTACCCTGCCTCATGTTTTCTTTTTCGTTGACTTGGCAGTTTTCTTTTCAGCTCTCTGGAGTTCCTTTGCACGCTGTTCTTCTTCCAGGTCTCTGATAACTTCTTCAACATCTTTGGCGGATAGCTCAATATTCCTCTCGAGCATCTCTTGGTAAACCCAAGGTCGAATTTTGGGGAGAATAGTGGAACCGAGGTTGAGAGAGTGTTTAAATTCCTCGCTTAGAGTAGACTGTGCATTGTCTTGTCCAATATATCCTGCATTGTGGACCGGAGACGGACTTTTTTCATTGGATGCTCCGTCTCCATCCACGAGAGTAGTTTCTGTAGTTCTGGAACCCGACCTAGATCGGGACTGTGGGCTCGCGATTGAACTATGATTAGAATCTTGCTCTGCGTCTTCATCCTCCGTGACCAGTTCGTCTTTATGCAATACTGACTCTTTCCCCGTAGTTCGTTCAGGTTGCTGTGCGGCTTCTCGACAGTTCTTAACAGTGGACTGGCTCTCTGTATCCGTGTTGATGGTTTCTGCTGCACTTTGGATGACTTGCACATTTTCCATCTCTGCGTGCGCAACAGGCCCATCTTTGGCTGGTGCTGGAGTCACTGTATTCATCGATCTAGACCCCGGTTCGCACTCATGGGTGGCATTTGAGCTTATCTGAGAGGCGTATGGCGGCATTGGTTGCTGCGGAGGCGGATGTGGAAATAGTGGACAAGGGGGTAAAAAGAGTGTCGGAGGTGCCCAGGCCAGCAGTGGGCTTCCGTCTATGGGAAGTAACTGCATAAAATACTTGAAAGAGTGTTCAAGGACCTACTCAAGTTAACATCAGTCGTCTGGATGGATGTGTGTCTGAACAGAATACGATTGGGCGCTCACCTTTATAGCATCAATACAGTCATCAATATAAGCGAATGTAACAGTGGCAACTTGAGTAGGATAATATCCGTGGAATAATACTGGTTGGATGCAGAATGCTTCGAGCGGTCCTCGGTCATAGAGTGCTTCGTAGACATCAGCTTCAGTCATGGGGAAACCGTTACGATGGCCCAAAGATGCCGTTCCTAGGAAAGTGCTGTCAGCCACAGACTGACTCAAACTGGTAATGACCGCATGCGAAAGAACGTTCCAGAGATTCATGCAAGTTACTCACTTCTCGCTTTGACCCTCTCAATTCTCAATACACGTCCATGAAGCACAGGGGCATTATCATATTGCAGAGCAGCTTCGGCATCCTGCGTTCTCTTTTGTGCAGGTGTCAGAAGTTGGGAATCTTCAAGTATGAAATCCGATGGAGATAGAAGAACATACCTCAAACTGCAGGAATGCAGTGGGCAACTGATTCTTTTTGTCATATTTTATTTTTACATGGCAGTTGCCAAAGACAGCAAATCTGGCTTCTAGATCTCTAGCTAGTTGATGCCTGGAGACTTGAGTTGAGAGGCTAGACACACAAATCATTTAGTAGAATTAATCTAATGCAACAGATACACTAGCAACATAGGTGAAGATGGTTTATACTCACTTGCCGATAAACAGACAGGCACTTGGGGGAAAGAGACCTTGAGCATTCGTTGCACATGGCCTTGCGTGGGCTCTATCAACGCGTCGAGGGTATATAATGCAGCTTTCCGCAGGAGGATAGATAGGAGGTGGTGGCCCCTCGAACACAGTCATTCCTGAGTAAAGAGGAGCGGGCTGTGTTTCAAACATTGCTTTGTCGTGGGGAGAGATCTCAATAGATGCTTTAGACGGTATGATGGCGTCAGGTAATTTAGAACTCTTGTAGATGGACTGAGTAATGATTTATATGCGCAATGCAAATATACAAGCAAGCTATGGGGTTGAAAGAGAATCACTTAGCAGAGATGGGACAGAAAGAGAAGATGAGAATAACTGCATGCACCATATTAATATGAGACCAATAGGCATCAGAGCTAAGATTGTGGTAGGCGAAACCAAATAATACAAGAACCAGACCAATCTCGGTATATATTCTCCTCGGTTTTGGAACCACAGACGAACTATGCCTATCTTGATGAAGGCTTGGTTTATATGGGACACTACTTGGATCGCAATGGAACCCCAACAAGGAAAGCAAAATATGATAATATTACATCAAGATCGTTCCAGGAATAATCTACATTATTGATGGATTTCTAATTCATATCTTTTAACCTCAATAACATTACTATAAAGTTTAGGCTAGAATCCCCCTCTCCCCCCCCCCCCCCCCAGAACTTAAAATAGGAATAAATATATAGGCACTGACAAATATTGATAATAATACCAGATTTATATGTTTCTGGGCCATGGTTGTCTTGAATAAACCAGACATTTCAATGGGTTCACAGCATAGTATCCTATTCGAGGGGACAAAATTGGAAAACAGGACTTTTCGGTCGAGTGGCCTAGTAGGGTTTATTGTATTAACAGGGCAAAGTCTTCGGAACATACTGTATGTTGAAAGCAGGACGGCACAAAATAGCGATATGACTCGAGAATCTTAGCTGTGTAGCATATCGGTGTACGAAGCAAACGCCAGGAAAGTTGTCATACTATCCGCTTTCAGCATGAGGTTCTAATCATCGATAGAACTTTCTAGATTCTGTTGACCCGACTTCTTTCTATGACTCGAAGATAAATATGGCTTCAAACCCCCCTTCGCGCCTTGAACTAGGGTCAAGCAAGCAGCCTAGATATGTCAGCTAAGATATTCAATATCATGACCGTGCTTCCGTGTTTCAGGGTTCGACATAGCACGGCGATTGCTTGTTTCTATATTTAAAGAGCCCTATCTTATCTATATTCTTGGTACGAAAGATCCTAGGATCTACATAATAATGAACTAAAAGTTTTACTATATAATTAAGACCACTAAAGAATCTACTACAAATAGATAAATGATTGATTACCTGTATACCGTTTTTGGGCAATAGCAACCGCTCTTGCACTTTAGCTGTAGGATGTTTTCTATGAGAATTAATAACTCTTATAGAGCATAAAAAAATTCTTAACTTACACATTTATACTATTGTACTACGTGCCGTATGAAGACATCGAGAGTTATGAAGATATCGAGAGTAATATAGCTATCCAGTTTACACTACCAGGATTTATTTTTCAGTGCTATTTACATGTCGCAAGCACTGCTAGTGGAATAGAACATCATAGCATATCATATGTAATACTGTGATGATGATGCAGACGCGGAAGGGCGTACAAAGAAGAGACTGAAAGCTATGTGCTATTTTGTACCAATTAGACTTGACTAGAATAATGATATTGAATCTATGTACATGGCCCTGGCGGTGTGGACATCGAATTTCCGCGGCGCAGACATGTAACCTATATCATGGCAGCTCTGTCATCTATAACACTATGTCTCGTGTTATTCTTGCCAGGAAAGATACTGCTCATTGAGTTACATCAAGTAATGAAAGTAGACGACACATTTTTCAGTAAAAGTTTGACCCAGCTTCTATAGACAAGGGTGCTACTTGTAGAAAGGTTATTAGTTTAGTTGACAGCAATAACTAACATAATTGCAAATCTCTGTGCAGTTTATACAGTTATTTGATACAGCCGCGTCAAAGAATTCTGAACATGACCTAGTCCGTGGAAGTACGGAGTATTGTACCTCAACAGCCGCCAGCTATTGCGAACTTTGCATTGATACAGGTGCATTTAGTATGTTATTTACATGAGGAACACCAAGACTCTAAATTACTACTAGATCTGGGTATGGATAATTTCGAGACCCGGGCTAGGATACCTTGATACCTTCTCCTGCCTACTAGCGGCTTATGTAGTCAGCTTAGGAGTTAACTAGTAACTAACTAGTTAGCTAGATTGAGTCTCCTAGGACTCAGTCTTCAATCAGGCACCTAAGCAGGTTCGAGAGATAATATAGGTACAGGAGGATATTTAGCAAGATACATCAAAGAATTTTTCTGTCCCGGATCTGCAAGGTTAAGTAGGTACTCCGTAGTTAGTTAGGTATTGATCTTATCTAATCTGGTTTAATCTGGAAATTCTTGGCGCAGCAACATTGGTTATTCCACTTTCCGGTTCAGTGTCTGGCCGTTGACATCACACCAAGTTGCCATTTATTTCGTGACGATAGGCAGCCCTGTGTATATCGTGAAGCAAATTATTTTGTATTTATTACGGAAGTATGGTCTAGTCAACAACAAGAACGAGGCCGCGACTTTGTATCTAAACTTCACTGCAACTATCTCGTACCATGTTCCCGACGCCAAGGTGTCTGGCTGCGAAACCGCCCGGGTTCCTCAAACGGAGCACACAGGAGCTTAGTCGATTGACAAGAATAGGTATGGTGTTTACTCTTTCGTCACAGTCTTGCTGAGTCCTTTGTAGAGCTGCGCTGACTTCTCCAGCATGGAATACCGAAGCTCTCTCCACCCCCACGAAACCGTACAATCTCCTTGATTTTGAAGACGAAACCACCGTTGCAAGCTGCAAGACATTTGCCGATCGAGCTGTAGGGGGTTACAGTACGGCGAACCTTGATTATGTGCCTGCGAATGCTTCCCAGAATACACCTGCGCATGCACGATTCCACGGCAGTATTTCAACAAAGCTTCCTCCGAATTGGCGAGTCGAGAGAACAGGTACGCTCTCCACGGTGGGATTAAATATATTCTGGTTTGGATATGTTAAACTAATTATTTGATTTTAATCATGTAGGCTATGCTGCGTTCCGCAACAAGGATCGCGGATTCTGGCTCTTCGGTCGTCTTTTCTGGAACATCGATCCTTATACCTACCTGGCGCTCCGTGTGAAATCGGATGGACGGCGTTATACAGTCAATATCCAGACAGACTCAATCGTTGAAACTGATATTCACCAACATAGGCTCTATACGAGACATCACATTCGTCGAACAAATTCACCGTCGCCGCTCTCCGCTGCCAGTGAGGCTTCCGAGGGAGGCAGTGTACCCGCAGCTCTCTCGGATGTTCCTCCGGAATCTACAATATTATCTTCCTCTAGTACGGTGACTACCTCCGGTTCTACAGGGTGGGAGACCGTTCTTCTGCCGTTCAATGCCTTTGTCCGCACCAATCACGGCTTCGTCGTTGAACCCCAGACTTCACTACTTCGGCAGCGCGTGAGAAGTGTCGGCATTGGGTTGACGGATCGTATAGAGGGACCTTATGATCTTCGTATCCACAAAATATGGGCCACAAATGGTATCAGTGAAGAGGATGCCGAAGAGGAGAAGAGGATATGTGGTCCCTACGCATTGCCCATCGACGAGGGTGTCAGGACAGGCTGGATGTCAGAGAAACCACATGGAAAGATGTCGGAGGACAAGGAGCTTTCTGGACAACAGTCTAAGGCTAGGGGTATCAAGGGGCTGAAAGATGAGTGGGACAGCTAGCGGAAAAGCTTTGTTTATGGTTTTAATGCTCAATGCGCTGGGAATCCAATAATATAGATTGTTGTAAGAACTCACATATTAGAATGAATAATGCGAACTGGTTTGTGCCAAGTTAGTGTCTTATACAAGGAGCTGTATACTCGTTGACCTATGGCAAATACTCCAGTCGTGGGAGACTGGTGTTTCCTGCATACATTTGAACCAGGTTGTTTCATGAAATCCCATCGGTGGATACCCGTCAACGAAATTTGTTTATTGGCCTCCGGTTATCTTCTCCCATGCTTCCCGATACTTCTCCTCCGTCTTCTTCACAACTTCCTCGGGCATGCGGACGCCCTCCTTTCCCTTGAGCCCTTCCTTGACAAGCCAATCACGGAGGAACTGCTTATCAAAGCTATCCTGGCCACGTCCAACTTGATAGGAGCTCGCAGGCCAGAACCGCGACGAGTCCGGGGTCAAAACCTCATCCACCAAGACAATCTCATCTGTTTCTTCATCATGGCCAAACTCGAATTTTGTGTCAGCAATGATGAGTCCACGAGAAAGAGCGTATGCGTGAGCAGTTTTGTATAATGCAAGAGCAAGTGATTCGATTTTAGAAGCGTAGCGCTCTCCCACTATCTTAGCGGCTGTTATTCACAAGCGACCATCAGCACATAATTATTCATAATACGGATACACACGTCAAACCTTGGTCAGGATGGATGTTTTCGTCATGATCGCCCAGCTCTGCCTTTGTGCTGGGGGTGTATATTGGACCATCGGGAAACTCCTGGCTCTCCTGCAATCCAGCTGCGACTTTGATCCCATGCACGGTTCCAGACTTCTGGTATTCTTTCCATGCAGATCCGGTGATGTAGCCACGAACAATCGCTTCGATAGGAAAGATCTTCAGTTTTCGGACCTGCATACTACGATTCTGCAGTGTCGGCCTAAGCGATTCAGGAATCTGAGGCGGGAGATCGAGAGTAATGAAGTGGGTACGAAGGGAGGGGAGAGCATCTGTAAGAATCTTGAACCACGTTCTGGTGCAGAGAGTCAGGAGAACACCCTTAGAGGGGATACCCTGAAGAAGATGATGGTGTTAGGTTGTTATCACACTGGTATCTAGGAGGCACTGCATCGTGATCATACGTTTTCCATAATGACATCGTACGCAGAAATTCGATCGGTCGCAATAAATAGAAGCGTCTTGTCATTAACTTCGTATAAATCTCGCACTTTTCCTCGGGCAATTAAGGGCAATGCGCCCTCGAGATCTGTCGTTGTGAGTACTTGGCTCATTTTGTGAGGACGTCAAAATCAATCGTATTAAAATCGATCCGGGAAGATTATATGTAGTCTCCAACGATATAGACGGGCATATATCCACTTATTTTAAACGGTCCGTCGTATCAAGCCCTGAAATTCTTTGGTAATGAAACTGCAGGATACTTTTCTTTTTGGATGGTTCTCTTTTGGCGGGGTGTGTCCCGCATATATCGCCTTACTTTTAAGGCAAAAATATTTGCGCGGATCCACGTGCAAATTGGGCGCGGCTCGAGACATCAATGGACGAAAACTGTCCACGGATCAGACGCGTATCGTGCTCTCAGCGTCGATAAATACAGGAACAAACCACTGTATATCTCTTTTGATCTGAACAGTCTCTTTTTGCATGACATGTTCGTCATTGCGAGCTAGTGCACTTCCGTGGAAACAGACTCTTTCGCGGCATTGAATTAAGCGCGAGATATTTGCTAGGGATGTAGGCAGTTGTCCTCTCATTCCAAGGGAAGAATAAGGTAGCAACGAGTGAAGTTACTCTGAAAAATGAGTCGCTACCTAACACCCTCCAAAGTTGCGCTGTTATGCGTGGTCTCGATCTATGTTGAAGGGACCGTCCCTAATTCCTCCGCTATACCGGTTCTCTCATTTGTCGTCTCCAACCTGTTCCCTCCAGATAGTACAGATAATGGGCCTCATTCATTCAAATGGGATACTTATCATGTTGTGTCAATTAACCAATTCTATGAGGCGCTTTCAACCCATGTCTCTTCGATACCTGGCCGCTCAGTCTGGGATATCTTTCTCAAGAAAATATGGTCAATAGACAGCTGCGATGCTCTTGAGAGCTATTTCGAAAGTATGACCTCGATGCTTGTCAAGACGAGAGAGGAGCAGCTCCGTGATAGAGATGACGGCATCGCTCCAGAAACAGGTCGGATTCTTCTCTCACGGTCATCACCTCTAGGCGTGTTTGTGAGAAGGGCTCAGTTGGAGTTCACAAGACTTCAATTCCATGACTCGGTGAACTTATGGAAAGGGTTCATCAAGTATCGCCTGGAAACGTACCGCGCATGGGCTAGGAAAAACCCGTCATATGGACAGACGGCTCTTGATATCAATCTTCTCGATCTAGGACTTGACCCAAGTAGCCCATTGGCGCAGGTGATGTATAGTAACGTCATGGAAGAGTCGGAAGATGATTTGAGTGTCAGTACAAAAGACGCAGAACGACTGTTAGAATTCCAAGTTGGGGAACTGCAAAGTAGGCTCATATCTCTATTCTGCAAGTGCTTTGCTAACGGGACACAGGATTTGGGGGACGAGTGCCGTCCGAGGTGAAAGTCCAACTTGAACGTATAATCTCGTCCGGAGTTACCATTCCAAGTCTATCCCACTATCTCAGGTATGCTACTCTACCATGTTCCCTCATCCAACCGGCTGACGGTCTAGGTTTCTCGACTCGTGGAGGGCAGGGGACTATTTATCTGCTTTCGACAATCTCCATCGTTATTTTGACTATACGATGCACAGTCACGACCGCAGCTTTTATCAGTACGCATTGCTAAATCTTGCTATTCTACAGGCAGACTTCTCCTGTTACAGCGAAGCTATATCAGCAATGCAGGAGGCCATCTCTATCGCACGAGAATCACACGACATGAACTGCTTGAATTTTTGTATGAGCTGGCTTTATCACTTTGGAAAAGCATTTCCCCAGGAGATCGCTGGCGTCCAGAATTCTGGCCGCCTTGGTACAGAAAAGGAAGGCCTAGCCTTCCTAAAGGCGAAGGCAAAAGAGACGGAGATGTGGAGCCTTTTGAGCACAACACTCCTGAGCGAGGCAAAGTTGCAGGCTCAACAGGTATTTCTGCTTTTGTCTACGTATGTCTATCATTTATCTGACTATTTATCTGACTATATGTACAGGGCGAAGGGCTTGCACTAGCTTTTGAAAATATCGTCAAGGCTTCTCATCTTAATGTAACGAAGCACCTAAAGGGTTCGATGGGTCCTTTGCTATTGCTACAGATTTCGCTCTTTGCTAGGACCGGTATGAAAGCGCAACTGATTTATATACTAAGCGATGCTGACTACCTGTAGGCCTTACACATCTGTCATGGTTACATTGTGAGGTTTTCTGTGAATGCTATGCCGACAAGGCCTTACTTGAGGATTTCCTTAGGAGCATCTTCCGAAGTTGTCAGATTGTACGTGTTAGCCTTCTTCCTAGGCCGAAACAACCAGTAACAAAACCGAAGTTAGCACAAAAGGGTTGCTATAAAGAAGCCATAGCACGCGCCAATGAGATCTCTCCGGACATACTTCGTTCAATGAAAGTCAATCAGCAGTGGGTATGTTTCACAGGTATTCTACAATTGAAGAGACAACTGCACAGGTGAGATGACTCCTTCTCCCATTGCTTAGGATTACCTAACTATTCCCAGGGACAGCATAGAATCAGCCGAGAGTCTGTTGTCACAACTTCAATCAATCCAGTTCCCAGATGTGGATATATCCAACAACCTCTCTCTTCTCGAAATCGAATTTAGCAGCCGGAAGGGAGACTATGGGCATGCCTTGCAGCTAGTCGAGAAAGCTGCACAGCCCATGCAAGAGGAAAGTTCCGACATCCTTACCCAAGTCAAATTATTATGTCTAAAAGTCCAGTTTTTGATAGAAACTGGCCAGCCGCACAGTGGGTTGTCCTTAGCCATTAGAGCGGCAAGCATCGCACATCACTCTAGAGTGTTAGCTGGTCTCTGGGAAGCGCTCTGTGTCGTTTCAAGCGTATTGATTCATCTGGGAGAATTCGAAGCAAGTACAGGAATACTGGAGAGCATCATACCGCAGGTCCTCGAGGTTGAGGATAGTGACCTGACCGCGCGTTGCTATTCACTCCTTGCAGATGCGAGTATAGGTCTTGCAGGCAAATTCTTGATAGACAGAAACCGCGACCCAGCTGGGAAAGATTATATGACCCGTGCCCTCGAATATCTCCACAGCGCTCATGACAGCTTTGAGGATATCGAGGACTTGACTGGCCAATGCGAGACGGTGGCGAAGAAAGCTACAATCATGCACCTTTCTGGGGATCTGTTATTAGCGAATGATTACGCTGCGAAGTATCTGGATCTTCGGAAACAGAACACTGTGTGACGGAGAATCTGAGGATGTGGCACCTGCGCGGTGGAAGACCTTCAAAAGTCTTCTAACTAGTAGATTAGATTGAGAGGATCATTAACGCATTCATTCACACAATCCAGTTCAGTTCAGTATGCAGTAATCAGTCTACGTTCCCCCAGTTTAACCAATCAGAATTCAGCAATCATGCCCTGCAGAAGGCAGAGCTTATCGTCTACTTCCACCTTGAGCTCGGAGTTGAGCACTACCGCCCTATCCCTCCGCATCCTGAAGCTCATCGACTCTACGCTGAGTCTTTCGAAGTCCTCCCACAGTAATTGATATGGCATAACAGACCATATTATTGACGATTGTACTTGTATGGTTATATAATAGAGCTCTAAACTCAGTTAGCGAATGTCCTCCCTGAATAGGGTACATCATTTCTCCGGTCTATCATCTTCTTATACAGCCAGATAGCGAATGATACTTGAACTAAAGCGGGACTCCACTTTGGGCGGTCAGACTATCTTACGACAGATTATTGTTGTTAAATCTTAGTAAACGTCAGTATTCGATAACTACCTGATTGCTGTTATTAACTCTTCATCTTCGATCTCATCCATTAAGAGGATAATGGACGGCAGTTTTCAGAATTCACCTTCTCTTTTTGGATGTGTGCATATATTAAGCTATTCATTTCAGGTACACGTTACTCTAGCCTCACCCTCCACCACGCCCACCCACATAAAATGATCATCTCTCATCACCTTTTGGACGAATAGACATCAATCTCAGACTAAGACTTTTGAAGATCACTCTGTACTTCCCAAGATACTAAGCCTGGATATCCTCACATATTTGTTCCTCGAGGCATTACTGTGACTTATTACATGCTTTTCTGCGTTTCCTGCATTCTGCATCGCAGAGCGCCCACTGAAAGAGCAGAAACAGGTCGCGTCATCTCTACAGAGTTTGCAGGACTGTTTCGATTAACCAGCCTGTCTTGGGAATTCCTTCTTTGTTTAGGGCATGTCATATATTAGAAAGCTACTGCCCGAACGCAAGACTGAGTACTGTTCCCCTTAATAACCTCTTACTGGTCCTGTTGACCTTAGGGCAGTCATCTAGCGTTACAGAGGTGCGCGAAGTCTAAATCGAGTTCCTGGCCTTTCAGGTTGGGGTTTCTAGCATCTGCAGAAGATTGGTATGAATGATCCTTCTTGTACATTGTTTGGCCCACTGACAATTTACATAGGGGAGACGGGAAATGCGTGCTTTTCATCGCCGGGGACTCTGCTCTCGCCTCATCATTCATTGCCTCTACTCCGATGTGTCTGCATCAGAAATACATTCGGCCCCGTATTCAAAAGTCCCCACAATCGGCCAATCATTGAAAGCTGCAGGCGGATGCGCCTAAGTGGTCTTATCCTTGTTGTGGTAGTTGACAGAGGGGTTCCAGCTATATCAGCATTAGCAAAGTGATACTCAAAATCTTTGAAGCGCACATATTTTGACAAGACATCTCTAAAGCAGGCAACACTCATCGGTACTCGTCGGCAATAACAAGCATTATATATGATCCTTGATCAGCAGTGCAAATAAAACCAGTACTCACAAGATCGTCTGTTATTTCAGAATTAGCAACTTTTCATGACGATTATTTTTACAATATTCCGTATGGCTTACCTTGTCACCGTCGCCCCAAGGGAAGTTCTTGGTACGAATGTTTTGATAAGGATATTCGGTACGCTCCTCAAGTGGGGGCATGTGCTCCCAGTGCTCCCAGTGCTCCTCCCAGAGGTTGTAAGCATTGATGCCACCGAGAATCAGGCAGGGAATAACAGCGCTATTTTGTTGTGAGCATATTTGCTAACTGGGGGTTCCTTTTTGGCCTTCTGGCTCCTGCATTGGCGGGTGACGTACTAGATAGAGAGCTTTCTCCAAAGGTCTGGCAGGCATTGAGTTAGCCACGAGCCATTATGGAACTTATAATCAATAACAAATGCAGTGAAGCTTACCACTAGTGGCAGCGGCGTGTTCCTTGACTGCCGCACGCTCACGGTTGAATTCGTTGTCGACCACCCATGGAAGCTTGGGCTCTGAGCTGTTGAAGCGTCTCTGACCAGCATTGCGAGCAGGAGATGCCCGCAGCTGCTGTGCAGCGCGCTGGGAAAGACGAAGGATACTGCGTTGAGAAAGCATTGTTGTGCTCAGTCGCAAAATGTCAAGTGTAGGGTCGTCGGATCGCTGGAGGTTTGAGACCCAAGACGAGGTCAATGTTTGACGAACTCGACGTGAGCCGTTTAGCGCTCCCGTGATTCGCCGGAGAGCCGGAAAGGGCGCCATCGGATTAGGTAATCAGAGTGGCCTGATGTCACCACCCTTCCGCATCACGTGCTCCTTGATACGCGAAAGATATCGCTAATCTCGAGACACCTGCGCGTTGCTAGCTATATTCCCCCAGATAATAGACTATTAAAAGCACTACGTCCTTCTTTACTGCCACTACCATGCAGCACGCCAACACTTATGAGGAAAGTATACAGTCCCGGAGTCGCAGACAGTGAAGATGGGGTTTCGTATCGTCAGCTGGAATGGTAAGTTGTATATTAGTACTTTCTGGGTGCGTCACAGGTCGAGATGCACTCTTGGTCTGATGATGCATGCTGACCATGGCTTCAGTAAATGGTATCCGGTATAATGCACTGCACATAGTTGCCCCTGGGTGTTTCTGCCCATAAGCACTGCTCTCTAATTCCTACATAGAAACCCCTTCGGATACCAACCCTGGCGCGATAAACGTACATTCGAGGTGGGCGCTCAAATTCATCAATGCGCAAAAGTACGCTAATATCGTCATTAAAGGCTATGTTTGATACCCTCGAAGCAGATATCATCGTGTTCCAGGAGACTAAGATACAGAGAAAGGACCTGCGAGATGATATGGTATTAGTGCCGGGCTGGGACTGCTATTTCAGTCTCCCGAAGATTAAAAAAGGTCAGCCATGCCGAAGCCGCAGAAAAAAAAAGAGGATTACATGAAAATGACATAGCGAAGGTTATTCTGGTGTGGTGGTGTATACCCGTAATGCTGCATGCATTCCCATACGCGCAGAAGAAGGCGTGACCGGTGTGCTCAATAGACCGAATTCTTCCACCCCTTATCGCGATCTTCCCGAGGATCAACAAATAGGAGGTTACCCAACTGCAGAGCAATTGAGCGAATGCGAGGTTGAGGCTGCTACCCTGGACTCAGAAGGCCGTTGCGTGATTCTCGAGTTTCCGGCGTTTGTTCTGCTTGGTGTTTACTGTCCTGCTAACCGTGATGAAACGCGTGATGGATTTCGTCTCAGTTTCTTGAACGCCTTAGATTCCCGTATACGGAATCTGATTGCTGGTGGAAAGAGAGTAGTTTTGGCTGGCGATATAAACATTTCGAGAGCTGAGATTGACGCGGCACATGCCACAGAAGCTATTCGGAAACAGACGTTGACAGAAGACGAATTCATTTCATCGCCGGCGCGGCGTATATTTAATCACCTGGTGCTAGATGGGAAAGTCATTGGCCCCAGAGACGACGGAAGGGAGGAACCTGTACTTTATGATCTCTGCAGGGCTTTTCATCCTTCCCGTCGAGGCATGTATACGTGCTGGGAACAGAGGATCAACGCTAGACCGGGAAATTATGGCTCAAGAATTGATTACATTCTCTGTAGCCTGGACATGAAAGACTGGTTCTCCAGTGCGGATATACAACCAGGACTCATGGTATGCCCTTCTTGCGCTGCATTGACCTGTCGCTAACGTGTCTGGAGGGTTCGGACCATTGCCCCGTATATGCACTACTCAAAGATACTATTCCATTTGGCGAGTTTGATGTGCATATTCGGGACATCATGAATCCCCCAGGGACATTCGTGAATGGGGATCGCCTGCGAGAATATTCGACGAGGAATCAACTGCCGCTATCAGGAAGATTGATTCCTGAATTTGATAGACGCAGGAGTATCAAGGACATGTTTTCCCGCAGAACGCTTGCGCTTGGGGGGAGGTCCCTAACTCCTCTCGTGTCACAGCCAAGCCAGAGCCCAACGAATACGACGATCTCATCATCAGTGACACAACCACAATTAGAAAAAGCAGAGGCCGCAACCGATTGGGTCGTAGGTTCCAGTGCCCAAAGGCTACCCAAGCGCAACGCCAGTCCTCCAGCTGCGAATGTTGATGCCGCTCAATCCCGGCCAGTCAAGAGGCCCAAATCTACCGCCACTGCTTGTCGTGAACCATCTACAAAAGGCCAGCAAAGTCTAAAGGGATATTTCAAGCCCAAGCAAGATCAAACGGGGACAACAGGTGGTTCATAAGCTCACAGAAGACTGTACTGATAGCTAACCTCGACGTCTACGTGTAGCAACGAGGCCCTCCTTATTTCAGGAATCGATTGGCCAGACAAATTCAATAGAACTGAATAATGTCGACGTTACAACAACGCCTGCTGTAGCTCTCGAAACTAGTTCATGTCTCACCAATTCCGACAAAGCATCATCGGATAGTGCCACTATCATCGATCCCATCGTTAGCAAAGAATCCTGGGCAAAGTTATTCGACAAGAAACCCCCACCCAAATGCGAGGACCACCAAGAGCCCTGTATCAGTATGGTTACTAAAAAACCAGGTATTAACCGTGGTAGGGTGTTCTGGATGTGTCCTCGGCCGCTTGGACCTAGCGGGACCAAGCAAAAAGGAACCCAATGGCGTTGCTCGACTTTTATATGGGCTAGCGACTGGAATTCTCCAGGCTAGTTCAGAAAGCTGTACGGTTGAGTAGAGGTTGTAATTCGAGATATGCGGTATTGTTTACCGCCATCAGTGACGGCCTCGTGGCATAGTGGTCGATTTCCACAATGTGTATTCATGAGGACGTGTTAGTAACTTCTACGAAAGGAGAAGACATAATTGTATAAGTTGTCCACATCTCAAGTACGTAGTCAGTTTCAAAAAGGGCTGGTATTGACAATATTGCCAATATTGCTAAGTTAGTAAGGAACAAGGAGAATACTATCACGCGGTTATTCCGCATGGTAGTTCCGAGGAATAAGGAGACTAATGATGCAGTTCGTCTAGCCCACCACAGTTATGAGCCGGGGAAGTGGACTATGGTACAGGTAGAGACGGAGACAGACAAATTATAACAGCAACCATCTAAAATAAACCCTACAGCACCACGGCGGCGCGTCAGCTAGCAGGCTGCGCCAGCGAGGTTTTCTATTTGTAAACTTATTGTTAACAGTCGGCAACAACTTAAAGTATGTAGCACGGATCCCTATTGCAGACTTCCCCCCTCCCCGGATAAGAAGTCACTAGCGCTTTATATGGTCATTTTGTGGGCTGCAACTCCGTTATAATTCCACATAGAAGTGAATTCATATGGGATATTACAGGGTCTTTTCTATAAGCTCCTTCGCAGGCAATAAGAAGTAATTTGCTAGAAGCTGATACGGTTCCAACATGGCCTTGGTTGCAAGAGACTGGATAAGGTGTTCCCATGACAAAATGTACTCTTATTTCCTTCCATTTTTTAGACTTATAGATATTGCAAATATACCTACGCCTCTGTGTGTTGTAGTATTCGAATGCCGACACGAAAAATCAATCTTTTCGCTCGGTGGTCACTCTTAGCAGTCATAATCCCTGCGTCATTGCAGAGATCGTCCGATGTACATTTAACAAATGAACAGAGACCTAAGAATAGTAAAAGGTAAGGGAAAGACAGAATTTAGTTCAGTTAACTCATACTATATCTAATCATCCACCGAGAAGCCACTACCTGGGCCATAATGCAAGACTAGAAGTTCAAGCTGGACATGAATGGACCACATCTATAAGATAGATTTTGTCTAGTCACAGAAAATTGCATGCCTGCTCTTCTTGGGTTTCTTTCATCAGACACGACGTAGGCATTATTTAATTAAAATGTATGTTCTGTTCTTATAACAATACCGAAAGTTTGCGGCGCGGTGTATAAGCGTTGTTCATCATAACCTTCCAGGGTATCTGTGAGAAAAAAAAAAAAAGTCATTAATTACGACTCTATATCAATATATCTCTCCGTTGTGGAAAACCTAGTACGGATGATATTGGGAAAGATAAAATACCTATCATTAAGGAAAGTTGCGCAGGATCCACAACGTCCGCGAAATCACGGAAATCTGGCTGATGCTGGTTGTTCTTAGATGAAATTGAGAAGAAAAGACAGCCAACATTTGAAGAATTTCAGTTGACTTACCGGAAACCATATGTTTGGGGAAGTTGTGAACTGCGGCCAGTCAGTTGATAATGATAGACCGTGGGAAGATTTAGCATTCATACTTGAACCATTTCGTGTTGTAGACCGAAAGAAGGAATCTGATTCTTGGTCGTTGGAATCTTCTATAAGTAAGCTAAGATCACCAATGGCACTGATGCATACTGAGGTCTAGCGGCCTACCTGAGTTGCATTTGTATATGTCTGCGACAGACCAGACGAAAGGGTCGCTGGTATTGCGGTCTTTTCCCTACATGTTGGTATCACATGATTGGTTTCTGTTTTCATAAGGGACTTACTTCTCTGCATTTCCTCTCTATCTCCCTTGCATTTAAATGCCATTCTCTTAGGAGACATACGGCGCCAGGGGGAAGTATGCGAAATGACGAATTCCCAGAGGAGCTAGCAAGAGATCCTGGCTTTCTATCGTAGAAGATGCTTCGAGCATCGAGTCCACTTCCCGGAGCGCCGTCCATTAAAAATTGCTCCCACGACCGCAGATGTGGATGATAAGTAGGATGTTGAATAGCTATAATCATCTGTTCTTCTGCTCTATGAATTCTTTCCCAGCAGAAACTTTGGTGCATCTTTTTGGCGGCTGAGAGGGTTCTTTTATGGTTGACGCTAATCTTGCTTTTCATAGAATAGAGAAATCTCTTCGCTGAGTCTGAGGACGGATAAAGATGTTGCTGGCGTTGAAGTCGACGGAGCTCGGGAATCACCACTAAAAGAGTAGATGTAGCTTCTTCGATAGAAAGATAGACATCCTCCAGGATAAAGTCAAAGAGCTTCGGCTGAGGGCTAATTTTATGAATCGGCCTATCAGATTCTTGGAAGCTCAGGAAGACAAACTGAAAGGCCTGTGCATAGGCATCTTCCACGGTATCTTCCAGCTCGAGTAGAAATAGCTCAGAACTTTTCCGGAGCACCTGACCGTTTTCTGAGTACAATCAGCATCCAAGCACTTCAGGTGCTGAGATGTCATACCATCTAATTGTCCTCTGTCACTTTTCCATGTATGACAGTAACAAGGTTTCTTGGACTCCATCGGTAGGTCCTGAATGTTCTCCATTATCGATGATCCTCTGCTGCTGGATCTTAAGAAATCCTAAAAAGGTTCGAGTAGTGAGAAAGGTAAAGGATTATCTGACATCTGCTTGGGAGAGGAAAGGATGCATCTTATCTCCACAGGTTGTCTAGGGGATGAAGAAAACCAGTGCCTGCGACGCACTGTAGTGTGCATATTGGTCCAGGGTGAAGGACTCCCGTCCAAGTGAATCCAACACAATTCTTTGTTTTGTACAAAACTTCTCCAGCCACCAAAGTCACGGCAACATGACAGTAGCACCAAGTAGGAAACACTTCTACTTGGGCTCCGTCTTGTCTTTTCAGTCTTCCTTTCTTCCTTAAAAAAAATCTTTTTTCGAGACAGCTCTTGTCTTGATACCATTTCTTATCCTACTCGGAGACAAGCGATCGACCAAATCAAAACAACAAGAGCTTCACTGTGAAAGATACAAGACAGCTACTCGTTACCATGGCTGTCGATGTCAACCCTCTTCAGCGTGCATTCAACGCATTTCTCATGGCTATGCCTCCTGCAGAGCTGGAAGAATTGCTCCGCTATCTTCACGATCACAATAATTCCACTGCTAGTCAAGCTGTCCAGATGACCGAAGTTGCTCCTATAGCTGTTACCCCTACAGCTGCTGCTTCAGTTTTCAATGGCACTGATAAGAGTGGCAATCGGAACAAAACCACAGCTGCGCGCGGAAAGCGTTTCCGTGAGGGGAAATTGAGACCTCTCAATAGCTTCATTGCTTTCAGGAGTACGTTGTGAGGTCACTAGATTAGCTGTAACTTCCTAACATGTCTCCTTTTCAGGCTTCTACTCTGCAGCTTTCCCGCAATTTACTCAGAAAGCTAAATCTGGCATTCTCAGATTCCTCTGGGAGAATGATCCATTCAAGGCCAAATGGGCAATCTTGGCTAAAGCTTATTCAATTATCCGTGATAGCCATGTGGGACAAGTCTCTCTTGATACTTTTCTGGCCCTGAACTGTCGTTTCGTCGGAATCATCGAGCCAGAAAAGTATCTTGCAGCCATGGGCTGGGACCTTGAAATGGATGAGAATCATCAGCATAGCATGGTGAGGATTGGCACCACTCTTCCTATGGCAACTGATACTGTCGATTATTCCGTCAACGATATCCTTGAGCACTGTTACGAAACAGGCTATGTCAAAGGTGATCCTGGCCATCGTACCATTGGAAAACTCGACGAAAGTTCTCTGATGTCATTTTCGACTCAGCCCACCATGACAAGCGGATTCGAACCTGACGCTTCCAGCCTTGATACTGCATCAGATTTGAAGGGGAACATGGGAGTAAACTCCAGTGTCAATGTTCGCCCCTCGTCAATGACACTGGAGGATTTTCATGCACAGGGAAGCACAGTCAATCAGACTACAACCTCCGTCAGTCAGTTGCTTGAGATCAGGGATGGACCACGCAATCAACGTGAGTTCGTGACCGAACTTGACGATGCTCTCAACAATCTTCGCGAACCTAACCCTGATGACGACGATCTATTCGCTCCTTTCAATCCCGCCATCGAGAATCCAATCGTCCATTACGACCCTCTGGCCAGCGAACCATTCGATGCTTTCGACATTCACGAGTTTATGGGTCTTTGAATACTGGTACAAGGTTTCAATCTGTTTCTGGGATTTCGTTCTGGAGTTGTCCACTTACTAGCATATGGTCCATTGTCCTTTGGCCGAGGCGTTCGTGTCGCTTGAACTGACACCACGAGGGTGTCAAGTCTATTCTTTTTCTCTCTCTCTTGTCGCCCAAAGCGCAGTCATTTTCTAGTGTGGCTTTAAGTTTCTCTGGTTCTGCATATTCAAGTTGCACGCTACGGCGATACTGGTGTCTAATATCCTTTTCGTCTAAATTAGCGCTCTGTTACCATACTCCTAGTTACGTTACAGCATCTCACAGAAGGCCTTCTCTCTGATAGGCAACAATCACCTCGGTGATTCCCACTGTTGTTTTTACAAGTGCGCAATTCTATTTCAGCCCGATGCTCTCTGCTATCTTTTCATGGATGTATTAATGACTGAATTGTAACTAATTACATCCATTACGAAAGAGCTATGTGCCACCTGAAGCAAAGAAAGGAAAGAATGAAATAAATATAAATATTTTTATCAACAGTCTATAGCGTGCATGTGCAATGATAAGCCAATGGTTCTGTTCACGAAGATGACGTAGATCACCCTTCTGGTAGACATAAACCTGATTCGTGCTTTCTGAACTGCCTTGCTCCTACCCCTCTACTTCTGAGTCTCCTTTCATCTGTGCCGTTCTTGACTTGATACCGCATCAGGAACTGAAAACTCGAGTATGACAAACGGAATGACCACGAAACGCCAAGCGCTTCGTTAAGCGCTGAGACATGCCGGCACATTGTTCATTAGGCGCACGTAGTCTTACGAGAACTGTTAACGGTTCTCATAGAGCGAGCTATCCCAGGAATGTGGGTAACGAAACAGGATAAAAAGACTTTAAGCATATCAAGAATTCGAGCACGTACGAAAGGAAAATACATACTATGCCGGAATGCTGGACGTATTTCGCTGAAACTAAGCTAGAAATATACAGAGCAAAACAAGAACAGGATAATCTATTGTCCACGGTAGATCCAGATCACACTGTAGGCTTACTCCTCCTGGTACGAGATCTTGCGCATTTCTCCCAGTCTTTGTCGGGCTCGCGCCAAATTGTTTTCGAGCTGCAGAATTTCGACCTATGGAGGATGTCAGCTCTAACTCCCTACAAAACAGTTATGACACGAAACGTCTGCCATTTAAGAAATCCCAGTTTTGACCTCGAATCAGGTAAAGGCAGCTCTAGCTGTGGATAGTCGGAGAATACACGGACAACTGCGCATAATGTACGTACCTGTTGCTCCATCTCCCGCACCTTGAATTCGTGACTGCTAAGCTTCGTGTAATCGACAACTTCAGTCTCGTCTCGGCTCTTTTCGGCTATTATGTCCTGGACTTGTCGAACCAGACTTCTGCAGGCAGCCCCAACAGCCTTGCTGGCGGTTTCCAGGCGATCTTGAGTCTTGCTCATAAACGTAGCCTTGACTCTACTAGCAGCAACAAGCTGTGCCGTGCTCGCAGCCACATCGTTACTGGCAACGATCAATTGCTCTGGTGAATTGCGTCCTGAAATAACACCATCAGCAGTTTCGATGAGGGTGTTTGTGGAGGAAGCCACAGCTTTCGCAGCTGAGATGAGACCCTCAGTCCATCGGTTATTCTTTTTATAGAATGCTGTCTTTGAGGAGCTCCCCCTGCCTTCCTTGACGATCTCCTGTTGGGATGCTGTGGCAGCTTTGATAAGTTCGGCAATTGCGTTGGTGATGGCAATGGCTGCTTCGAGAATGACATCATTGATCCGTAACTCGTATGTAGAGTATCCATCGCGAGGCTTTTTCTTCAGTTTAGCCAAGCGCTCTGCAGCAGCATCAATAGCATCCGCCGCCTTCGTAAGCTCTTTATCCACGAGGTCGCCCAAGTCACCGGAGGTGCTGATCTTGCTACTCTTGGGGGTGAAAGTGTCTGCTAGCTTAGAAAGCGCCTGAAGGTCCTTCTGGACTTCCAGGTTGTTGTTGATTACAACATCGGTTTTCTGGAGAGGCTCCATTCCCTCCAAACGGAAGGATTGCAAGCCGCGGAAGAACCGCACGGTAGCTTGAGCAGCTTTGCGAGCAGCGCCGATAAGTTGATCTGCACTTTTCTCATCGGTCGCAAAACGAGTCAGACCTTTGGTGTTGCTGAGAACATCCGCAATCGAACCTGAAAATATAGACACTGTGCGGATAATCTCAGAGTGGGCACTGTTGGGGCCATCTGCTATGAAGTTATTGAAAGCGGTAGAGAATTCAGTAGCTGACGCTGACGCTTTCTCGATTTGAGACAGTACGTAAGGTGCCGATGCGTTCTGGTTACCAGCTTGCATTGTAGAGTCCAGCTCATAGAGAGCGTCATCCACGCGCTGTACACCACTCTGAAGGACCGAGTCGATCATGTCGTTAATTTTAGAGACAGTACTCAATAACACAGTGTCAATCTGCGTATCAAGTGCATGATCGGCATCTCCTTGGCTCTATTGACTGTCAGTTACATTCAAACTGATACTTAACAGCGGTACTGACCAGCTTCAACTCTTCCAACTCCATGAGGGCCTGTTCCATTCCAGATTTGTACACTTCGATTTCTTCGTCTTTCTCACGCAAAGAAATATCACGGTCAGTGTCCTGCTCCCCATGTCGCGCTGATAACTCTTCAAGGGCGCGAGTTTTGTTCTAATAGATCCACTTATAAGCATATACTGTAAACAAAGAGCATAGGCATAGACATACGCGTAAAGCCTCTTCCAAATCAGCCATCTCCCTGTTATATTTCGCCAACATAGAAGACAGCTCCGAACCCTTTGCACGTTCTGCATTCTCTGCTCGCTCGATAGCAAATCTCAACTCTCGTTTCAGCTTCTCAACTTCTTCCTTGTTGTTGCCGCTGAGTCGATCCCTCTCATGTAGGGCACGGTCTCTCTCTCTGATCATATCTGCCAGTTCAAGGTTTTTAGTTTTCATCTCTCGCTCAAGTTTCTCGCGCCTATCGATTGCTTCCTGTGCAGAAGCTGCTTTCAGTTTTAGACTCTTTGTCGTTTGCAGAAGATCAAGGTGCTCCTGGCGGAGTTGGGAATACAACTTGGCAAGAGCTTCGTATTTGGTACGCCAAGTATTCACCTGTTCCTGTAGCGCCCTTATCTGATCATCTTTGGATGCCACCTGCAAATTGAAGTTGGAGTTGAACTGATTCAACTGCTCTTCCAAGTCTTTCATGCGCTTGTCATACTGTTGTAACATCAATTGGTCACGTTCGTATTGCGCTCGAGCATTCAGGTTTTCGCGTTCCAGTTCAGCCATTCTACCCTGAGTCTGTGTTTGATACTGGTCGCGTAGGAGCTGTTCCTGCGCTAGACGTTGCTGCTCAGCCTGCAAGCGCTGCTGTTCTTCAAAATCGCGCTGAGCTTGTTGCTGAGCTAGGAGCTGCTGCCGTTGTTGTTCTTCCCATTGCTGTTGCAATCTTCGCTGTTCAGCTTCATATTCCTCTTGCTGACGCTTAGCCTCATTTGTCCAAAAGTCGTTAATTGGTTCTGGATCAGGGGCCGATAGCTTCGGTGGGGGTGATTGATCACGCTCGACCTCCTTCGTCGGTCTCTTTGGGAGAGCAGGGCGTTCCTCGTCTTCTGCTAACAGATTTGGCGGATCTTGCGGAAGCTTAGGTATAGTTATTAGGCTCGTGAGATAACGTAAATTAGAGCACTCATAGTAAAATCGAACGAGCCGATAATGTTGAGCATTGTAACGGTTACGCAATGGCTCGAGTGCTTCGTCATCTCCAGTAGCTATAAAGAAGTTAGCAGACAGCATGTCGAGTTACGAGATGAGTATCATACTAGTATGCATAGCTCTAAGCATGCTTGTGATAAACTTGTAGATGCCATAGCTTTCCTGTACGAGTGGAACCAGCGCAGATATTCTACATTCGTTGTTCGTGCCACTTTGGAAGTGAGAGAATATCAGTTTCTGGAATGCATCGATTTGGTCTTGTAAGGTCATGAGATCGGTAATCGTTTCATAACTAGCAGGAGTTAGTATCAAGCACGTCAATAAAAGCCTGTCTTCACTGACCCTTCATTGGGATCGTTTATAGTCTTTAAGCTGATATACTCCTCATACTCAAAGAGACCTGCACATGTTAATGACATCACTCAAGAAGTGAATATGATATAAGAGAAGCAAATCCTGTAACGTGTCCTCGTTCATTTATTGGGCATCTGTGACTTACCATTGAATTCCGGGTGATGGCGATGAAACGCGAGCTTCGATTCCAAGAACAAAACGTATTCCCTGATCAATGGCCCATACCCTATTCGGGATAACAATTGATAAATAAGCCACTCAGAAGTCGATGATGCAAGTTATTGGAAGATATCGACCATGCTAGAGAATAACTGAGCCAAGTAGCACATACCTCTGATGCCCTCGCCAGCAACTCCCCTTGTCAAGCTATCAAGCCAGTTCACATGGCTTTGTGCTTCTCGGACAACTATTGGGTGTCCTTCCTGCAGCACTTTATGTATGGTTATCAGGGCTTTGAATGTCTGAACTTCATCGGCAAGAATAGGCTGTCTAAAAGAGCAAAAGAATAATTAGCTGTTGTAAAAACAATGAGGGAATGCAAAACATCGATGGATCAGGAATATCTTACACTTTCATTCCCGCCCAGAAAGACGCCGAAGACTTATGATCCCACGTATAGACGATACAACTCCGAACATGTTTTCCTGAACTAGTCAGTGGATACAGAACAAGCGTTTGCTTCGCGTGGAAATGATTTGTATATACTTTTTGGCGCGGTCTCCTCTATTATATCAATTGGTTAACAGAGCCACCGTGTGCAAAGTGTTTTGAGATTGATATCTTACCAATACTGGTTGCTTTTCGGATATTGATAGCAAGGTCTGCCTCGGTCCTGGACAATATCATTAGTTAAACATGGGCATAAAGCAAATGAAGACAATTTTACCTGCTCATATCGACGTTGCGTGTTACTGTAGCGTTATATCCGTATGACATCCCGAAAGCTGTAGGTTAGGCTACAGACAAATATCCTGACCACGTGGAAAGCTGCAATGACACCACCTGATAAGCGGTATCAGCAGAATATGTGATCCACCCTGGTGAGTGCCAGGACAGGAACTCTGTCAGTTGACGTAGAGATAGCAGGTGACACGATATGCTCGCTATGGTAATGTTCATGCGTTGGATCGCGAGATAGAGGTTGGCAGTGCCGCATTGCGCCTCCTTAGCTTCACCGCCTTGTCTTCGGTCTTGGCATTTCCATTTTACCGAAAGGAACGAGGCAGACAAGCAATCCAGATTTTATTGCGCTAATGTTAAACTAATGATGACGAGGAGGACAACACGCGTTGTGCTTGCAGGAGAACAATAGTCATAGCGGTCATCTATCGCCTACGTAGCAAGATAATATTTACCCAGGCGGCTGAGAGGCATCCAGAGTGTTAACTACCTTCTTAAAGCAAGACGAGACATTTAAAGCAGCACCAGTGTTACCACATATATCCATACAAGATATGAAGCAAAAGCTTGTATTGAACTGAAAGACACTCAGTAATGAAATAACATGACAACCTAGGAAACTACTTTACTCTAGTAGGCCAGGAGCTTGTATTATCGCATCAGCAGTGATATTATTCATCAGCTTCCCACGTGCGCAAGCGGCCCCTATCCTTAGCTCTTTTGGAACCATGACGCTCCAGCGGTGCAGACGCTCGCATCATGACGGGCAAGCTATCGAGAACGGCAGAGTTCCCCTGGTAGTAATGTTCGGTAAATCCGCCCTGGAGAATACGACGAAGCGAGGCAAGGCGAATCCACTTCCACCAACGATCGATATTCATAATACCCTCCCGACCAATCTTGATGGTGCGTTTGCTGCCATAGTGTCGGTTCGTATCTTGGTCTATTGCTGTGCTATACATCGGCCCGCGGCGTGGGTTCTCCACAGTGGTGAGGATAGAAGTAAAGTTATTGTGCAAGCTCTTTCGATCCTTCTTGTTTATACGCTTGCTAGATATCGAAGCCAAGGACTGGAGCTGGCGTTCAAGTTCAGGGGTGTTGTGGTAAGCATTGTAGCGCTTCACCAATTTCGGCTCGTCGAAGTTGTTGCTGGAATTCAGGTCTGAGTCGCTCTGCGTGTCTTCGCCTTCGTCGTCGTCATCTTCCTGCGGTGTATAGCTCTTCTCGTAGAGAAGAGCAATATTCTCTCCAGCGGCGATCTGAACACTGGGTTCGCTACTGTCCAACTGATCGATGAAGATGCCAACAGCTTCCTCGCTTTCTTCCTCCAAATCTTCGATCTCCGTCGCAAGGAAACCCCACTCCTGAAGCGCAGCAGTGACACTGGCTGCGTCATCAACGGCGCCGATGGACTGGCCATCGGATGCGACGATATCCAAGAAGAACGTCATCTGTTCTAGATGGCCGTCTTCTCCAGCACCACCAAAGAACGTGCATGTTCCGAGACAGTGTATAGCAGCAGCCTTGACGGAATTGGATGTGGAGTCCCGAATAGTGCGTGTTAGTAGTGGCTCAACATTTTCGTAAATGGTTTCATCTAGAGAAGTAACTGTGAGCAACTCAAGGGCTCTAAGCGCAAGAGTTGTCTCCCGAACACTGGACTCATATTTTACACTGCGACTAAAGGCAGCTAGCAAATCGGAAATGTTGCTTCTGATCTCATCTGCAACAAAATGGTACTTTGACAAGCGGCAGTAGGCCGACAATGATTCTTCACGACCTTGAACACTGCTCCGCTTACGGTCCAGGATCTCCTGAACACGATCCGCGAGCTCTTCGGCCCATTGGTCATTGCCGCGATCGGGATTATCTGCCAAATCATCGAGCGAGGCGGTGCTATGATCCGATTCATTAGACTCTATTCTTGTCGCAATGCTAGGAGGATGACATCATCGGGTTGGAAGTCACAGGAATATGGAAGCGAAGTGCAAATTGGTGTAACTTACCTCCACGCAGTATCATCACTCTGGCTGCCAAGATCCTCGTCATCCGATGGATATCTGCTCGCGTTGCGAGATGACGAGTGAGAATTATGCGCGGAGCTCGCACGAGAAGTAGCACGGGAGGCTTCTCGAGACATCGCCTTTCGCGAGACCGTCTTGCCGCTCTCAAGCGCTTGGCGACGTAGATCATGCATCGTGGCGTATGGAGGCTCTCTCTGCGAGGGGCGAGCGGCAGTTGGAGGAAGAGGACAGTTGGCTATGTGCCTCGAGGAACAGGGTTCCAGGAGAAGTAAAAAGAGGGGTAACGAGGGCGCCCCGGTCAAGAATTTGGTGGTGTTTGAAGCTATGATGGGTGCTATCCGACAGGTATGGTAACGCCGTATATCTCTTGAAAGTAAGAAAAGATGCAGACTTCCATCAGGAGCGACATGAATGGGCTCTTGTTGATGCGATTAAAAAGGAAAAGAGATGAGTATCGGGAAGATGGAAAGACGGGAAAACGAGAATCAGAGATTAGGGAATTGTTAAGCAACAAGATATCGGTCATGGACGGAAAAGGCTTCTCTCTGGTTGGCTGAGGACAGTCACGGGGGCGGTGAGTGGGTGGCCGGCATTATGTCATCGATGTCATATGCTGAGACTAGTTTATAATCATTTTATTATTTTTATTATTTTATTATTGTTATTGTTGTTTCCATCTCTGCCAATAACTCGGATTTCACATGGCCTGGATAGCCAACTAATTGGTTCGCTAATTCGATGGGTAAACAGCCAGTCATTGACACCGTCTTTCTCTGTAAACACATTGTATTCAGTGCACATGTTGCAGATAGAATAGACAGAAACCGGTTCGTTACCATGTCCGCATAGTAAGTAACATAATGGCCGGAACAGACATCTTAATGACATGAAAGATAACAGTAGAACTCCACCAAGTCCTCATACGAACAAACTGCAAACCAGGCATTTCCGATACTGACAACAGACGATAGTACAACACAAACAAGGATCTTCAACCGATAAAGCGAAACAGACGACTAACCGGCTACTGCCAGCCGTTGAGCACGTTCGTTCCCCGTCCCTTAAATAAAATAATTATACAGCAAATCAGTCAAAATGTTCTTCGCAGTGTGGATAATGAAAACAACTCCGGTGCGCCATGACCTCCAAATGGCATAGGGAATCGAAAACCAGGGCATCATCCCACCATTCAGTTTCGAGTGAGAAAAAAGGTGCAAGTCAGTATTAACGGCTTAACCGGAAGCGTATGTGAACGTGGGTGTCGTATCATCTCATAATGATTCCTTGCCCTGGAGGAAATGCAGGTGGCGGTCCTGGAGCGATTCCTGGGGCCGGTGCAGGAGCAAGACCAACCATCCCAGCGGCGATATTCGACCCGCCCCGTCCACCTCGGTTAGAAGGACCGCTCCCTCGAGTGTATCCTCCGCGACCTCTCCCCTCATGGGAGACAGCAAGTCCCATCCGTTCGCGTTCTTGTTTCTCCTGTTCCATTTGAAGACGAGCTGCCTTTGTGATGCGAGGCTTCCTAGTCGTAGTACCGCCACGGGACCCCGGCCCTCGTACCGGAAGACCGGTCTCTTGAGAGATGGGTATAGCAGATGCGAGAGGCGGCTGGTGATGACCGGTGCCTCGACCACGGCCCGAACCGCGGCCACGTCCTCGACCTCGTCTGATCGTCCCGTCGGCTCTGTGGTCACGTTAGCAGAGAGAACTTTGTCACGCTGGCGGATGAAGCTAAAGCCCCAGTACCTTTCCACTTGGATCTTCTCTCCTTCTGGAACGAGAGGCCCGCTGTAGACAAAAAACCCGTCCTTGCTTGCGGCGGCATGTTCTTGCCAGGCCAGCTCGCTATCGTCGACAAAAGGATCATCCCTGTCATAATCTTCGATCTTCTTCTTGCGAGTGCGTTTCTTCTTGCCGTCGGCTGTCATGCCTAGGCTTGCTTCACTCCCTGCAGTATTTGCGCCTGCTGTGAGACCAACACCCATCTCCATTGAGACATCAGCATCCAGGTCGCTGTCCGGCTCAGCATCCATACTAAGGTCCTCCTCCGCACTCTCACCGGCCGATATCCCCTTGGCTCCTTTTTCCGTTTTCTCCAATGCGGCACTGGCGGCGGCAACGCGAGCCAGACGCTCACGTTGGGCTGCGAGTCGCGGATGCAGAGCGGCAAACCCGTATTGTTCTTCGGCCATACGAGCAAAATTAACCACTTTATTGCTCTGGCCGCGCAGAGGGATGTGCAAAATAATATTCGGCGCTGTCTTCAGTGAACCCGAGGCAGCGGCGCCACCATCGACACCGAAGAGCGCGCCTGAGATGAGGCCTGAGCCCTGCGGAAGAGGCGGTGGTGCATCTTTGGTCATGCGTGCTGGCTTTGGCGACTGTGCGTTGGACGGCAGTCCACTGGATGTCCCCTTCTCCTTTTTAGACGGCCCTGTAGGTTTAGACGCAGTCGACTGAGTAGCATCATTCATCTCAACATCAACAGAGACCGGTTGTTGTAGTAATGGCGAGTCCTGCAGCGGTGAAACCTGTTGCTGCTGCTGGGATTCATATGGATGTTGTGCTGGCGCTGCTGGCGGTTGTGGTTGTTGTTGCTGCTGCTGCTGATGCTGGTCCTGGTCCTGGTGAGGTTGTATCAGATTCGGGGACGAGACCGCTGCAGAGGATGATGCCGGCGGTACATGTACGACACGTGGAGATGGCATGGCAGATGGCTTTTGCATGGGAGACGTTTTGGACAGTTGTGGATATATGGACTGCGATGTTTGTTGGACAGAGGCTGGAGGGGCCGGAGGGTCGATGATGCTAGAGATTGCGGGTGACGCGCTCGCTCTGAAGGCCGTCCCAGGTGACATTGTATGGGCAGGAGGACTGAAAGGACTGTGTGAGGGCAGAGCAGGAGTTTGACTGGGAGTTGGGGTCATGGCTGGAGGAGGAGCGGGAGAAGGGTTATCGAAGGCAGACCGGATGGGATCATAATTTTGTCCACTCGAGCGCTGCGGTAGCAGTGGCGGCTGAGGTTGCGGAAGAGACTGTGCCATGGGATACGACGAAGGTTCGACAGTGGGAGCAGCAGCAGCAGGAGCGGGAGTGGAAGCAGTGGGCGGATGGTCGGGGATAGCTTCATTATTTCCTCTTTGGGTCAGCTCCGGGCGCGGGGACGGCGACGGCCGCGCATCGGGTACGGGGACTGCTGGAGGCACGAGCTCGGTGGCGGGCGGCTGCCGGTCTGGAGGATGCTCCAGCTTAGGCTTCTTGCGTGCGCTGGAGCTAGACGTAGTGACCGTGGACTTGTCGCGCGGTCGCCGGCTTCTGGGCTTGGATTCCTTCCCTGGCTCTGCTTTTTTGTCGTCGTCGTCCTTCTTCCTCCGCGTTCGTCGCGCGGATGCAGGCGTCGTGGCCGAAGCGCGCCGGGCACGGGTATCTCTACCTTCGGACACCGGGGCCGATGTGTTGGCCTTGGGCGCATCATCTTCTGCTTCACGAGAGGAGTCGGCCGATGCAAGAGACGTCTCTTCTTCCTCTTTCGTAGCCAAGGCAGGTTCAGGAGGATCTGTCGACATGATGCAAGAGACCGTCACATCGACTGAGTCGCTATCCGGGCTGCCAGGGTCACCGCAAGCTGGAGTTCAGCTCGCTATAGGCAGTTCTGCTCCTTTGCCGGTCGCGTCGATAAAAAACAGTGCAGGGCGCGAAGCCAGCAGTTTTCTGCTATGCTATCACTTGTTCTTTTCTCACGATAAGTAGTAGGATGCCAGAGTGACGGAGCAGGCGTTGACGTGGTCTGCCAGTGGATATCGCAAGATGGGAGGGGAGGGCGACGAGGGAGAGGAAGAAAAGCGAATGCTGGCAAAATGAGTTGACGATTATACGTAGATTATAGCATGTACTAATTATTTAGACACGGATGCGGAACGAGAGGGGGGAAGGGGAAATAAGAGAAAGATGGGGAACAGTGGTACGGCGACCGGCTTTGGGGAGAGAAGCAGTCAGTTAAAGAAGGGAAGAGGAAGAAGGGAACAAGAGAAGAGAAGAGAAAAGAGGCGGTAGTTGATCTGGGGACAGTCCAAGAGATATGAGACAAAGGGGGGCGAACAGAAATCTTATCCGTCCAAACCAAAGACAAACATTGCAGATGCTGCTGATAGTTATTCCAGGGCCATCATAGTACGGAGGTCATGCTAGTTGGCCATCTAGAGAGGACTATCGTACTCGATGATCTACTGTTCGCTGTCCCATTTCTTGGCCAAGCCCAGTAAGTAAGTAGTTACATACTCAAATTTCAATAATAATGATAATGATAATGATCAGACCAATCCATACTCTTCGTCTGAGGGCGGCCAGCGATCAATCGATCAGTGAATGAGTAAATCACCGTGAGTCTATTCAGCGTCTGACGAGTCCTTCTCACCGTGCCAACCATTCCGCTATTATTATTCCCCGGGTTCTGCCTCGTCTGCTGCATTTCTTGATCTGTCGTATTTCATTTTCATCCCTTGGGGTCCCTCGGCCAATGATGGGCTCGTTAGCCGCCAGTAGGCCTTACGTGATGTATGGTATGTATGGTATATGGTACGGTGCACGCGGTATTTCCACTTGACTCTCGTTACAATCCCTGTGCAGGATCGATTGGCTACGTGGACCGCACTTATCGTCAGGCTGGTTATTGCACAATATACTCCATATGCTAACATATTAACCTTGTTATCCTCCAGCGAAGGGGATCAGCCTCGAGAACACGGAGTAGTATGCATTATTACCCCACTAGTAACATCGATAACAGTCCGTACTCGTAATCTTGTGTCTGTCAATCGAGCAACCATCGCTGGACCGGCTTCTGGACACATCAAATGAGGGACATCGGACTCTTCTCCGCCACAGCCATCATAACAATACTGACTATATTATTCATACTTTCTGTATGAAGTTAATGCTGCCTAGGCTCTACAGTGTCCCCCGCTGTCAATCAGTTTTTCTCCTGTTCTCTTTTGCCTTCTATTCTAGATGAATAGTACAATATCACAATATTCGCCTTTTGTACAACAACCTACTTGTCTATACGCCAACCTAAGTAGCAGCAGCAGCAGTAGTAGTAGTAACTAGAGGAACTACCGTATGCCAGATGAGAACTTACCAAGTACTCTAATTAGAAAGTTACCGCTAGTCCAGTAGAAGACTAGTGTATATATCTATGCTAGTCCAAAGATGGGCTAGTGTAACCTGCAATGCACGTTTAGTCTTTTGAGCCGCATTTGCTCCATCCAAACTCCAAACTCGAAACTCGGACGCTCCAGCTTTTCCCTCGTCGTCTATCTTGTCTTGTCTTTTTTCGCTTTATTTTCTCCCTACCCGGGCATTCTTGGAACTGGAGCCTCTTCATGGCATTTCGTGGTGAACGTTTCGTTATTGACCTCCCCGATGATGGAGACGGAGATGGCGATTCTGCTGCATCTTCGCCCCAGATTGCCCCATCACTCGATCTTATCGGCGACATCATGGAGCGTACATCCACCGCCGCACCGCCAGCGCCCAAACCCCCATCGGCCTCCAACGGATTTCCTGCCCATAGGAGACGCGTGAAACCCTCTACTTTCAAACAAAGAATGACAGCGCAGGGTGATGCAGCTAGCGATGGATCGAAGCCAATCCACAGAGATCTCGTGTCGATAAGTGAGGAAAAGAAATCGATTGATGAGGAGAATAGGCGGAAGTTAGCGTCTATGAACCCCGCACAAATTGAGAAGGAACGTGCAGAGCTCTTTACGGGGCTTAGTCCCTCGCTCATTGAAAGGCTGCTCAAAAGGGCAAATCTCGATGAACAGTCGGTTGCTGAACATGCTGCCCGTGAACTGACCACCAGCGACAAGTTGCACCCAGATAACGATTTAGAGCTGTCAGGGAATTCCTGTAGCTCAGCGGATCCTGATAGATATCACGTTTCTAGGAAGCCAGTTGAATCTCTCACCAAAGTCCCCTCTCCGCGGCAACCTGGGCGGACGCGTTCGGATGAACCGCCTTCTACTGTAAAGGATAATATTTTAAAGGAAGACTTGCCGCCTTCTCATCTGCCAGAAGACCTGCATGCTGCATCTGAGATGCCGTCTGTGAATATTCATTTCCCCGCCCCACCGCCTCGCGAAAGCCCAATGCCAAATCTCGATCCCTTTTCTCCATCCTTCCTCACTGATCTCCAATCTCACTATTTTCCGGATACCCCTCACGACCCTTCAGCACTCTCCTGGATGCAGCCTCCATCGACGGATCCCGAGGATCCAGGGGCTGCTTCTGCCTATCACCCTGCGAGTACCGCGACGTCTGTTTCCCCATCCGCCCTTCGATTCTCTTTGCTGGGGACTGTCCTCTCCCCATCCACATCTTTATCTCTTCCAACATCTCTGGGGCTACATCACCATTCTTTAGATCCTCAAGCTGCAGGATACACGATACCAGAACTTGCAATCCTCAGTCGCTCCACCGTTCCCGCCCAGAGGTGTATCGCCTGGCAAGTTATCGGACGCATCCTCTTCAGACTAGGTAAAGGCGAGTTCGGCGAGAGGGGCAGTACCCTTGTGGAGGGATTGTGGGATGTCATCGAGAAGGAAGCTATTGTAGCAGGTATGCTCACTGAGGCTGATGGCTGCGAATCCGGCTCCAGGGAAATGAATAAGGGGGTTGGCAGCAGTGGAGGAATTGGCAAGCATGCCAGCGCCAAAGCATGGGCCCTCGAAGGCGTCTGGCTGTGGCGGCTAGGAGGTGGGGGAGACCGTGGGCTACCTAGAGAGGGAAGTATTCGCTCTCGGTAGGCTATGGACATATTCATGACAGAACAGGAGGGGTTATCTATACTTAATGAACTTAATGACTCCTTCTTAGGTACGTAGAAACATACGGCCCAGCCAGGCACTGCGTAATGAAACCGTTCGGACTTCTATGAAAGCACCTTTCCCTTGGCTGTCGGCTAATTCATGCTATATAAAATACCTGTTATTGTGGTCTTGACATTTTCGGCTCCTTCCATAGGTGTGCACATAATCAAAATAGCTTGGTTTTCTATTTGTTATATAATTATGTTAAGTGATCGTTGTACCAGTTAGTTATATTGGAGTATTGTAATATAAAAGAGGTCCGCCAAAGACTTGAGACAAGGTAACATATACAAGCCAATGATCTGCTCCTGATGTTAGATAGTCATGAGAATACTTTCTGCGTGTATCTAGAGAAGAACGCATCAAGGTTGATCATGAGGCGTCACGAGGCTTTGCTTTCGGAAAGTGGAACAACATTGTTCCTCCGAGAGGGAGGATCGGCGAACCATCGTCATCTTACGATGCGGAGACATCCTGAACAGAAGCCATCTCTGGAGACCGGCTGGTGATAGAACAAGATAGACAGTTAGACTCGATGATCTCTTTCTGTTTATAGCGCATGCTGCGCTTCTTCCTCTCTGCGTGTTGGGTAGTCTTGAAGGACACTGAAAGACTGTTTTGTCACGCTTCTTTCCCCGATACACCGCAGCCGCGCCATGGAGGACTTGTCGAGGCTCCAATGATCGCAGAATAGATGGCCCTCCATGGGTTCGCTAACCGGCTTTCTTATAGTATATGTCCTAGGTGGACTTACCTTTATCCCGCTACTTTTTGCCTTGATTGCCTTACATGCATATCTCACGCTCCCATACCCAGTCCAGTGCACGCAGAATGCGAATGGCCAGAAAAACGACTCCCTGGAGCGTCCTGGAGACGATGAGAATACTCTGAAGACTGCTGCGGGCAATCTGGAAGAGAAGTTCCGGCGGTCTCATGAATCCGATGTTGCTGCTGGATACTTTACTGTGTCTCGGGAGTACACACCTAGTTGGTTCAATTCAAAGTCCCCCGTGCAGCCAGTGCCCTCGGGAGAGCCAACCGCTGCAGAGAGTGCAAGTGTGTATCAGACAATGTACAGTTCTCTTTTCAGTCGGAATCAAACCTCGAACTCGAAACGCGCGAAGACCACGGATAAAACTGAAACGAAGACCAGCAACTTGTTCTTCGTCGTCTTGAGGTGAGTGCAGCTGTCGCGCTGCTGATCAGAGGCTGACAATCGAAATGAGTAGGCATGGTCATCTCATGCTTTATGACGATTCTGAACAGATAGAGGTTCGCTACATAATATCTCTGGCCCATTATGATGTCAGTATCTATTCTGGCGGCGCCGAGATACCTGAGGAGGAGCTTTGGGCGAAGAGAAATGCGATACGTTTGACTCGCAGGTCGGATAGCATGTTAGCTTCACAGGTGCCAACATTTCCATTTTACATATTCTCGGAGAATCTCTCGGAGAAAGAGGATCTTTATCTTGCCATGCTCAGGAATAAAGAGAAGATGGCAGATTCAGCAGACCTCTCGCCTGCGTACATCCGTTACGATGCTAGGCACATTATTCATCTACTTCAGCGTCTATATTCTTCCGAGGAACAGCGGTCAACACGCTGGATTAACGCCATCTTGGGACGACTGTTCCTTGCCTTATATAGAACGCCAGAGATGGAAGAATCGGTAAAGAGAAAGATAGCTAAGAAGATCTCGCGAGCAAAGACGCCTAATTTCATCACAAGGCTTGCCGTACGGAACGTGAATATGGGAGAGGGAGTTCCGTTCATTAATAACCCAATGTTGCGGGAGCTGACCCTGGATGGAGATTGTGTCGTGGAAATGGATTTTAGCTACACGGGTAATTTCCGATTAGAAGTATCGGCAACAGTTCACATTGACCTGGGCACGAGATTCAAGCCAAGAGATGTCGATCTTGTCCTTGCTGTCATGATCAACCGTGTTGATGGTCACTGCCTCGTGAGATTGAAACCTCCGCCGAGTAACCGCGTCTGGTTTACATTTGAAACGATGCCGACATTAACGATGGCTATTGAGCCAATATTTGGTACGAGACAAATCACCTACGGAGTGGTTCTCCGCGCCATTGAGAACCGGATAAGAGAGGTCATATCGGAGTCCATTGTGCTTCCCTTTTGGGATGATATACCGTTCTTCGACACCAGCTCTCACTCATTCCGCGGAGGGATATGGAAAACTAGAAACCTTAAAGCAGGCATGGAGACAAATATCCAGGAGGTCATGGGAACTGATAGTGGTGATAGATGTAAGGACTCTGGGCGTACTTCTGCTGATGACATCGACATGGGACGTAAGTCGACGGCAGATACAGATGGGGCTATCGATCCTGCAAACAGCCCATCAGATGCGGAAGGCCGGTCGGTGTCAGCGCATCTACAATCTCAGAGCGGCAGTAACTCGCTTTCTCCTCCACTAGATACGATGGACAGCTTTTCTTCTCAAATTCCCAGTACCCCCATGTCCTCTGATAACGCAAGTCCAGTTGCTACTGGTGCTGCTCATGTTGTTGGTGCTGAAGAAACGGAGGTACCGGATGTCTCGCTCAGACACGATTCCGCGAACACGGGCTACCAAGAGACCACAGCTACAGGGAAGATATCATCTATGAACACACCTAATTCACCTGAGACAGTGAATGATGACATCGCTCGAGTCAGCTCGGTCCTCTGTGAAGATAAGGTGAATGAAAGTGGATTACCTGTGCAATCGCAGAGCTCTGGAAAACGCAGGCTAAGCCTCTCAACCCCCAACGTCGAGAACATTTTGACAACACCCGGGGTCAGCGAACTATCCAGTCGACGCAATGCATTTGGGTTCCTGTCATCGCCCCCTTCTACCCCTTTACGAGAGAAGTACCAAGGTATAAGATTTCTGCGCTCTGCTACCAGCATGCCTCGGAGTTGGAGTTGGAAAAATTTGACGACCAATGAAAACATGAGCAAAGGTGATACACGCGGTGGTGGCATTTCTACAGATATCAAGACTATACCGAAGGCATACAGGAAATCTCAAGCTGTTAATGAACAGCCCACGTCGGAGTGTCAATCTCCGATAAGAGGAACGGAGCCTGCATTAGTCTCTCTGGCCTCTGATGAGTATGCAGCAAGTGCGAATGAAGATCTACTCGAGGATGAGAGTCGCCTTGCATGTGATTATAATGCAATAGCCACTCAGGAATCCAAAATACACAAAGATAGCCGTGATAAATTCGATTTAAGGTTCTGAGACTGGATGCACTTTCAAGGAAAACGCGAAAATGACAAGTTATGCAATATACGAGTAACGCCTTTCCTTTAATGTAACGTAATCCTAAATCCATGCAGCCTTCTGCTAGTCATCCTAAATGTAGTATGGACAAGGAGAGACAGTAGACTTGATATATCTTGCGTTACATCTCATTTGTATATACCTCTCCTATTGCCAAAGACTACATATCGAATAGTCTAGAGCTGATTTGTGGCCCCGCCTATAGTCCCAGTATCATACTTAGATAGAAGTATGCGGGCTTACGGCTGCGTTTTCTTTTTACTGGCATAGTTACAGAGCCGCTCACCAATTACAGAGGGGCCAAAGCAGGATAATATATCACCCACGTGACAGGAGGCACACTTTTTAATAGTGTTTATTTCATCGCCAATGTCTCCGTTTTAGAGGAATTTTAATGAAGACAAATACTTGCTCCTACATTTCCTTTCTCGTCCTTCATACATACCACATGAATCGCGGAGCCAGCCAGGGTGGAAAATAAAATAAAGATCGCAAGAGAACCTTCACATACGGCCATAGACAAAGATCTATGCTGCATTTGACCGGATATATTATCGAAACGCAGGA
This sequence comes from Paecilomyces sp. PK2413, assembly GCA_023624055.1. Lineage (NCBI taxonomy): Eukaryota > Fungi > Ascomycota > Eurotiomycetes > Eurotiales > Thermoascaceae > Paecilomyces > Paecilomyces sp. PK2413. Next base: position 271,208 of record JAMADQ010000004.1, read on the forward strand.
GCAGAATCATGTATTGAAGAACAAAGTGACTGGTATCTGGAAAGCAAGGCAAAGAGTATAGGAATCAATAGGCTGAGTGAGCATTGGATGGACATTCAATAGACGCCTTAGGATGTTCGTATCTAAAGGGGAAATGGTCGTAAGTGCTAAGTCACCCAAGAACAATTCCTATGAACCAAGGGTGCTTGTAACAAATAAGAGGAAAGAAAGCCAAACTGCAGAAGTTTATGTCATCAAAGTACCGCCTAGTTAACTAGTTACTAGGCAAGATGCATTACCAGTATATGTGGCCCGTGAGGCGACGAAGTCTCTGAAAAAAAAGCCAGTGCAGGACGTGAATAACAATCCCAGAGTCAGGAGAAGTCAATAATATATGCATTTGGCTCACTTCCTGGATGGTGTATTGCCACAGCACCCTATTTGTAGATGAACATATTGTCAATAGCTTATGCCTTGCGATCACTAGGGCTCAAGCTGCCTTCTCACCACGAGAATGCACCGAATGATCTCTTAGTGACCCGCCAGTAGATGTTGGAGGCACGGGAAATGATGCGTTCTGCGCGGCTCGGGTCGGAAGAACCGCGGTATGCAACCCTGATGCTGCAGACGGGCTATGAGAACTGGATGATCGAGAGCCCAGAATGGGACGGGATGGGGACTCAGGAGTAAGGGCATCACCCCGGTAGGGGCGAGATGAACGAGCGCTGCCGTTGCTATCACGAGTTTCAAGCGACAGATGCTCTAAAGCAGTACGAGTTGATTTCATCGAATGAAGAGCAGACGAGGAATCAGACCTATAGTATCCGTGTGCAGGAGACTCGCCTGCAATATTAAGCGGGATATCACCGGAGGTAGGGGTAGGATGTGACGGTGGATGAGGTGTGCCGGATGTCGCACTTGCAGGCTTGGATGTAGAGCCAGAATTTCGAGAGCCATCCCGATTAAGTGACTTCGGGGCCGGTGGAGCAAGATAAGACTTCCTGTTGTGTTTCTCCATCATACTGACAGCCCATTCCTGGAGGTCAACTGGAGTTCGCTTTGCTGCCTGGAGAAAAGCATCTTTATCCTGTTTGGATACATCAGAGACATGTTAATAGAGTATGTATACGGGAACGACTTACATAGAGTTCCCGGGGAGTCGGTCTCTCCTCGGGCTTCTTTAATAGGCATTTGGCGACGAAATCATGTAAAATCTGGGGGAAGGCGTCACTCTTCGGCAGCTTGGGTGCCGGCTCATGGACGATCTGTTGAAGCAGATCCAATATACCCATTGGGCCAGCACTTGCTCTGTCTCCAGCAGACGAGTCACTTGCATCGAATGGGAAACGTCCCACAGCCAGCTCCATCACGGTCAGACCAACGCTCCACACGTCAGAACGCACTGTATAAGCACCACCCTGTATTCTCTCCGGTGCCATGTAAGTAGATGTGCCAACGAAGGTATCAGCAATCGAGTTGACCGTCTCCGTAGCGACTCCAAAGTCGCAGAGTTTGATATTCCCGCGGGAATTGACTAGTACGTTGGACGGCTTGATATCTCTGTGCATGATGCGGTGTGTCTCGTAGAGATAGACAAGGCCGGCTAGTATTGATTCTGTTATCTTTCCCAGGACATCAACGCGAACAGGTCCAAAGTCCTTAGAGATACGGTCTAGAGAGCTGTCGACGTCAGCATTGGCAGCACTTTACCAAGTTTACAAGGGCTGGAGGTCGCCAACCTACCCACAATCCATATATTCCATACATAAAACTATATCTCTGGCTTCGTTCTGGAAAGCGCCATAGAATGTGACAATGTATGGTGAGTTACAGTCGTGGCCAACTTGCAGCTCTCGCAGAATCTGTTTCCGTACGTTCTCTTTGGCATCGACGCGGATGATCTATATTAGGAATACCGTATGTCAGCTGCTTGCAAAAGATAGACTATCCGCGAGATCTAGGTGTAAGGGAGCTACCTTTCTGGCCATCACAACTTTGGTGGAAGCGTGCATCACTTTGGAGACAGTGCCGCCATTTCCTGCACCCACCTCCTTGAGTGGGACCAAGTCCTCACTGCGCAGATCCAATTTGAATTCCAACCCGATCTCAAGGGTGTCTGTCCGGTGACTATCTAGGTTTCCAATGGCTCCCGGAATCTGTGCATCGCCGTCCGACGGCTTGGAAGCGGCCTTCGGAGGTGCATTCAGGGCCAGGCCCTTCACGTTCTTACGCTTCAGCGTTCGCGCTTTGAACGGATCCGTCATAGTGGCCAGCTGAAGGACCACAGCCCTCAGAGTAATAGAAAGACTGATAGAAGGAGGATAGAAGAAGTCGAGGTGCAACAGGCGAGAGACGGATCTGGACACTGCCGATAAACACCCTATAGCAGGCAGGGAATCCAAGGTCACCGTCCCTGGTATTTCCTCTGCGTTCGCCTGGGCCTTTCGCAAAGAGAGTTCGTTCCACGTACAGCTGACGCAAAAGGCGAGGGGAGGCTATGTGCGTGACAGTTCTGGCACTGGAGCACAGATAGACGAGGGCGCCCAGGGGGAGAGAAGTCGAGACCGAACAGGAGCTGGAAGACCAGGATGAAAGTGGTGTCAAGGGTCGAGGTTAGCTCAGTCGTCCTGGTATCGAGGGAGAGGAGAGCACATCAAGAGAGATGGCTTTCAGGTAGCCTGGGGAAGGTGAAGGTGCGGCGTTTCTGGCGCCGTCCTGAAACTTGGATGGGGTGCTGCGGACAACGACAGTGGCCGTTCCTTTTGCTGGTGGGGTTTGGTGTAGCAGAACGTTGCTTGGACCGAGCGTAGAAGGAGACGACAACAAAGAATAATAGTTGATAGCCACAGCAGATTGTATCATGCGTACTTAGTTGGGAGCACCTAGAAAGAGTGGTTTCCCTTTTTCTACTACTAAGGCCATGAGCCATGAATGGGATGTGTTGTCCCTGCGTCCCTCTGGTGAATTAACTACGAGTACGGAGTAAATACTTAGGATACTGTACGGAGCAGTCCGCCAGTTGGCCACTACAGGTGGCTGTATTAAGAGTCAACCAAAGACTGCCTCCGGACATTAGCAGGGAAGGAAATAATGAAGGAAAGATACAATCCAGTCCAAGTGTTAACTAATTCCGATGGTCAAAGATAGCGGACTCCTGCAAGTAACTCGATAGTAGTCGATACGCTGTATTCTTACGGTATCTTGTATTACCATACTGTAACTTTCCCGCATCACCAGCCACAGAACTAGCCACACTCCAGCCCCGGCACTCGCCACGGGAAAGCGCGCCTTTGCAAAAGACCAGAGCAGCTCTTCGAACTATCGGAACGCGCTTCTTCACCTCGTCCTACTTCCTTCCAGCCACCGTCGGCTCTCAATCTCATCTCTTCCTTGAATTCTCTCGTTATCCCTTCAGTTTACTTCTTTCTGACCCTTTTATTACTTGCCACTCAACCGTTACCATGAGCACGCACGACCTCATCGAAGGTGAAGCCTTGCTGGACGAGGAGGAGAACGAGGAATCCTTCGACGAAGACGTCAAAGAAGGTGCTGGAACGAACGGCCATTACGATGATTCTAGCGATGAAGATGAGGATGAGGATGATGAAGAAGCCGCCCGCGCTGTATGGCCCCCAAGATCCTCCGTCATTTGCCCATTTAGCTAATAAGCTCCTATCCAAGGTCCGTGAAGGCTTCATTGTCGACGAGGATGAAGAAATTGAAGAGCGCAGCCGCAGCAGACGGGAGAAAAGGAAACGTCGACGAGAGGAACGGGAACGGGAAGACGAGCATCTAGATGAGGAAGACTTATACCTGATCGGCGAGCACAACCCCGAGTTCCAGGCTCCCGTCGCGACAGAGGTAGACCCCTCTGCATAACGTTAGATTTTTAATCGAGCAGAACTGACTTATACGGGTCACCGTGACATAGTCTAAATTCAAACGTTTGAAACGCGGCCACAAGGATCGGGATCGTCAACCCTCCCAGGGGGTAGACGACATCTTCAGGTCTGATGAGGAGGAGGAGGTAGACTACGGAAGGCCAGGCCATGGCCGGAGGGGCATGCATGATGACATGGATGACTTCATCGAGGATGATGTCTTCTCCGACGAAGAAGGTCAAGGTGGCCGTGAAGATGAGGAAGTGGCCCGTCCTGCCAGGAAGGGCGTCTCCGGTTTGGGCGTTACGGATGCAACAGGTCTCGATGAAAACGCTCTGGAGGACATGCGTATGGCATTTGGCGATGGGAACGAGTATCAATTCGCGCTTGAGATGGAGGAAGAGGAGGAAGAGCAAGAAGAAGACGAGGAAAAGCACCTCGATCTAAAAGACGTTTTCGAGCCGTCGCAGCTAGCGGAGAAGATGTTGACGGAAGAAGACAACGAGATTCGTCTACAGGATGAGCCCGAACGGCATCAGCTTGCCCGAAAGCCGTATCGTCATGTAATCCTCACAGAAGAGCAATTCCGAGAGGAGGCAGTTTGGATATCGAATCTGATGCTGCTTAAGAAGCGTATCGAACCCGAGTTGCGAGAGCCATTTCAGCGTTCTATTGCTAAAGTTCTGGAATTTATGACAACTGACGACTGGGAGGTTCCGTTCATCTTCCAACATCGCAAAGACTATCTGATCCATGCTGCAAAGGTGCCAGTAACACCAGACCCGTCCAATCCGGATGCTCCTCAATATATGATCAAGGCCGAGAAGCTGTTGAATATGACCGATCTGTGGGATATCTTCGACTACGATTTGAAATTCAAAGCCCTGATCGACAAGCGAAACGCTGTGCAGAAGACATATGATAATCTGCAGAGTCTGTTTAACGTGCAGGATAGTATCTTCGAGGAGATGCTTCCGGCGGCCGTGACTATGGAAGAACTCCAGGACCTGCAAGATTATGTACATTTTCAATATTCGTCACTGCTCAAGGACATGCCTGCGACAGAAAATGGAACGCGGACGAACGGTGAAGGTACCCAGCGAAGGAAGACCACAACGAAGAGCTTTTTCGAACGCGTCAGGAACAGTAAGGCCTACGGGCTGGTTAGGGCGTTTGGTATCTCAGCTGATGCCTTCGCCCAGAACGCACTCAAGGAAGGCCGACGGCAATATACTGAAGATCCTACCGAGCGCCCCGAGGATATGGCTGACAGTGTGCTTGATCTTGACTTTACCAATTCATCCCATGCCCTAAAAGCCGCAAAGACCATGTTTGCCGAGGAACTGGTGATGAGCCCAAAAATGCGCAAGGTGATCAGGCAGGCGTACTATATGAATGGAGTCGTCGAGTGTTTCCGCACCGAGAAAGGCCTGCGGCGGATTGATGAGCAGCACCCTTACTATGAATTCAAATACCTGCGGAACCAACAACTGAGTGATATTGCCCGACGCCCCGAACTATACTTGCGCATGCTCAAAGCCGAAGAAGAAGGATTGATTGAGGTCAAGGTTCGCTTTGAAAACTTCGACAATTTTCGGCGACGTCTCTACTCTGATATTGAATCTGATAACTTCAGCGAAATTGCCGATGCCTGGAACAGGGAGCGACGGAGCGTGCTTGATGCAGCCTTGTCAAAGTTAGAAAAGCTTATGAGTCGCAGCGTTAAGGAGAATATTCGGCAGGAATGCGAAATCCATGTCGCAAAGGAATGCCGAGAAGCTTTCTCGATGCGGTTGGACCAGGCCCCGTATAAGCCCAAGGGTATGGTACTTGGTACGGTACCTCGTGTCTTAGCCTTGTCAAATGGATCCGGTATTACTGGCAAGGATCCAATTAACTGGGCTTGGGTGGAGGAAGACGGCCGTGTACTCGAAAATGGGAAGTTCACCGACCTCACTGTTGGCGACAAAGACCGCAATATTTCTGACGGCAAAGACGTGGAGGCCTTCGTGGAACTCGTTCAAAGAAGGAAGCCTGATGTCATTGGCATCTCAGGTTTCTCGCCAGAAACACGGAAATTGTATAGACAGCTTACAGACCTTATCGACAAAAGGGATCTCCGTGGGGCCTCCTATACTGATGACCATGACGAAGAAGTGAGTGATCGCTTAGAGGTTATCATTGTTAACGATGAGGTCGCTCGACTATATCAACACAGTGATCGAGCGAGATTGGAACATCCTGGATTTACGCCTCTAACGCATTACTGCGTAGCGCTGGCGCATTATCTCCAGAGCCCCCTGAAAGAATATGCTTCCTTGGGTCGCGATATCGTCTCCATCCAGTTTAAACCCGGCCAACAACTTGTATCTCAGGAACTTCTGATCAAGCAACTGGAAAGCGCTCTTATTGATATGGTTAATCTCGTGGGTGTTGATATCAATGAAGCGGTCAGCGACACCTCCACCGCGAACCTGCTTCCGTATGTTTGCGGGTTAGGCCCTCGAAAAGCCGAGCACTTGTTGAAGATCATCAATATGAACGGCGGCGTTGTGAACGGGCGTGTGGAGCTTCTTGGCGTTAACGCACAGTACCCGGCAATGGGGGTTAAAGTTTGGAATAACTGTGCCAGCTTCCTTTACATTGATTACGAAAATGCCGATAATGATGCAGATCCACTGGATAACACACGTGTTCATCCGGAAGACTATGACATCGCTCGGAAAATGGCTGCAGATGCCCTCGAGCTTGACGAGGAGGATATCAAGGCCGAGACAGATGAGAATGGCCCCGGAGCCATTGTTCGGAAGTTGTTCAAGGAAGAGGCCCAGGACCGAGTCAACGATCTCATCCTCGAGGAGTATGCGGAGCAACTGGAGAAAAACCTCAATCAACGCAAACGGGCTACCCTGGAGACTATCCGGGCCGAGTTGCAACAACCGTACGAAGAACTGCGCAAGCAATTTGTGTTCTTAAGCACCGACGATATCTTCACTATGTTTACGGGGGAAACCCCGAGCACACTTGCTGAGGGAATGGTTGTGCCTATATCTATTAAGAGAATTACAGATGATCATATCGATGGGAAGCTAGACTGTGGCATTGATGCATTGGTGCCAGAGATGGAGCTCACGGACCGATACGATGTGCCGGTTAAGAGCTTATACTCAATTCACCAGACAGTTCAGGCGAAGGTTCTCTACCTTAACAGAAAGAACTTCACAGCCAATGTATCGCTTCGAGAAGAACAGGTCAGCCGGCCTTACCGCAAAGCCATGGATCATATGCGAGGGGAGTGGGATGACCGCCAGGAACAGGAGGACAAGGAACTGATGGAAGAGAAGACCCAAGTCGGTGGCCGGGTGATGCGTGTTATCAAACATCCTCTTTTCCGCCCATTCAATGCTGCCCAGGCAGAGGAATTCCTGGGAACGCAGAGTCGCGGAGACGTTGTGATTCGGCCATCGTCCAAGGGCCCGGATCATCTGGCTGTTACCTGGAAAGTCTCCGACGGGATCTACCAACATATAGACGTGCTGGAGCTAGACAAAGAAAACGAATTCTCCGTCGGCCGGACGCTCAAGATTGGCGGTCGCTATACGTACAGTGACCTGGATGAGTTGATCGTGAACCATGTGAAGGCCATGGCGAAGAAGGTTGATGAGATGATGCTCCACGAGAAGTACCAGAATGGGAGCAAGAGCGACACAGGTAAGTCGTCTTCAATATTCGATTCTGGGAGTATCTATGTACTGATGTGTGAATGTCAGAGCGCTGGTTGACCACGTACACCGAGGCAAACCCAAAGCGGTCCGTCTACGCTTTCTGCATTAACCCCAAATATCCCGGCTACTTCTACCTCTGCTTCAAGGCCGGCCAGAATGCGTCGCTACACAGTTGGCCTGTCAAGGTGATCCCGCAGGGCTATGAGCTGCAGCGGAACCCTTACCCAGACATGCGAGCATTGTGTAATGGCTTCAAGCTGTTGTTCACGAATATGCAAGCCGGGAGACGACGGTAGACGTCTGTAAAAGCTTTGCAGCGAGAGATGGAGGGCGCTGCCACCCCCGCTGCCCTGTACTGTATTCTTTCCAGTTCCTTTTTTATTTTATTTTGCTACTTTCTTTTCCATTTCTTGATGGTACCCCATTGGAGGAGTATGTACCGTGTTCTTTTGAGGCGCAGCTCCTTTTCAGCAAGCGGCGATGGATGAGTGCTCCAAGGCATTTCCCCACTTTCATGTGATTTGGTTGTCTTGTTCCAATGATCGGGACACTAAGTTAGTTATTTGCTATCGAGCTTGGTAATAGAGAAATAGAGAATAGGAATCATAGGAGTCTGTAATCCTCATGTGTCGACGTGCGTAAGCATGTATCTGGGTTGACAAGGACGCCGAATTGTGTGCTCCAACAAACACCATCTCCAGCTAGAGGTCCAGATGATTTGCACAGGACAAGGCGATTGCAATGCATGTGCCATCCGGCCAGTCGCCTATAACCATTGATCACAATACAGTCCAGGGCCAGTCTGTGACTTTAGCCTCCGTCGCGGGCCGAGGTTTGTCACCGAATCCGCCCGGCTGAGCCATCGGTTCCGTTCCCCAGCTTCGAGGCCGTTGAACGATCCCCCGCCATCTGCGACGGGACCATGTATTCCTCTCGATGAGACATCCTGTCGCCATTATTCTGTTCTGCTGATTTCTTTCCATGTGCCTAACTGCGACCCCCAGTGTTTCGTGGACAGTGAGCCAGGCCTGCATCCACCCCGTTGGTCTAGCGACGACGTCTCGCGTACTAGCTACCTAAGTAGTAGTACGTGAACTCGCCCCTAAGCTTGAGACAGCTGCCAATTCAGCAACGACATCCTCGAAGAACGCGACGACCGGTTGGCGCCATGGCTGGAATGGAAGAGCTCGAGATACATAGCAAGGTACGTCAACGAGACCGGTGGTTGGACATCGTGAGTCTGACTGCGGGGAGATAGTCTTACCTGGTACGCTGGGTCCACGTCAAGGCCGAGCATACGATTTCATGGAGTGTCCAGCCTCATAAGAAGTCACTCAACTTCGGCATCTTCAAGCATCCCGGCCATACAGCTGGTCAGGCGCCGCACCTCCCTGCTTCTGGTGCTCACAGCAGCGATGGGAACGAGACCCCTGCGACGTCCAGCGCAGGCCCGCGCCAAAACGTGTCATCCGTGGTGGAAAAGCTCACAGCCATTGGACTGAAACCCATTCAATGGATTGGAAAATGTGAAGCGGATAAAATATCTCAGGGGACTTACGATGTGCCACCAGATGAAGGAGGGAACTATGCCCTGGTGTTCGACAACACTTTCTCCAAACAGATCTCCAAGACGGCCACCTTCGTCCTGCTCACGTATCCAACGGCGACACCACCTCAATCTGCCCACCAGGTGCACCACTCACAAGCTTCAGCCAGTGCTGCTACTTCCAACGGGGCGACAGGGGTCAAGCCCGTAGCAGGTGAATCGATAGAGTCCATAAGACATACCCGGTCCTGGGGTCGCTCAGTACCAGGTCCGCCTCAGAGTGCGGGCTCTGACAATGCCTTCTCTGCCAAAGTTCATACTGGAATACTTCACAAGCGGAGACGAAAACGACACCAGGGCTGGGCGAGAAGGTTCTTCTCTCTGGATTTCACAACTTCTACGTTGTCCTATTACCATAACCGCAACTCCTCCGCTTTGCGCGGCGCCATCCCGCTTACTTTAGCCGCTGTGGCCGCAAATGCAGAAACACGGGAGATCTCTATTGATTCTGGCGCTGAGATCTGGCATCTTCGTGCAAGTAACGACCAGGACTTCTCCGCTTGGAAACGTGCTCTGGAAAAAGCATCCAAACCGGCAAATGAAGAAAGACAATCTGACCACCTGCTTCATGTGCCTTCCCGCTCATCGTACAAAGTGCCGGGCAGTGCCGCTGAGGAACGTGAATGGATGCAGGTGGAGAATCTAGTGAGTAAGCTGTCAGGAACAAGGGACGCCGTGAGACGGTTGGCAAAAGACAGCGATCCCAAGCATTCAAATGTGGCAGCGGTTTCTTCCGGTGAGAGACCGCGAAATCGTTCTCCTAGCCCCCATCCTGGGCCTTCAGAGACCAACGGCGGCGACGACTATCTTGATTCAAGGGAGAAGCGATCATTCTGGAAGCGCAAACCTAGCAACAATGCTCAGGTGCCACCTAAACGCAATGTAGCGATGTCCCAGCTTGCTGTGCCTACGTCAACGTCTGATTCTGCTTCCATCACAGGCGAGAGGAAGCCCAGGAGCCTTGCCAGTCAATCTGACCATGAAAACCCGATCCATGACAATCTCATGGCTGTGCTTCGAGACCTTGACGATGTAGTTGCAGAGTTTACAGAGCTGCTGGGACAAAGCAAACAACGACGTAACCCTGCCAGTCTCGTGGCACAGTCACGGATGAGTATGGAGTCGGATGTCTCACAGGAATTCTTCGATGCCACGGATGGTGGGGAAGTCTCTCCTCTTTTGACTATACAGCGGGATAGCGAGGACGAAGCAGGAAAGAGTGAAGAGGAGAACACGGGTGATAACGACTCGCTATCTGGTAGTGAAGTGGATGATGTAGATGCCCCGAATGGCTCTAAGCTTGACCATCTATCATCGTTGTTCCCTGCGAAGCCAAAGTCTCTTATTCCTTTACCTTTGGATAACGTGAAACGGAGGACAAATATACAGGCTCCCACGGTTCTTCCTCCAAGTCTCATTGGGTTTTTGCGGAAAAATGTAGGGAAGGATCTGTCACAGATTTCGATGCCTGTTTCCGCCAACGAGCCCTTATCATTGCTCCAGCGGGCTGCCGAAAATCTCGAATATTCCAATTTGTTGGACACAGCTGCCAATTGCGCCGATGGACTCGAGCGTCTCCTATACGTGACTGCCTTTGCTCTATCCTCGTTATCGAATAATCGAGTCAAAGAACGGGCAATCCGCAAGCCCTTCAATCCTATGCTCGGAGAAACGTATGAGCTTATCCGCGAAGATCGAGGCTTCCGCTTCATTGCTGAAAAAGTATCACATCGTCCTGTACAGCTTGCCTATCAAGCAGAGACTAAAGATTGGAGCCTTGCACAGTCACCAATGCCGACGCAGAAGTTCTGGGGGAAATCAGCCGAAATAATCACAGAGGGCAAGATCAGACTCGTACTACATTCGAGTGGTGACCGTTTCAGCTGGACTCCGGCGACCTGCTTCCTTCGTAACATTATCGCAGGTGAAAAGTATGTAGAGCCGGTTGGCGAGATGTCTGTCGTCAATGAGACCACTGGTCAAAAAACAGTGTCGACGTTCAAAGCGGGTGGCATGTTCTCTGGCCGCAGCGAGGAAATTAGCGTGAAAGCTTTATCTCCTCATGGCGAGGAGCTACCTCTCGGATTGACTGGCTCCTGGCCTTCTAGCCTTGTATTAACAGAGCGCGGTGCGCCGACGAAGAAAGCAGTATGGTCGGCAGGTCCACTTGTCGAGCATGCCCCTAAACACTATGGCCTTACAAAGTTCGCTGCTTCGCTCAACGAAATCACGCCAATCGAGAAGGGAAAGCTCCCACTAACAGATTCCCGCCTACGTCCAGACCAACGTGCGCTCGAAGAAGGAGATCTAGACAGAGCAGAGGAGCTGAAAGTTCGCTTAGAAGACAAGCAGCGTGCGCGGAGACGCGAAATGGAAGATCGTGGCGATCACTGGAAGCCCAGATGGTTCACCCGAGTTGATGGGCTGGATGGCAACGAAGCGGTCTGGAAGCTGAAGACCGGGAAAGACGGATACTGGGACGAAAGAGCTCGAGATGAGTGGAAGGGAGTAATACCGGTCTTTGAGGTTTGAATACAACTATCTTTGTACTGTACTCGCAGCTGGCAGCTTTATACGGTGTATACAAGAGTGGCTAGGGCGATAGATTCTTTTTCATAACTTGAATAATTTCTAGGTTCAGCTCCGAATATAGGGATGTTTTGTATGCTTTATGGGGGGCCCAGAGCGGACATAGAAAAATAAAGGGACATGTTCCGAGGAACATTGTCTGTTACACTAGCTATACCCCATTGCTATACCCCATTTCGCATCATATGATAGACTCCACTCCGACATATCTCTTCGCAAGTCATTCCGGGTCTTGGCCAATTCTGTATTAAGGGACTGGCCTGGCTGAGTAAGTGCATCTCCTCATAGAAAGAAAATTTATTGTTGCACCAAAACAACAAAAAGAACATTGACTGTTCGTTCACTCACGGCACCTTCACAAGTCAACCTTAACAGCAATCGCATTCTCCGATAGAAATCCGGTTACAAAAAGCCAACCTTTCTTTCTCCCTCTTTCTCGTATTGGGTCAATAGGCACTAATACAGCAGCGCTTGCCGTACGAATGCTGGATCCATCATCTTCGAATAGAACCCGCTTTTCCCATCCTGTGCCAGAAGACATACTGGAATTCGAAGTAATGCCGGAGGGTGGTTTCACATGCCATACCAGAGCGCCATCGTGAGCTGAGGGGTCCTTTTTATGAAACGGGAGATCTATTGCCCTTGGAAGTCCCGGGACGATGTAGCCGCTAGCGTTGCTATTGCCATTGGAGACAAACGGATCCGAGAAATAACTGGGGTTGTCAACCACAGAGTCGAGAGCGATCACTTCGCGGATGGTTATTTGGCCGTTAGAGGCTTGACCGAGATATAATAGGCCTCCCGCAGCACTGGTGACAAGACATTCATCATGCGTTTGGCCATGCCCTAACCCATTGTTGTTGAATATGCCTCTTAGAGCTACTCCTGCTTTCACATCGGGGATCGGGTCATTCGACTGGCCTGGTGCAGTCTCGTGTTTGATCTGCACATGAATAGTTGAGGACCATTTAGCTAAAGGGAGTACATCTTCAACCTCCCGAAGGAATCCGTCACGATAGAAGTGGTCGTTTGTGATGTAGAATGAAGTTGAACTTTCAGCATAGATGTCATTTGGCGTCTTGATCAGGGGATGCCATATTGACCGAACATGTCTAATTGATTTCGAGCCGAAGACATGATAGAATAGTTCTATTTGAGACCGTGCCTTAGGGATAGTCGTGTTTTGGCGATTCTGGAGAAAGTCGGGGTTGGGAAGGTGATTAACCGCGAAAATATACACGGAGTGCTCTGGCTGACTGTCATCGGCTGCCACGACATCGATGCCATGAGTTACAAGGGGGCCGGAGAAATTTTCAAATTCGAGACGAGTGGATACTTTCGTCTGTAGTCCAATATTGCAGTTCAATGTGCATTTTTGTTAGCCTTGGTTCGAACTTCAGAATTGCAAAGGCGCAAAAGCTTCTGTATACAATCAAGCCGTGCCATTTGAACCACAGTAGTTGCTTGATTCAAACTTCAGTTTTGACGATCTTCTCTTCTAACACGTACCTCGGGGTCGATTATATGGATGGAACCGCCGTCTTCTGTTGTCTGAGGGGGTCTTTCGAAGTTGCCCAGAGGGGGGAACCAACCAAATCTTCGGTGGGGGTCGTCTTCACACGCGGTAAACAGCGTATTGGTCGGGTGGTAGAGATGTAGGTCTTCACAGACGATAGTATCTTTGATTTTGACTAGGTCACTATCCGTTGCAAATACCATGCGCGAGGGATGTCTCCAGGCGCCAACGACAGTCAGATAATGGCTCACTGGTCCGTATGTCACTGCGACCAGGACGGTCAGGAGGGCCAAGAGCACGGTGTTGAAAGCCATGCTACTCTTGTTACCAGCAAGAGTCCTGCTAGCTTCCCTTGTTTTCACAGAACCAATTGCAACAACTTCGTTATGTTCTGAACACACAGCGATAGTTGCCTTGATGGCCGAGGTATCGTGGCCAGCTAAATAGCGGGGTATGGAGAAATCCGGGGTATTTATGGAAAGGGTGAACTAACTAGTCACTAGCTCCATTATCCGACAACACCACACCGAGGCACGCTGCCGACAGTCGGTCTTCTCCGCAAATGTGCGAATTGGCAGCACTGTCTTAAGTGTGATTTTACAGAAGGGTAGAGTTATTGCAGGCTCAGTGTACTGTGCCCGGTTATCCTGGTCAATTGTTGAGTTACTTAGCCGCAACCGAGATTCTGTGTTGAGCCAGAACTGGCTTGGAACTGATATTACTGAATTCGGAGCTTGTAGGATATATTTATTCCTGTAGTAATACAATTATAAATTGGTTGATCAGGGGATCATGATGCTCACATAGAAGAGTATCTTGTCCCTGTACACCGACATACAGGATAATCTACCGGCCACTTGCAGAAGGTTCTTTGATATATTCAAGGCCCTTGAGGGAAATATTCTTTGCATTCTTTGGATGGCCTGTAGATACTGACCAGATCCCCTGGATGAATTACCTCATTTTCACCTCATCTATAAGAGAATAGTTATTTGGTTACTAAATGGTTCGTATGACTGTTTGCCTCCGTGTCATGTAGGAGTGGGCTTACATTTATTCCACTTGGTTGTTCTGCGGCACTTTCAAAGCTTACTATGGTATCAACTATCCCAGCGTAAAAGTCCTCATTCAATATAAGATTGTACACTGGCATGCAGAGCAAGAGACGAAAAGAAAACTTTTGTTGGGCTTCCGCTCCTCTTAAGTCTTTAGTGACATGAAGATTGCGTTTACTAGTTAATTAGTTCGTCACTGCACAGGCATACGGTCTCTGTCGAATTGAGTTTGATTATGATTGAGGGAATGATTATCTTGTTGAAGGTTTGAAGAGGACAGGCTAAAAAGGCTGCAAATATATTACAGCTAAATACACAGACCGTGGAGAAATTTAGCCTACCAGAGAAATAGCTAGAATTACCAGTCACAGGTCAGACCCTAAGAAGTGCTGGTAGTTACCGGTATTTAGTTGCAGATATTCAAATCCGGCGCTGCACTGAAACTGCATTACCTACCTCGGCTTCCTACCGTAGACAACGTAGCTATACGTGTTGTCAGATGCGTCTAGTCGACAGTTGGATAACCTCAGAATACTCACAAGTCAAATAATCCGTGGATATCGGGGTTTCTCGCATCGTTGATTGTCTTAGCCACCAATATCTTCACTTCCTCTTTGGACCATCCACCGTGCCTTGTCAACGGTGCTATAGCACTCGCCTCAAATCCACTCTGGGCTGTTACAAGATTCCATGCGCCTAGGGTTTTCTTGTTTGCAAGAGCACAAATCAGTAACACAGAATTGCGTTAATAGAGGAAGATATACTCACCAGGCGTTTGTCCTTGGGCCAGGCTCCCATTGGCATCAGGAACTTTTCAACATGGATATCTTCAAAGCCGGCATCTCTGAACCATCCTTCTAGTTTTGGTCCCGGTCCAGGTTCCACACCAGTTTGTCGCATGATGGGAAGAACGGCCTCGTAGTATTGTTTAATGGATGTCCCCTCTGTCGATCCATCTTCTGAATAGATAACACAGTCCCAGTCCTGGAATTCGACCCACCCTCCTGGAACCGTATTTCTGGGAAAATCAGTAAAGGCAATATCAAAATCTGGTTCCGGACTTCCCATAAAGTTCTCCTTTTCGGTCCAGTCGCACAGTTGATTTTAGATAGGTAACCATGTAGAAATAATGAATAATCGTACTTACTCATAACACCGTCGTATGAGTTTCGCGAAATCTTTTACGGAAACCGCAAGATAACGAGCATGAATGAAGTCGAATTTCTGGTCTCCATATGCCCATTCGTCTTCAAAATCGTCAACTATGAATTTGACATTCGGTGGTACACTGTATCTATCAGATTTTCGGCTATATTTGGGGAAGTGATACTCCTGGTCTTACTAGGTAGGTTGGATAGGACTGAGATCATTTCCCCAGACCTAATGACCATTCAGCAAAGTGATCATCTTCAAAGGTCGTGATAGATTACCTCTGCGTGAGGGAATTGATCGGCTGTATGTCGTAAAATGGTTAGGCACAAGAATAGTTCGCAGTTTTTCTTGGGAGATCTCACCAAAATCCATGGCCCAGACACCAGTACCAGTGCCAAGATCTAGAACCCGGCCCACTGAATCTTCTAAAGGAGCCAGAAATAACTTCCGTCTCATCAGGGTCAACATCATTTCATGCATCATATCTAGTCGTTCTTTTTCTTCCTCGTCGTTTGGGATCAGGTAACCTTTATCCCTGTAAGTCTCCGGATATTGACCTCCAAGTCATGAAGGCTAATAACTCACGACCATCACGATATGCATGATAACGTCTACCATTTTCATTCCGGTAGTCCATAATGGACGAAGTGAGCGACGAAGTGAAAGTAGTGCTGAGCATATATTAGTGTCTTAGATTTCTGAATAATAAATAGGGATTACCGACAGTTCATCCCCATAAGTGGAGTCATTTTCAGTGGCCTGTGATCAGCAGATTAGAAGCTGTAGGAGGCTATCACAAAGGCTAGGGGTCAGAACAAACCCTTTCATCAACCTCGATGGTTGGTGGAACTGCCGGAGTGGCATTCTCGGAAGATGCGGCCTCAGGGGACGCGGCCTCAGGAGCTGTAGCCCTGGGAGATGTTGTAGCTCTGGGAGGTGTAGCTCTGGGAGGTGTACTAGCCATTTCTCTCACGATGCGTAAAGTCCACTAACTGTCTCTGTACTTTACGCTTTGATCAGACAAGAGAGAAGAAGAGAGAATAGAGTAGAGAACCTCCAAAAGCCTCCCAAAGTGTTTACGGAAACCCAAGTAATTTCACTGCTGGGACTGGAGAGTAGGAGTATATGAGAGCAAAAGAAACCCGCAAAACCACTGAGCCAGAAGAAAAAAGAACATACGAGACTATATAGATCCCAGTAGACGCCCTACACTAGCAAATAACAAACCAATCGGTTTCCCGATTGGCTCTACTGATATCTACCGATGGGTTTAAAAAACATTGTTAACGTGATCTGCATGACCAGTAGAAAAACGAGAAGAAGGGATCCAGCGCGCTTGATCTAACTACCGACTTAGCAGCGATAGGGCACGCGGAAGGATGGTAGGGGATTCCGGCCGCGGCGTCTGGCTGCAAAGGTAAAGTCAAGGGTCAAGCACGTTCGTCCCATCTGGCGAGAACACGCTTCTGCGGCGCAGTTCGCTATCTGATGCATTAGCGGGGTGGAGCAGGATTCTTGTTTTGGTGGTGTACCATACTACTGCCACTTATAGTATCCTTCCAGCTCATATGAGGAGAAGTGGGAAACAGCAGGGGAGTGTACCTACGTCTTCGAAGGAAATGATCTGGCAATTTCGTCTATATACCAAGCTATCTTATTCATACTTGAGTCGCAGCATGTTGCGGAAAGAGGAAATCGGCCGACAAGGATTCAAGACGCCGTTGAACATGGCTTCAGAAAACAAGAAATATTGTTTCTTTCAGACCTCCTCACTTTCTTTTTTCTTTGATGGCCATAGAGATCTTCTTCCCCGGCTCTCGAATCGCACTACAGCCATTACCGCCGTGTGCCTAAACAATAGAATGAAGATTCTCATTGGTGATAAAGTAGCTCCCCAAGTCGTGGAGATGTGAACATACTACTCCGTAGTGACTGCCGTGGTTACATTTCGGCGCGTTTAGTAAAACGAGACGAACAAAGAGGGCCTTTGTCTCTTGAGCTGTGGAGTCGATTGTGGAGGATGCTATGGAGAAACCGTTGGCTCGAAGAGCAGCCTAGAGGAGTGGACTAGTATTGTGCAGAGCGGAGAGCCTCCAAACTTCAAAGCCCGAAGATGCAGCCTCCTAAAGACGGATAATGTCTCGGGATCGAGACCCTCGATACCGGTGCACGCAGCCGTCCAAGATCTGCAGGGCCGTGGGGCTTCTAGCCTGGTTTGTGCAGTGCTTCGTTGTGACAGATAGCTTATTGACTCGACAACATATCGGCGAAAAAAAGGGTCGTCGGGAGGAGACATGTACCCTAGTCAGGCCAAGATCGGTATGGCCAGCATCGTGTGATGGGCTCACATAGCTCGATTGAATAGAGGCCCCAAAGCTGGTGCTTGCATCTCAGACTAAGCCAATGTCAGCTTAAGCTCGCCCACGAAGTCCACCATATAAGAACAGCTGCAGCGACCCCTGGCTCTTCCGAAGCCACCTTCTACCATTGGAATAGGTGATGTTGTGTCAAGATGATCTGGATCTTCTCCATGACTCAAAAATATTCAGTCTCGATGGAATGCTACTGTTGGCTTGATCTAGAGCAATTAGTGTGTTCGGAAGTGGTGGCGTCGTCATCATCGTCGTCAAAAGTACCGGCAGCACTTTTAGGATGAAAGGATCCATGGAGGAAACGTGGACGCGCATCATTAGGATAATGTGCGCTTTGTTCATTGCCTTCAACATCGTTCCGAGAGAATGGTAAGAAGGTAAGGGTTATTCTTCACGAACAGAAGAAACTGCTTCAGCCCTGGCATTGCATGGCTCTAGAAGTCCAGGGATCACTATATCGGTCCCTGTCTCGAGGAAAGATACCTTCTGGGAATCTTCTTCGCCTTGTTAAATCGTTCTTAAAGATGGTGCGTGTCAGACCCCGCGTGGTAAGCGGCATCTCGGCACTGCATCAAGCCGCCAACTTTTAGTCGGCGCTTGCGCTCTCTTGTTGAAGCGATGTACCATATTAGCTGCCTAAGAAAGTGATTGTCTGCTCTGTACATTGTTGCGATCAAATCCATGTGATCATATCCCGAATAATAGGGCATTGGTTCGAGGCCGAGCATCTCCGCCCGCGTCTACAACTTCGATCATTGAGGTACAAGCGAAGATACCCGATAACGCCATACCATACCTAGGGCGTCCCCATTCATTAACTGCGCTAGAGAACGCTGTGTCCTGGGCCATACTCAGTGATAACGCTCAATGAAGGAAGCCCTAACACTCGCATGTAGTTCTGGGCTGGTATAGTAGCTCATTCGGGATACAATAAAGGGCCATTCTTTTAGGAAGGCCATCGGAAATACGAGGAGCGAAGATCCACCAGAACATACTATAATTTGTTGCCTAGAGAGTTCAAATCTCACCCAGAGCCACGACTCACAGAAGCGTGATAGCTAGTGTTCATACTAGAAGTAAGAGGAAGAGAGACCGCAAGCACAGAACCGGTGACACGCCACCAAATCATGATCAGAAAAAGTAGAAATTACAAACCCCGGAAAGATGGTAGAAGGAAGTACCGACAATCAAACCCAATGATAACGCCAAAGCTGCCGGCACGCGTCAGTTCAGCCAACGCTCTTAGCGAGAGATCGTCGATAACAGACCCCTACTGAACCGTAGAGAACATTCTGGTCGGGAAAAGAAGACGGGAAATTTCAGGGCAAGGTCATTACCCCGGACTGTTTGTCGTTCTGGTATTCTTGGTCGCTAGCGCAAAGGATGTCATACTCCTCGTCAGTGAGATAACCGTTATCACTGTCGTTGCCATCAAGGGTCAAATGCTCTACGTCCTCGAGAAGATCTTGCTCATCCGTGTTAGACAGGGACGGAGCTACCGGAGCAGCGGGGGCAGAGGGCATAGCTTCATGAGAACTCGTCACGGGAGATTCCTTATCGAGTCTTGGAAAGATCATGGCGCTCTCACGAAGTTCATCTTCTTCCCTAGAAACTTTCTCACGCTGCTCCCGCTTCATCTCACTAGTTTCTGCAGGTTCTACCGCAGCAGGTTGCGAGACTTCAGAGCTTACGCTCAGATCACACCAGAGTCTATGCCCGAAGGGAGTGCCATCAGGAAGCTTGAGACGCCAATAAGAGATAGCAGTGCCCTCACGACGAGGTGCTCTAAGTGTCACAGTGAAGTCAGCTGAAGACCCTGGCTTGACTTCCTCGGAGATCTGGTTGCTCTCCATGGCGTCCTTGATGGACCCGAGACTGGAGGGGGCATTGGTATCTAGGTTGAACATGGAGTCACCACCGACAAAGTGAACACTGCAGCCAGCAGGCCATGCGAGGGGCCCAGGGTTATGCAAAGTCCACGTTTGCTGCACAACTTGATTAGGTGCAACCTTGCTGCCGTCAGCAACCGTATCTCGAACAAACAAAGCGTTATATTCGGCATCTTCCAGTGAAGGCTCAGCAGCTGATGCAACGGTCTTTTCGTTGGTCGAATCCTCGGGTTCAGCCATTATGTCCTCGTGCTGGTCGGGGACACCGAGCTTATCCTCCGTTTTCAGTTCATCATGTGCCTCTGGAACATAGTGGCTACGATTGGAATCCACATTAGCAACGGGTACTGTCGGTTTGATGTCGTCACCCATTCTAAGAACGTTTCCACAAGCTCCATCATCACCAAAAGTACTGACGGAGACACTGCGGACAGGCGTCTTGAATTTAATCAAGGGATGGGTCCGGTTATGGTTGTTTGTTGGAAGCGCCTCGCAGGCGGCGCAGAAGTCTGTATCATGGCACACTGCACATTTGTAACGGACACCTGTAATATACGTTGCAGGCTTGTTCTTGCAAAGTGGGCCATCACAGAAAACGTAATGGACTTCCTGGCTTGTTGATGGCTCAGCAATTGCGCCGTATATAGGAACAAACCTGTGGCCAGGGTGGTTCGTAGGAGCTTCCTTGACACACTCCCAACAATAGTCCCAGTCCGGGCATGTCAGGCACTTATGGCGCACACCCAAAATGCGCTACGGGGATGTTAGCCGTATAATCACGAAGTATAGGACATAAATCTTACCTTATCACAACCATCACAGACAGCGGCGTGGGCATGCTGACGGCCAGGGCGGCAGCGGGCCACAACCAAACTCTTCAAGCAGAATTGCTGGTTACGAATCAGAGAGAACTCGTGAGCAGGATTGTGGCCGTGGGAATCCTTCAGGAGACATGTCAAGCAAAGATCATAATCCTCGCAATGTTCACAAGACACCATTTTAGCTTCATCAAATTCTGCGGTGGAGTCAGCAATCAGAAACTAAACTTATTGGATTTGGTGTCCAACCTTTGAAGCAAGCGTTGCAAGTACGGTCGTTCGTCTCTTGTAGTGTCTCCGACGAGGCGAGGATAGACTCGGTCGACTTCGAAGTAGGCTCTGGGACCAAAGCCGGGACAGGCTCGGTGTTCTTTTCCGTTTTCTCCGCTTCAACCTCAGCCTTGCGAGGGGCGATGGTCTCTGTCGTGCTGTTGGTCACGGTACCATCCTTGACAAAGCGCTTAATCAACCAATGATCATCCCCATTGCAAGAAACGCCTGCATCGACGCACTGCTGGCATAGATCGTAATCGCCATCATCACAAATACTGCAATGGTAGTGTTCGTTGGGAATGGACTGGCCACAGTTGTTGCAATCGATACAGAAAGCACCATTGGCGGAATTGTGGGAGGGCACTAGCACAGGATGGCTTCGCGTGTCCTGTCCAAGAGTAAAGACCCGGTAGCGAAACTGCGGCTGATCGGAGCCTTTATTGAATAACTCTGCAGAGGGACTGCTGATAAGGGTCTCGCTCTTATTTAGGTCGTCTGTAGTCGCAGGAAGAAATCTCAGGTTCGGTGCCGCTGTAGGCAGAATCTCAGACTTCACCTGGGAACTCAGGTCTGGAACCGAAGGGACATTATCGGTGTCTTTCTGCTGCGCAGGGCTGCTTAACTCGGTGTTCTGGGGTGTGACAGCTGCTGCTTCTGGCACATTGGAAACGACGGCTTTAATACGGAGCTTGAGTTTAGCTTTAGCAGCGCGGTAGAGCTGCTTATAGACCGCAGGATCCTCGCTATCGAGACGGACATAACACATGGCACTATCGGAATAGCGTTCAAAATCAACGGGCACATCCGAGGGGATGGAGAGAAGTTCACGCAGCTATCGAGTCGAATATGTTAGTAACTCAGTATAGTGCTAGCTATGAGTAACGTACCTTCTGCGGGAACACGCGAGCTCCGAGGTCTCTCAAAGGAATCTTAAAACGCCTGCTAGTGTAATTATAGATGACTTTGACCGTAATCAGAGTATCCGGTCCCACCGGGATCGATGTAGGCAAGGGTGCAGCCATATTGTGAATCGTGGTTAATGTTGTGCAGTATGTTGCGGACGGCGGTGTACAGCTCCTTATAGATAAGGGTGCTTCACCAGATAAGGTGGAGAAGGATCCACGCGACAGGAGCACTCCGGACTAGCCGGAGACCAGGGACTAAGCAACAGAAATATCAGGACGTAGATGAAGCAAAAAGAGAAGATGGCAAAGCTGATGAAAAGCAGAGGATGGAGGGAGAAAGGATGAGGGGACGATGAGGTAGGAGAGTGAGGTCTGGTAGGTTACTGCTGCGTATTATAAGGACTAGGCAGCGCCCATGGGAGACAGTGACCGCCTTCCGCGTTCGGCGCATCGTTCCGTGGCGAATTGCAGAAAGGACGGAGTAAGCCGTCAGCTTGACTTTCAATTCTTCACATATAGACCTCAGTAGTGCTGTCTACAATGGGAATTTACAGTCTAGTTGCTGATGAATCTGCTGGTAGCTGCATTTTTTGCAGTGATTTGAGACATAGATCACAAAATCACCACTGATGACAATGACAACTGCCTAACACGCCCGTCTACGGTACAGTCCGACATTCTATTCTACTCCTGAAACTCACGTTTAAGTTTTGAACACCAGAAGAAAACTTTGTGCTCGAGGCTGCCGAACTGGCTATCATTACTACGTCACAAATGCATGAGAGGCATGAATGACTTTTTATTCACCTTCACTCCGCAAGTGCTCAAAGTGCACGGACTCAGTGCATCCAGTACTAAAACAACAATTGGGGAGACCAGAAAATAACCCCGTTGCAGGATGGAGTAGAGGGGAAGAGATAGTCCATCAAGAACCCATTGGAAAACAGGGTGACGGGATCAAAGAAAGGAAGAAAAACGGGACAACACAAGATCTCATCATTACCGAAGTAGAGTGATGCTCAGTTGCCTACACACAATACTCGCCCAGACAAAGCAAGAAAGCAAGCGCTGAAATGTATAAAACATGACGTGACAAGGATAAATAGGCATAAGAAAAGGTGATAAGCGCAGCCCGGCAACTAGACGCAATATAAGGAGGCGGAATCTAACAGCCGGATCCCCCACAGCTTCAGAACGAGAATGGCATAAAAGATGTGGCAAGTTATAGGACCTGCACGAAGGGGAGAATGCCCACAAAACGGGGCAGAATGTAAATATGATCGTCGTCAATCCTGACTTATTGCGGGGGATAGTATACACCAGGTGGTGGTTGAGGATAGTAGTACGGAGCAGTCGGAGGTGTCATCATCCCACCCATACCAACGACGCCTCCAGGACCCGACGCAGGTGCAGGTACGGCATAGGGAGGGTTGGAGTACATCTGCGTCGTATCGTAGAAGTACACCGTACCTCCCGCCTCGTGTGCAACTGTCCCGGATGGTGCAGGCTGCTGGTCATTCGTGGAGACGTATGGAACCTGCTGCCCAGGCACAAAACCAGGTGCAGCGCCTGCAGGGCCAACTGGAGCGTTGAAAGGAGGATACTCTGCGTTGGGAGGTGGGTAGAAGACGGTACCCGGCTGATAGGCAGCAGGATAATATGGCTGGGATTGTTGAAAGCCATACGGCTGGAAGGGTACTGCGTGAATGGCGCGCTCGGGGATTTGCGAGAGGGGAGTGCCTGAGGCTTGACTAGGATGGGAAGTATGTCGGCTATGAGGGGTGAAACCAGACGCATCTGCTCCGTAAAGACCACCACTCACAGGTAACGGGACCTGTTGATGGAACGGCTGCTCTTTCTGCGGCTGAGGAGGGTTGAATGGGAAGCTCGCCGGGCTTTCGATATCAGCCACAGAGACAGTCTTCTGCGGACGAGGCTGGTGCATGGGAATTGGCGCCGGGCGACTCTCACGGTAAGCAGGATTCGTATGCTGAACATATGGTGGAGGCGGGACCGCGCCAGGAGCGGCGTTTGTGATGCTTGGAGATGGGAAGACAGCAGGAGGCCGAGTTGGCGGTAGGCGAACGACAGGTTTCCCATTCTCAGTCGTGACTACGGTTTGTCTCGATCGGACTGAACCGGCTGGGGAGTGCACACCTTCCCGGGACGCTGCTCGACCAAGAGACGATCTTCGACTCATAGACATACCGTGACTCGGTGAATAAGCTCCGTAGAAGCTAGATCTCTGTCCAGTATGGAAGCCACCACGCCCCCGCCCACGGAAGGCCTGCTGGTTAGGTCGAAGAGCGCGAGGAATGAAGATGAACGATCTCTCTGTGGCAGGGAAAATGTACCTGGGCGGCTGCCCAGGCACTGATATACGAACTGGTTTGTCTCGGCGCAGAGGTGGCCGGTGCTGGGGAAGACGGGTGTGTTGTCTCTTCTGAACAGGAGAACACTGAACAGGGCTTTCCATCCCAGGTAGAAATACTACCGCAGGCACGTTTCCAATGAGGACGGTGCTCGAGAAGGACCTATTCGGCGGGGACGACCTGGGAGCGGTAGGCACAGGTCTGGATGCATTGTGCATGTCATGGTTTTGCGCTGCGAGATGGGCTCTAGGAGCTTGGGGTGCGTCCGTAGCCACAGTCTCATGTAGATCGTGAGTCCATTGCCCTTCGCTACGATCCGGATTCGGCGGACGTCTGAAGAGTGTAAGTAACCTAGTCAAGGCAATAAGCAAGCAGAAGAGCAGAACTTATCAACTTACCTCCCGATGTTTCCATCCACGATAAGGCCGTAAGGTCTTGACTTTGACTTGTTGGACGGCCTATAACCATTCGTGCTTGACTCCGTCGAACGTTTACCATGAGAGAACCCGCCGGACGTCGACGTTGCCCGGCTATCACCACGGTCCTTATTCTGATCCTGATCCCGACGTCTCCTCTCCCCAAAGCTCCCAGATCGAGGTTCCGTAGGTGGTGCTGAAGGAGTTCGAGATACCTGGGTGTCACGTTCCTTCGCATCATCCAACTGTTTCTCCGTCGCCTTACTCGCACCGTGCGAGATCTTCATACCGTTCAACATAGCCTCCGTATCCGACAGAGTAGACGCAGCTTGCGGCTTCCCCGATGAGCCGGCCTTCTCTTCCAGCTGCACATCCTTCGTCTCCGAGGCACGACCATTTCTCTTATTCGGGTTCGCCTGCGGCGATCCCGGCGTCTCATCGTCACTCACATCACTGCCCTCTCCATCTGCATCATCATCATCTTGGTTGCTGACTATAGAAGTTTCGCTCATAGAGTCATCTTCTACCAATCCGTCCGTTGAGCCTTCATCCTCTCCTTCGTCTTGCCGTCTTCTTCGACTGGCGCCAATTTGTCGACGGTGGGGAGCCATCTAATCGATGGATATGGTAGCGAAAACAATAAGTACGGACGAGGATGTGCTCAGACGGTGCGTAAAACGAACAAGGGCGGAGGCGCCCAGCGGTTGAGAGGCTGCGAAAAGTCAGGTGTAGATGGACAGAGAGGGCGGATGGAGGAATGAGTGTGGTCCTCGAAGAAACAAGTCTGGCGGACCAACGAGTTTCTTTGACTGATCAGTGCAAGCAAGTACAGCCGTATGATCCGATCCTGCAGTTGCACGCTGCGTTCGACGTTGGATGCGGCGAATGGACGTTGAAGATTCCGGTATGATTCAAGAGTTGGAGCATCAGCCATGACATCCATCTCTCAACACGCCCGAAATGTGAATCTGCCCGATCGGGTTTAGCGCCCATCACTTCCCCAGCTCACCTGCAGGGCAAGCTCCCCGAAGTCTGGCCGTCCAGACCCGGAGCTTACACGAGGGACCAGCAGCTGGGAAACACTTATAAAGGGAGCTAGATCATGAGTATAGGGCGAGTTATAACTAGCCAATAACTAGAATGGGATATAGTCTAAATTTCTTAAGCTTTCTCGCGGCCGTGCTCTTCATCTCGTACATTTTAACTCTTCTAGGTACGGAGCATCTACCCAAGTAGGTAGGTAGCTATCCCGGGTACGCTAGTAAATGATTTTCGCAGTGAGGGCAGCCTCTGACTATGTATTCTGCTCACAGGAAATATATAGACACTGTTATAGCACCTGCGCCTGGTATAACCACTATACATATGCCACTATATACATGAAATAAGAACACCCCAAGGGCAGGAACAGCAGGAAGGATAACAACACTTTTAAAAATTGTCCAGTACGGCATCTCATATAATCAAATATGGTATCGATCTGGTTTCCCATCAACCAATTCTCCATCCTAGATTTCTTTTTCATTGTATAAACATAGACGAGTTAGTACTCGAGAGTCTGAGTTGCTGAGTATCCACCTTGAACGACGCTTAGAGACCTTGTGGAAATGCTTTCGATATGCAAAATGTGGTCTTTGAGAGAGCCATGCCAGCGTCCCCAAAGTCAACATGACGACCGCAGTCAGATTGTTGGAAGCGTGCTGCTTCCTCAATCAAAGGTAGTTTTCTTTCCTTGGGACTCGACAATCGCGCCACTCAGCCTCTGCACAGTCTCTTTGGAATAGCGGGAGGTATCATGATTGTCTCCCTTGGATTTCATAGGACGTTTCTTATAACTGGGTCTCGTATCGTTGCCGGGAGCTGTTACCTCCCCGTACTGTTCGACAGCGCCATCCTTCTTGCCCTCTTTTCCAAAGCGCTTTTTATACCTCGTAGCCGGGTCCTCCGCGAATTCTGTCCTTAGGTGTCGACCAAGCAGTCTGTTAACCCATACTTTCCGGAACTTCGGTTTCTTCGCCTTGGATCGAGCACCGGAGCTTTCACCATCGTCTTCAATGTCTTCTTCATCATCTTCTGGGATGTTGACGGAACCGCGCACCGCTGCTGTCGAGGCTTCGATATCCTCGAACTCCACCCAGCCATAACCCTTGCACTTTCCACTATCTTCAAAAGTTGCCAAGTGCACGTTTGTAACGGTACCGCACTTTCCAAAGTGCTCTTCGATGATCTCCTTTGTGGCGTCAAAGCCCAGGTTACCAACGAAGATTCGCCTCGAAGGCTGCTTTCCAGAGTCACCCGTCCCTTCAGGGGCTTGCTGATGCTTCTCTGGCCGACCCTTGAAATCATGTGCATCTTTAATCAAAACAGGACGTCCTGTTAGGAGCTGCTCACTGAGCGCGATGGCCTCTTTCACAGCCTTCTGGTTTGAGAAATCGACATAAGCGAACCCTCTGTTCTGAGGCTTTCCGTACTTCTCGGGCCCATTTGGAAGATGTAGTCGCGTAATTGTGCTGTCAGGAAAGGTGCAATTGCTTATGAGGAACTTGCGAAGATCATCTTTCGTGACGGAGAATGCAAGGTTTCCGATCCAGACGCCGTACGACGAGCGCTTGGAATCCTGATCGGCGGCTTTCTGAGGGGCTTCGGAATGCTCTGATGTAGGGTCCGTTGCGGATTTATCGTCAGTGGAAGTGCCCTTCTTTTTCGCTTTCCGCAGAGCCTTCTTGGATGGAGGTTCTGGTGCAGAGACATCTATCTCGAGTTCGGGCACATCCTGCAACTTCCGCTTCTTCTCTTTGCCCTCTCCCAGACCAGCCATTTCGAATAGGGTCAGGAGTATATTTCACTAGAAACAATAGTGAGCAAAAAGTATATTTTTCTCCCCTTTATTGAAACGAGTAAGGATAAAATGTGCTAGTGAATAATTTTCTGAATGGCATCGGCCGCAGTCTTCCCAGTGAAATTTTTACGGCGGTCTAAACCACCTGCAGGCGCAAATCTCGAATCCGCTGAGCGGCTCCCTTGGATTCCATTCTTGGCTAGACCAAGGACCGCGATCCTTTCTGGACCCTGACGTGCCGTGAACTGGAGAGCTGAACGTAACTTCTTCATCTCCAGTTTCGCGCTTTTCCTCGACTCTCCCACCTACACTTTACAGCGTTTGCGCATCTCACCAGCCATGTCTCGAGAACATGGTGGGCCGTCAACGAGCGACAGCTTGCCTGATGCGCAACCAGCTGCAGCCCCTACAAAGCAGACATACAAATCGTTCAAGTAAGAACATCCAGAGACGGCAGTAACACATTGTCTGACTTGTCTAACTCGTCCTAAAGGAAGAAGTATGCGAAGCTCAAGGTCAACTTTGAACTGGGCATGAGGGAGAGCGAAGCACTCTTTCGCGAACAAATGCGCATCCAGGATCTCTCCAACAGAATACGAGAACAGAATGAGTATGTTTGATTTTCCTTCTTGGATTCGCGCGAGCCACTGAATTGACATTCCTGGCAGCCAACTTCTAGAAGTCCTCCTCGAGTTCAATGAAAGTCTCCACGTGCCTGCTCATCTACGCTACGAACTAAACGTTCTGGGCGAGTCCCCTCCATTGAGTCCTGTGGACGAGGAAGCCCAGCCACCGCCGTCCTACGATGCGGCAACTGCAAAAGCGACTTTACATGAAGCGCGCAATGAGTTGACCTCTGGCGAAATCACCGCTGACACTTATCGTCGGTTGGAAGATGCTATCAAGCGGAGTAAGGCATTCGAGCCGGAACATAAATACTCGTCTTTGTTGCAGGTCCCACATACAACCGCAGAACAATCTTCTCCACATGAGGCCGACTATGATAACCTGGGGTATCTCACTCCGGAACACGAGGCCGAATATTTCTTGATGGTGGATGCACGGTTGGGCGACGCGCAGGCCGCTGAGCAGCTGAGTCGTGCTCCAGAGAAACCATCGCTTGCGGAAAGGGAAAGAGAGGCGGCGCTTCGCAACCCTGTGTCGGTTTACAATTGGCTACGCAGAAATCAACCACAGGTGTTTCTGCAGGACAATGAGATCGCATCTGAGAAATCTGTCTCCAAACCGGCCAATGCGCGGGCCTCCAAGCGAGCTTCGACCCAGACCAAGAAAGAAGAGGATGTGTATGATGAGGATGGTATTCTTGTGGATTCCACGCCCGCACCCGGGAGCAGCAGAGGCAAACGGAAGCGTGACGATGATGCAGGATACCGCCCTAAAGGCGGCAACAGTGGCCGTGGGGGTCGCAAGAAAAAGGAGGATGGCTCCTACGGTGGAAGACGTACCTCGAAGAGGTCATCTGGTGTGGGTGCTTAGCACTACCGGTCAATTGTACTATCTGTATCTTTCCCAACTTGTGTTATTATGAATGTCTCTTTAAATTCGGGGCAGAAAACGGTTTATCGGGCTGGAGGTGCATCCAGCCAAAGAGGGATATTCTATTATATTTACTGCATACAAATTTGTTTCATCCAACCCAGGTTGCCTTGCTAATCGACGAGGGCGTCGATGTTTGGCGAGATGAAACAAACATAAAATTCATTTCCAGATTTATGGCCCGTGCTAGTAACCTAAACATGTCCACAAGTACAAATACTCCTGCCTCCTTTAAGCACAGTATAGATTATGCCTTTATGCATGTTCTACGGCCTTGTCTGCATTATTTGCATGCAGCAAACCGTTTGTAAACCGGCTATCCAGTCATTCTCCAGGAATAGGTATAGTCATGGCTTGCAACCATATCCTAAGAGCAACTTAACTGGATTTAAAAACCACTATCCATTCTAAATATATCTGAATATCCATTCGTTACGCTGCTAAGCTATCTAGAGTTCAAATGTTCTTGGCGCTGCTCTGGAATATGGTATTTACGCACAGACCATATCCGATCCAAGACCTACTTTCTTTTTATCGAAGATCCCCGCTAAGGTTCATCGATTTCACTTATGAAGAACAACTTACGCAGCGCCCATTGACTTGTTGCAGGCCTCCACCCTAAAAAAGTTTTTCTTGGTATATTAATTATCGCGAATAAGTCTTTGATATGGCCATCACCATTTTGCCCCCTGCTCCGGCAGAGCCTCAGGTCCAACCGCAGTACGAGGAGTCGGATTCAGAAGATGAAGTCATGGAATCGAGTGATATCGCACGCCCTAGCAAGCGGCTACGGCTACTGGAAAAGGGCTCAGAGGTTGTTACACCAGGAGAGATTGTCACGGATGATCCGCAGTGGATGAGGTTGGTGTCCCTTCTGTCCAGTTACTTTTTCGAGCGCGGTGCAGCGCTTCCGCTGAAGAATAAGAATACTTCGTACATGTGAACACCGACACTGACAAACATTGAAGAGGACACGGCACGTACACGACTCCCCTTTCGAGTTCCATCATTGCCACAGTTGCCGGTACAGTTCAGAAAACCAACAAACTCCTCTCCGTCACATCACTACGGGCGCGCTACACACCTGAGATCGGAGATCTCGTGGTCGGTCGAATTGTCGAAGTCCAGTCGCGACGATGGAAGGTCGATATCGCTGCACCTCTCCTTGCCCAGCTGCCGCTTTCAGCTATCAACTTGCCCGGTGGTATTCTGCGACGACGTACCAGTGCAGATGAACTACAGATGAGAACGTTCTTCAGTGAGGGAGATCTCGTCGTTGCTGAGGTTCAGAGCGTACATTCTGACGGAGGAGCGTCGTTGCATACGCGGTCGTTGAAGTATGGAAAGCTAAGGAATGGTATTTTTCTTGCGGTCACAGGGACCGGTGGGAGTGGCTCATCAGGTTTCACTTCAAAGGGAGGGGCTGGTTCTGCGGCGGGAAAAGCAGCGGGAGGCGTTGTCCGTTCACGAAGACAGGTCTGGACTATTACCACGGCTAATGGAGGCGGCGAGGTGGATGTGATCCTGGGCGTGAATGGATATATCTGGATCTCGAAACATGCAGAGGGCACTGAGGCAGCTTCATCAACGACGGAAAGCGTGTCGATCACTAAGATGGAAGAGATGGTTTCCAGCTCCATCTACTCGAGTCAGAATGACGAGATCGCAGCGCAGACGAGACGGGAGATCGCCAGACTTGCACAATGTATCTGTGTGCTGGTTGAGGCAGGAATCAGGGTCGACGAAGATACCGTCATGCGCGCATACGAAGCTAGTCTGCAAGTTGACTTGGAGATGGTCGATGATGATGCTGACGAGGGAAGTGCCTACCTCGGCGGCGAGAAGGCTAGGAGGCTGGTGGAGATTGTCTCACAATAATCTATCTTCTAGCATGAATTATGTATTATATTGGGACCTATCGCGATACCCAGAGAATGAGCAAAAGACGATATTTTCTAGATACCTTTAGGATTAAGGGAACATCAGGAGCGCAACTTCATAAGCAACGTAGAAATGGCTAGTGGAATATCAAATAAATAAAACTATTTCATTATTTCCTTCAACTACGCGAAACGTCGTCTGTTCATGCAGTTCTCCAGAAATCCAGCTCGACCTGTTTGCCCTGTTTGTTCACCCGAGTATCAGAAATCAAATCATATCGAGCCAGCGAGCAATTAATCTGTTCAACATAACTTCCTTACTCGCGCGATCTCTTCAGTTCTCCAAGGGTCCTTTCTTCCTTAATTAATACTGTATAACTACAATGCTATTTCATTGATTTCTTTTTTGTTTATTTCTACTCTACCCACGGCATCTCGCCGCCATGTCGGCACGCTCCTGTCTTTCCTCCGCATTATCATCCAGTCTGCGCCAACGATGCCATTCTGGACGAAAAGCCCATTCCAATCTCACAATCGCCTCCAGCTTGATGCCAGACCGACATGCTCTGTTCATATCATGGAGTAATATCCCAACAAGACACTACGCCTCGCCCGCGAACGAGAAACAAAGCGTCCAGCGATCCTCGCAACCAGCACAAAAATCCGTACCAGCAACAACATCCTCAACATCCTCCTCCTCTTCCTCCTCAGAAGTAAACCCACCGCTAAGCACACTCCCTATGAAACTCGACGTCCCCGCTCCCGCCGCATCTGACGCGACGCCTATCGACCAACTCAAGCGCTACATCGCGCTCGGCCGAGCGTACTATTCATTCTATAAATCGGGCCTCAAGAACGTCTACCACAACTACAAGGCATCCATGCCCTTACGGCGCTCGCTCGGTCTACCGACTTACCTCCCCAGCTCATACCCGCCGGCGACGCGCGCTTCTTCCTCGACGGACAAGACGCATTCGTTCTTCTCCGCCGTGCGAGGACTCGGGTTGAATCGCGCGGATGTCCAGCTCGTGCGTCGCGCCGCGTATGATGTCCGCCGGATGATTCCGTTTACGCTGATTCTGATCATATGCGGGGAGATGACGCCGTTTATTGTTCTTGCGCTGGGTAATGCGGTTACGCCCGCGACGTGTCGAGTGCCGAGACAGGTTGAGAAGGAGAGACAGGCGAAGCTGGAGCGGAAGAGGGCGGCGATTGCGGCGCATCAGGCCGCCGTGCAAGGATCCATGGCGCCTGTGGCGGTGGGATCGCAGGAGGAATTGGCGATTCTGGCGGACAAGTATGCGGATGTGGAGTTTGCGAATGCGGCGGCGGTGGAGGAGGTGTTGAGGGCGTGTGCGGTGTTTGGGCTCGCAAAGAAGCATACGCGGCCGTCGGCGCTGGTGCCGGTGGTGTATCGGCCGCGGTTGAGACGATGGGCGCAGTACCTGGAGCTGGATGATCGGTTGATCCAGCAGGGTGGTGGTGTCAAGGCGATGAGTGTGGATGAAGTTAGGATCGCGGTGGAGGAGCGAGGCGGAGTCGGTGCGGGAGGTGAAGGGCGGAATGATTGGAAAGCGGAGATGGAGGAGCGGAAGTGGTTGGAGAGATGGTTTGAGCGGAGACGTGTGCTTTGAACTGAAGGATATATGATATCTTGACGTACTGGGACCGATCTGCATCATAGAAGAGCGCAAAGATAGAAGCCATGGATCATATTCATGGTTTTATGTACAGTATGCATTGATGTAAAATAAATCGGTAGACAGACAGATCCATTCTATCTAAGAGATAAACAGAAAAGATTTTTGAAGGTGTACTTCTATTCTAACTGATTCAGTCATGTCCTCTCAAGAGACCCGTATTGTTGAACAGAGAACTGAGAGGATAGGTGACAGAGTCCAAGAAAGGCACCCTCCCAGAATTCACTCGACCCTACATAACCACAACAAAGGCTCCCCTAACAACACAGGGAGCCCAGGTGGCTCAGTGGTAGAGGTGGGATCTCTGATCTCCCCCCTGCCTGAAGACCACAAAGGGCTCCCTGTTCGATCCCCGGAGCGCGCCGATGGTTGAGGAATAAAGAATTCGATATAAAATCGAATTTTCCTCTCTATGACCAGAGGTTCCTTCCCAGGGGATCTGAAAGTAAAACCCTGCCCGCCAAAAGCAAGGTGGGGTTTTCCTTGCACCTTCATAGCTCTCTGAGATAAAGGAGAGAGATGAAGGTGCGAGTTTTTTTGGGCCTCATGGTGTTGTTGTTGGGTTTCCCTTTTAGGAAAGTCTGATGATATCTAGATGCAAGTGTTCCACGTTCATGGATTGTATCCAAATTTCTCACGGGATTTCCATATTTGACCATGGCTTTGACGATTTCCTTTCTGGAGACACTGCGAGTAGATGGTCGTGTGATATGGATACCGTCTGACTGGAAAATGTATTGTCGATGACATCTTGCAAGGGATACTGTGATCGCTGAATGTTCAGCCAAGTCTCTGCCCGTCACACTATTGTGACAGGTCGCCGAGGCTAAACCGTAGGCCATAGCCCAGTATCCAACGCCTTTGGTATAGCCATCCATCTAACTTCGAAATATGCTTGGTCGTCTAGATTGTGTCTCAACCAGCTTTTTGAGACTGGCCATCCTGGATTGACTCGTTCTGGCCGTTTTCCCCGGGTCGAATTGTCGCGGATGTTTCCAATTCAGAGGAAGGGCCCTTTTGTGCTTTCTGCATCGACGCAGAGCTCTTCTCTAGATCTGACGCACACTTCCCATTAGGAGAATCCTGCACTTCCTGCTTCAAGCCACCATGCTGTTTCTCATCTGGTGACCTTTTCGACAATGCCGGACGAAAGACATCCGGACTCGGCTTATTGTAAGCAACCTTTCGGAAAATACTCGCGCGGTTAGAGGCTCGGTGAATCCGCAGGGTCTTTTCGAGACTGTCTGGAAGAATTCGGCCTTCCTTGTCGGTGGTGGTCGAGGGAACGCGTATGCTCTCCAGAGCTCTCTCTGAGCGGGAGCGCGTCAATTGCGGGGAGAGACGTGAATAATATCGCCGGAGAGTGTACATCTTCGTGACTCGGGTGCAGGGTAGCCAAAGGTGGTCGGAGGAGTCCTCGTAAGGGAGATTGGCGAGCTGCAGGAAGGGGAAAGAATGAACAGAATCCGGTTTTCAGAGAGAATATCCAGATGCGAGGGTGGGTCAGTCAGCGGAGGCAGTAACTAGTAGCAGCAGACTAATCGGTCAGAAAAATCCTCGTAGAGAGCAGAGTGCAGTTGTAGGCCACTCCGCACCTGTAGCTGTATCCTCTTTGGGACTGATCGAGGCCGACAAGCGATTTTCAGTGATAAGATGGACCGATGGCCGATAAGATCTCCGTGCACGTGAGCCCTCTGTATCTGGCAGGCGGTGTCTCCATAGCCCTAGGGCGCGGCCAGATCACCGAGAAAGGATCCAGTGCGCCATTCGTATATTTGAGAATGCGAGAGTTGAGAATATCCCTCATACCGGACGATTACTTATTACTCCGTAGATATGCCATAGGCGGAGTACTCCGTAGCATCTGTTATTTGGTGCTGAGTTGGTGGCATCGTCGAACGAGGGGAATTATATGATCGAGATGCTCGTATGATCTACCATACTGAACGAAACATGAGTCGGGGTATCACATGCGGGCCAATCAGGAGTGGAATAATCTGTTCGTTATACCCCAATTATGGTATGCCATATTAATAGCCATAATAGTTAATATAGTGTTCACTAACCAGCTACTATTGTTTTCTCTTGTTTCTCGCTTATTCTTCGATCTGCCTAGGCTCTGCCCGCTATTTACTAGTATCAAGTACTTCGTCTAGACCGCTCCGTACCCCTATCTGTTACTCCATACTACTCCTTTCCGATTAAGAATGGAATCAGGGGCTAGCGGGAAGACTAGTTAGTGCTCGATCGTGCGCATCCGCAACAAGCTTCACGTTCATGGAGCCATCCACGGTCCTGACAGCTGCGGCGCGATGGTTCCGTGCCCTTCGCCGCCATTCCGTCACTTTCTCGTGCGAGCTGATGTGCTGGCAGAGAGGGAGAGAGAGTCGATCGGGAGGGGTATTCTCGTGCAGGACCGGGAGAGGAAGAGAGGAGAGAAGAATGAAACATGTAACTCCGTATGGCAGGAAGACGATTAAGTTAAGCTAGAGAATAAGAATCGCCAGAAAAGCCAGAAAAGCCAGAAAAGGCCGGGATAAAAGGCCAGGAACGTCAGATCGAGCCACTTTTTGCCTGCGAACTGGCTCATGACGTACATGGTGGGGGTTTTTGGCCAAAAAACCTTGAATTGAAGATCCTGAAATATTAAATATTATTATTATTACTGACTGACTGACTGATGAGTGAATGGAGATTCATATATGAGATAAATCATTAGCCAGAGAGAGCTGATCTGATACGCTTTCCCTTTTGTCTGTCAGTCTGTCCGTAACTAACTATCTTCTGTTATCACTGCGCCCTCACTCGTCGATCGACTAGCATTCCTCGAGGCGAGTCTGGCCCTTTGACCGTCTCCGCCCGGATCACTCTAAGCAATTACCAGGTAAGACTCTAGAGCCCAAGCCCCTCCACGCCAGCCCAGGACGAACTAACAGATCTCGCTCCCCCTTCTAGAAGCGACCAGCACGGCTAGGACACTGCTCCAACTCGGTCGTCGTCCTCGTGGTTATTATATCCAGCGTCTGGTCCTTGGCAGCTTCACCGCTGGCTGTTCTGTTGTTCTGTCCGGTTTTCTCATCGTCTCTCTGTCTCTGTTCAAACTTGAGCCCCTCCCGACGATCTATCGCCAGCCCATCCGGCTTTCTGCCTCGCTCGACTGAATCCATCTGTGCTGGCCAGTCCGACATTGCGATCCCAGTGACATTCCTGGCACGATCTGGTCCTTCGTGATCTCCTACGGTTCCTGGTGCTCTTGACTGCGACCTCCATGGCTGTTGCGTTTCTCAATTAGAGAACCTGTACCTGATCGATCGATTGCGACCGTCCCGCTCGTGCTCGTGCAAGGTAACTGAACCACCAACTGATTAACCACCGTACCTCTGGTCCCGGCCTCGCCATTCAGCGTTACATCATTTCCAAATGGCCACCTGCTGACTTTGTCCTTCTCGTCTACAGCCATTGACTCCTAGATTCCCCATATCGCACCGCCCAGCCATGGCATCTCCCGCAGAGAGCCCTGGCAGGCTGCCTGAGGGGCAGCCCGATCCCGTTATCGTGGGACCTGGCCTGAAGACGCTGGGAGAGGATGCCTACCGCAAGGCTTCGATCGCAACTCCAAGCATGAGCGTTGATAAGATAGATCAAGTGACCAGCGACGCTCCCTCGTATTTTGACAAGACCCAGAGCAGCAAAGACTCCGCCGCTAAATCGCCATCCTCTCCCTCAGAAGCCGTCGAGGGAGCCAGATCCGGTCCAGAGCTCCTGCGACGGTTGAGCCTCGTCGGAGAGACTGCACCCAAGTCTCCTGGAACAGACCTGCGAGGAGCCCATCCGGGGCTGAAGCTGACGGGGAGGATCATCAATGCGGCCTTCTGCATTCCATACAAACTGGGCCTGCGGTCCGGTGCAGACTGGGTATGACTTCATTCTCTCTGGTCTGTTTCTTATCTCGCCGCTGATTGTCTCTCAAGGATCTCAAACAACGGCCCGGAACGTTGTCTCTGTTCGATTCATTCGCGCATCTCGCATCGTCCGACTCCACGTGGTCCCATACGCTGGTCGGCTGGACCGGTGAGGTCGAACCAGTGCCCGATGGAAGGACGCCTCTGCAGCCTCTCTCAGTCAATATCGACGGAAACCTCCCTGCTGCTGCCAACGGAGTCCGTCCCACACTCAACAAGGCTGCCGCGCCCATTCCAGTGGATGCTAGTCAGAAGCCTCCGGCCAACCCGCTGGTGGAGGGTATTACCGTGACGAAAGCAGACCGCGAGCGTCTCGAAAACCAGCTGCAAGAAAGCCGGTACGGAACGATCCTTCCGGTCTGGCTGTTCGATGAATCGGAAGAGCCGCAAGACGACATCCTCCTGAAGGATCAGGGCCGATGGAGGCGCTATGCGGAGCGTGAGCTCTACCCTCTCCTACACTACAAGCAGAATGGCCCAACCGATGGCAGGTCAGAGCGCAAATGGTGGGCAGACTATGTCCGGCTGAATCGACTGTTTGCGGATCGCATCGTGAGCGCATATCAGCCGGGCGACATCGTCTGGGTCCATGATTACCATCTATTCTTGCTGCCCGGTATGTTGAGGCAGCGGATTCCGAATATCTACGTTGGCTTCTTCCTGCACGCTCCTTTCCCCAGCAGTGAGTACATGCGCTGCCTGGCCAAGCGCAAGGAAGTCCTGACGGGCGTCCTTGGTTCCAACATGATCGGTTTCCAGACCTTTTCTTACTCGAGGCACTTTTCCTCGTGCTGCACACGGGTATTGGGCTTTGACTCTAATTCTGCTGGAGTCGATGCCTATGGTGCGCATGTCGCTGTTGATGTATTCCCCATCGGAATTGATGTGCAGAATGTCCAGAAGGTTGCTTTCGGTAGCCCCGAGATCGAGGACGCAGTAGCTGGTATCCGGCAACTATATGCGGGCAAGAAGATTATTGTCGGTCGTGACCGGCTGGACAGTGTTCGTGGAGTGGCCCAGAAGCTACAGGCGTTCGAGACGTTCCTGGAGCGGTATCCCGAGTGGCGGGACAAGGTTGTCTTGATCCAGGTGACCACTCCGACGAGTCTGGAGGAGGAGAAGGAAGACGCAGACACCAAGGTTGCCAGTCAAATATCCAATCTTGTGTCCACGATCAACGGCCGTTTTGGCTCGCTCAGCTTCTCGCCTGTTCAGTACTATCCGCAGTACCTCTCCAAGGTGGAATACTTTGCCCTGTTGCGAGTGGCCGACGTGGGCCTGATCACCACCGTTCGAGACGGCATGAACTCAACCAGTCTGGAGTATGTGGTGTGCCAGCAGAACAACCACAGCCCCCTGATCCTGTCCGAGTTCTCCGGAACCGCAGGCTCCCTGCCCAGTGCAATCCACATCAACCCGTGGGACCAAGGGGGAGTGGCAGCCGCCATCAATCAGGCGCTCACCATGTCCCCCAAGCAGAGACTGGAACAGCACACGAAGCTCTACAAGCACGTCGCGTCGAATAACATTGCAGCCTGGTCCACGCAGTACCTGCACCGCCTCCTAACCAACCTGTCTTCCTTCGACCAGTCGATAGCTACTCCCGCCTTGGACAGGGCGAAGTTGCTCAAGCAGTACCGCATTGCCCGGAAGAGACTGTTCATGTTCGACT
This sequence comes from Paecilomyces sp. PK2413, assembly GCA_023624055.1. Lineage (NCBI taxonomy): Eukaryota > Fungi > Ascomycota > Eurotiomycetes > Eurotiales > Thermoascaceae > Paecilomyces > Paecilomyces sp. PK2413. Next base: position 309,366 of record JAMADQ010000004.1, read on the forward strand.
ACGATGGCACCCTGACGCCCATCGTCAAGGATCCGCAGGCAGCCATCCCGTCTGACCGGGTCCTGCGAACGATCAAGACTCTTGCAGCAGACCCCAAGAACGCAGTGTGGATTATCAGTGGACGAGATCAGGCCTTCTTGGACGAGTGGATGGGTCATATTCCGGAGCTTGGACTGAGCGCGGAGCACGGATGCTTCATCCGCCAGCCACGTTCGGATGATTGGGAGAACCTGGCGGAGCGGACGGACATGGGATGGCAGAAGGAGGTGATGGATGTCTTCCAGCACTACACCGAGCGGACCCAAGGGTCGTTCATAGAGAGGAAGAGGGTCGCTCTGACATGGCACTACCGCCGTGCAGATCCCGAGTACGGTGCTTTCCAGGCGAAGGAGTGCCGGAAACACTTGGAGGAGACGGTGGGCAAGAAATGGGACGTGGAGGTCATGGCTGGTAAGGCCAATCTCGAAGTGCGGCCAACCTTTGTCAACAAGGGATTTATCGCTTCCCGGTTGGTCAAGGAGTATGGCCCGCTGCCAGAATCCGCACCGGAATTCATTCTGTGCCTGGGAGACGACTTTACCGACGAGGGTATGTTTTCTTTTTATTGGGTCTCAAGTCTGCATATACTGACGCTTGATAGATATGTTCCGGGCTCTCCGCGACTGTCATCTTCCCTCCGACCACGTCTACACGGTGACGGTTGGAGCCAGTTCCAAGCAGACGGATGCGAACTGGCACCTACTGGAGCCTGCAGACGTGATTTCCACTATCGCCATGTTGAACAGCAGCTCTTGTTCCGAGGAATACTAAGGAACGAGGTCGCTACGGATGACGAATTCTCTTTTTTCACCTTCACTCGTGTCTAGACACGAGTATATCCCAGGGGATGCCAGTTGCATCGGCATTATAGGGAAGCATCGGGCAGGAGCTGTCCGTGTTACAGTCATGGACGGTGTTGGTTGGTCTTAGCACATGATAGACTAGTCGGTCTCCTGTTAGGGTTCTTCACCCGGGAGGCATTGAGTCATAGATCTATATATAAATATATATAATGAGTTCAATTGTTCAATCCGGCTGCTACGGAACTGATAGTAACAGTAGACTCTAGCGTAAGTGCCGCAGTAATTATGCCAGAGGGCAGCATAAAAGAATATATACACATATAAATTCTCCAAAATATAGTTAGAGACACAATCCAGCTTTCCCCGCCAAGTCAACCGCTCCATTAAGAATTCAAATTCAAGATCCAAGTATCCAAAAAAGCAAAGAAACCGAGGTTCCGCCGGCCGGGCCGAATAGATTCGGCAAGTGATCACTCATCAACCAGCATTCAGAAACGTTGTTGGTGTTGGATTAATTTATTACAAACTTGGGACTGTGTAGTTAGAGTTGGTTTCTTTTCTTCTTTTTAATGGGCTTATTACCAGAATATCTAGTTAATTAACTACTTAATTAGGTATTAACCAGTTAATAAGTCGTTGGTTACTGGACCGGTAGCTAGCTACCGTGTTACTCGGCTTTCCGGCCGAGATCAATTGGTGAGGAGGAAAGAAAAAAGTTACCCCGCTATGCAATCAGTCCAACCAGTTACCTAGGCTGAGCTGGAGCTTGATTATAAATTTACAATTATTAGTTAACTTGACTAGTTAACTACCGAACGAACTAGTTATATTAAGAGCAGTTCCTATGGTATAACTTATATATTATTTGATTTTCTCTATTATACCATCCTACCGTTCTCTCGGATCCATTATTACCATCTATCATACCTACCCCTCTATCTCATCTCATCCCATCCCATCCATAAACAATGGCCTCAGAAGAAATCCATATCGTGGCTACTTTCTACCCGAAGCCGGGGAAAGCCGATGAGGTGTGTTCATTCGACCTCTCTCTTCCACTCGTTCCGCTCGTCTCTCTCTAAGTTACATACTGGGACGGAGAAGAGGCCAAAAATATTTCAATGGAAGACAGAACGAAAATCTAACACGGCACTGAAATGAAACAGATCATCGCCATCGGCAAAGCGACCGCTGAAAAAGTCCACGCCAACGAGCCCGATACACTGATCTATTACGCTTTCAAGGTGCAGGATAAGGATGAGGTTGTTTTTGTTGAGAAGTATGTTCTTGTTTCTTTCTTTCTTTCTTGTTTTTTGTTTTGTGCTGGTGCTGGTGCTGGTTTTGGTTCTGCCTATTATTAATAGCTTAGTCTCGCCCGGGGCGGGTGTTAAAATGGCGTCTGGATTTGTCCTGTATTCACTGTTTTATTTTTATTTTTATTTCTTTCTTTCATTTTTGTTCGTCCCTCTGGTGTCTACTGACACATAATAGGTACAAGAACAAGGCCGCCGTCGACTCGCACGTCAAGACGGAGCATTTCCAGCAGTTGGCGGCCCAGGTGTCTGGGTTGAGTACGAAGCCGTTTGATCTGAAGGTTGGGTCTTACGCGTTTGGCTTTGGGTCTGAGGGACGATCGAAGATCTAGATGGTTCGGGATTTCAGTGGTCTGGACGTGCATATATATATGGTGTATATCTCTCTGTATATATTATATACTGGAGTAATTATATATAAGCACGGTACATACACCATGAGAGATTGTTGATGGATAATGAAATACATAATATTCGCTGCAATGGATGGCTCGTTCTATTGATTAGTAACAAGTCTAAAATATTTGGAATCTGTGGTCACGGTTGGATTTGTCTCGACAACAATGGTAGGTATGAGACGTAGAATAGGTCCTGCTGTCAAAACACCAAAAACGACTAGAGCATCTTGCAAAAAGGTCTAAGGTCGTCTCGCGTCGCACAACCCACGTGGCGACTGCTCGGAAAATTCCACAGGTATTACGGAGTACATTCCTACTGTACGGAGCTCCCTGGTAGTATGTGACAGGTCTGTAACGCACGCCGCAAACTGAGAGACGCGACTTAGGAGGCAGTTCCGAGCCGACTAGTCCGCCACTAGAGGGTCACATATGCGGGGAGGGAGATAGTATCGATCCAGCAAGATCATAGGTTCGAGCTGGAACTGCATATAGTACGTCTAGTTGAGTTCAGGGATCTGTTCTGCTGCTTGTATGGGCATTCTGGTTTGAGGTAAACGAGTCTAGTCCAGTTAGAACTGTGTCAGCATGGTGTCGCTGGTGACGGATAGACAGAACCAGTGGTGAGACGTTGAATCTGTCATAGCCAAGATTCCATTGGCAGTCTTATCTGATATATCGCCATCAGTTGGGTGTATCGAATGACTGACTGTTCTGCATCACGCGAGTTTCAGAGATGTCTGAGGCATCCGCAATGAGGTGCTCTGTCGCTTGGTTTCTAGCACACTGCAACGATGATACTTGGCTAGGAGGATTGCCAATGATGGATGTGGCCCCTGATGTGAATATTGTCGTTCTGTTTTGCAGCGAAAACTCAGCGCAGTAAATTCCATTTCCATTCTAGATCCGATGCACAATGCGCGAGTTAACGCGAGCTAAACACAAGCTAATGCAAGTTGAAGGGAGACCTTTGTAAAATTTTTAAATTGTAGATCTATTAGCAAGCACTATTATTTAGCTAATATTCCTTAGTTATATAGTATATTTTTAAATAATTAATTTTAAGGATTTTTAACACTTTACTCTGTCGTACGCTATCTACATACTCCTTACATAGTCTCGGTGTTACGGTTTATATTCCCTGTTGAAAGGAAACGCATATCGCTGTTCCTATTTGTACTTGGTCTGGATCGATTAACATGGATAAGGCTGCTATATGGCTTGTCGCTCTATTATGTTGGCTTCCGATTCTATTAGTGTCTGCTGCGACAATTCACAGGCTTAATTGAATAGGACGGAGAACAAAATCACCCTATTTTTGAAAAATAAAATCGGATCATATCATTCACTTCCGGAAGCAGCAATAGCCTCGAACTCAGCACGGATAAGCTCTGCGCGGGCTTTAACCCGGGGCACAATGTTACACGAGAAAGGCTTTGGGGCCATTTCGAGACCAGGCTTAGAAGAACTTGTCAAACACGCCCTGGAGAAGAAGACTAGACGGAGAGTACATACCACAGAATAGGAGCTCATATCCATATTCGAGATCCCTCCTTCTTTTGGAGTGAATGTGAATGCCCATAGCATGTTCATCGTGTTCATGGCGATCGTGCGGCGACCCATTTCCTCACCGGGGCATATCCTCTGTACAATTCATTAATTGTGTTTGTCAGTCGGTAGATCAGATTACTCACCCTCCCTGCGCCAAATGCGAAGTTGTTTCTAAACGATTCTATGTTAACCCCTGGCTTTGTACCATACTTGGACTCCAGGAAGCGCTCCGGACGGAAAACGTCTGGCGCATCAAATAGCTCCGGGTCATGGAACAGGCCCCACGCATTCAGAACTAACATCGAACCTTTAGGCAATATATAATCTTTATACAGCAAGTCTTGTGTTGCGATGCGTGGGAGTCCAATGGGCAAGATGGGTCTGTAGCGGTGTATCTCATCGACTAGTGCACGCAGATATGGTAGATTTTTATAGTCCTCGAAAGACGGGAATCGACTATCGCCTATCATAGCATCGATCTCTTCTTGAGCTTTTCTCTGCGCATCGGGGAAGTTCAGCATTGCTAGTACGAAGGATTGGATGTATGATGATGCGGTTTCGCCTCCAGCGTCCATTAGGACGCCGCCCAGAAAGACAACTTCGTCGTAAGACATGCCGAGCTTTTCCCGGCTTTCTAGAACGTAGTTTATGTAACACGCCTCAGCGTTTCCTGCCTTCTTCTTTTCTTCGAACTCCGCGAGTAAGCCGTAATAGAGCCTGTTGCGTACGCGGGTAGTTCGCTCAATGTGTTCTGTCCAGGGGGCAAGCCAGCGTGGGACGTATCTGAGCCAGGGTAGGAGTTCGATAGGAGGGTACGCGCCAGGATCATTGGTCTCATTGAAGAGCTTGATGCCTTCGAAGTATTCTTCAGCGGAAGAGTTTTTGAACGTCAGACATTTCTTGCCGTAGACGATAGATGTCATGACTGATGCGGAGGTGCGTCGGATGTGGTTGTAAATTTCCTACATAAGCTATTAGCAATGAGAAGAGAGTGAACAGAACGTTGGATCATACATCTGGTTGGGTGAGAATATCATTGAGCATTTGCACGTACTCTACTTTCTGCGTGGCCATGTACACATTCAAGTTATCTGTCGTCAAGAATCGTGTTATTGCCTTTCGACCACGCTTCCAAATTGGGTTTTCGAGGTCCTCGAGCACAAAGTGGAGGCCCTGAGCAGCGCGCTGCATGTGCGATTTCGGTCTTCCGCCAGTCAACGCACCCCGTATGTCGAGCAAGTCTTTGATGGCGGCAGGGCTGGAGATAATAATCATATTGCTGTTGAATAGCTTGATCTATACAGAAATCAGGTGTCTGGTGGGATGAAGCATAGAGTAACGTACTGTGAAAATCTCACCAAATTCCTTCATCCAGTCCATAAATCTGCTCTGGTTAGACAGGTTGAAGCTTCGGATATATTAACTCACTTTAACTGAGGAAATTGTTGCGGGAACTGATGAATGTTTCCCAGAATCGGTATAGTATTTGGGCCCGGGGGTAAACCATGTTCGCGCTGACCAAATTTGTATAAACGAACAAGAATGTATACAAGTAGGATAAGTAGGAGGACAGACGACGGGGATAGATTTGGCAGCCAGTTCGTGAGAGTCATTTTGAGGTCCAACCAAGAGAAGGAGGATGTCAATGACAATGACAATGGTAAGTTGGATATCGAAAATAAGAACTTCTGCGGTAACTACAGTAGGGATGTAACTATTATGTTTGATTACTCAGGTGCGACGCGATTCGCGCTAGAACAGCATAAAGTGTAGTGGTATAGTACGAGTTTCGTGACAAACAGAGAAGTTCCACATACCGCTAATAAGTAATCGACCACCATCGATGTCCGCTTTCATACCATAGAACATTGACATTAGCTGACGCTTAGCGAGGCTATACGAACGTCGCGCAGACATCGTATGTTAACTAGGTTGCTATGGGTTTCCCGATATACTAGTCAATACACCTTTTCCGTCCCAGACGATAACTACTGCGTAAAATATAGTGATACTGAGTAAAATACAGGGCAGGGGGTGATCTTCAATCTAAGAAGACGGGTCTTATGACCATTGCGACATATATTCCTCACTGCTGACGACTCTGGATACCGGTATTGCCCCCCCCATTATTGGCTGCGGCACGGAATACAGAGTACGGAGTATGTATACATAGCTAGTTACTCGGCTGACTTACCCACTTCTTCAGCTTGACCCATGCGCCATTTCTCCTCGTACCCACAATGCACAATGAGCCAAGCCAGTCGTAAAGAGACTATGAAAGTGGACAATGGTTAGCCGATAAGGTGCAAAATAGATTTCGCACTGTTTGAGCCCAAGAGAATTCATAGACCCACGGGGTGGCTAACATGTATTAGATGCGGTTCTCACCAGTAAAGTTCGGGTAGATGATCGATGGACACATTATACTCGGTGCCATGCATAAGAATGTCGTGGACCAGGGATCAACATATGTAGTATTCAGCCACGGACGGCAGGACTAGCAGAGGAATTATTTCCAAATGATCCGGTTCACGAGTACGACTAATGATGCATAAGACCCTTTGCAATGGCTTGCCTAGTTCACTTGTCCTCGGATTTGTCGTGGACTACAGGCAGCAACTCTTTTCACAGAAGACATCACAGTGTCGTGTTCGCTCTTTAGATACATTTTCTTGAGAATGACCATGTCTAACCCAGCCGCCTCAGACGAACGCATTGTTAGAGCCTGCAACGCGTTGTTTGCAGCGTACAATTACTCGTCAGACCCAACTTTAGCGCTGGACAGCAATTTACCTGGTGCTATCCTAAGTCGGATCGCAAGTTGGGGACTTGGGTATGAGAAAGAGGAGAAACATGTGTTCATGACTAAGTTTGCGGCTGCTGTGCCTGATCTCATGTTTCGTTCCCATCCGTTCGAGGCGAAGGTTCATATAGGGACGTGGATATGGTGAGCCCCATTGTGCGAAGCATTCTCATATGGTTCCTGACAGCTTTCACAGGCTCAGTTACACGATTGAATTCGACACAACATCTATAGGACAAGACGCCATTTCCCAATTCCAACACCTGTTTGTGGCCCAAAAACCTCAACAACACCCTCTTCTCGATCAATATGTGGCGATATTAGTCAAAATGTACGACTTCTCATGGGACCAGCTGGCCGTCGATTGCATTGTTACATCATCCTTACAATTTATATGGACATGCGTCCTTGAACCCAAACCTATTTACAAGGCCATGCCAACTCTGCCAGGTGGTCATCTGTGGCCTGCAACGATTCGCTCGCGTAATGGATTAGGAGAAGCGTTGAGCTTTATGACCTTTTTCCCTCCCAAAGGAGCCACACAAACTGAAGTGGATTTCGTCAAATACCTCCAGGCTATTCCACAAATCCAAACATTCTTGAATTTCACGAACGATATTCTGAGATTCAAATCGGAAGAAGTTACGAAGGAGCATCAGAATTACGTCCGTGAACGTTCAGCTCATTACCCGGGTAAAAATCTTGCGGACACGTTGGACGAGATGGTTATCGAAGCTGCTGCCGCGGTTCAGGCCGTTGACGATTTGTTGGAAGGGGCAGGGTGGATAGAGTACAAGTGGAAGGATCTGAGGCAGGGATTTGTTGCGATGCATCGGTGGGACAAGGCACCTTATATGCTAAAGGACCTGGGCTTGTCGGAGGAGATTGTATACAAATGAGCTACTTGAATCTGGACATAGTAAAATGCGCGGTACAGTGGAAAAAATGAGCACAATAGACGCCCACACTACAGAGGGAGGGTACACAAGAATCTCGCACCTATGGAGCTATCGGATATGATAATTCACTTGGGCTAGTAATAATGTGATTCCGATCAGAAGCATGGCCTACGAACTAGTGTCTTGAAAAATTCCTTCTCTAGTCTACATAGCATGCAGAGACGCGGAGGTTCATGTATACGTGTTCTAGCTGAGCTTTACAGATGCTCAAGACTAAAGGCAAGGATTTACCTATGTACGTGAGGGCTGGCTGAGCAGTGGAGTAGCTGGTCAAAGTAGCAGTAGCTAGACCAGTGTCTGGGGAATTGAAACAAACGAATTAAAGTTATACCCTACAGGGAAGTATTTGTTATAGTGGGGTCCGTTATAAACGGGTTTGACGGCATAAGCTTTTATACTAGGTGAGGTATGCTCTTCAGTCGCAGGTGGAATAGCAACCGAATATTAATTACAGTTGTGCAGATCATATCTCTGCTGACTCGAATTGGTTTACGAGGACTGTATGTTTGCCGAAACACAGCCCACCTTTCGTTGCTAGCTGTGGAGCGCTCTAGTGACGCACTGGTACGTACGGAGATCGCACCCATCTTAAGAATGGTCTTTTTAATACAGGAATAGTTGACCATGTAGCAGTGTTTGCAGAATTAAGCGGCCTATAAGGCGTTAAATTACCTATTGTGATGGATAGGGGTCAAGAACCTACTCTGCAACTTCACCTATCCCATTGTTTCCACCAATGTAACCCCAATGTCTATGCTTAGTACTATAGCTTCAGATCCACAACAAGCGGTATAATAAAGTTTGAAATTTCATTCCTGGCTGAGATAAAGCATTGGATACCCATCTGCAAAGGTATGACATTATTGCTCATATCAAGGGGTACGTTATCTGTGGTGCTGTGCAGTGGCGTCAGATCTCTTGGGAGGGGGGGGGGTAACTATTTATTGACTGTTAGTCTTTACCATCCATAGTATCTTGCAAACTTCACCATATTTTGATCATTCTTCTATCCTCTATCCGTGAGAGACAAACGCCGTCGACCGATGGGATGCGTTACCCAAATGAATCCCTTGTCTGTAAACCGGGTGTCTTTAGACTTCCTGACCTGCTTCCATCCACCCTGCTGAAAGAGACATGCGAGCTCTGGCCATGCATATCTGCTCCTCATCCTCTAAAGCAGAGAATGACGGTCGAGTCTCTCGACTGGGTGAAGAGTCTCAATGTCATGTCGAATGAGAGGCTTGCCAAATTTACCAAATACGAGATTATGACCCTCGTTGCGTGGGCTTATAGACGCGCGAATCCTGAGCATTTCAGACTCTGCGCAGACTTTATGCACCTTTTCTGGATCATCGACGATCGTACAGATGAACAGCCATCGATTGAAGTCGAGCGTGAAGTTGCGAATATCAAGCGTGTCCTAAAGGACCCAAGTTTTATATCGCCGGAGCAAGGTGTGCTGGAGCGTGTGTGCCAGTCGTCAGTGTTCTCCACAACTTGTAGATCTCCGTACACTGACCTTTTATGCACAGATGGTGGAAAAGGGTCGTGGACGAGCTCAAGCCTCCTCTAGCTACAAAGAATCGCTTTTTGCGAGACTTCATCTCATATCTTGATTCTCTCCCTGAAGAAGCCCGTGACCGCGAAACATGCCATCTGCGTGGCCGGGAGGAACACTTCAACCTCCGCCGTCGTACTGGCGGCCTTTTACCCTCATTCGACTTCATCTACATTCCCTTCGATTTGCCAGACGAAGTGGCCGATCACGAGATCGTGAAGAAAATGAGCATTGTAACCGGCGATCTTGTTATAATCGCCAACGATATCTACAGCTACAATGTCGAACAATCTGGGGGTCAGAAGCGCGTTGCTCATAATATCGTCGACGTTGTGCTGCGCGAACGTCAGAAAGGCGTACAAGATGCCATGGACGTCGTGGGAGCCGTCTACAGCGATCTTTTCCTCTCACTTGTGGATTACTACAACAACCTCCCCACTTTTAACGAGCCTGAATGGAATGAGGTGCTGAGAGAATACGCCCTGGGTTTATTGGACTGGGTTGAGGCCAACGTCGAGTTCTCGCTTGGTAGCCAGAGGTATTTTGGCGCCCAGGCTGGATCAGCAGAGATAAGGACCAACCGGTGGGTCGAGTTACTTCCACTCAAAAAATGAAAGTGTAGACTAGATACACCAAGGTAGAATTAAGCTTCCGTATCGAACCACACATATACTTAGGTGACGATCTGCAAGATTGGGCGTTCGTCGGACGGCTTCATCGGATGGCTTCACCTCCACTGATCAGCTCGCACCAAGAGCTACACTCTTGGCGTTGGATCAGCGATTTGAGCAATTTGTAATTTTGTAAGAGGTAACTAGAAGAGATAGGTTATGTAGACATACGCGTCAACATGAGAATCCCGAAATTGAGACTGAGAATACCAATTGATCCCGATCAACATCAAAATAAGGTTGTAAATAACCCAATCGGGGAAGTGGTAATCAACAAAGCGTCTGCATGCATTCAGGGGAGCCACTCAAGTTTAAACTTCTATCTAGTCGCCACCGACTTACCACCAACAGCTAATATAAATCCAATATTGAGACCTCTGACATCATAATATAACTCAACTTTACGTGGAGCTACACGGTGATGCAAGTAAATATGTACGATATGTTGCATTCAGCAGGTTTTACCGATGAATACATGTAATTTACAGCAGCTGCCGAACGAGGCCACTAAAAGCCTAGTAAGCCATGCGAGAATGCACTTCGGACACTAGGGATCACCGAGATCTCCCGGGGCTTACCAGCGCTCTGACGCCCGTGCTTCCCTGGCCTTCCGGATAACTACTCCGTAGCGTCTTAGCTTATACACGTACATACATACATACATACATACATACATACATACATACATACATACAGTAGAACCTAATATGTGTTGTAAACAAGAGCTTCGTACCTTTCTTCTTTGCTCTAATATTGCTTTCTTCTTCAAGAGAGCTCCAGTTGAGACACCTGATGAAGGTTACACATCACTAGACGATAAAACACGCGAGAAACTACTTCGTTCCGTGTATTTGCATAAACAAAGATGGCAAACCGGAGCCGACAATCATGGCAAGGCTCAACCTATTTTCTGCCTTGTGACAATGAGGAATCTCATCGGTACGCCCGAGCAGCTCCTATTTTGGCTTCCACTGAACTCCGTACAGTCTCACGCTCCAACACGAATTCATCACCCAAACGCTTTCAGGTTCCCTCCTCGTGCTCCCAGAGTCATTCGTCTCGGGCTTGAATTCCGAAGATGTCAAAGTCCTCGACGTAGGCACCGGCAACGCAGTCTGGCTGTCCGACTTCCATTCTACCATCTCATCCACCGCCCAGCTTGTTGGAGTCGACATTGAAAATAGGATGTACCCTGCTATGTACCCTCCACAGATGAGCTTCGAAGTCGGCTCCGTCTTGGAGTTTCCCCCAAGCTGGTCAAACAACTTCAACCTAGTGCACCAGCGTCTTCTCCTTGCAGGACTCAAAGTGTCGGAATGGCCTATTGCCATATCGGAGGACTTTCGTGTGCTCAAAAGTGGGGGGTACCTCCAGCTTGTGGAGGTTGACTTGCGCAATATGGGTGTTGGCCCGAATTCTGCGCGGCTGCTTAAGATACTTACAGAGTTGTTTTCTCTGAACAACATGGATCTTAACCAAGCAGATCGATTGCCTTCTCTTGTTAGAAATGCTGGATTTGCCGATGTGCAAGTGCTTAGGAAGGAATGGAGATTACACGGCGAATCTAATAAATTACCGAGAGAGAACGCTGTCAGAGGCCACAGGGGCCTCAAAGGACCAGTCGTCAAGTGCGGCTTACTCAGCTCCGACGCTGAGTTCGACGACATGATGGCTAGAGTGGAAACAGAGTGGGAGTCTATACCTGGGGACCCTTTGACCATATGTGTTATCACAGGCAGGAAGCCATAGACAATACTAGCAAAGAAAACAATATATATGTATATATTCATATCTTTCCACTGTCAACTAAAACATCGTTGCACTATCTACTCCATTAGGGAATGCCCTCGCATACCGATCCTTGATCATCTGCGCTTTCGTTGCAGATCGAGGTTTAGCGTCACACGTGAATGGTTTTGGTGCGAGCTCGATACCAGGCTAGACGGGTGAATTAGCTTTAGCATTTGTTGTGAAGCAGATGCAATGGACAAATACCTACCTTCGCATATGACTCTAAACCCTGACCACCAGTTCCAGAACCGTCTTTTTTAAAGTCGAATGCCCAAAGTAGATTCATTGTGTTCAGCATAATTGTCCGACGGGCCATTGATTCTCCTGGGCAGATCCTTCTTCCAGCTCCAAAAGCTAAGTTGTTCCGATATCCCGTCTTGTCGGCATCTTCTTTCGTGCCAAACTCGGTTTTAATGAACCGCTCCGGGTCGAACTTTTCCGGCTCGTCGTAAAAGTCTGGATCATGATATATGCCGTATGTATTCATGAAAATTACGGAGTCTTCTGGGATACGATAGCCCTTATAGTAGACTTCCGCTGTGTTGACGTGGGGTATCGCGATTGGCAAAACCGTTCTGAACCGGAGAACCTCATCGGCAATGGCGCGGATGTACGGGACCTTTTCATAGTCATCTATTTCTGGCCACCGATCGGGACCAACAATTCTGTCGATCTCGGCTTGCCCTTTTTCTTGGACATGTGGGTTGTTGATCAGCGCAAGGATGAATGACTGGAGGAAAGAAGCGGAGGTTTCGGCTCCGGCGTCCATCATAACTGCGCCCATGCCAATAATTTCATCTCGGGTCATGCCAAGCTTCTCTTGATTCATTATCAGAGATTCAAGGTAGCAACCAGTGTGCTTCTCGGTTGTAATTGCACGCTCGCATTGTGCGTATAGAGAACCGTATAGCTCATCTCGAATATCACGTGTTGAGTCAGCGAGTCGTTTCCAATACGCCCAACGTTTAGGTACGTATTGCAGTGGCCAGAAGAGATCTACCGGAGGGTGGGCACCAGGATCAGTGACCTCATTGAGGAGCTTGACGCCTTGAAAATAGACCTCGGCATGGGATCTTTCATATTTCGTGATTCGTGAGCCATAAAGAAGCGTGATCATGACGGATGCAGCCGTTCGGCAGATGTGCTGGAATATGTTTTCCGGATCTTCGAGAATATCGTGCATAAAGTGCGAGTATTCGGCTTGTTGTGTTTTTAGGTGTTTCTCCAAACTCCCCTTGGTGAGGAAAGTGTGAATTGCATTTCGACCATGTTTCCAGATAGGATTCTCCATGTTCTCGAGAGCCATGAGAGAGCCATTAGTGACGCGCTGGACGAGAACAGACCGTGGACGGTTCCCGGTACGGACGCCGTTGGCATCTAAGATATGCTTTACAGCAGCTGCGGAAGAAATAACAATGACAGTGCGATCGAGGATCTTGAGCGAGAAGATATCGCCATACTCCTGAGCCCATTCCAAGAACCTACAAACGTAAGCACGAGTACTTTCTGATTCATCATGTCTCTAACTTACTTGATATGAGGGAAACTGGTGGGGAAATCCAATGCGTTCCCTAAGACTGGAGTGGTCTTTGGGCCTGGTGGGAAGTCCCCGTCCCTCGTACCGACAGTGCGTAACTTGAGAATGAGCAGCATTACAAGCACAGCGAACACGGCCCCAACTGAGAAGTCAGACACCATGATCTTAGTGAACATGTAGTTCACCAACCCTGGTTCCATTGTATTCATCATTTTGGATAACCTTGAAATCTCTGAATAAAGTGAATATGCAAGTTGCTTTTGAACCCGTTGAGTTCTCTATTACGCAGCGTTGTCAGCTAAGAGATGAGCATGCTTCACGTAATCTTCGCACCAGCGAGATACCATATAGCACAGTCCACAATGCACAATAAGAATGCTTGGTGAGCGGAACCTCAGTAGTCAAACTTTGGCGTAATTCCGCAAGGGGATAGATCACCGAGTATTATTCCTTTTCTTCCAGCAGCACTCAGAAGATCCGAAGATCTAGCACCAGAAGCTAGTAGTTATACCGATCAACATATGCCTGCCAATTGGTTTCCTTTACAGACGTGCCTCTATATGGTATACATTTAGTGTATTGATGTAATGTAATCTACTCTAGTGTGAATTCAGATTACCAAGCTGGTCTGCCTAACTATATTCTTCCCGTACCCACACTATGCGATATGTGGCTTGCGTAAAGATGGAGATCAGTACTTTTTCTGTCAGTAAATCCCACATGCGCAATATTCGTCGGGTCATGCCCGTATCTATCGTTTCTTTCAATTGGTATCAGTTACAGACCGGGTCTACGGCGTATCTTTGATCACCATATCCTCTGCTGTTGGGGACCCCGAACCCGTGCGGCGCTAAGTATACGTATTGGAGTGGGATCGGGAAGACAGTCAGAATCTCATTCGGAATTTGAGATTCAGGGTCAATTGAAATGGAAGTGATCTGACCTGTAGCAACCAACAATGCCGATCTACCCACCGGATGTAGACATATATCTCAACAATGATTACCATTCTGCTATCTGCAGCTGTTCCATACCTGTATTAGCTTAAGGAATCCCGTGACAATGTTTGACTACTGCGCAACTCAACTGGTTCTGCCCGCCCTTTATTACAAATTAGTCGATAAAAAAGTTGTTTACAGCAAGTGGTTAATACAGAAGCTTCATTAGTGAGCTACTGCAACCCACCCCTGGCATAAGCTGTAGTATATAAGGCCTCATAAATAGCACCCGCGACGACTGTGAAACAAAAACCAGTTATACTTCCAAGTAAAGCGTCCAGTCTTACAACAATCGAACGCAGCGACATCCTTTCATAGGAGATATGCATTTCCAGACTACTCGCAGCGACCTTAATGATGTGACATACTTGATGAATCAGAAGTATCGTGAGCTTGTCCAGTGGGCAAACAACAATGGTGCATTCATTAATCCCTCATGCGAATTCCATGCTGTTCCGGGGGAAGGTGGTACTATGTCTGCTAAAATTGGCAGCCAAGTAATAAAACCTCATTCGATTTTATTACGCATACCATATTGTCTAACTCTATCCTATCTCAACGCTATCGCCGCTGGCAAGAAGGGGTCCCATTATGTGCCTCGGAGCAGGCCTCTGCCAGAGGCTTTATTGCAATCGACAGCAGACCATGACACAATTGGTATAATATTTCTTATGCAGCAATATCTTCTCGGTAGTGAAAGCTTTTGGTACCCGTAAGTCAGTCTCTTATTTTGCGGAAGACCGTGCTAAGACGGGCGACTACATGTGGCAGATACATCCAGGTGCTCCCTCAACCAGATGACTCTTCGCAACCGGCGATTCCTTCGGTTTGGAATGATGAAGATATTGCTTGGCTTAACGGAACTCATCTTGAAGAAGCAGTCAGAAATCATAGGGAAGATCTCAAAAGGCGGTGGCGTGAAGCTATAGAAGTCATGAAGCACGCCGGTTGGGATGTTTCATGCTACACGATGTTCGTAGTATTCCAAATGCTTTCACAATATCTCGTTCACTAACACCGCCATAGGGAGCTTTTTCTATGGGCTGATTTCTGTTTCACTTCGCGACAATTTCCATCTGTTGCATTGGCAGGAGATTCAGCTTCCTTGAAGCCTGAATTCCGACCACTTGTTGAAGACGGTATCTCTTCTGAAGACGGACCGCGCATTCTGTTCCCGATGCTTGACGGAATCAATCATGTTCAAGAAGCACCAAGTGAGTGGCACTTTGGTAAAGATGGACTTGCCGTAGCCAAAAGCTTCGAGATAAAGCCAGGAGAAGAAATCTGCTATCCATACGATAAACCTGGTGAGAGACTCAATAATACAGTTTG
This sequence comes from Paecilomyces sp. PK2413, assembly GCA_023624055.1. Taxonomy (NCBI): domain Eukaryota; kingdom Fungi; phylum Ascomycota; class Eurotiomycetes; order Eurotiales; family Thermoascaceae; genus Paecilomyces; species Paecilomyces sp. PK2413. The sequence continues at coordinate 325,116 of JAMADQ010000004.1, forward strand.
TCAGTATTTTGACATCCTCTCCCCTGCTTGCCATCAGCACTGACAACATTCTTCACAGGTCTCCGAGACTTCGGCTTCATAATACCGAACAACGAGGCCTGTGAAGCTACCTTGACATTCCCATTCGACCCAACTGTAGTACTGCATCCTTCTCACAGTATCTTCAGTCTAGAATCTACAGTCGAGGAATGCTACTCTTCCGCCGAATTCATCTACGTCGGTCTAGTTTCCATTCGTTCTCCATCAAGGGATCTTCGTGGTCCTCTTCAACCTGCGCACGAAGTGCCTGCTTTGTCACACTTCAATCCCAACCTTGTATCCATGGTATCGTTCCGCGTGGCAAATCTTCTCGAACGGGTAGCTCTTCGTAAAGACCCATCCAAGCTACCGACAGAGCGCCTGAAGAAAGCAACGGTCGAATACCTAGTCCGCCACATGCAGAGAATGCTGCAGGCTATGGTACAGCAAAGCAGTTTACTCAAAGCCCCACAAAATGAGCGACAGCGACGGGCTTATGCCTACCGACACGAGCAAGAGCAAATTCTACGGGAAGTCTTAACGGAGATCGAGGAAAGCTCTTAATGGGATTGGAGGCCGGTAGATCTAGTCTAAATATCTTTTTTTACAGAGATATTTTCGCCGGTTTATGAAAATTTTTGGGTTTGTCCTTCCCGGGCCCTTGGTTGCCATCTCCTATATATAGAACTAAAGGGCCTGGAGCGGTTAGGTTAACTGCCCAAATATTTATATTACTAGCTCGCGCACTCCAACTAACAATGCTATCTGGCACTTCAGATTGTCTACAAGGGAGCGTACCCAGAGTTGTACTTATACAAATATTAACTCTATTTCTTATAAAAAATTTTTTTTATCTACCTCTAGCTCTTCTTATATAGCTTCAAATTAAAGTACTAGAGAACTCGTGTTGTGGGAGGACTTCGAAAGACTCGCGTAGAGTCGATGAGCTTCAGGATGTGAAGGGGTTGAGTGATAGCGCTCGAACTCCAAGCTCAAGGCGGAATTAGATGAAAAGCTTTGTTTATGGCAAGGCATTGCTGCGGGATTCTGATCGATTAATCTGGAGGTCATGGGCTAATTACTGCATACTGAACTGAACTGAACTGTGTAAATAAGCGAAAAGTTGCTTGATCCCTTTCTAAACTGCTCTGAAGAAAACTTCTCCTTCAAATACAGTCTGGTTCCATTCTCCGAACTCCGAGGTACAGCGCCTCTCCCCAACACAATATGTATTATGTTACGGACCAACGAGAGGTGGCCCTGCGGTGAATATAAAGATAAGCTAAAACAATCTGCACGTGACACAATGAGCTTGGAGCTGCGCGAGCCTTAAGACATGAAGCAATCTAGGCGGGAAGACTTAGGACAAAAAGTGCTCTAGGTAGGCATGGGAATAACCTGAGAAAAATGCAGCGGGTCATAGGAATGGAATTGATGAAAGGTCTCTATTCAGGGCACGAGTATTCTAAGTACTCTTATATATCTAGTCCTTCTAAAGTATATCTCTCTCCTTTGGTATATTCTACTGTTCTGGTATATCTGTTATGGACCAACCAAACATGGCAGACAAGGGAACCGAAGAAGCAACGTGAAACTGCGGCACAGCCGTATAATAAAGATACTAATCGCGTGACCCAGAGGGGCAGCACCAGAATGGTGCCTAAACACCAGAAGAAGGAAGAAACACTAAAGCAGTGCTTGAACACCAAAGGGAAAATGCACCAGTCAGGAGAAATGGCACCCAATTGGAGAAGAGGCACGGTGACGTTGCAGGAACACCAGAAAATCACGTAAAACTTATACCGTTGGATAAGTATACTAGCAAGATGGTAGGAGAAGGTATACGAAGGGAACGCCATGATTGGATATACCATATGGTATACAATAAAATGGTATACGGAATGGTAGGAAGGAGTGGATATATAAAGACGTTTATTCATGCCCTATAAAATGTATTTAGTTCTTCGCACTTAATTATACTTTGTTTATCTATTATCTACTACGGGTTAGTAAGAACAGTACTGGAAGGATCACAATCCAACCAGGCCCTACTTCTGATTTAGCTATCGTGATTCAGTTATCAATTAAGATCCACCGAGTTATACGACATACGAAGCTTTACCCGACGGACTGAGGTGAGCAGGCCGCATCGACAGCCTAGAGAAGACCTAGACGGACTTAGGTCATTGAGGAGGAACAAGGTAACATTCCGCTTGAGCTTTCCCTAACGACAGTACGATAGGATAGCTAGGAAGGATCTTGGGGTGGTAACAGTATTAAATAATAAGGCAAATATATTCTACATATTATAACCCTAATTTGTTATAATTAATTATTCTAGCTCTATGCTTATTAAAATGCTAGAGCTTAATCTCCTTTTTATATTATAATTAATTTCGAGCGATCGCCTATGTATATAGGTGATTAGGGAATAAGAAATAGACTATATCGGAAGTTGGACGTACAACTGGACCAAAAAGGTAAACACCTAAGAGGTCCAGCCCTAGATCACAATAGACTATTATAGCCTAGAGTAGGTGTCAGGGCATAGGGCCTGAAGGGTAGGTGTAAGAATTCCTAAAGACTAGCTACTACTGCGTTATGTAGAGCAGAATAAAGGGCGGTAAGCCCGTGGCTGAGCCTGTGGCTCGAGATTCTGTGGCTTAGCCACTACCCGTCGTATGACACTAGGCTTTTAGAGTATAAAATAAGCCTTTGTAAGATATCTTGTCTAGATTTAATAATATTTGAAATTATATAAAGTCTGCAGATATATTAATAGTAAGAAGATATAGATAATAAGATTATAGTAAAAAGAATAGAATAGAAGCTAAAAAAGAGCTAATATAAATAAGATATAAGCAGTCTGGAGTATAATGTAAGCAGAGGGAGTTGGCGCGAGCAATGTAGGAGTAGATGGATTTTAATAGGGGAGCAAAGCGGCGGGAGTTTAGTCAGAAAATGAACTTCCGCGAGATGAGTTTTTGCAGTCAACAACCGGAGATACTATGTGCGCCGTAGGAATTACATACATATGCACAGCTCCCGTGTTCGTCGGATGAACCGAATGTGTCGTCTAATCAGGCGAGAAGCCATGACCCTTGAGTCCCTGACAGCTAGCCGACGCCTCGATAGTCGCCCGGGTGGATGACACGGGAGGCCAATCAGGACTGGCGCCTATCGTGACAGACGAAGCGTTCAAGACTCCAACCTTGTCGCACCGTCCACTGGCCATCGTGGGCCCCGGTGGCGGAGGCGAGAGGCAGCCTGGTGAAGCCATTCGGGAATTTCGAGAGCTTTGACATAAACGGGCGGTTGAAGAATAGGGGAGTGAATGCGGTGATATGGAGGAATCAGTAAACTTCATCTGGCGAGTCTCTTAGTGCCGTACGGACTTGCTCAACCTGGTCAACTCTTATTTTTGGAACCCCTTACCGGGCCGGAACCATGGATGGCGTCTTGGGCTCAGCGAATACTGGCAGTCAGACATCCAGGAACCAGGTAAACAGCTTCTGGGACGTGCTCGCGATGATAGCAGACGGTGGTGGGTATCGTCGTGGAGCTGGGAGCGAGGTTAGCGGATGGATTAAGACCTTTCCAGCCCTCCAGACTCACTAACTCACGGCTTTGCTCCACTATCGTCAAGATCCACCGTTTCGGAGCGTCCCAGAGGCCCTAACACGCTCAGACAGACAGTCCCGAGTTCTGACTACCCTCGTCCCGCCCTAAGGGGGCAACCTAGTCGTGGTGTAGCAGCGACGGCAGCAAAGGTCAAGCACGAGAGGAAACGTGCCGGGCTTGCAGTAAGCTTCTCGACGTTGGACGAAAGCAAAAAGCATCTGGGGGGCTATCTGTCAGACACTCCTTGCATCTGCTGTGCTTGTATGCATCTCTGACAGTCCATCGTGGGAGATTGTTCGTTTCGGTGGTCGGCAGTCTGTTGACTTTCCGCGAACCTCTAAGGTAGACCAGACTTACCTGACCCTTCCTCTCCAGCCCCTGATTCTCTCTCCTCCCCCTCTACCTGCTCTAACCTAACTCCCCCCAAAAGCTCCAGGTCAAACGACATACTGTGTGCCTTCACAGTTCTCTTATCCTGCTCTGGGGATCGTCACTCACCGTCACCCTCACCTCTGCCATCTCGCTCCGTTCCATTGAACAACTATCTTCCACGGTCGCGCATCTCCTGGTCCACGGTTTCCCCGCTCCCAAGCTCCAGTACCTGTTTCCCGACGTCGACAACCACGAGCGTGCTATAATAATATCTGCGCTGCGCGGTCCGCACCCCGCTACAATCCCAGATTGCCGTCCCTGATCGTGGATACATACATCTGCCAGACGAATCTGATTCTGCAGATCGTTCTTGGACCTGCGTTCTATCTGCAAAGCGTTCCTTCTAGCCTGTTGAGCGACGTTTTTTGAAGGTCCGTTCGCCTCCGTCCCTCGTCGCTGCGTCCATTGAACCACAACTTAACACTTCTCCCAGATACCCTTGAATTCTGCTTCGCATCTGACGATCTCATCTGCATTATATCGTCGATTTCGACTTACTCGATACCCCCGCTATATTAGCATTTAAAAAGTTACTTTAATTTTACACGACCATCCGGATAGAATGGCGTCGGGCCCTGCGACTCAGTCCTTGAAGGTGAGCTTGGATCACACTGTGCGAGGATGAACACAATAAAGGGCTCGTGGCTGACGCTGTGCGCGAACAGTGTGTGGTGACCGGAGACGGTGCTGTCGGCAAGGTAATCCCTGCTTATCTATCTCCCCGGGAGTTGGAACGGCAACTAATCGGTGAGACAGACTTGTCTTCTCATTTCTTATACGACCAATGCTTTCCCTGGAGAGTACATTCCCACGGTGTTCGTTTCCTGTCCAATCGATCCTACCATGGTCTTCACTAACGACCAGATAGGTTTGACAACTACTCAGCAAGTGTGATGGTCGATGGCCGGCCCATCAGCTTGGGACTCTGGGATACTGCAGGACAGGAGGATTACGATCGCCTGCGTCCCCTGTCCTATCCGCAGACTGATGTTTTCTTGATTTGTTTTTCCATCGTCAGCCCGCCCTCGTTTGACAACGTCAAGGCCAAGGTATGCGACGAGACATTCCGGTTGGCAGAAGTCGTAGCTAACAGCCGATCTAGTGGTACCCTGAAATCGAACACCACGCACCAAACGTCCCAAAGATCCTGGTCGGCACCAAGCTGGATCTACGAGAAGATAAGGCCACCACCGAGGCTCTCCGCGCGAAGAGGATGGAACCCGTCTCATATGAGCAGGCGCTCGCGGTGGCCAAGGAGATCAAAGCTCACAAGTACCTCGAATGCTCTGCACTCACTCAGCGTAACTTGAAGAGCGTGTTCGATGAGGCTATCCGGTATGCCCTTTCATTTCAGCCTGTTTGAGATGTGAGAAATGAATGCTAATCAGCGCAGTGCTGTTCTCAATCCGCGCCCCGCTCCCAAACCGAAGAGCAAGAAGTGCCTAATTCTGTAAAGCATCGTCTCATTTCATACATTTGCCAGTAGTTAATTCTTTTTTCTTTATATCTATTCCAAGGCGTCCGGGCAGTTTAGGTCATGCTACAAACGTATTATTGACGGTTGACTATTGCTGATTTCATCACCTACCCAACCCTGTCACTTACTCCTACTTTCAATCAGATCCAAGAGATACAGAACTTGAAGCTCGCTGCATTCGCATTGCTCTTTCTTCCAATGAATTTTTTAAAGCTCCGTGATGGTTTCTGATATCGCTTGGAGTTCTATCGACTCTTTTGGTGCTGCTTATCTTTTTGTGTTGATAGTACTAAAACAAGTGACAAAGGAGGTCCTCAACTATTTCGTTAAGAAACGAGAAATTTGACTGCCAGAATCCGCGGAGGGTTACATAGCTACTCGAGCGGTCATTCATCTAGTATTCGACGAGCCTCGGACTGAACGTCCATTTGAAAAGTGACATCTGGACAGGTCGACAGAGCTTCACATTCAAAACTCTGCAATAATATACTCGTAACTTTTTACACACGAGAGACCACATGCGGGATATACATCAGGGAGGGACTGGTGAATTGCCTCCATCCATAACCAGTAGCGAAAAATATACATGACCGCCTTGAAACACATTTTAGCCTAGTAGGAACCAGGTACCCTTCCTCTTCGACTGGGATGGATACCACCCTCCCATTGCTCCTGACCGCCGTGGTTGTGGGATTTGTGATCCTTCGACGGCTGCTTCTTCTGTTCCTGCAACGCGCGCTTCCGCTCCTCTTCGAGCTTCTTGTTCTTCTGCTTTAGCTTCTCTTTGCGGTTTTCGGATTTACCGCCGCCACCAGCACTGGAAGATACCAATATGGTTAGAATGTGTTCGATATTAACATCGTAAGAGAGGGCGTCCACTTACGTCAATTCCACATTGATCCTTCGCGCCGGAGACTTGCCGTCGTTGAACTGGGAGTGGTGATACAGCTTCAGACAGGTCTTCATACGGTCATAGTGGTCGAATTCGATAAAGGCGAAGCCGCGGCACTTGCTGCTGCCCTTTTCTGTGGCCACGCGCACGGAGGCTGGTGGGTTCTTCTCAAAGTGTTTTTGAATCGATTCGACGGTTGCTGTGTAGGGAAGGTTTCCTGCGAGAGTAGTGGTTAGCCTTCTGTCAGATATGGCGGACGCCGCGGTATCAAGTTTAGTATGTGTATAACGTACCGACGAAGACGATGAATCGGGCCTTCTTCTGGTGATATTGCTGTTCTTCCTCTCCTTGCTGCTCGCCATTTGCTTGCGCAGTTTCGGCTTCTTCGTCATTGACAGCATCTCCGTTTTGTCCCTGCGCTTCCTTCTGTTTCTGCTTCTTTTCCTTCTTGTTCTTCTTTTTATTCTTCTTCTCGTCTTGCTTCTCCTCCGCGGCGTCCTCCATCTCTACATCTTTCGACTCGCTCTCTTCGTTCTTGTTCTTTTCAGCTTCCTTCTCGGCCTTCTTCTCTTCTTTCTTTTCCTTCTTCGACTGAGACCTCTTCTCGGACTCGTTCTGCGCCTCCGTCTCAGCTTCGGCTTCTTTCCTCTTCGACTCCTTCTTCTTCTGCTTCTCTTCGCGCTTCAGCTTCTTCCTAGCTTCCTTGTCGACATCGACCTGCTCGATCTTCGCGACGGCTTCGCCAACTTCTTCGGAATCGGCCTGGGAACGCTTGCGTTTCTTGTCGGTCTTTTCGCCCATTGTGATATTTCAGGAAGCCCTTTCAATTGCGAACTAGGATATTCTGTGGGATATCTTTGACCGTAGTTCCGATATTAGAGGCAATCGCGCTATTGGAAAGCCGTTTATTCGATGAGGTTGTATGTCTGATTGATTAATTTCTTTTTTTATCGAAAAATAATTCTGCCAGGCGTATTTCTGGGCGGTGAGGGTCTTGATATGAGCTTCATTAGGTAAGCATATAGTTGTTCCGCCAGCCTAATGTAACATTCAGATCTAGAAAAACGGTCACGGTATTCGAATATTGATGGTGGGTATATCTCTATTCTGTGAATGGTTTCAGAGAATGAATGATATAATACGTGATTGATTCTGCTATGCAATCAATCTGCAAATAAGTCTAGACTACAATACAGTAAAACAAATGCTATCGACGCCATTCCCATAACTTTTAGAAAGATGCTCCTCCGATCTCCAAGATGTCAGAAATTAATACATGCTTTTCTCTAAAACGCCAAGATATGAATCCTGCCTTTCTTTGTCCCATACCGCTCACGGAGTTCGGGCTTCGTGAGCAGCTTCAATAATGGGAGATAGATCTCTTTCATGTCAAAGATGCCGCGCTGTTTCTGGTCGATGTGCGAAGCATCGATCACGATACGCTTCACTTCTGTGAGTTTGAGGGCGCCTGGAAGATTATTCATTAGTACTATGTAGACAGTGTAAAGGGAAGAAAGAGCATTCTGGCCTTACCGGAGTCAATCAGATCAACCAACCGCACGGGCGTGCCCACGCCGAAGCCCATTCTGGAGATGTGTTAGCGGTTTCTGGATAATTGTATTGTTGATGAGTAGAATATGAAGCTACCTTGCTCTCTCACAAAACTGCTTCGCTTCCTCCAGCTTGATGTGCTTAGCGAAAAGCTTACCAACCATGCATTCCTTCTTCTGGAATGGCCGCAGCGCCCTGCTCAGAGATTAATCGGTGTCTGATTCATAGTCCTAACGACTGAAAACTTACCTGACGAGATCTGCGGCTCGAAGTCCAGCAGCGGCTACCACAAGGGTATGGGGAGAACCGTTCTCTTCTGATGCCGTGGCGAGATCTTCATCCTTTCCTTTGAACGCCTTCAAAAAATCCGGAAGACTTTCCAGTTTTCTTGATTCGAAGGACGTCGTGTCGAGAAAAGCTTGCTCTGCGGTACCTAGTTAGCATATGTTGCCTGCGCGATCCGTGAAAATCGATGCGCTGAGCATATAAAAGTGAATCCACCCACCTGCAATATGTAGATCATTCAACTCCACGGCGGTCATCTCCTTATGGAATTTCTTCGTCCTCTGCGCAAAGTGATCCGCCAACAGCGCGCCATCCATCATCCGGATAGACTCATTGATCCCATCCTTTCCCTCTCTCTCCTTGGGCGGTTCTGCGGACTTTTCTGGCTTATCTTGCTTGTCTTTCTGCTCAGACTTGTCCTTCTTCCCCTTGTTCTTGTTGTATTTCTCCTTATTCTTCTTCTGCTTCTTGTTAGATCCGTCTGATGGTGTATTGCCCGCTGTGGTCGTAGCTCCATTAGCCTTGTCTCCCTTGGAGGATTGCTCTTCAGCATGTCTTTTCCGTTTCTTATCCACCTTGGCGGATAGCGCCGACGCAGGATTCTGTTCGGTCATTTTGTTCCTGTCAGACAGAAGCTTCAGCAGTATCTACTCCGAATACCTCAATATAATTAAGCGATCACCCCGCAAGAACAGGCTGCGTATCTATGCTTGTTGCTGTCTTCAAGAGAAATTTTGACAGTCCGCTCTTGATACGCTTAGTCATCATCTTTATCGATAAGGACGCACGGACCAGGGATCTCCACAACACGCGACGCGCTTGAAGTCGGTCTTGGAAGTCAGACCAAAACTCTGGGAATCAAGTTGTCATATTACGGACTGTCCCAATACAAATACGCTGAGATTGTATCTGATGGGATTCACACGTCGACAATTGCATTGACAGTACAAATGTCAACACCCAATCCCCGTGGGAGGCGCTCTCCGCCTGGGTCTGGGACCCCGGGACAGGAGACAGGACGCAGAGCTGTAGCATCACCGGCTGTAAGTCCCATAAACCGATTTTTTGAGCTGATGAAGTATATTAATATGATATCTTCCGATGTATTTAGATATCCCGAGTCCCAACAACGCCAGGCCGGTTCATAGGGCTCGCAACACCATCTGCGAACCGTTCGGCCACTCGACGGACGCCGCGAACTGGTGCGCCATCGACACCGTTTGGTCTTCGAGCTATCCAGCGTCGCGCGGCGAATACGCCCGGACGGGATCGACGAAAGAGCGGGCGTCCGCAGAGGGAGACCCCGTTTGATATACTCAGGAATCTGGGGAAAGGTAACCACGTCCTGCCCGAGGAAGCGGGGGCAGTTTATGGAATGTCTATGTCTACATGAAATACTGATCAAGGGTTTATAGCTCTTGCTCCTGTTTCAGCGCCGATCCGTTCATCGCCGCAGGAAGAACCAGAACCGCCGAAGAAAGACGAGATAGATGAGCTGGATAACGAGCCGGAGATCCCGAAGCCGAGATTATCACTCCCGATAGAGGTGGATGAAGACGAAGATGATGGTCCGGATATCCCGCCTCCGCGGTTGTCGTTGGCTTTCGAAGAGGAGGATATCACGCAGGCGTCCATCGAATATCCGCGAAGAGCTATGGCGGATGCAGATCGCGCGAGGCTTAAGAGAATGAGTTTCGGAGACGTCCGACTGAGCGAGAATTTTGGCGATTTGAGCAGATTAGAAAATGTGGACGATATGTCCGAAGGTGGGGACTACACTACGTTACAGCATGATGAGGCCGAAGAGAGAGGCGATGTCACGGGTATCTCTGGATTTGATGCTGGGTAAGTGGTGAGTTTCTATATACAGGACAACCCAGCTGATATGATACAAAGCGGCGAGACCGATGACCTCGGACGGTTTAACTTCGACTTCAACTTTCCAAGCCCCAATGCTGCAGGTCCGGATCTTGCGCAGGATGATGATGACGGGTTCATGTTGGACACCGCCGATATGCAGCATGAGCCAGAGCTCCAGCCGCTGTCTGATCGTGGCGACAATGATGATGACGACGACGATGTAACCGGGGGCTTTGGACTAGATGTCTATATGGGCGACCAGGCATCAGAAGCTGGATCTACCCGGCAGGCACCCATTGGAGGAGGGCTGCGCGACGAACCCTTTCGACAGGGCCGGAAAGAGAAGAAGATTTCACGCCACGGCCACCCAGTTCCGAACCTGCCAGCTGCTATGGTGAAGAAACTGGCAACCAGGTTCGCGCGGACAAGTGCTGGAGCCAAGACAAAACTCAGCAAAGAGACATTAGCTGCGATCGAACAAGCATCCGAGTGGTACTTCGAACAGGCCAGCGATGATCTTGCAGCCTATGCCAAACATGCCGGAAGGAAAACTATTGACGAAGGAGATGTTATGACTCTGATGAGACGGTAAATTATGCCCAAAGAACGCCGCTCAATAACCCCAGCGCCGCTAACAAATGCACAGGCAGCGTCACACCAACAATGCGACTACAGTATTTTCCCTGGCGCAAAAACACCTCCCTAAGGAGCTATTGCAGGACATGCGACTGGCTATGCCGCCATGAAGCCACATAGCCTATTTTTCAGACTGTAAAATTACCAAGTCGTATTATGGCGGACTCTGCGGACCGCCTCATTCGGTCGCTTCCGGACGATCATCCACAGCATGATCGTGGTGGCAGCAGACAAGCCGTACCTGATGGGCATCAGTATGGTATTCTTCGAACTTGGCAATTCACTAGCACCATGCTAATCGACCATAGCATCCTCTCGGGCACTTACCAGGTGAAGATATACTGCGTGTGATTGTTCCTTAGGTTGACTTCGGGTGCACGTCCAATCGGTATGCCCTTGGCGGCTCTGTCCCAAGACTCGATCAGACCCGGCGCTGTAGACGCACGTTGGTTAGCCTGCAAAAGGGTGCACTGTATGGGGTTATTCCACGGGGGAGCTTACTCATAGTCTCTTCAATCCAGACCGGTTGACTTCCGGTCAACTCTGCCATCTGGTACACATCAGGGAAATAGAACTTGCCCTCTTCGGGCTTATTGTCTGGCGTAAACATGTTCTTCTTCCAAGGTTCCCGTAGCAAGCCCTCGACGACAACTTCCCCCTTTGGCAAGCCTAGCTCTCTATCCTTCTGATCGGCCAACTTCTTCGAGATCCAGCCTCTGTTCACCAAAACCGTGCTTTCACCCTCTCCCCGCTCTAGCGGCGTCACGACGAAATATCCATCTTCACCTTCATACATCCGAGGACCGACCAGCATCTCTTGGTCGTGACGCAAGTGGCCTCTAGCGTAGACACGGCGATAGTCGAACTCGGAAATGGCATCAGGATCGATTCGCGGCGGAAGTGGCAGCGGCGGTTTTACTAGGCGGTCCTCGTATTTTGCGATCAACTTCGTCTTCCAGTCCAGACGCTGAACTTGCCAAGTACCTAGAATAAACGCCGTAACAGGAATTAAAGCTATTCAATACCAGCACTCAATTGTTAGCCAATGCATGCCGCTTTCATCGTTTCCGCTCAGGCTGGGGATGCGAACCAAGAATGATGAGACCAGGTCCATGTTTGCGACCGGTGCGGACAATCTTCGCAGGATTATCGACGACTGAAATCCACCTGGGATCATCTGCCAGCTGACGGGGTCCACTAGATTGGCGAATCTGTGGTTGACGACTTCGCAGATGCATCGGATTAGTATTATGGCTCGGAGACAAGCCCGCACGGGGAACAATGCGAGACGACGCCCGCCATGACGCAGAGGTTGCTCTGCGCGCGATTGAATTGAAGGACTGCATGGCTCAATGGAGTCCTTGAGAACCAGCAGAGAAATAAGCTGGAGCAGGAAGCCAAACGGACAGAAAAAGATCAAATGTTCTTTTTGCGGACTGAGACGGAGCGCGGAACGGAGAGCAGAGGCTATGTATCTTGGCCCGTGCGGCCCGATGATCCTCCAGCTCTCTCCGCCTTTAGTCTAGATGGACAACATCATACGAGGACATGTCATTATTATTAGGGAGCATTGTCGCCCACGATGTTCTACGAGGGGCCGCTGCAGGATGGCATCGCGCTTGCTGTCCGAGAGTCGAAGCTAGTCGTCTGTTTTGTTCGAGGTTCGCTTTCTTCGTCTTACTTGGCTGAGTCGTGTGCGCGGTTACTAATCGAGTTGGGGGTATAGATGATACGCCTGAGAGCTCCGAATGGGAGGATGAGTATTTTGCAGATGAAGAGGTATGGTCGCTTGAGTTGGTTATACAGTTGTAGAAGGCTCTGCGGTCTAACAATCCAGCAGATCACCCAGTTGTTGAAGGATAAGGCCGTGATTCTGCGACTGAGAGAGGGCACGCAGGAAGCTGGCTTCCTGTCGTCTTTCTGTCCGATCAGCAAATACCCGACTGTGGTTGTCATCAAGTATGTCGGAAATAGTTGTGGTTTGAAGGATTCGAAGCTAATCGGTTATTAGAAATGGCATGCTCAACGAATACATGGTAGCGGGGACGTCGAAAGATGACTTCCGTAACCGCCTCAAGGCAGTTCTTATAGGAAATCCTCAAACGGCAATATCTGCTCCTGCTTCCTCAAACAATGCAACTTCTGCTGCTCAGCCAGCATCGGCTCCGTCCAATGCTGCTAGCGCTCCGCAGCCCGCACAACCTGCGCAATCTGTACAGCCTGCACCGCAGGAACCCAAGACAGAATCGAAACCTGAAAAGAAGGAGACAGAGACGAGAGCTACAGACCCACATAAGAGACCTGGGCACAAGATTTCGAATGAGCAGGCGGAACGCAGAGCACAGCGGCATAGAGAGGAACGGGAACGAGCGTCTAAGCAGGCTAAACAAGACCAGAAAGAATCCAAGGGCAAAGAAGCGCAGTCAAAAGCCAGCTCGTCAGCAACGCTAGATGAAACTACCACGCCTGCAACAGAACGTCAGCAGCCTCGAGCACCGACGCAATATCGTCTCCAAGTCCGTCTTTTCGACGGCAGCTCCGTGCGCTCCAGTTTCTCCCCCACCGACACCATCCGCGCTCATGTTCGTCCCTGGCTGGAAGAGAAGCGCACCGATGGAGATCGGCCTTACACGCTGAAGCACATCCTGACCCCTCTCCCCAACCACACTATCTCCGTGTCCGAGGAGGAACAGACGTTACAGGATCTTGGCCTTGGCCCGACTGCTAACCTCGTGATGGTCCCCGTACAGACGTACACCGAGGCTTATGCCTCAGTAGCTAGTCTCCCTGTCAGAGGATTATATGCAGGATACAACCTAGTATCTGGCGCTGTAGGCGCTGTCACAGGCACAATTGGTTCGATATTGGGTTACGGGGGAAATCAAACTCCGGCCAGTAATGATGCCAACGTTGCATCCCCGTCTCCATCTCAACGACCCGGCAACTCTGCTGCGAGACCGAGGAACGGTGTTGGTATTAACGTCCGGACTCTGAGAGACCAAAGAGACGAGCGGGGTGATAGTCAATTCTACAACGGGAATCAGGTATGCTAAACCGATCACCAAACTCAGTGACTGGCGATAAAACTGACTTCTTTCTTCTCTGATGATGTAGCTGAACTTTGAACCGCGACGGGATAATGACCGTCGATGAGATCGTTATACAGGATCATGTGTCTATAGCCTACGAGTGTCTTTCGCCGTTCATACGTTCTACGACAAGGAGTGAGAAAAGACTATTCTCCTCTTCTCTGGATGGGACCGAGTCCCTTTCTTCCTTTCCTTGTACATTAATTATTGGGGAGTTTAAATGGAGTACGGATCACTGAATTGACGAAATCAATATCATTATTTTCATTTTTTTTTATCCGGAAGTTTTCTTTCTTTGAATATCTCTGATTTGAGTCTGCTCGAGGAGGCCAACAGAGGCCCCCAGGACGACTATGTAAACAGCATACCATATTGAGGATATGCACGTAGTTATTCATACAATAGGTTGATGGCAATCGCCCATCTTGGTAACTCGTCCAAAAAGACAGGCCAAAATTCTTCCATCGTCTTCTTTTCCTTTCGATTAGATATAAAGAACAGGAGAGGAGTTCAAGTTCAATCCATTAGATAACGCCACGCCACATATATCTCCCGACTCGATTCGATTGAACCGGGTAAAGAGAGAACTTTAGTATGGCCGAGCGGCGGCCTGGCAAGCCTTCTGTAGGGGAAGTTAGCAGATCCGTTGCGATTTCTCGACTAAAGGGAGCAGATGGGATGTAATGTTCAACTTACCAGCTGGTCCAAGTACCAACCACAGATGCTCAGGTTACCCTGGTTGTCATCCATGCACTTGCGGAAGTTCTGGACATCGGTGGCACAGGCAGGATTCTCATACGAGTTGGTGGAGGCGGCACTCTGGTACAGACCGTTGTCCATGGGCTGAGCTTGGGCGGGAGGAGCCTGCTGGGCTTCGACCGGGGCGCTGGAGCCGCCAGAGAAGAAGCCACCGATGGCGTGGCCGATGGAAGAGCCGACGGCGACACCACTGAGAATAGATATGTTAGTTCATTGGTCTAATAGATATAATCGCAGAACAGGAACGTATTTCTCCATGTTTCAGGACAGGAGATATAAACATGTCTGCCTGATGCGAACGGGAAGACCACTTACGCAGCAGTCGAGGCCATCTGGCCGAAAAGACCGGGACCGGAACTCTGCTGGACCTGAGGAGGAGGAGCCTGCTGAGCATGAGGAGGGTGAGCGGTCGCAGAGGTCGAGTGAGGCTGGTACTGCTGCTGCGCAGGAGGAGCCGGTCTGGCGGGAGCAGCAGTAGGTCTGGTGGGAGCGCTGCGCGCTGGGGTAGCGGCACCACGGCGTTGACGAGGCATGTTGGATTGGTTGTGAGTGGTAGGGTAGGTATGAAAGAGGGTCGAGATGGAGGTATACAGGTGGACAGTCGAAGGACGAACGGAGTAAAGGATACAAGCAATTCTTATATCGGAGGCAAAGAAGAAGCTCGACCGGAGTGGAAGCGCAAACTCCGAGGCCCTGGGTTCTCCGCTTAGTCCCGCGGGTGCTGACTGCGGAGGTTCTGATTGGCCCGTCGGGGTTCTCGCTTGTTTTTGGCCGAGTATGGATTAATTATAGGACTACTTGTAGATGGTTTATCACGGCTAATACTGCGATTTGTGGCGGTGCTGGATTACAAGAAATCTAGAAGGAGTATCGGTTTAGAGGAATCAAGTCTAGTCTCATTGACTACTAGTTGTTCTCATGATCCTGCAGAAACAGTAGGAGCCAGACCAGTGGCGGACTTTCGCACCTGTACCCAAGACTGACTCATTATAGAGCGATCCCAGATTTCCTTGTCACAGGCAAATCATCGCTAATCCCTCCTACCGTGAGGAGTGTCTCCGTGAGCTTCATCAGAGAGAGATGACACGCAGAGCCTGATCTGCTCAGTCATGCTGGAAGTCCGCCATGAGGGACTTGCTGGAATGAATCGGCCAAAATAACCGCTCAGATATTTCCCTACTTCACTTGAATCGAAGCGGAGGGAGACTTCCAGTAAACAATGTGATCTTCCTGACAGGAAGCTTTCCCTGCTGGACGGTGACGTTCATCACCTCCGTGGTGACATCGGTAGACGGGAAAAGGCAATCCCAGTATCGATACGCCCAGGGCATCCACAATCTTAATCCGTCGTGAGAAGGCATCGATCATCCCTTCTGCGCCGCTGCTCTGCGGGCCTTCCGCTTCTCATTCTTCTTCCGGCGTCGTTCCTTTTGAGCCTCTTTTCGCTCCTGCTTATCCTGTTGCTTCTTTGATTTTGCTGCCTTTGTTTTCCCGGACTTTCCATCATTGCTTGCAGCGCCCTTGGTGGCTTTATTCCCTGGAGGGCCCGCGGTAGAACTGGATGCGATTCCCACCGTGTCCCTGGCTTCGTCCTCGTTCGGTTCGTCTTCGTCAGAGCCCGATTCGGAACTACTGGAGTCATCCTCCTCCTCCGCAGACGGCTTATCCTCAGCAGACACGTTCTTCTTGGCCAGTAGCTTAGCTTTGAGTTGCGCGAGTGCCTTTTCTTTAGCTTCTCTTTCGGCGCGTTCTAGGTCATATTTATCGTTCCCAGCCTGTAGCAAAGTCAGTAGGTGCAGCGTGAAGTAGAAGGAAAACAAAACTCACCAATCCATGCTTTATGAAGCGTCCTGCAGCCTGCTTATCAAGAGTCATGGTGCGCTTCTCTGGCTCCGTCTCCAACGCCTTGATCTTCTCAAAATACTGTTTTACTCTGGTCAGTTCGCGGAACACGGGGTGCTCCTTAGCATTGACTCCATGAAGTCGTAAGTAAGCTTGGTAAAGTTAGCACAGAAGACTTGCTACAGCAGCAGCGGCAGACGTACAGAAGATCAATGACTCCAGCGTGTAAGTGATCAGCACATGGAGTTTGGCCCGGTCCATGACGGGCAATTTTCTTGAGGTGTCTGTCAACGAACGCTCCAGGAGAGGTTGGAGAACCTCCTCCAGGTCGTCGACATTTTCCTCGAGACGGTCGATCAGGGGGATTAAATCAGCGGACTCCATGTTGGGCTGGTTGCAGAAACGAGGGAAAATGTCAAAAGTTGCGGAGCGCGACAATCTTCGATCTTTTCGCGGGCGGTGAGAAGAATCAGCTAATCAGTGCTGGTAATTTTCTTGGTATCGTATCCGGTATTCGAATTACGTATCGCCGAGCTTCGACATCATCTTTCGGACAGTCGATGCGACGGAGCTGGAAGCAGCTAACAGCCAATTCGAAAGCTCACAGAGCTTTGGCAACATAGCAGGGAGCTTTCTCAGAGAAGCTCACCATTACTACATAATGCAAACGTGAGTTTGCTATTGCTCACTGCCAAGCTTCCAGCTGCATCGCTCGATCATCGAATCTCTTTCTCCGGGATCCTTCTCACCACCGTCCAAAGTGTCTCACACACGGTTTGGCCGTCCGCTATTGCGGATTGGACTAATATTCACGCCAGAGCGTGAGACATGCTCCTTTCGCAGTGTTAGGTTCGGCTGCTGGGTCACCAGTCGACCCATATCCGGTGGCCCAGTACGCAAATCATGGATCGAAGATGTGGACGAGATAGCACGGGAAACAGAGAAGCGACGGCTATCTGGACGAATACATATCTTGGGAATGGGAAATATCGGTACATTTGTTGCGCATTCTCTAGCACGAGGAACATCACCGCCTCCGATCACTCTGCTCTTGCATAACACGGATCTCTACCGGCATTGGCTAGCCACAAAAGGATGCTTATCCATCAGCTCCAATGGATTGGACGATATTCGCACCGGATTCGATATCAACGTTCTTCATGACGATACGTGGTACTCCCTTCCATACTGGGACGGTTCTCGGCCACGAGAGCTCCCGAGCAACAGTGACACGGCTTCGGAGAAAGAGATCGAGGAACAAGTCACCAGGTCGGAACAAGATGACGAAAAGATCGAATGTCTGATCGTGACGGTCAAGGCCCCTCAGACGGTCAGGGCTCTGAAGTCTGTTTCGCACCGCTTGACGCCAGAGTCGACCGTATTGTTCCTCCAGAACGGTATGGGAATAATCGACGAGGTCAACGAGAAAGTCTTCCCGCATCCGTACGAACGACCTAATTACATGCTGGGGATCATCTCCCATGGGCTCTTCCGCCAGGTGCCCTTCAAAGTTGCACATGCTGGAATCGGAACCACGATCCTCAGCCCCGTGCCCTCGCGGGCACTCACCGCAGTAGAGAAACAAGACGACGACTGGGCTCCATCGACGAAATATCTCCTCCGCACACTTACCCTGACAGCGCCTCTGGTCGCTGTGGCCGAGACTCCCACGGCGCTCCTGCAATACCAGCTTGAGAAACTCGCCATGAATGCAGTGATCAATCCACTCACTGTCCTGATGGACTGCGAAAATGGCGAGCTTCTCTACAACTACCCCATCACACGTGCTATGCGGTTGTTACTCATTGAGATTTCAACTGTCATCTGTAGTCTACCGGAACTGCAGGGAGTGCCAGGCGTTCAGAACAGGTTTGCTGCTGACCGTCTGCGGCATATGGCCGTGCAATTGGCGCAGAAGACCGCCAAGAACACAAGCTCAATGCTGCAGGATGTACGGAGGGGCCAGCAGACCGAGGTTGAATATATCAATGGCTATATCATCCGACGCGGAGAGGAGCTGGGCATCAAGTGTGCGGTTAATTACCTGATCAAGCAGCTCGTCATTGCAAAGAGTGATATGGTTACTCAGCGACAGGCGGGCGCTGTTCCGTTTGATCTTTCAGGCTTGGAGGATGAGGATTGAGTTGGTTTTCTAGTCTCTTCTGTCTGGTTCTTTTATATTGGTTGCGTTGTGATATCTTGTATATGTATATATACGTCATGGGTTTCTTCCAGTTAGAATACACTCTTCAGGTGGGATATTTTACTTTTCTCTAGTCCTCTTTGTCTATAATTCCCCTTCGGTTTGGGATATTCCGACACCAAGCACCTACCGAAGAAGAAGAATAAGCAAAGAATGGGTCTAGCGCATACTCTCGAGCGCCCTCTCACACAACGCCCTAATCTGCCTCCACCTCCCCAACAACGTATCCAACTTCTCTTTATCCCCCTTACCATTTTCTTCTCCACTCGTCTCCCCTTCGAGCCTCCTCTCCAAAATCCCGATCGTCTCCTCAGCCTCCTTCCGATACCGACCTATCCATGCCCTAACCACCGTACTCGTCTTCTTGGGGCTCACTCCCCGCGTCGAGTGGCCCTGGACATAGCTCCGCCAGTCCTTTGCGGGAAGGTACTTGAGACAGGCGACCACTTCTGTTCGGAAACAGGGACCGGTCGGTGTTAATTGGTAGTTGCTGGGGTTCCCACGTTAGTGACTGGTTTTGTCTCTTCGCGTGGAAGAGCAACGAGGAAAGAAGTAGGGAGGGAAAGAAAAGCAACGAACCCGTAATATCGATGAAGTTTCAGCTCCTCGATACTCGACGCGTTGAGGTCGCGGAAAATGATATCGTCGAGATACACAGCGTCTGAGTCGTTGGTGGGGAGGTAGAACCCGTCTATGGCTTCATTAGATGACATGTTAAGCTACTTGGGAAAAAGAACAGTGACTTACATTCTGTTAGGAGAAAGTCGTTTGGATGGGGACCATAGCTCATGTATATTTCTTCTCCTTTTTCTGTGTTGTAGTGTTAGATATGTTTCTGAGGGGTTGGCAGAGGGGAATATGATTAGATTACATACCGTAATTCTTTGTTGCCCGGAATGTGTATGCCTCACCGTCAAATACGACATCGCACTTCCCGGAAAATGTCAGACATGAATCCCATTATAATATCATATCATATAATCATATAATATGATAACAAGAGGGGAAGAAACCGACTCACCGCTTCATCCGAATGATTGAAATAGTCCGCAAAGGGCACCAGAGCCATCGCATCATTATTATCCTCTGGCGGCTCCTCGTCCGGCATAAGATAGTAGAAACTCCTCGTATTGACAATCAGCCAGTGATAACTGTACGTTTCCCAGTCGGTATCTGGGAAGACGGCACGGACGCTATTCCACGCGTCCTGCAGCCTCTTCTCCATCTGCGGGAGGAGGTCCTGATGGCTCGTCTCGTACGGTTCGTCTAGCGTCTTCTTGCGTACGGTGTTCCATTGCCCGGATATAGAGGGCGGGAGGAGCACTTCCGGGGTCTGGGATAGGGGGCTGGAAGATGGACAGCGTAGATGTTCTGGCCAGAGCAGGGGCATGCTGTCTGCGAAGTCCTGCCGGGAGGGCCAGACGGCTTTCCAGAGAGCGTATTTCTCTAGGAGTTTTGGGTCTCCGTGTGTGAGAAAAGCGGCGAGGAGGCCGTGGATGGAGATGCCGTCTAGGAATTTGTTGACGAATGATGGAGGGACGCAGTCAATGGTATACATAGCCTTCAGGGGGACTTGGACCATGATTTCTCCCTCCTTTTCGGTTCAATAGAGCGGGATGTTAGCATCAGTGTTCAAAATTCAGGGGATCCAAGTAAGGACTGAGATTTGTTGCATACCTTGATATCCCTGGTGGCTATCATACCCAGACCTCGCCCGGGGAATCGAGCTGGTGCCACGCCGTTGATTTTCGCTCCCTGGGATACAACCCATTCCGTGAAGGCAACGTGGTTGTCCCCTGGAGCTGACATTCTTTCAGATAGTTTGAGGCTTATTACACCAATTATGCCTTCGGAAAGCTGGATCTAATTGGAATCCTTGCGTAGCACGATGTTGGTAGTACAGTCAGGACTTATGCTGATATCCAACGCCTGTCGCCTTAAGAATAACTTAAATCATACATGAATCCATTCTCCATGATTATATAAATTGTATGAGGACAGAATGGATCAGAACATTGTATGAAATAATCGATATACTCGAATGACAAAAGTATTCTTTTTATCTTTTATATGGATTCAAGTCACTTGCCGACTTAGGTAAGCAGCATATCTTCCTGTGTAAATATGCATACTTCACTCTGTCAGACCACAAAGACCATCCACGCAGCCGAGCTTCTTGTAATTAATTGCTGTAATTACCGTAATTACTAGTCGACTCCGGAGCTCCAGAGCTTCCGCGACAGACCACCGGTTCCGCCAGGACATACATCTACATCCTCCGCATTCTCCCAAGCCATGCTCAGCATTGGCACCGGGATACATTCGCAATGCCAATGCTTCTGAGGCATATCCCGCTCGGAACGCGGGCATTGACCGCCTGGGCTCGCTCAACGCCCTCAATTACAGCTCCTATCGCCCTGCGGTCGTTCTCCGTCCTCAATCGTCCGCCGCCCAACTATCCGGGCCATGTCCCGCTGACCTTCATTGAGCGGAGCGCCCTCGCGGTCGGTTCGGCCGTGGGATCGTTGCTGAATCCGTATCGAGCAGGTATGGGCCCTTTTTGTACTTTATCTATCTCAATTGAAATCCGTCCGACGGAACAGAATGACTGATCATCCACGACTACAGACTTAATTGCCGCCACAGGCGAAGCCACCGCAACACCGTACTTCATCTACCGCCTGCGCGATGCCATGCTCTCGAATCCCACCGGCCGACGAATCCTCCGCGACCGTCCGCGTCTCAGCTCCGAGACGCTTTCTCTGCCCTACCTCCGCAGCCTGCCCGAGAACTCCGTCGGGCGGACGTACGCCGCGTGGCTGGACCGCGAGGGCGTGTCGCCCGACACCCGCAGCAGCGTACAATACATCGACGACGAAGAATGCGCCTATGTCATGCAGCGATATCGCGAGTGCCACGATTTCTACCACGCCGTGACGGGCCTGCCGACGATGGTGGAGGGCGAGTTGGCGCTGAAGGCGTTCGAGTTCCTCAACACCCTCCTGCCGATGACGGGGTTGAGTCTGTTTGCGATCATGCGCTTGAAGCCTGCGGAGCGGGAGCGGTTCTTCGCGCTGCATTTGCCGTGGGCGGTGCGGAGCGGACTGGCCAGTGAGGAGCTCATTAATGTGTATTGGGAGGAGGTGCTGGAGAAGGACGTGGATGAGTTGCGGACGGAGTTGAATATCGAGAAGCCGCCGGATCTGAGGCAGATTCGGAAAATGATGCGGCAGCAGCAGAAGAGGGAGAGGGAGATGCAGGAAAAGAGAAAGGCTGCGGGGTGGAGTTGAGGGTGGTTCCATTGCAGGGGAAAGGAATGAAGCGTTTGATGTATTGTATATTATAACTAACGGGTATTATAGACAGATTTAAATGAGCCAGAGTTATTTTATTTTTGTTAATTTCCCACTCCATTACCTGGAATATAGTTTGTTTTAGCAGACTCTCATGGGATCGAACCGTGAGATATAGCAGAATATGAATATCGAGCACATACAGACCAAAAAGAAGAAAAAGCACGCTGGAGTAAAATTTTGATCATCATCCATAGCATAATTATCCTCTAGAATTCAGCACCAATCCACCAACTGCATGCTCCTGCTCACAGATCCAACAGATCGTCATCATCATCCCAGCCACCCTTCCGGCGATTGATCACGATCTTCTGCTCCTCTTCGCGCTGGTTCTCGGCGACGGCATTCAGGAGCTCCTTGAGCTGGTCCTCGGTGACCTTCTGCCGTAGCTGGCCGGTCTGGGCGAGCATGATGAGGCGGTTCTCGACGTCGACGGCGCGCGATTCCTTGACGAGGCGGATGCGGCCTAGTCGGTCGGCGGCCTCTGGTTCGAGGATCTGGTTGAGGATGGCGGCGCGGCGTTCTGGGAGGCGTGGTCAGAGTCATATCAGAGGAGTAGGTGTGTGCATGGGATAGGTACCTTCGGCGGCTTGTCTGTTGGAGAGGATTGATTAGCTCTTGATTCTTCTAGAAAGAAATAACAAAACCAAAAACCGAAAGTATAGCCGTAAATGAAACAAACAAAGCATAATACTCACTGTCTCTGCTCGTCCTGGCTGGATCCTCCAGCTGGACTTCCTCGTGCACCGCCCTGCTGTTGCAGCTGCGCCAGTCGGGCTCTTCGGATCTATACCACAATCCAAACCGTTCAGTCCTGCTCGCGCGATCCAGCAGATGTAACTCACCTCCTCAAGCTCAGCGTCCGCCATTGTTGGCTGGTGTTTCTCAGATCGCGTGTCTTGTTCGATGACTTTCGGCGTTTGGAGTAGTGTGCGGAGTAGAAAATCCGGATGGTCAGGTACTGTATGGTACAGTAGATCCAACACCGGGTTGGTTGGTGGTGGATATCACCTGATCCTGCAAGCACGTTGCAGTGGAAATTCAGAATGTTAAGATAGTCATTTATCTAGTTACAGTTCCTTACTCTACAGACTCATCGGCCAATTTTACTCTGGATCAAAGAGTTCCCCCACTTGGCAGCCTGAGGCAGTCAACTTGCGGGGCCCAGCGAGACGCCCTGACCAGCAGCAAAGACTCCATCGACAGCGCCGACTGCGACGCTCAAGACGGCCGTTGACCTGTGCCAGCGACGATGGGATCTGATCTCTCAGGGGTACGCGACTTAGCTCCGTGCATGGGGCAGTGTTTCTAAGAATATTCCAAAAAATTTTTGTCTTTATTTCATTTTATTTAAAAAAAGAATGGGATTCACTGTGACCATTCCCTGCTAGTGACAATGGGCGCGAGAAACAAGCCAAATCGTAGTTTCAACCTGACGCCGGTCGCTGTGACCCAGGGCGATCGTCTTGCATGGCGTCAGCGAATCCTACGCGTCGATCCCTCCTGGCCTCATCAGCTGCGCGGCCGACGAGCATCGGTTGCCCTGGTGTCGTGCTGCAACTGTGTGACGATCTTAGAGAGGTATTATGGATTATGGTACTGTCCTTTGGTGTCTGTATTGTTATTATCGAGCAGAGGTAGCTCAGTCTTACTGGTAGAGGGATATCCCTTCCTGATTGATGGATCCCATACGGCCCGTCGAGAAGCTTGGCTTCCACCGCGCCAGACTTCGAGAACACTGGAGAACTCGAGAGGCTCAGATTCCTGAACAGTTCACCACCGGCACGATCCGTCCACTGGTCTCGAGTGGTTTGTTTAAGACTAAGATTAGCAGCGTCAAGAAACTGCAGGAGAGTCCTTGCATGATCCAGGCCGGGCGCAGCCGTGGTGAAGCTCCATCTGCATCAGCCACCCGCGAGGAATGCGACGGCACGTGGAGATGAGGTCACGGCTGGCAAAAAGATGGTTGCGAGTTCTCTCGTGGATAGTTGCTCTTCTGATCGCGCTGTTTCCGTGCCGCAACCTAGGCAATAATTAATATTAAGAGTATCATATTGGATAGAAGATATGTAGAGAATCAACCATCCCGTCCTCTTACGTCGATGGCACTCCACACGGACGATCATGTGACTTCCCAGGGCGGCAAGCGGGCCAACCGGAAGCCCGATCTGGCAGGAAAGACCCTGGGCAGTCTGAGCCCAGCAAAAGGCAACCGCCAAAGGCACCGAGGGCCCTCTCTCCTCACTCCATCACGATCCTTACTCTTACTCTCTCTTCCCGTTCCCTTCCTCCCTCTCTCCCTCTCCTTCTGCCTCTCTATATCTCCCTCTCGTCTGGTTACTCTCACCCGCCGTAATCGAGAGGTCGACGCCTGAACTGCTCCATTGACGCTGGAAGTTCTCTCCCTCTCTCTCCCCGGTTATATCTGTCGTTCTTTCTGCCTATCTCGCCTATCTGCGAATGCGTCTCATTCGCTGTGACCTGTGACCGCAACGCCAACGCCCGCTCGCGGGTACCACGCACATGGCCTCTTCCTTCTGACCCAATGCACCAGCGGCCTTGTTCCGTGCGGATTACCAGTTGACGGGTCCAGCTTGACGACCGTGACGACTTCTAGATTGGCACCACTTGCGTGATAACGCGCCCTCAACCGCAGCTTGGAAGAACGGTCAATTCCACCGCAGACGCCGGTTGTTCTACCATCATGGCGGAGTGAGTAGTCAAAACCTCCCCTTTTTTCCTATGTCTTCTTGCCCTCCTATATAGAACTTAAAAATGGACTCTTCGGGACCTCAAGTGCTGACGCCATCTCACCAGTCTCATTCCACTATACTCTCATTCACACTATCGCTTCATGTCGCCTTCCAGGATGACGTCCCGTCCGAATCACCAGAGATCAGCCTCCTCTGGCGCCAGATCCCCGTCCCCCGGGAAATCAGTCACGAAAGCCAAATCCACCAATGCCCTATCCGACCTCACCAGCCGGTTCACCCGGTCCACCTCAAAGATCGAGGAGTTTCCAGAGAGCAACCTGAACACGCTGAGAGATCCACGACTCGCCAGTACTTCGGATCTGTCGGAAACCTCAACGTCCGCTCCCCATCACCCCGACCTCAGCAACGAAGTCGCTGCGTTGAGCGTCAAGCTCATCCAGGCGATAAACAACCAGACCACGTTGGACGACACGCTGGCCGAAACCCGCCAGCAACTAGAGAGCGCGCAAAGCAAGATTACAGAGCTCCAGGCGGCGAACGATAAGTATCGCAAAGACATCACGGACGAAGTGCTGGTCAAAAAGTCCGATGTCGACTACGAGATCCTACGTCTGAAAGCCTCTTTGGCGGAGGAGCGTGCGCAACGTGCTCTAGCTGAGAGGGCCAAGAAGAACATCGAACAGGAACTCGAGACTCTGACAGCGGCACTTTTCGAAGAGGCCAACAAGGTGCGTTTTCACTGAGAAGAAATGAAATTAACATCCAGACGTGGGCTGACGAAAGAATCAGATGGTGTCTGCGGCCAAGAAGGAGCGGGAGACAGTAGAGAAGAAGAACGAGCAGCTACGATCGCAAATCAAGGATATGGAGAATCTTATGGCTTCTCAACAGCAACAGCTCGCGGAGCTGAAAAGCGTGATGCAAGGAATGGGCAGTGTTCGAGATGAAACCGATGCGCTTACCATCGCCTCTACCGCGCCGTCTTCGCCGTGCGCTACCCAACAGTCTCTCGCAGGTACTAGTCGACTGCGTGAAACCCCGAGCTTCTCGCCCATTACTCCGGTTTCTATGGATCTCTCCCCGGGCCCTTCTACCAGCTTTTCGAACCTAATTAAGACGGTGTGCCGAACGGACGTGCAAGCATATGATGATTTCCGCGATCTGCTGAACCAGTCAATGAACTCCAAGCCTCCCAGCCGTGCTGCCAGTGGATC
Organism: Paecilomyces sp. PK2413; assembly: GCA_023624055.1. NCBI lineage: Eukaryota > Fungi > Ascomycota > Eurotiomycetes > Eurotiales > Thermoascaceae > Paecilomyces > Paecilomyces sp. PK2413. Next base: position 351,062 of record JAMADQ010000004.1, read on the forward strand.
GTACGCTGGCCTGAACGTGATGGGATTGGCTAGCTTAGCCGGTCATAGCATTGCTAACTCTCCTTTCGGTTCCCAAGGGTCCATCTCACAAAGTCACTCCCCCAATTCAAGTGCTTCGTCCCCGCAGCCTCCCAGTGCTCATATCCCACTGAAGGAGACCAGGTTCTACAAGCGAGCTCTAACGGAGGATATCGAGCCGACTTTACGGCTCGATATGGCTCCCGGGATCTCCTGGCTTACGCGCCGTAGTGTCCTTAGTGGTATCTGCGAAGGTGGACTGGTCGTGGAGCCCATGCCACCGGCATCTTTGAAGTATGCTTTCCCCTGTTCTCTCTGCGGGGAACGGAGAAAGGGCACTGAGAATGAGAGAACGCATCGATTCCGAACATCTGACAGTGAGACCGCCCAGCGCTATCCTCTGTGCATGCTCTGTTTAGAGAAGGTACGCTCATGCTGTGAGTTCACCGGCTATCTACGTCTCATCCTTGATGGCCATATCCGCATTAGTGACCCAGAAGATGAGAAGGAAGCTTGGGAAGAGACCATCCGTCTAAGGGAAAGGATGTTCTGGTCGAGAATTGGCGGAGGCGTGATACCGACGTTTGCAACCGCGGCGTCGAGTCCCGAGAAGACTTCTCCCGACCAGGATTCCTTGGCCCCGCCGACAGAGAGCAACGGTGAAGCCGGAGACCGTTCGTCAATGAGACTTCGACAATGCTCCATCTCGGAAAGCGTCATAGTGAAAGACAGCAAGGAGACCTCCGATCAATCTGATGATCCTTTCCATTCTGATGCCAAAAGAGCCTCTATCGGCACCACAATCATCTCGCAGGTAGAGATCGAGGAGGTCCGACAGGAGATCACGGAAGAGGACACGAAGGATGATATTCAGACCTCAGAAAAGGTCGACTCTGAGATAGAGCAGATTCCGGAAGCAGATGCACAACCGGAGCAAGACGCTTCGGATGAGAAGCCCACACAGGTAGAACCGGTGCCAGGTCCAGTCCTTGAAATCGAGCATGAAGCAACTCAGGATCGCCCCTCTACTCCGCTGTCCAAGGACGACGCTGAAACTGCGCCCAGGCTAACAGTCAGTATTCCTGGAGCATTCGACTGATGGAGAACCACGTTCTGCGTCGACCAATTCATGAACACGTGTCATGAACATTATCGATACCCGTTTCTAAGAGGTCTACCGAAACGGGACGCCTCATGGGTGTTTACCCCTTCTTATTATATATGATTTTTGTTGTAATTATCGTGGCATGATTCCGGAGGACACTCGGGTTCTTTCACTTCGAGAGCTTTTCTGCTCATCTGTATTATTACCCCCGACATTTTGCTCATTACTACATAATAATACCCGCGCCGTCTTTCGTGATGTTTATGGATGGTCTTGTCTGCGCTTTTCGTTTTCAAAGCAGCAAAGGTTGTTTGGTCGAGGCTCCTCATTCGAGGGGCCTCCTTTTCCAGAGCGACAGCATCTCGAACTATTCGAGGCGCTGTCACCGGAGTTCTTCTTGTCGCTTGTTTCTGATTTCTACTCGATGGATGCGGACGTTAGCATCTCTCATACATATTATCGCCATATCACGCTATTTTTGACTCGTGCATATTTCCCTATTTCTGTTTACTTATGCGGAGCTCCTCTTTTCTTGTCTCTCGTTGCTGTTTATTGCTGCTCTTTCTGCCTGGAATGGGCGAAAAATACTATACGCTGTTAATGCCGCATGGAAATAGATCTTACATAGTTTTTTAATCGTTACGTTTCCCTGTGTGAGGGAGATGACTTTGAATATCTTATTGCGTTGAAGTAGATTGCATCGTAGTCAAAATAGATTTGTGCTCACTCATCAGATAACGGACGTGAAGCAAGGTAAACTGACCGTTGCTGGTACGGCTATATTCGAGAACTACTTATACAACATGATGTGCCCTGCTGTTTCCACAAAAGAAAAGAATAACCCCCACCAATGATACGATAGGAACTCCGTTTAAACCAGGATCAAAAGAACATCTGCATACTCCACAACCACTGCAACGACACCACTTTTATCCGTAAAGTTCAGCATTCTCATTGCCCATATCTCTGATGGATCTGTCTGATCTGTTCATTAATATCCATATTTTGCGGATTCGGCGACGTGCCCGGCGGTCCGACGGTAGGACCAGCACCAGGAACAGCAGCACCGGGAGGAGGAGGAGGAGCACCGGGGTAGGTAGTAGGCATCTGAGCGCCCATGGCCATTCTCTTTCGACGGGCGTCTTCTTCGCTCTCGGCGGTGTGTTCGCCGGGGACGATGGGGGCGGAGTCGAAGACGTCGGAGCGCTGACTGGCGAGACGCTTGAGGTTGTTGACCACGTCGACGGTGGAGAGGTTGGTGGTTGCGCTGCGGGATTCGGCCTTGGCTCGTTGTTCCTTCCAGCGAGGGTCGAGGAGCTCGATACGCATGTGGTGCTCGAGTTCGGCGACGGGGATTTGCTGTTTGCAGTTCGGACAGAGGGCTGTGGCGCCGGCGTTGTTGAGACGACGGGCCTGCGCGCGAGGGACGTAGTCGGATCGGATGCGCATGGGCGGTTGGCCGGGCACGGAGGGCGGTCGACCTGCTGCTTGAGCGGCGGCGGCGCGCTCTTCGTCCTCGCGAGAGGCGCCCACGGGTGCCACGGGCGAGGGCTGTGGTACGTTGTAGGGGGTGGGAGCAGCTGCAGGGAGCGGTTGCTGAGGCTGGGCTGGTGGCTGCACTTGTGGACCGGGGGAGGGGGTGTATGAAGGTTGAGGTGTAGGTTCGGTAGGGTAGGCGTTGTAGTAGGTAGGGCCATCTGTCTCTGTGGGCATGGCCTCCTCGATGCGCAAAGGATTGAGCGACATCATGGCCTTCTGTTCGAGGGATGCGGATTGGATGTCGTTGAGGGATGTTGGCGGTGGTAGTTCGGCCTGGTCATCGGCCTCGGTGAAGAGGACCGTCTCGACGACCACGAAGTCGTGCCAGTCAATCTGAGCGTACTCTATCCGTTCCTTCTCTTCCTCTTCTTCTTTCTTCTGCTTCTGCTGCTCTTGGTACTTGACCCACTCGGCTCGCTGCTTTGCGCGGTCCAGGACGTGGTATTTATTCTTCACGTTGTGTTCCAGCTCGCTTATCCGCTTCGTCTCCGGAAGTTCGGTGTGATCGGGTCGCAGCAATATCGTGTACTGGTCCACTAGGCGGCTGAAGAACTGGTAGAGACTGTGCTGCGGTCGTAAAAAGTCGAACTGGAAATTTCTCGTCTCGCGCTGCGACAACGCCGTCATGAAGGATTTGCCTCTCTTGGCGACGAAGAGGGCCGTCAACTTGACCACTTCCAGATCCTGTGCGTTGATAATCGGCATTCGCGCAGAGAAATGGAACTCTGGTGGTTGCGCAGGTCCTTGGGGTTTCTCTGGTTCTGGCGCCGCTGCCGCTTCTCCTGGCCGTCCTGCTGAGACGGCGGTCCCTCGGCCTTCCCGGATCTCACTGAGGCGCCATTGGTAGAAGGGGGCGTATGCATCGCTGGGATTCAAGAAGGAGAATTTGGGGTTGTTCTTTTCCTTTTCGCGGACACGGTCTGGATGGAGTGTATGAGTGTCTTGGATCACCGCCACAGATAGCATCCCCAGATGATAAACTTACCCTCGAAAATGGCGCCGTTACGAGCTACGTAGCCCGCTGTCTTCTCGACGATTGCTAGAGACGAATCAGTCCTGTACAATATGCGAATGCGCCAGACGACTTACCTCGAATATCCTTGGGCGGCAAAACCACTCCCTCGGGAGGTTTGCTCACCTCCTCAGGCAGCGTTGGCGTCCCGGGGGTGCCATTTGTAGTTGAGGCCGACATCCTGTCGTGCCTGCGCGCCGCAGGTCGTCTGAAACAAGGGACGATGGAGGGACAACGGTCTGGCGGGTCGAGCAGGTGCGTATCTAACTTCTATCTCGACGAGCTCGAAGCTGCGGACATTTGACTTCATGGACGGCGGATGGCGCTAAACCTCGTTTTGCAGTTAAATTACCCGCGCGCGTAAGTTAGGACCTTATATAATACGTGTAATCACAGGTAAATTACAGTGGAAACCAAGTATTATTGCCCGCCCTGGATATTATTATTGGGATAGCTTTGCGCTCGCAGCTGCTGTGAAACAACGCATTCAGATGAGAATCTGGCGCGAGGAATCGTAGAGAAGGCAAGACCGTAGAGACAGCTATTGCTACAATCACATTTTCTAGGAATCTCTCTACGCGGGCCTGGAATATTCAAAGCTGGCGCAGTAGCTCGTCCTTTTAATTCCCCCCTTCCGCCTCCGCAGGCGCCGACGATCTGGCCTCTACTGACAACGCTTACGAGTCCGACCTTCGTCTTCCGCACCGGAGCTGCATTGTCTTGTTGGAGTGCAATCAATCCGGTCTTCTTTTTTCTCTGTCCGTCTATCTATTGTCATGGGGCACGTCTCTGCCTTTCACTACTCTCGTTGAGTCCCCATTGATATTTTCCCCCCTGCCATACTTCCTCTTCTACTTGCCTTTGACGCGGGGACCGCGTGTTCTCGGCTGGGGGTTCCCCCATCACTTCCCTTGAGCCATTGCAGTCCAGAGAACGATTTCCCCTCGACACGGCGTTTCTGCTTCACGGTGCTCCATCCAGTCTGCCACAATGCCCCCGAAGGCGGCAGATGTGCTGGAGGTGAAGCCCCTCTCGAAAACGGGGCGCTCTCGCAGCCGTTCTCCCAACCCCAAGGGTAAGAAGGGCGGCGTGACAGCGAAGTCCAGCCATTATGGATCAGACGGCGTCAAGGACAATAATATCTTCCGGTTACCCAGGTCGGACTACAAGCTGCTGCTCGTCCTGACGGCTCTGGCTGCAATTGTCCGCCTGTTCAGGATCTACCAGCCCTCCAGTGTGGTGTTCGATGAAGTCCAGTACGTCCTTGCGAGCTTGTGATCCCGTTACAAAAAGAAAAAGAGCTTCAGCTGATGATGATATCCTATAGCTTCGGTGGTTTTGCGTCAAAATATATCAAGGGCAGGTTTTTCATGGACGTTCACCCGCCGCTGGCGAAGCTCCTGATCACCCTGGCCGGATGGCTAGCTGGTTTTGATGGCAACTTCGACTTCAAGGATATTGGCAAGGACTACCTCGAGCCCGGGGTGCCATATGTGGCGATGCGAATGCTCCCCGCTATCATGGGAGTCTTGACCGTCCCGCTCATGTTCCTGACGCTGAGAGCATCTGGCTGTCGCGCATCGACCTCGGCGCTGGGTGCTGCCGTTCTCACGTTCGGTATGCGCGCCCTCCCACCTCCCAATGGCACCAGTACTGACCCTGAATGTGTAGAGAACGGCTTCATTACCCAGTCCCGGTTTATTCTCCTTGATTCGCCCCTGATCTTTTTCACCGCTCTCACAGCCTTGTCGTTTACCTGCTTCACCAACCAGCATGAACAGGGGCCGGCCAAGGCATTTCGGCCGCAGTGGTGGTTCTGGCTGGCTGCTACTGGGCTCTGCTTGGGTGCTACACTCAGTGTGAAATGGGTCGGGCTTTTTACAACTGCGTGGGTGGGATCTCTCACGGTTCTCCAGCTGTGGGTTCTTCTGGGCGACCCAGAGACCGTCACTCCGGTACGTATGACCCGTTTCCATGTATCCGCATCCCCGACTGACTGGGGGAATAGCGTCTCTGGTTCAAGCACTTTTTCGCCCGTGTTTTCTGTCTCATCATCATTCCCGTTGGATTCTACGTCGGAATGTTCTACATCCACTTCCTCTGTTTGGTCAACCCCGGAGAAGGCGATGGCTTCATGTCTGCGGAGTTCCAAGCGACACTCAACTCGAGGAGTATGCAGGATGTTCCTGCTGATGTTGCGTTTGGCTCCAGAGTGAGCATCCGGCACTGGAATACCCAAGGAGGATATCTGCATTCGCACCCGCATATGTACCCCACCGGAAGCAAGCAGCAGCAGATCACCCTCTATCCTCACAAGGATGAGAACAATGTCTTCCTTATCGAGAACCAGACCCAGCCCCTAGGACCGTATGGCGAGGTGCCAGGGCCGTTTGCTTGGGATAACATCACCACCGAGTTCCTCGAAGACGGTGCTACCATCAGATTGTATCATGTCATGACCCACCGTCGAGTCCACTCTCACGACATCCGCCCTCCCATCACGGAGGCGGAATGGCAGAATGAAGTGTCCGCCTACGGCTACGAGGGATTTGCCGGTGATGCGAACGACCTGTTCCGCGTGGAGATTGTCAAGTCCTTGTCTGACGGCGACGAGGCCAAGAAGAGAGTACGGACGATTCAGACCAAGTTCCGATTGATTCACCTGATGACTGGCTGCGTGCTCTTCTCGCACAAGGTGAAGCTACCCGATTGGGCTTGGGAGCAGCAAGAAGTCACTTGTGCCAAAGGCGCAACGCTCCCTAACAGCATTTGGTTCATTGAAACCAACCAGCACCCTATGCTGGCGGAAGATGCGGAGAAGGTCAACTACCGCGACCCTGGCTTCCTGGGTAAGTTCTGGGAGCTACAGAAGGTTATGTGGAAGACCAATGCAGGACTGGTCGAGTCTCACGCGTGGGATTCTCGTCCTCCTTCGTGGCCGACGTTGTTGCGCGGCATCAACTTCTGGGGCAAGGACCACCGCCAGATTTACTTGTTGGGCAACCCGCTGATCTGGTGGTCCTCGACTGCTGCGATCGCCGTCTACGTGCTCTTCAAGGGGATCGCTGTCATCCGTTGGCAGCGCGGCTACCGTGATTACGACCGGGTCAACTTCAAACGCTTCGACTACGAAATCGGAACAAGCGTGCTAGGATGGGCCTTCCACTATTTCCCTTTCTACCTCATGGCTCGTCAGCTTTTCCTACACCACTACTTCCCCGCTCTTTACTTTGCCATTATGGCGCTTTGCCAGGTGTACGACTTCATCACAGGCCGAGTTGGCAAGCTGAAGTCTCGACCCGCCATTGGCCATGTGCTCATGGCGGTTTTCCTCGGCCTCAGCATCTTCACATTTACCCTATACTCTCCGCTTGTGTACGGCAATCCGTGGACGCAGGCTGCTTGCCAGAAAGTCAAGCTTCTCGAATCGTGGGATTTTGACTGCAACACCTTCTATACTGACGTAAGTCCTCCTCAGTGGAAACCACCCCGCCGTGGTTACTGAAACGGTGATGGCCAACGGGCGCTGACGGAGGTGATTGTTCCCTTTTAGTTGAGTCAGTACCGCACCCAGTTTGTCAACCTGGGCCATGCCGCCCAGACGAACGCCGAACAGGCGCCCCCTGTACAGCACTTCCAGCCGCCTCCCCAGCAGCAGCAGCAGCAAGTACTACAGGATGACGCACAGGCCAACGTTACGCCGCAGCCGGCGCAGCAGCAGGTGGTTGGCCATGAGAAGCGCGTGGAGTACCGGGACCAAGACGGCAATCTCCTCGACGAGGCGCATGTATTATCACTAGAGAAAGAGGGTAAGGTATCGTTCGAGACGCGATACGAGACGCGGACGAAGGTGATCGACCCGCAGGACCAGGACGTGTACGGCGAAGACTCCAACGACCGGCATCACGCGCCGCCACACCCTGACGTCGAAGGCCAGAATCCCGAGACGGCGAACCGTGGCGACGAGGTGCCGGCGCCTCAGCAGCCTGCGTCTGCAGTCGGGGAGGAGCAGTCCGTCGAGGCGGCCGATGTGCGTGAGCCCAAGCCGGCCAGCGAGGGCAAGGAGGCCACCAAGAAGGCCTAGGAGAAGGGGAAAGTCATGTAAACTGCATTTACTTTTGGCCGGAGAAAGTCATCGTTTGATCTAACAGATCTAAACGGCATTAATTGTACACGTAGCTCTTCATTTTGGGAAACCATTCATCTTTTTTTCTCTTCCTCTTCTTCATCTTCTCTTTCTTTCTGTTTTCATCTATTTGTGCCCATGGATTTATGGACGTTTCGGAGAAGAAAAATGTAAATTCGAGCTGCATTAGCATTGTCAGTCATCGGTTGATTTCTGTGTGGCGCCCTTTTCTGTTCTGGTGGATATCCGTATCAACGTGGATGAGTGAGAAATAGTCACTTCTCGTCTGATATCATAATCGATTATATCTTTTTCTATACGATGGCACTTGGACTAGGTGGGGGAAATATCCAAATACAATAAAATGAAATAAAATAAAAAGCTGATGACAAAAGAAATAGTCAAAGCGATCTGCCATTGAATGATGCTAACGACGACTATGCACACAGACAGGAGTTCCGGGGAAGAAACCCTCTAATGTCCCTTGATATCCCAGCTATAGTAGAGTACAACATGACGCGACGAGGAAGAAAACAGTAGTAACCAGTTTCCCGTCCTCAATTCTAGTAGTCATATTCCTCCTTGCCGTACTTGTTGAAGCGCTCGTGGAGGTCCTAGATGGATATATCGGTCAGTCTGAGACGCCCAGAACTCCGAGGTTTGGTTTGATTTGATTTGAAAAGGAGAGAATACGCACCGCGGGCAGGGTCACGTTGGGAACGATGACGGTGTTGAGGGCGCTGGGAGCCTCACGGAGAGGCTGGTTCTTGTCGCCGTGGGGGTGGTACTGGTACTTGTAGACCTTGCCGTCCTCGGAGGTGTGCTCCCAGGGCATGGCGGAGTCACCGATGCGGACGTTGGACTCGGAGGTGACGGTGGTGGGCTTGCGGCCGAAGTACCTGGAGAATTGAACATTGGTCAGCCCGATCACTGTTTTATATGTATTTCTTTCATTCTTTCTTCATCCCCCTGTTTTATGTTCCTCTCGCTTATTGTTTCCTTGTCCATGTCCTTCCTCTTTATATCTCCGATCCCAATTCCGCAATGCACCATTCCCGCCAATTGAACCATAAGTAATAAAAAAAATGAAAAAGGGGATATTCACCATCCAGCAATCAGGAAAGCACCAGACATGACACCGAGCAGGACCTAATCCGGAACAACGCATCGCGTTAGCCAATTCCCCCATCTTGAACGAGACAGCCAGCAGAAAAGAAATCCGGGCGCAGATGGCATACGTAGAGCTCAGGATCCCGCTTGGGGCCCTTGTCGAGACCGGCCTGCTCGACCTTGGAGGTGGAGGAGGAGCTGTTGAAGCGACGGGCAGCGGGCGTGCGGAAGGCGGCGGGGCGGGCAAAGGCCCGGCGCAGCTGGAAAGCAGCGATCGAGGACATGGTGGACGAGATCGTGCGAGGGACACGGCCAGAGATGAGAATAAGACTCCGCTGGTGGTGGGCGTGGGCAATTGGGAAAAGCGAGCTGGAGAGACACAGATGATGTCGCGATGTGCTTTTGCGGTGGAACGACAGTTCCGAGATCACGGGATTCGCCGGTCCGGGGAGAATATTGTCACGTGGTAGCCAGTGCCCGCTGGTGCGTTAGTCAGCAAGAGTATGTTAGTTAGTTAACTAGTTAACTAGAGTCAACCTGTATATTCTGTACGGAGTAGTTACAGGATCCAACGTGGACAAGTCACACTATGGATCGTTCTTAATTATTTATTTAGTTGCAGCATATCGCTGCTGTCCAGGCATACAGACCCTAGGATGGAATTGAATGGTCTCCCCGATGCATTCCTGGCTTCAGCATCACTTCTGATCGAGCACCTCGGCATCGCCTCCAAAACAATCCGAGAATATGAATTCGTCCACATTGTCCAATTTCCTCTGTTCTCTATATTTCTGGGTGACTGATTCATTAGAACATGCCGCGCACATAGTGACCCTTTTGAGCACTAGAATTAGTATTCTGAAGCTTCATCTTCGGAGATTTTACGCGTCACTGGTGATTGTTTGTATAACGAACTACCTGTATAAAAAAATAATGGGGTTAATCAGGAAGTATAACGAATGCCATTGTAGAAGTCTTTAACGAATATCTATATGGGGATTTGAATTGGACACGATAGCCAGTTGTTATAGCGAAGATCGATAGTATATCATTTTGCATGTCAAGATGGTAGGTATCTATGTGGGGTTGGCAGTTGATGAGCGCGTTGTACATCTCAAATAACATTGAGCCCCACATTCAAACCATGACAGCAGGACCTCAAAGCCTTGAAAATCCCAGAACACCACTTAGTACCTAGTCTCAGTTACAGCATTATGTCGTGAAATAATTGCTAGGGGGTTCCATACTCTTGCAACCACTAAACTGCCAGCGCAATGGCGCGGAAACGTGAAGTGATCGAGCTGGAAGAAGATACAACTCCAACAGCGAACTTGGAAATCCAACCCAAAAGGTAATTACCATTCTCTTTAACATAGTTACCCAATTTTCTAAAGAATATCGCTTTTTACTAGATGTTTGCGACTTTTGGGAACAAAAGAAGTCCCTTGGTCGTTGCCACTGGCAAATATGGTAGCTACAGTCCAGGAATTGTTAGATCCCACTTTCGAATATAACATCATGGATTGTGACGATGACGATGACGATCTTAATGATACTTTCCTTCGACGGCTGAAAGGCCCTCCAGACTATTTGTTACCCGAAGACATGGCATACTTGAAATCTAAAGGTGCCCTATCTATACCAACCCCTCCTCTCAGAAACGAACTTTTGCGGTGCTACATACGATGGGTTCACAATTTCATGCCTTTGTTGAACCTGTCTGAGCTGTTGGGAACAACAACGTACGAACGAGCCGAAAGCAATTTGAGTCTACTCGTTTTCCAGGCAGTCATGTTTGCAGGGTCCAGTTTTGCAGATCTCCGCCTGCTACGTGCCGCCGGCTTCTCAAGTCGCAGAGAGGCACAACGGACGCTTTTCATGAAAGCAAAGGTGTGATCGCCATTCCTAGATCTAACTATATATATATTAACGGAACAAAAAAAAAATTCAGCTCCTTCATTCTTTTAACTACGAAGATGACGATGCTGCAGAATTGCAAGCGATGTTGCTCATGACATTATACAATGAAGAAAACCGTGCGATACATTTCGATTTATGGTCCTGGATCGGTATGTGTTATAACAAAGCACAGTCCATGGGAATACACCAAGATCCTCGATATTCAGATCTTGATCCAAAGGAAATTGGCCTACGGAACCGTCTATGGTGGTGTTTGTATTGTCGGGATCGACTCCTTTCTCTGGCATTAAGGCGGCCAATCCAGATAAACGAAGGGATCAGCAGTATACCGACACTTACATTAGACGACTTTGACATCAGAATATTCGCACCTGAAGTCCGAGAAATATTTGGGTGCGATCAACTCGGAAATGTTGCTCAGCAAGAAAGTCTCGCTATCATGTTCATTGAGCAGACTAAGCTATGTCAATGTTTGGGCCGAGTCCTCTTCGCTTGCTATCAGCCTTCCCAAAAGTTTCTAGGGTCGATGGACAATTCACCAATTACGCTTTCGCTCAGGAATGCGTCCAATCGGGAAACTGAGTACTGTCGCCATCAGCTAAATACCTGGCTAAAGCGGCTGCCCAAGAACGCACAGTTCATTCCATCCAGGACGACGCTGAATAAGGGGGAAGATGTGCTCTTAGTACATACAGCGCTCTTGAAAATGATATACTACGCAACTCTCAACACACTCCATCGTCCCTCTCAAGTGCAAGTGTCAAGAAACATGGACGCGAACATCACAAGGGAAACTGCCACTGCACAAGAACAGTTGCAAGAGACTGCGGATAATATAACTAATATATTCCAAGGATTGGAAAAGCTGAAGTTGATGAGATTTTTGCCACCGTCAGCAATTACTGTTCTCCTGCCGGCAGCTGTGATGTACATGTCCAATCTGACATCAGCTAACGCTTTAGTTAGAGGAGAGAGTTCGAGGAGATTTAAAGATTGCATACGGGCACTACAAGCCCTTAGTGACATATATCCAGCTGCTGGGTCCGAAACTGCCAATCTGGAGGCTGCTTTTCGAATGAGTGGTGCCAACTCGCGAATCATGTGGCCAAATGCAACGCCATGTTTCGAAGATTTCTATGAAACCGCAACACACAGATCGACTTTTCTCATGAGTCATGAACGGACTTCATTAACTCCAGGTCCACCGGCATTATTTCTCTCCGACGAACACGAGTCAAATAATGTGGAATCGACAATGCACTCTGATTTTCTTTCCGCCGCTGATCCGTACGGAGCATTTCCTCCCGTGTCTATGTCACCTGGCACTGTGATGTTAGGTCGGGAGTTTACTGGATGGTCTGTACATCCGGAATGGTCTCTAGAGACAACATGGAGTTTAGATAGTGCAGAATATTCTTATCCTCAGCCACTTGGACGTGACCGAGACTACGGCAATGGCGAAACTCCAACCTGCCACCTTTCTGAAATATCTGGCCTTGGTGAAATGTCAAATAAAGACAAAGAACCCACATATTTGGAGGGAGCTGTTCTATGTGATCGGTTTTCTCATAACGCTGATCGATCCGGACTTATCACAGGCGACCTAGAAAAGGATCTCGGTCTATGATAGATTAGATCTACAAGTGTGGACCCAATGTGACTGTATACGGTATGTTGTAGTTTTAGACATCTTTATTTTAAGTCATATATCCTGTAGCACCAAAAGGATGTATATATATATATATTTGAGGCTAGCACGAGTGACCTCACTTGAAGCAAATGCTGATCTCATCTGGAGCTAATCGAATACAACTCTCACCACCAGTCATTTCCACCCCAATACCTCCGTACCTCTCCGACTATACACAGAAGTGCTGAATCGCTTCTGTCCTGAGTAACTCAAAGTTTGGGCTCTTCAGGAACAATTTCGAACCCGCGACCACGAAATCTTGCAGGCCAAATACCACTTTTTCCAGGTGCCATAATACCGTTCGGATCCAGCGCATCCTTCAAGGTCTCGTTGAATTTCAACAATGCATTGCCATTCCAATTATAAACACTGGCAATCTGATCCATGAAACACAGATGCGTGCGATACTCGCCATAACCCTACCCCGATGTCCTGGATTAGCAAGTACTCGCTATGTATGACACAGGAAATGGGATGGGATCTAGTCTGAAGGTCCCCCTTCCAAGCCAGACGATAGTATCAACTTACCTCTCTTGCAGCATCATCAATGAGCAGCGAAATGCACCTGTGTGCATTGCGACGCTCTGTAGGGTTTGTTTTATCGAAGGTTAAGCATACTATTTGTTTGTTTGATTAGTACAGTCAGTGCCAATCTGTGCTCCGCCAGAAATATATTGCAGGATGATGAGAGAGTTTCCATAAGTTAGAAGGTTGTTTGAAGTCTACTTACCAATGTGGTGTAACTCTCTCCACCCGACAACAAACGTCCCCATGTAGTCAAATCCAAACTGCGTAAACCGTTTCTTTACCATCTGATATTGTTTATTTGCATCCTCACCAGTGGTAGGCGATATAGGTGAGAACCCTAGAAGAGAACCCCCGGGGCCTCTCCAATTAAGCCATCCAAGTTCGTAAGTGTTGGGTAGACCTTTCAGCGTCTCATCACGCATGTGTATTATGGACAGTCCAGAAGATTTATCCACTTCCTCAGGAAACCTGTATGTAGCCTATTGGTGTGCTTAAATGTCAATTCTTGCTAAGAGACCCCAACTTAGGAGAGGTGTGCTTACACCTGGAATGGTTAAGAATGCTGTACGGACGATTTCCCACTGCAGGTCCCTCAAAGGCTTCGGCCCATAAAGAGCACCGTAGACATTCCAATGTCCTACGCTGATTTTCGATGCAATTTCTCCCACTTCTTCTTCTGTGAGGACCTCTGTCGATGAAGTGTACTGGCTTTTAGGTCCGTATACAGCAGCATCAAGCAGTGCATTGCGAATAGTGGGAGCATTCTGGATGATCATCTTCAATCGCAAGTCTCGAATGACCTCCACAATAGCGGGTAAGTCGTCATCGCGAGGGAAAGAAAAATGGTATGCCTGATAGCCCTGTTGAAGAGGATCAGTATTGAGCCCTAGACTAAGCACTTTCACAAAATCCCGGAGACTTACACCAGGATCAGGCATGAGCCACACGCCCATTTTGGTGACGATGCCAAGGTTAGACTGTGTAAAGATCCCATCATGGTATGGCCCATAGCCTATAGAACGAAAATATCAGCCGCGCTGGACTGTGGAGGCATATACGTAACTGCGAGATCTAGAAGTCTTACTTACCATACTGAAATAGCTGCCAAGTGTTGTTTCCCGGCAATGCACCCATGCCTGTACGGATTATTTCTCCATTTGGCAATACTACCTCAAGACCACAGTGCATAGAAAAGTGTTCACCGTATGGCGTGTATCCAGCTCCTCGCTCAAGGGTATTACCCAACACGGATCCACCACCTATATAGCCCATTAGCATGATGTCCACAGTAAGCGGAGTGATACCATACCTAAATCGGGATTGTCAATCCAAAGATGGTGGATCCCGTTCTTCTGGAGATGATTATGTAGATCAAAATATGAAACCCCTGGTTCAAGAAGAGCCGTCGCATTCTTTGGATCCACGTTTAAAACGCGGTTCATGCGGATACCCAAATCAACGACAATGCTCCCACGTATGCGAGGAGCTGCCCCTCCATAGCCTACATTGCACTTTCTATAAGTTCAATGTCCAGACAGACGGAACCGGGTCGAGTTTAGATTAACCTACCGAGATTTCGACCGCGAGACACAGGCCAGAGTGGGACAAGATACTTGTTGGCAACTTTCACAATGGTAGATGTCTCTTCCACGCTTCCTGGGGCAACTATCGCACTAGCCAAAAAGGTGTTCTTGTCCATTGCATAGAAAAGATCATGTTCTTTAGGGAGATTGAAATAATCCCCTTGGCCGTCGGGCATAATCCTGTCAGACGTAATGATTTGTAGGTTTTCGGCGCCGACAGTGTGAACAAGTTCAACAAACGCATCTCGAAGTGCTGAAGGGTTCACATCTGGTGGAAGAATGAGTTTCTCATCTTCGATCGAAGAAATCTCCTCAAGTGTAGTCATTTTGTTCATGTTATCTTGAGGGGGCTTCTGGTACTCAAGCGGGCACAAGACAGAAAGTGTCCAGTGATATGATCAAAGACACTAAGGATTATAAAAATCACAAAAAGGAGAGATGAAAGTCGCGAGGGCGTCCTTCATGCGAAAAGATATCATTCGACAGCCCCACTCAAACTCGGGCACATCTGAGAACTCCGAATTACCATAGATATTATTCGTCTGCAAAACTGTCACAAATAATGATAATCTGCCATCCCATGCCATTCCGATTGACTGAAGTGGGAAGTTCTGTGCTCCGCTCTGAATTGTTCCGATGCGGGGTCCCCACATACCATAGGAGCCTTTTGAGGCTTATTGTCCCACATGAACAGCATCTTCCTGCTCCTTAGCGATGGCGAGATTGTAAATAGTGTGGGAAATATATTCGCTCAATCCAATGACTTACATTCTGCCGTGATATTCTCGATTGAGAGGAGGTGTGTTGAGGTGGGGAGACTAGCAGAAGACATGATATTTCCTTCTGCCATGCACTTCTATGTTATTCGGCTTCTAGTTCTAGTCAGTGTATAATCAGATCAATGATAACGCATCTCTCTGGTCTTACCTGAATGCTACTAGAATGACGGCCATGAAGTTTTCCTATATGTTTCGAAGTACAACCCCTTCATGCCATTCGGGGATTTTGCGCCGCAGTCTGAAAACAATGTCTTCCCGTCTGTCGAACGAGATAAACTTTACACAATTCTCAAATATTGTCAATGGGGAGAAATGTGGCAGTTCCATTCTCAGCAAAGGACTCAATCCATCAACCAAAGAAAAGTTATGGGACGTCCCTATTGCATCAGTACACGACCTTGACAAAGCGGTTGCATCGGCGAAGCATGGGAGGCAGCTGTGGCTTAATACGACTGTGCATGAACGCCAAGTTGCTCTCAAATCATGTGCAAATGCCCTACTTAGCCTTCGGGAGGAAATGGCCCATATATTAATGCAAGAATGTGGGAAGCCAGTAAGTAGTGATCTGTATAATGATACTCTATAACAGTGGTGCTGGAGTTCTAACAATCCCATTCAAGAGGTCTTTTGCTCTGCTCGAAGTAGAACATGCAGCTGGATTTCTAGATTATTACTGTATGGCAGTACTTCCAACGAAGATTCTTAATTCAAAACGCTGATAGCTGTCTTAAGCGCGTGAGGAGCCGCCTGCTGAAGAAGTCATTCAGGACCACGAAAACTTGCGTCTGACTCTGCGATACATTCCAGTCGGCATTGTCGGAGCCATCTGTCCATGGAACTTTCCACTTGTCCTTTCAGTTGCCAAAATTGGATCGGCGCTTTTAACTGGAAATCCTATCATTGTTAAACCTTCTCCTTACAGTCCGTACACTACTTTGAAATTTGCAGAGCTAGTACAAAACTTCTTACCACCAGGGGTGTTACAGGCGTTAAATGGGGACAATGACTTTGGGGCGGCAATGGTTACACACTTGGATATCCCCAAAATTAGTTTCACTGGATCAACGGATACTGGAAGGCGAATTATGGCTTCGGCGAGCCAAGGTTTGAAAAATCTCACCCTTGAACTCGGCGGAAATGACGCTGCGATAATTTGCAACGATGTCAATATTGATGAGGTTGCCAGAGAAGTGGCCATTGGAACTTTTTTTAACAGTGGTCAGATGTGCCTAGCCAGCAAGAGAATCTACATCCATCGTGACATCTTCGAAGAGTTCGTGCAGAAGATGGTGTCGGTAGTCGAGTCATGGGCTGGTGGAGATGGCCCTGAGGAAAACTTGCTGCTCGGGCCTATCCAGAATGAGATGCAGTATGCAGTGGTGAAACGGTTTTTCGACGACTGCGTGTCCAACAAGTACAAGTTCGCTCTCAAAGGAGGACCGGCGACTGGATATGGACTGTTCTTCTATCCATCGATCGTGGAAGCACCTCCTGATTCATCACTGATAGTTACTGGTGAACAATTTGGCAAGTACTATCCCACTCAGTTTTCGGCTATCCAGTGAATCTTTCTAATCTTTGGATTTACAGGTCCCATTGTACCGGTGCTTCCTTGGTCAACAGAAGAGGAGGTGATTGCTCGAGTGAATCACACAACTTCTGGACTTGGGGGCTCTGTCTGGTCTCAGGACATTGAGCGGGCGTATAGGTTAAGTGGACAAATTGAGGCAGGTGGCGTTTGGATCAATAGCTATGCGAAGCCGATTCCGCAAGGATACCTTGGAGGCCACAAGTATAGCGGCATTGGCGGTGAATGGGGTCGACATGGGCTTAAGGCCTACTGTAACATTCAGGTCTTACATCACTACAAATAAGCCCTTTACTTGTTTTGAACCAAGGTTTCCCATTGAAAATAAACAAATGAACATGTTTTTAAGGAAAACAGCATAGAGGCAACTGTTGATATCTAGTACTCGTTCATCTGCGTTCCGTGTTATTATGGTAGACCTTCTAATTGGGACCCACATCAGTGGCTTCAGTAACTGTTTAACTATTGAGGACTATAAGCCGAGGAAAGGTGGTATTGGTTATCTTTTCCATTCAGTCGATTTCTTTCATCCTTATTAGAACTTCGACCGTTTACCAGTAGATCCAAGCCCCACATGCATAGGGTTAAGTAACTATACAACGTTATTTTCATTTAAGACAGAACATATATGAAAATGAACTGCGCAGCCTCTCAACGGTGTTAGTATTCTCGATACGCCAACATCGAGAGAAGTCGTCTGCTCCCTCCCCCACAATGAATGATACACTCACCAGGAAGGCTGCTCTGCTTGTGGTATGATTGCATAAAATCATAACATAACTATTCAAAATGGCTAACAATTGGCAATCTGGACTAGAGCAACGGAGACGCGTTCTGCTTTTCAATCAAGACATTGCCTCTCCCACGCCCCGGGCCATCGCAAATATTAGTACGATTGTCAGCAACTGGTATATGTGGAACTGACCTAGCCCTTGCATCTGGTGAAGCTGGGGCGCATTGTGACATACTAGGTCATGAAGGAGTCGGATATGTCTCTGAACTTGGCACCGGAGTTGACATTGACGTCAAAATTGGAGACAGAGTCGGGGTTGCGTGGGTGCGAGATATTTGTGGCACATGCACATATTGTTTGACTCCTGATGGTGAGACGAGATGTCTTCAGCAATACAACTCCGGACGGAAATGGGAAGGCACTTTTGCGGAGTACGTTCTCATACCAGCGCGGTATGTGATTCGAATCCCGGAAGAGCTGAGTCTGCGTGACGAGGTGATCGCACCTATCCTCTGTGGTGGAGTTACTGCATATAAGGCTTTAAAGGTCTCCAATGTGACTCCAGGAAAGTGGATAGCGGTTTTAGGAGCCGCAGGGGGCGTAGGCGCTCTGGCAATCCAGTATGCGCGTGCGATGGGATATCGAGTTTTAGCTGTGGATATTAGCTCGGAGAAGGCGAACTTCTGCAGGGAACTTGGTGCCGAGGCATATCTTGACGTGGCTCATACAGATGACTTTCCAGAACGGGTGAGTGAAGTGACTAGTGGTCAAGATGCCAGTTGCGTACTAGTCATCGCAGGGAGTTCAAAGGCATATGAATTAGGGTTGAAAATATTAGCACCGTTTGGCGTACTAACATGTGTGGGAATACCTCCTGCAAATCAGCTCGCCACATTCCATCCGCTCCTGTTTATCGATAAAGGTATCAGGATTATTGGATCAGCCGTCGGTACTCGAAAAGATATCTTGGAGGCGCTCAGTTTTGTTGAGCGTGGACTCGTCATCCCTTCCATTAATTTGACAAGCCTAGAAGGATTGACGGAGATCACTCAATTTTCTGGGGCAGTGAGTATCTAATTTCCTATTCCGACTATATTCGCTCCTGACAATCTCGCTTCCAGGTTAATGGAAAATACGTTGTGAAGTTTTAGATGGGATATGCAGATTTCTCGTTTCGATGAGATAAATAGTACATACTTATAGACTACAACCCATATGCCGCACCGAGATTTGCGCTTTGAAATAAATCTAAGGTCCCATTTTGTCTTAAATTCTCCCTGGTGTGCATCACTCAGAGAGATCTTTATTTGTGGTAGTTGGAAGATTCTAACCATAAAATGTATGCAGCCCCGAAACTCTTTCTGCTTCTGGATTTATCTTACTCGAGACCAATGTTGAATCGGCAAAGAAATATGCGAACTTCTAGAATTGTCACAGCTTAACTTCGCCCTATTGTGGGCTATAGTCATTAGTCTCACAACCCAGAATCTCGCTATTGGAAATTGCAAAGTCAGTCATAACGTAGCAACCCTGGACGGTTGCAGAACTTAAGACCCACAAAGGATATTGATATTGATTACGACAGTCCATGGCCATACGTTTAGAGTATCAAATTACACGCGGCGCTAGGGTCTTCTCAATAACTATGTATAAGGCGCCAGGAACATAATGTGCCAATTCTCGATTGTTGGAACAGAGTTGAAAAATGTAAATTCTGGGCCGAAGTTGCTACTCCTCGAAAAGTAATGGAGTAGCATGGGGCACGACCTATGGGGCTTGTTTCAATAACCCCATTGGTGTGGTGTCAACATGATATATTGCTCCAACCCTTATAAGTGAAATCACATCGCAACAACGTTCTCCATCGTCAACTTTGTTTCTCCATCATACGCATGAAGTGCCTCCCGCGCCTTTCCTGCTTCATCAAGGATGATCTGGGCGTGCTTTTCCGATCGCGGTACGAACCTAGCCTTGAAAGGCTCCGGGCGCATATTCTCACTATCAGTGTATGCAAAAATGTCAAGCGCTACTTCATGGCCCTGTCAAACGGATTAGCGAAGACACATTCCCAGAAACGCTTTCAGAGCTTACAGACCTTCTCATCCAAACCAGGCTTGATATCAAAAGACCACAGCATTCTAGCAATAGTGATGAAGAGACCTTGTTCAGCAAGAGGCTGGCCACTACACTGACGTCGACCCCATCCAAAGGCATTATGACCTTTCTTAGAAGGATGTGGACGTTCCAAGCTAAGGTAGAAACGCTCTGGCCGGAAAACATCCGGGTCTGGATAGTCCTTGGGGTTGCGATGTATTGCCCAGAGATTGCCTGTGATCGCCGTGTCTTTAGGGATGAAATATCCGTTATATTCATCATCTTTGATGGGAGCATGCGGGATACCTCCGAGTACTGTGACAGACCGCCACCGCAATGTTTCAGACACCACAGCGGATACATAAGGCAGAGAAGACTCGTCAGACCATTCAGGCATCCGATCGCTTCCAACAACTCGATCAATCTCCTCCTGTGCTTTCTTCTGTGCCTCGGGGAATACGCACATCGCAAGAATGAAAGATAACGTAGAGCTTGTTGTCGTATCAACACCGCCTCCAATAAGATTGGCAGTTAAGCCTGCAATATCTTCGGAACTAAGAGCGTTTTCATCATATTCTTTTAATAGCGTTTTTGAGAAATTCTGCTGGTCAGATTCTGCGCCCTCTTTGGCAAGATGATAGAAATATCTCTGGAAAACAGTTGTTGCAGTAAGGATCTGATTGGGTAAACCGTAGATCCATGCTGGCAGCTTGGACAAGACGGGGACTGTTTCCATGATATAGAGAAATGGGATGACAAAGTTCACCCCCTCCATGAAACCCAAGGCGCATTTGGCAACATAGTCGTTCATCTGGTCGATCCGACGTCCCCACCCAATGATTGACACCGTAGAGCAGGAGTAGCGTTCTATGGACATAACCATATCATCTGGGTTTCGCAATAGATCCCTCAATAAGACTTTCGTCTCATTTCCCTGAAATGTTCGATGATTACGCACAGCCTGAGAGCCGACGACAGTATGCTAGATGAAGCAAAGAAAAATAAGGATCAGCCAAAGGCTACTTTACTATTGAAGCATAGTAGAGAGGAACGAACCGTGAGTCGACGATGAAGGCGCCAACGATCGCCGTACGTCTGACAAACTTGGTTTGTGGTGGTTTGGTTCATCATGTCTCCCATTACCACAAAATGCGGGCGAGACGAATAGATGGCTGCTCGTTTCTCGAGAAGATCGGAGATAGACCAACAGTCGTTACATATGATAACTGGACGGCGACCGTTCCATAGCGTGATCATCGAACTTTTGTACTGCTGAGACATCTTTTCAAAGGCAACCCATGCCTTGACCTTGGGAACATCAAACCAGTTGCCGACAACTGGAAGTGGAAATGGACCCGGGGGCATTCTTCGTCTCAGTCTGATGATTCGAAGGTAGTCAACAAGGACCCAGACAACTAATGCCAACACCGGACTAGAAATAAGCATCCAGAGGTATACAGCCTTATTCAGGCCGGCAAGCCTTGCTGACTCAAGAGGAAGTTGGGAAAGAATAGCCATTATGAACCTAACAGAGACTATAATACAGTCTTAATGATCATAACATACTGGAAGACAAGATATCCGTCTATTTATATATCTACACATGTATCGATATGGCATAAGGTACGCTAGATCGGCTGTATAAAATGCGGAGTGTGGGGTTAGTCGGGGCCCTATACAATTTCTACCAAGTATTCATCTGGAAGACTTGCTTGTTTGCAGGCACACAAAGTCCACATAGAATCTGGCCACTAAACTGATGAAATCAGAGAGTCAGGCGTTATGTTTGTTAGGTTATTGATGCCATATACTGTATGATGTCTAGCCTAAGTATTTATCTCGGCAGATAACGTATAGCTGAGATATTTCTTGGCCCTGTGTACACATGCTGAAACAAATCAAACTGAACTCACCAGCATTATCGAAACTTGTATACAATGCTGAAGCTCTACCGAATAGAAGGTCTTGGGAGGTAACTTACCATAGCGCACGTCTATTCTTCTTTAGGACTGCCTCATACCATAGTTAGCCCCACCTCATGAAGTGGCCAAACCCACATATGGCTAAGCGGAGGACCTGCCACATAGAATGGCTGAGAACGATGCGAAGGAGACGTAAAAAGGGGCCTAGAACCGAGTTTTCGACGTTCCTCTGACACTGTAACTTTCTCTCTGTGTGTACCATTGTTTTTGCATATATGAAGCTATGATGATGAGACATGCCATTAAACATCGGGCATAGACTTGCCATGAAGTGCAAATCATCAATTCCGTGTTCGCTTTGAAGGGAGCCTACCTTCGACCTTGCGACCACTGTTCTTTCCATGGGGCGCGTGTTCTTTGAATCCCCATCATGATAGACTGCAGAAGCATGACGAGGCCGCAGATGGCCAAGGTCTGTTGCTCGAGTTACTTTGATACCGTATATGAATATGGTGTTGCTTGTGTAAACCAGCCATTCTCAACAGCCCCCGACTGAATAAATGATTTATAGATTCTGATTCGACTATAACCAAGCTATAGTTAGTTAGAGGAACCTGTGCTTCGCCACTTAAGTAATCTAGCACTAGCAACCAGTTATACAGGCCATTTGGCCCTTCTAAGGTTAGGTATCCTTAAATAGCCCGTTCTAACTTTGAACTATAATAATAAACGCTAAAGACGCGCGGGATTGAGAATTGGATGCGGGGACGAAAATGCGGAGTACTCCGCAAATGGCTGTGGGGCGACAACCTGACCACCCGTTTCCTCTGTTAGACCGTCATTTCCAATTCATCGAGTTTGCTTATCCCTATATCTAATATCCAGGAAGTTGTGATAACACGCTTATTATTGGACTTTCGATCTTTCGATCTACCTGTGACTTCCTGTATCCATTTAGAGCCGCCCTCAGTGACCGGTACCAGAAGATGGTGGACGAAAAAGCGTACGCTCACTTAGGATTCCCGCAGTAGCCGATCGTTGTGTTGCAGGATTCGTTGAAATATTCATAGCCATGAGCACGGAAAATCACCTATCTTGTGAATTGCCTGCGCCTATCTTTCACTTAAAACGCTGTCTTTACTGCGGGCGTGGCTTTACTAAGACTGAGCACTTAAAACGCCATCAAAGGGCCCGTAAGTCAAATCAATCCTTACTATGGAATTGAATATAGTCCACAGATGCTTAACTTAACCCGCATAGATACGGGTGAGAAGCCCTTCCAGTGTCAATACTGCAGGCGGTCCTATGCCAGAAGGTAAATACCATGATGGTACTGCCCAGACCTTCGTGAACGCAACTCCAGATGGGCTGGAATATATCGAACTAATCCTTCGATCACTATAACAGTGATGTACTCCGGCGCCATATCCGGAATCATCATTCCGGAGACGACCAAAACTCGGTAGAACCTGTTACTATTAAGTCTCGACTAAGGAAACCTCCCATGTCAGTTGCTCGCAATCGCCATTCTCGGGAATGTGAGAGACCACGGAGCTCTTGTTTAACACCAACGACTTCGCCAGAACCTGAAGATGAAACGGCGGATACCGCCGCTGTGACGCCGCCATCACGTTCAGATCCTGGTGAGAGTTCCATGGAAGAGTCAGTAACAGAGACTCAAGACCACGGACATCGGGAGAATCATGATTCTATAGATATTATGGATCTAGATCCTTTGATTAATGAGTCTTATTTACCAACAAGCGCGGAATTCTCAAGCCTCGCTTTATTGGCTCCTCACTCAGAAGGACAGTTCCCAGATGTTTTGAAGAGTTATCCGGACTGCCACCTGGGCCGTAACGACAACACAGGGCAAAATACACAGTTGGATGTCGAGACACTTAACGTCTCAGTTCCATCCAATAAACAAGCAGAAGGGAATATCAGCGAATCTTCCCCTCACATTGTTGACACCGCTGACGATGATGCGATCTGGATCTCAGGATCAATCACCACAAGTGCTCCGGCGGACTATGCATCACTGGTTAATCTGCCATACTTGTCTCTCAATGCATGGGACGAAATGAGGGAAGACCTCATGAGCCATACGATTGATTCATCCCTACCTTCAGTGCCAGCACCAGCGCCAGTACGGTCGTGTCGACAATCTCCTCTCCCCTTCCCAGAAGAAGACGAGATCTCAACAAAGCAACTTGCCCGCATCGAGAATGTATGGCTGTCGCTGAAGAAACCTTCCGTAGTAATCTCTAAGCTATGGAAAGATGTTGCTTCCGGTGTGGAGAATCTCCTCGATGATCCTGTTCTCGCCAACGCGCATGTCACCTCAAACGATTGTGTCAACAAACCGTTTAATAGCAGATTTAGTGACACTTCCCGTTCTCGTCTTTCTTATATCTGTCGTGGCAATCCTCACCACGATGAGAGTTCGCCTTTGCAAATGCTAGAACAGGTATCAGCTGCGTTCCGGAATGGAAATGGGTTTCTAGATGAGCTCGGCATGGGGCCGTATTCATATGATTTACCCGACTCTTCCTTTCCATCTTCAAGGTTTCTCGAAACAAGCCTACACCTCTACTTTAAACGATTTCATCCAATGATGCCGTTTGTACATCGTCCCACTTTCTGCGTCTCACTTGCGCACTCTTCGGTGATATTGCCGATGTGTTTAATTGGGATGACTTTCTTGGATGATACAGCGGCAAGGAAATTCATCTCTCAGCAAATACCGGTACGTTATTGTTAATGATGATCATATATACACTTCCCAGCAGTTGTGTTGTTGTACTGACTTTTATTTAGGTGGTAATCAGCAAATGTCGATCGGAGCTGTCGTCACGATGCCTGGAACGGCGGAACAATTCCGAGCTTCTTGCGACATTTACGTCTGCAATCCTCATACTGTGCCTCACCACTATGGTCTCTGTGAGTCTTCGCCATCTATATGATGCAAAATATTGTTACTGATGTGCTTAAAGGAAGTGACCAACAAGGAACCCACTCAGATGTTGTATATAGAAACGTTGACGGTTCGTTAACGAATTACCTGCCTGATTTCTTAGGATACAAGTGCTTATTATCTCAAACGATAGTTAGCCGAACAATGTGGTTTATTCAGAGCTTGCAATATGGAAGACATTATCAGTCTCTCTCTTTCACACCACGACGATCACTGTGCGAAGTGGAAAGCATGGAGCCGTGTCGAGACCACCAAAAGGTAAGATATCTTTCCTTTGCCCTTTTCTCCCATGGATCATGAAATGGAATGACTTTTTGGCGACCTTACAGTGTCTACAACTAACGTCTGAGTAGGTTAATCGTCTGCCTGATCATGATTGATGCATTCTATGCACATCTTTATGGATCGGCCCCCATTATTCGATTGGACATGATGTGTTTCAATGTTCCCTGTCATCCTAAGCTCTTTGAGGCGTCATCTTGGAGTCAATGGAAGGCGATGACAGCCGGCGAGGGAATGTCCCTCGTGACGCCGTGCATTAACCTCGGGAAAAGCTCTGCGATGCTTCCCAAATCTATCGATAATTTTGGCATGCAGGGCTTACTCGCCGCAATTTGGGCCCGAGTAATAGATGCGCAGTGGCGTTTATTTGGTGACGAACTTGTTCCCGGAACCCAATTGTCGACACCTCCAGTGGTGGAGTTTGCCAAAGACTACCAAGGGAAGAACATTGCTCCACTATTAGTTCAGATGCAAAATGTCTACGGAAATTTCTTTGCAACGGAGAATCCTAACTCCGTGGTCTTCTGGAACAATATCTGCCTTGAGTCGGTCTCGAGCCATCGGTTGTTTGAGACCGCCGCCGGCTGTTATGGAGCTGCCAATGCAAGGAGTGCAGTCAAAGCCATCCAAGCGTGGTCCAAAGGACCATCAGCCCGCCGAGCTTGTCTTCACGCCGCGGAAATATATCGAGTCCTGTCTCGGCGACGAATATCGGACGGGACAATGTTCCAGTCTGAGAAAGCTCTATTCAGCGCGGCTCTTGTGTTAGGTCTATATCTTTATGTGCAACCTGAACGAAAAGACTCTCATGCAGATGGGACAGATCAAGATGTTTTTGAGTTGCTTGACCCGGTCGACTGGACAGCGGTGGGCTCCACTGGTCTTTCGACTACGTCTTCTTCCGACGTCGACGACGGACAGGGATGTTGCCCTGCCAAAAGGTTCATTCTAGAAGACGGCAAAATTTCCTTCGCAGGGAATTTACTGTCGGGCGGGCTGAAATCAATGCGTTATGTTCTTTTAGATTACTTAGGCGTACTAGAGGAGGTGGGCCGGTGGCATAGCCGAACTTATTCTCATATTCTTTTGCTGATGAGCGATTCAACTCTTGGAGAAGATATGAGATCGGAGTAAATAAAGGGAAATTCTGCTGTGGACTGGGGGAAGCAGGGGAGAAGCAAGTGTGTTTAAACACATCTGAACTCGACCAGAAGTGGCAACTTGCCGAATCCTTGTTTCTTTTTTGTTTTATTATTCTTATTTGGAAAGGGTTTCCTTTACTTTCAAGATATCAGATTGGATGACTTAAACTATATTTAGGACATCATATGGGTACATCACAACATTGAATACTGTATAATGATGGCACATTCTCCCTAGCTTAGCAGACACAATGTGATCGACAGAGACATATAATCGAGTAAAGTTGAAAACGGAGCAAATGACGGAAATATGGATCATCTATTTCTCTCTCTTTCTCTCTCTTTTAGATGCTTATGGAAATTGGTGCCTGGCGCTGGCTCATTTGTCTTTTGTATAGTGGCGGTGCAGCCAGCTAAGGGCGCTGCGGAAGTGTTCAGCTGGGATTCTTACTGGGAGTGATGTATTCTGAAATGTGCCAGATTCGTTGCGAAGGATGATTAGATCGGTGGTGATTCGAGACAGTCAGAGTCTACTATCCCTGTTTAGGTCGATTAACGCTCATATCGATCGATGCAGGAGTCAGGAGCAGTTGGTCCGAGTACGGCCGTAGTATTATTTAGTTAGTGATGGTCCACCATCTAGTTAGATAGAGATTCAGATTCAAGATTATTGTTCTACCAGAGCCATAACCCTCAGACAGACCATAAAAGTACTGTTAGATGATTATTTACACTGCAGAATATAATTAATTACCTGGTTCATTCCTGTATCTGTCAGCTCCGCCACAATGCCTGTTAATAGTTGATTAAGATAGTTCCTGTTGATCGCCATCAGCCACATCGGGCAAAGAAACCATCCCTTCGCAGTCTCCATCGACGTCAATCGCCCCAGATCGAACATCAAATCTCCCGGTGGCTGGCCTCAGCTGTATCTATTCAATCAATATCTTTTTCTGGTTCAGAATATGTTTTAACCAGTCAGGTTGGGAGAGACGATCCGAGGTGTTCCTGGTCAGTGCCAGACCAGCCCAAACTCTCACTGTCCCTGGTTTCGTTCCCCTGGCCTTCTCTCTCACACTCTCTCTTCTTCTCTCTCATCACTCGAAGAAAGTCAACCACCCCCTTGTTAGGGATCCCACACTCGTTTATTTGACTATCACTTCCCATCCACTCGTATCTCGCTCCTTTCGACTCTTTTTCTTTTCGTCGTTCTTCTCTTTCGTCACCTCACTCCCTCACTCACTCTCCTTCTATCCACGGTTCCAGACCCTGAGATCGGCTGCGTCCTAGTCCCGCGCAGTGGTTCGCTCGTCGCTCCTTTGCTGCTCCATCGTCCAGGTCCATCTCCCGTCTCTTTTTCCACACGCGCCGTCCTCGATTCCGCCAGTGTACGAACCCATCTCGCGATCGTCAGAACTGGTAGCGGCCTTGCAACACCATGAGAAGTGACGCTGCGCGATAGAAACCGCCCGGGTGTCGAGACGATATCGATTCGAAACCATGACGGTTCCAGGCGACTCGTCCGAGGCCACAGAGCCGAACCCCTCCGCCTCGACGACGATGCAAGAACCGCTCGATGTACCGCGTCCGCCCTCCGTGGGCGATATCTCGTCGCGCATGACCGACATCGCGTCCGAAGATGGCGATGAGTCCTCCCGGCCAAACACCCGACGATCTTCGCAGCCATGGGCCCAGATGCCCTCCTCGCGACGAGGACCGCCGCCTGCCCGCAATTCCTTGACCTCCAGCCAGGCCGCCAGTCGTCCCACCAGTTCCGGCAGCAGGATGAGTCGCTCGCATGCCCCCTCGCTGACCGCGCAGGGCTTCTTCCGGCCCATGAGCTCTCAGCGACTGCAGGCGCATCGCGGCACCCGTCCGCTCGCCAGGGGCGGTGCCTCCAGTCCGACGGAAGAGAGCGAGGATGGCGGTGATAACCACCGGCGGAGTCTGATCTCCAATAGTACCCTGCGTCAGGGCACCCAGTTGGAAGACGTGCCTCCGTCGCGGGGCACCGAGTTCACGGATCCCATCATCCCCGATCGCGGCACCTCCAATGCCAGTCCGGTTGGAAACACCACCGTCAGGAGCCTGGGAGAGAGCGTCCGGCTGCTGCAAGACCGCGAGAAGAAATCGGCCCCGCAGGCGCTGAATCTCAGTGTGAACTACAAGAATGCGGGGGCCCTCAATGACCCTCCGCAGCGGTCTCCCATGTCCTTTCGGTCCGGATTGCTCTCCCTGCATAACAAGAACGAGAATCCAGAAGGCCATGAGCGGCTCTCGTCCACGGTGTCGACTCCCAGAACCCTCGATGCCAAGGCACACCATGCGGCTCCCCGGAAGAACATGGGCAAGAATTACGAGTATTTCACGGGTAACACGGTCTTCTGGGGCAGCGGGCGATTTCAGAACTCGAGAGACAAGCCCGTCAATATTGCGACGGGCATCCTGGTTGCGCTTCCGGCGGCATTGTTCTTCGGATATTCGTAAGTGTTTGATCATCAATCTTTGTTTCCGTGCTTTCTTCTTTACTAACGTCAGAGAACAGAGCGCCATGGCTGTGGCACCATATCTCGCCTGCAATTCCTATCCTCTTCGCCTATCTCTTCTACGTCTGCATGTCGTCCTTTATCCATGCGTCTGTGGTGGACCCTGGTGTGAGTAGCCATTACAAGTAGACTCGCGATGATATGGTATTGACAGCTTTTTGCAGATTATCCCCAGAAATCTCCATGTAATGCCACCACCAGACACCGGATCCGATCCTCTGGCTGTAGGCCCTCCCACTACCGACTGGGTCATGATCAAGCTGGCCACGTCCGATGTGGCCGCGATGGATGTCCCGGTGAAATACTGCAAGACTTGCAACATCTGGCGGCCACCGCGCTGCTACCACTGCCGCGTGTGTGACAATTGCGTGGAGACCCTCGATCATCACTGTGTCTGGCTCAACAACTGTGTGGGCCGGCGCAACTACCGCTACTTTTTCACCTTTGTGAGCTCGGCCACTCTCCTGGCCTTGTTCCTGATCGGCGCGAGCCTGGCGCATATTCTCGTCTATCGCGACCAACGGGGCATCACCTTTGGACAGGCCATTGATCACTGGCGTGTCCCCTGGGCCATGGTAATCTATGGCGCCCTGGCCGCACCCTACCCCGGCTCGCTCTGGGCTTATCATCTTTTCCTCATGGGTCGGGGCGAGACGACCCGAGAGTATCTCAGCTCTCACAAGTTCCAAAAGGCTGATCGCTACCGGCCGTTCGACCAAGGCAGCATTATCCGCAACTTGATGGTGGTGCTAGGGCGACCGCGTCCGCCGACCTATCTCCAGTTCAAGCAACACTACCAGGAGGGCGATCAGCGCTTTGCAACTCGCAAACGCAGAGAGCGCGTCCGGGACGTGGAAGCACAGATGGGCATGGAGATGCAGGAAGTGCCTCCCAGTTCCCACGGGGCTACTTCGGGCTCGCGACCTACAACATGAATGCCACCATCTGCTTGACATGGATGCCTCCGATTCTCGACCTCGTTTTCTCGTATCACGATTCTGACCGTCCCATTCGTCTTTTGTTTGATACTTTCGTGACCAACCTTTTGCAAATACTCTACTTCTAATCCTGATAATTGCTGGATCGGCTCTTGCCCGTTCATCCTCGTTGCCCTCATTTACTGTCTTTTTCTTTCTTATTGTCCATCTGCCTTCTTCCATGACGACGTTTGACGCTTACAACCTGTACAAGCTCGGCGCTTATTTTCTTTTAGACTGTCCATTTCTGGAGATTCTTTTCTGTGTGATATCTGCCTTGTGGAAAGGCTGTGTTATATCGTAGTAGGTGTTCTATATCTGGAAGGTTGGCTGGATAATCTATGATTATGCGGGATTTGGGTGGACCGTGAGGGGTTTGCTTGTATGATATGTATTGTCCATTGGGTGGAATATAGTAATTATGTACTAGTTGTTGTTAGTAGATAGTTGATCAGATATCATATCCTCTGCTGCAGGATCACCAAACGATAACAGTGCTGTCCACGAAGATTTGATTTCTAAATATGTAGAATTATCTCATATCTCCAGATAAAAACAAAGATAAAGACCAAACACTAGAAAAAGAACGTTGAGAACAAGCGGGGGAGAGGAATGCTGCATACTGGGCGGGCGGCTGCAAGGAGAGAGAGCGCTGATGAGCTGATTATTTAGTCGCTCACCATCTCCGCTCTCCTTCTCTCTCTCTCCCTCCTCCCACTCCACGCATTCATTCTCTCCGTCTCACCAACTCTCCTGGCTGGACAGTCTCTTCATCGTTGGAAGAGATCCCGCTGATCGACCTGCTTCGTGTAGCAGGGCGGTATCTTCTTCCTCGTGGCCAGGACGCGTGCGAACTGTTCCCTTCGCGCTCTCCTATCTGCTAGTTCCTACTGTCGTCCTGTCCCGATATCAGTTAAGCTGAAAGGGTCCACCGTCTCCACTGGCCATCCTCCCCTGCTACTCACTCCGTTCTCTCTCCCTCCGAACTTCCTTCCCATGCTCACGGCTGTTCTCACCGTCTGATCCTCCGGCAGCAATTGGCTCGCATACCCTCTCGCGTACACACACCTCGCGGGGAGAAAACGTGATGGCACGTCGAACTCGATCGTCCGTCGCGTCTGCCGGCGCTCTGCCCGGCCCAGAGCAATCCGAGCACGCTCACGAACTCCCCGAAGATGCCACCACCGTCGATTTCTCAGGCCAACTGCTCACGCCTGAGAACAGCCGCTCCGAGACATCGAGCAACCATGAACAGCCACTAGGTGAAGGGGACGAGAAACAAACCCCGCGGCGGAGGTCGACACGCGCCAAACGCGCTTCTCTCCGAGCCATTGAGAGTATGGAGGACATGAAGGAGGAACCACAACAGTATGCCGGCGCGATTGCGTCTGCGCCGGACGCGCAGAGTCGGAGTGTCTCTGGTGAGACGCTGGTCAATAGTATTCTGGAGGGTCATTCCTCGCGCACGACGCTCCTCAGACATAGTCTCGCGGTTATGGAGACAACCTCCTGGAGCCAGACTACGCTCGAGCGCGAAATCGCCGGAGATGCCGCAGACGCCAATGCGGATGCAGATGTCTCGAATTCCCAGACTCCAGACCGCAAAGAGGAAGAGGACACCAGTTCGGCGCGAACGCTGAGGAAGAGGGATCAGGCAGGAAAGGCCAATGGCGATTCCAAGAGTGAGAAGCAGACCCCAGCCAGGCGGTCGTCACGCTTGAGTCTACTGGGCAGGGCTACCAACCTCGTTGACCGTGCCAGCGGCCTGTTGGGCAAGAGATCGAGAGATATGATGGAGAGAGGGAAGGAAATCGGTCGCCGCGCAAGCTTACGACCACGAACACCCAAGGAAGAGCCGGCGGATTCTACCAGCAAGGACGCGCCTGCAGCAAAGAAGCGGCGCGTGTCCGAGAGCGATCTCCCGTCCAAGTCTGCTTCTAAAGAGCCATCTGATTCAAAGGAGCCAGCTACGCCGGAGGCACCACCTCGCTACAAACCGAAGCGCTGGCTTGTCCATGGTCTCTACACGGGTCAGGAACCCACAACAGAACCTCCACGGGTGAGCAACTCGAAGGCGAAGAATGCGCGCAGAAAGAGCACCGGGGATGTACAGAAACAACAGCGGAAGCTTCTCCCCATGCCGATGTTTGCCGGCGACAGGCTCCTGAAGAATGGCAGGGACTTCAAGTTGCCGTTTGACATCTTCTCTCCGCTTCCTCCTGGTCAGCCGAAGCCGGATGAATGGCGCAAAACCAATAAGAGTAAGTCAGGTTGGATCCGATGTTCCTATTACTTTAACTAATTGTATGTAGATGTCTTCGTTGGCGAAGCTGCCAGTATCTGGAAAGCGAACAAAAACATGGAGCTTTCAACTTGCATGTGCGAGCCGGAAACTGGCTGCGACGAGAACTGTCAGAACCGGTACATGTTCTACGAATGCGACGACGGCAATTGTCGACTGGGGCCGGACTGTGGAAACCGCAATTTTGAGGAGCTCAAACATCGCACCAAGGCAGGCGGAAAGTACAACATCGGTGTCGAAGTGATCAAGACCATGGACCGTGGGTACGGAGTGCGCAGTAATCGCTCTTTTGAGCCCAACCAGATCATTGTCGAATATACCGGAGAGATCATTACCCAGTCTGAATGCGAGAATCGGATGAGAACGATCTACAAGAATAACGAGGTGAGGATCTACTATTATCGGTATATGATCCTACTTTGCTAACTCACTTCAGTGCTACTATCTCATGTACTTTGATCAGAACATGATTATCGATGCCACACGCGGTTCGATTGCCCGCTTCGTGAATCACTCGTGCGACCCCAATTGTAGGATGGAGAAGTGGACAGTGGCTGGGAAGCCTCGCATGGCTCTCTTCGCTGGTGATCGGGGCATCATGACTGGGGAGGAGTTGACCTACGACTATAACTTTGAGTATGTCGTAAACACATTCTTGGTACAATATATACTAACAATCTACAGTCCTTTCTCTCAGAAGAACGTCCAAGAGTGCCGCTGCGGTGCAACGACCTGCCGCGGCGTACTGGGCCCACGACCCAAGGACCAACGTCCAAAAGAGTCCAAGACGGACGACAAGAAGAAAACCAAGACCAAATCTCGCAAACGCAAGCTGGGAAGCGTGCTAGACGAATCAACTTCACGTCTGAACAAGAAGCGTAAGCTTCTGACTCCCAAGTCCATCAAAGCCGGCGTCAAAAAAGCCGTCTCCAAGGCGCGAACCTCAGTGTCTGGTAAAGGCCGCACCACTACGCAAACCAAAAACACTACCACGAAGAAAACAGTCAAGAAGGTAGCCGTGAAGGGCGCACGATCCAAACTGCAGCCGAAGATGAAGACGACCAAAACGAAGACCGGGACGAAAACCGTTGCAAAACCAAGGGCCAAGGCCACTGTGTACCGATTGAATTCCAAGGCGACCTCGCGAGCTCCCTCCTCAATTAGAAAAACGAGCAACTCAAGCAACAAATCGGCCAACTCGTCAAAAGCGAAAGCTAGCCCAACCAAGAAGTCAACACCGACAAAAGGCGCCAAGGCCAGTCCTAAGCGGGCGGCAGCCACCAAAGAAACCAAGAAGAGCCCAAGCAAGACGGTCAGCCGTCGAGGCTCAGTCAAGGATGCCGCCAAGAGCGTTGTTCGGACGATGAAGAGGGCAAGCAGAGCATCGACTAAGAGCGCGAAGATCGTCTAATCACTCCATATCGAAGTGGACTGCTGTCTTCTGCATTTCACCTTCATCTGGTCTCACCAGGACTGGGCACTGCTCGCACATGTTACGCATAATTACTGCTTATGTAGCTCCTTTTCCTCCCCATTTATTTTACTTGCGTGTTCTTCATCTACGACGTACGCTCGGAAGGGGTGCAACAGGAGTTCCGGTTGATTTCAACGGCGTTCGGACCTCGATCTTGTCATCGGATATAGTGATTGCTCTTACCATCACCATCACTGCCAACAATATTCCTCTTCTGCGAGATGACTGGTTGATGTTTACGGGTATCTTTGGCTCTTTTCTTTCTTCTATTCTTCTTCACCTTGATCATCATCGGGGATCGTGTATCTTCTCTAGCTGAGCTATTAGTCTTTGATCTGTCTTGCTTCTTTCATCTTCAATGTTAATTTCCCCAATGTCAAATACGGTACGGTACGGTGCGGTATGCTTTATGCTCTGGTATGCAATGGAACGGGATGGACTGCTACGGAATCGGATTCGGACCATGGATAGGATAGGATAGGATAGGACAAGGACTCAGGAATGGCAAGCAACATTTATCTATCTATTTAATCGGGTTTCAAACATTGTCTAGCTTCATGTTTATTAGGATTTCACCTGAACCCTGTGATTTTTTTTCTTTTTCAATGGAATTGGAATTACCATTTTGCTCTTGATCTTGCTTTTGCTTTCCCACTTTACTTCCTGTACGGTTCTTGATTGTGTACTTTCTAGATGTGGCCTTCCATCCGGGCTGGCTATTGCAGTAATCCCAGATAACGCCTTGCACGAGTGTACGCACGAGTAATAACTGGTTAGCTTGGTATGGAAAGTAGACGTCAAGCCTGTATGTTTAAATATATATTTTGGGGAACTATAATGGGTTATCTGCTTCACGCCCCACAAATATATATATTGTGATTGTTAGCATTGGCATTTATATATATAGCTACAAATACATTTGCTCAAAATATAAATGCCGGGTCGGAGCGATAATATAAAATATTCTCAGTGTCTTGTACGGAGTGTTAGTCTTAATGAGAGTATGAACTGACTACCATCTGAAAATTTTCGAAATCGTCATATCTATTCTGATGTGAAGATGGTAAATACTGCCTGACGTACAGCTAGTTTGACATGGTTCCATGCATATAGAACTACTTTCGACTAGGGATATTAGATTATCAGATTGAATTTGAAGCAATTAACAACAGACAGACAGACAAGAAATCTTCTATCTCTTATCCTATCGACGTATCGTAAATGACGAGATTCAAGATAGATATTTTACAAACAGTTATGATAGCACAGCACCTAGTGAGAACCGGACCAGACCAATTCAAACCAATTTCCCATGAACCTGCTCGTGAACGCCGTGTGGACAGAAAAGAAAGAAACGGAAAGAGATCACACGCCGTGCGAAGATAGAAAGGGAGAGAGGTGATGGGTATAGTTGTTGTGTAGAATATTGGACGGATGAGTTATGGCCGAGTATGTTTACTCCTGTTCGGTCTCTTTCTTTTCTTCGCTGACTGGAGCAGCATCAGGTGCGGGCTCACTGGGAGCTTCTGCTGGGATGGAGGGCTCAGCCGGAGTGGTCTCAGCAGGTTCGGACTTGGGTTCAGGCTCAGGCTCGGCAGGTTCAGGTACTGATGGCTCTGGGGCGGCCTCTGGGGCAGGCTCTGAGGGTTCCGGTTTGGGCGAGGATGAAGATGGAGCTGGCTGCTCTGCCTGTTCTGGCTGTTCCGGCTGGGCTTGTTGCTCCTGTTCCTCTTGCTGCTCACTAGGTTTATCACCTAGGCTCGCTTCGAGAGTTCCTAGCAAATCAACCTCACCCTCGTTGGAAGGAGCTGGAACAGGCTCTGGTGCAGGTTCTTCAGACTTTTCTGGCTCTGCACTCGCCTCAACAGCTGCGCTGGAATCGGCAGATGCGGGCACAGTCGCTTCTGTTTCCTGAGGAGCCGCTGTTTCTGTAGTACTCTCCGGTTTGGCCTCCTCAGTCTTCTCAGTTTGAGGCTTAGGCTCAGGCTCAGTCGGAGCCGCTGTGTCTTCTGCTGGGCCAGTATGCTCCACACCTGTCATTTCGTCAGGCTGTGGTTCTGGCTTCGCCTCTTGGGGCTCTTCTGGTGCTGAAATCGGTTGCTCCTGCGAGACTCCCTCCATAGGTCCAGACTCCGCGGGCTGCGCTTCGGCTGATTCCGCAGCTGGAGGAGCTGGAGTCTCGCCTGCAGGCTGCTCTGCAGATGGTTCCGTAGCAGCTTTTTCACTCTCAGGCTCTCCGAGCTGCATTTCTACATCCGCAGGCTTTGTATCTGACGGGATTTGCGGGCTCGGTTGCTTTTCTTGTTGAGCGGGCTGCTCCTTAGCAGTGCCCTCTTCATTTGCAGTAGTTGAAGTCGGAGGCTCGGCTTCAGCAGTGGCTTCTGTCGGAAGAGGAGCATGCGCCTCAGTGGCAGGCGTTGCGCCAGCTTCCTGAGGCGTGGCACTTGGAGACTTGGTTGCTGGTGCTGACTCGGCGTCCTCGTCACTCTCCTCTCCTTCTTCGCCTTCCTCCTCTTCAGATCCCTCCATGGGTTCGTCGGCCGCACCATCAAGCGACATATGTAATCCTTCCTGGTTTGCAGCTGCTCCATCTGTTCCAGCAGCATGTACCGCGCTTGCGTCCCCGCCTTCTCCAGGGGCAAACATGACCTTCTTCTTTCTACCTTTCCCGACGCCTTTTGCCTTACGTTTCGGAGGCGGTGGCCGTCTCTTAGGGGCAGCATTCGCGTCGGCGCCAGCGACAACCACTCCCTCTGCGTTGACAACGCCCACACCTTCGACCACTGTCCCAGGTGCCGGGGTTTCTTTGGTAACTGTAGCATCGGGTTGTTCTGGCACGACTTCTCCAGTCTCCTTGATTTCTCCCTCAAGCGTGTGGCCTTCAGGGATCCACGCCTCGTAGATTGAAACGTTTCCGGTGGCAGGATCGACTTTCTTGAACTTGGTCTTCCTCATTGGCGGCGCTGGGGTCACTCCAGAGCCTCCCAAGGCATTGAGCGCTGACCCACCATATAGTGACGGTAAACCAGGTCTGCGTTTGGCGAGGAATTCCACTTCGGGAGGTTCCATGTGTCTAGGGACAGCGGTCCACTTCTTCGTCGTAAAACTGCGCTCAGTCCTGGGAACAACGGTTGCAGTCTCGTCGACTTCCGTAGTCTCCTTCTGCTCCCCATCCGTATCTTTGGTAACTTGGCGAATGTAGATACAGCCAGCTCGGGCAGCACGAAGCAGAGCTCTGCTCGAGGCTGTCAATAGATGACTGTCCTTCGGCATAGGAAGTTCAGGGAGCGGCTGGCCACCTGCGGCTCCTCCAATGCCGGAATCAGGCTCGTCCATCTTCTCCGCCTGAGAGACATTGTGAGGCTGTCGCGTCCAGCGACGGACGGGTAATCCCTCAAATACATCGTGATCTATTGTTCGACTGCGACTTGCAGCACTGTTGTCGATAAACTGTCTACCCGAACGCGACGACCTGAACTACTTAAAGTCAGCATTTGGCATGTCCTGCGCGAAACCAGTTGTGCCAGTCTGGAGCATGGGTGATCTATGGTGATGGACACCAGCAACACCATGATATGCGCAAAACTTAGTCGCAACACACTGACCGTGCTCCTTATGAATGGCTAGACCAGTTGCAACACGCCAAAAGGAGCAAACGGCGGACGACTTCAGTTGAGACTGATATCAGATGACAGCGAGATTGACTGCACTTACCGTGGGCGCCATGGTGAAAGCTAGCAGACTAGCTGTATCACACGCAGCTCAAGTGAATGGCACTAGCCTGAGATCTCCGCCCGATGTTGAAGAAAACAATGGGCGCAGTGAGTGGATGAAGAGTGTCGGCGCGTCCTGATGCTTTGCGATGGCGCCGTCACGGAGCGTTTGCGGAGAGTCGCAAATCACGTGATATACTTTTTGTACGACGGATTTAGCATTGCATGAGACATGGCTACAACCACATAATGCTGCAGGAATACTCGATATTATCTGCATAGAAATAATACGACTTGGACTGCAGGATGCAATCGGATAGTTTATTCGTACGCGTCAACAGAACAGTGGAGAGTAGAGAAACGAGATGATTTATGTAAATTACACGAGAGCGCCACCACATGTGCCTAGCATTATCTCTTCCATCTTCCTCCAAACAGCATGAGTGTGATACAGATGTAGATTTGGTTTATACAGCGCTGTCTGATGGACACAGAGCGCATTCCCTTCTATAGCCGATTGCTTAGTCCCAACTGGAATAGATGTTAGCTTGGGTAAAAATAACAGGTTCGAAGCTAAGTTATCTTACCCAGTATCCTTCTGGCGAACAATGTCGCCTTCGTTCCCTGTTTGCTTCCCCTACACATACTGGGTCAGTGGGATTCTGCGTGAGGTGGTCCGCGATCGAGCCTTACCGTCTTCTGTCCTTCAACGACCAGCCTATCCAGTTGGTAGAACTGACTGATGGTGGTTTGTCTCTGTAGCAAATGGTTAGCATCGCCACAACAGAGTTCTAGTCACCATTAATTGAGACGCCGTATAGTGCTCTCTCACTGACCTTCAGCATCTGCAGGTTTCGCAGACCCTCCTGGATAAATTCTTGAATCTTCCGATCCTCCGTCTCATGCTGGTGCTCATGGAACGCATCCCTTGTCCTTCGTCGAGCGTATTCCCGGAAGTTGTAGTTCGAAAACTGCGATGATTGTCGGAGCAGAGAGCGGAACTGTAGTGGACGAGGAATTCAGTTAGCGACAGGCGTGCTTCTTTCGAGGGCATCGAGGATATCTCTCTTTGGGCAAGGGTTTGAGTTGAACATACCAGAGAGCGAACCTGGAACGCAGTATCACGCTGCAGCGTAGAAACAGACATGATGCTTATTTATATCGTCTTGAGTGGAGATTAGAGTATTGTTAGATGGAAGCAAGGACCAAAATCCAACAGCCTGAACTGTTTGTGATTTAGATGTCTGCAGTCTCCGTCTCGATGCTGCCCGAAAACTGAGCGGATATCCCGGAAAGAACTTGTGCGTTGATTCAATCTGTGGCCAGAAGGATCGTATAGCCGAGAGAAATGGAATTCAGCGTGTGCTATTGCTGAGAATATCTGTCAAAACAGCAGTAACCAATGTGGCGCATTCGGGATCTGATGGCTCGACCGAGGATCGCTGTCGCCGCAAAACGCGGGGAGCACTGTAATTCTCTCGTCGACAGAAACTAGATGATAGTAACCTGATGGGATCAGGCTGCAGCAAGGATAAGTCGTTCAGGGTGTGGTGCAATTCAGCAGCACGTCTTGTGAAGAGCAACGGACGGCGTTCTCTTTTTCTGAGCCTTACTTAGCTCGGAGGGACGATGACGGAGATACGAACGGAGCCTCTTCCGCCTGTCGCGCCCTCGGCCTTAACTGACTTTCTGGGCGTCTCGACTCTTGTCGACCATCCAAGTCCGAGCTGCACGTCTGTCGGACTAGCTATTATTGCTGCTCGACGTGGTTAGTTATTCGTTGTGCTTTGTCATTGATCCTCTCGTCCCTCTCGAATCGATCCATGTCAGCCCTTGTCGTCATCTTGCTTTCATCTGGTCGGTCGTAAGGACCATACGTGCAATGGCCCAGGTATCGGCGTCTGGCGCATTTGCGCAGGTCTCAGAAGCCGGGGATAGATCTCTTGGAGATACAGAACAATCTTCTCAGCTCCTAGAATCACTGGATAGCCTGCTGGAGCAGTACCTACAACTTCTTCACCGTCACCAGGCGTTGCATACGGAGCTAGGGAAGCAACTCTCATCGGTGCGCTTATCTCCAGAATCAGTCTCTGCTATGCAGGGCATTTTCTAGAGGATTTATTGAACGGTGATCTGATCATGGCTCTTTATTCAGGGATTTTTCTCTCTCGCGCAGGCCAACTATTCTTCTTCGGGCCGGCGCTATGGACAAGACTATTATGATGAGCGCATGAAAGCTACACGGAGAATGTAAGTGCGATGGCTCCCTCTCGTGTATGTTCTACGGATGGACTAAAGTCTGACCATGGGATTCTTGAAGATTAGTAGAGCCGTCTGCTGCTGACGTCGACCACGACAACTCCTCTTCAGAACTAGAAAGGGCTGAAAACACCGGATCATTTAGCCAAAGCCACATATTTAAAATCGAAACTACGTTAGTCGACTACGAAACAAAAGAGGACAGGCCTAAACCCGAAACTGCAGCTTCTGAAGAGAATGTGGAAAGTTCAGACTCAACCTCCAACCCAGGGTCAAGCGCAACAATCAAGAATCAAACAGAGGTTCCTGCAGCCCCTGAGGAATCGAAGGAGGGCACAACTTATAAGAGCTCGAGTCCGGAACCTCCAAGAAAAGGTTTGCCCTCACCTAATCCTCTCAGATGGTACGGTGTCCTCGTCCCGCCGTCACTTCGAAGCGCGCAGAGATCCTTCATATCCGCAACGGAGAGCGTGCCAGAGCTAGCCAGCATAACGACAGCCATGCGAAACGTAGAGGAGCGCGTGTCCGAGCTGAGATACAGACTAGGGCTGTCATGATGAAAAAGATGAAGAACCGTCCGCGTGGTGTGCTATTGATATCCAATCTCACGGCCTGTCTTCAGATCATTTCTTATATCCTAGTTAGCACCGGAGAGAAAGACGCCTGAAATAGGCCTACTGCTGCCATCATCCGGATGCTTGCAGCACGTTAACCTCTGCGTTCCCTGCCAGTTTAGATAGACCCAGGTCCTGATGCGGTCAATAAACCGTTATCCCCTAGTCTTCTGGTCAGGCACATGCGTGAAGCCCTCTCTGCCATCCCAGAAGGCACTCTCGCCACACGCGAACACGAAATGACCGGGAAAAGAAAGGAGGTCAGCTTCTTAGCATACATTTGGGGAAGTCGCCTCACCCTATGCTATAATAGTTAGGAACGCCTAGCTCGTCGAGAAGACCTGTGTGGGAAAATGATTCATAGGCAGCACAAAGCGTTCGACCATGAATCGGTCAGATGAACAACCATCGAATCGTGCCAATGTAGCTTGTGGTTTTCTTCCGTGGAAAGGCACAGGAAATGGAATTGAGCAAAGCAACGACTGATAGCAATACTCTCCTAAGTTACCACACTAGTACTAACCTATTCCCTGGGCATGTACACATGGTTTCTAACTTGAGAGCGATGTATTTCCAGAGGCAGAAAGCCGCATAATATCAAAAAAGGACTGATAAGCCAAACCCAACTGATTTTGATCCTGGAAAACGCGGCAAATCAGCCTTGGACACTGAAAATTACCCAAGTTAAATACATACATTACAGTACTGGCCGTACCGACACAATGGGTACAGTTAGTGCACGATCTAATCTGATAAAAGTCTGATCCCCATCAGTACCAAGTGAAACCCACCGAAGAGATCAACAGTGTCAATAGACACGTCTCGTACCTCGTGTCTGTGCTGGTCCAATGCGGATAGTGCATGGAAGATCCCTCCACCTACATAATATTCTGCCGTGCCGACATCAGGCCATCAACGGGATTCCCCAAGTACTAACAAGTTATTATCCTCCGAGCTCGGCAGAAAGCAGAATAGAGCGGATCAACATCCCGCGCGAAAGGGAGTTGCATTGTACTCAATTGCCGCAAGTTGTTTGCCGGCACGAGGAAGAGAAGAAACAAGCAATGCGGGCATGCTTAGTCCACCCCGCCAGGTCGATCAACAGCTGCCTGCCTTCTTTTCGTATCTTTGCTCCCGCGTCTCTTTTAGCCGATCATAATGTACGCGTGGACTGAGCACACTCCTTTGGATATCCTATCTTTTTACCAGTTTTCGTATGCGGTAGACGAGTCTCTGGACGTGGGGACTTTGTCTCTCTATAGCTTGTGATAGAGTGAGGGTGGCGGCAGAGATCACAATGCACTCAAATTGGAGCAGCAAGGAACACTATGCATATAGGAGGACTAACCACGATAGGTAATCACATGTGGAAGCCCGGTTACAGAGAGTATAGCTGAGGAAATCGTCCTATTCTCCCAATGACGATCGAGACAACACTATTATCCGAAATTGATGTATAGCAGTACTCATCATTCTCTTCCAACGATGAATGCGTGCTCCCAAGTGTCTGTTGTACACATAATCATACTTCGTTAACTAAATGGAACTAAAAACGCTTGATCGTCACGAGTCACGATTTAAGACAGACAGCATGACTTGGCGAAGCTTGTCTGTACATTGCACCTCGTCACCCAGAACCTCAGCACATCTCCACGCCACCATGCGATCAGGGCGGACGAGAATACAGCCTGTTTCGTCAACATGGCGAATGCGAGCCCAATCAAAGTAGAAATCTTCATAGTCCTGGCGGAAACCGATGGAATAGGCCTGAATCGGCACCCCAAGACTCTCTCCAACTTGGGATGCGGCTGCTTTCCAGGCATCACCCCCGATGCCAGTAAGGACGGTAAATGCACCGTGTCCTGCTAGGTCAACGGTGGAAATGGGCTCCCCAGGGATTCGCTTGTTCAGCCACACATGCGGTAGACGGCACCCTGGATATGTACTCCGATTATATACCAAATCTTGGTCTTGAGCTAGAAGTTCAGGGGTAAAGTAAGGCTCCGTTTCGTCATCCGAGTAGATCGCTTTACTTTGGTAAAATTGGCCCATCTCCCGTCCGAGAGCATGGTATTCGTGTTGCGCCTCCTCAAGAGCGGCTTGAAGGTTCTTGCGTCGAGTGCGACCCTCTTCGGTGGGCAGGGTCAGTTGATGGAGTGCTTGCATTCGTTGTTCTGGGGTTGGCAAGGATACTCCAAGTGCCTCCCAGATAGGGCCGTGGTGACGGAATGATTGGTTAGCACGAGCAACTACTCCACTGCCTACAGGTTGGCGTTCAACTGAGTATGTGTCGAGAAGAGATGGAGATGCTTGGCCTGTTTCGGTGGTTTATATTTAGTCGACTGTTCAACATAGATAGGAGAGTATTGTAGATACTACACGGACCTTTCAAGACATAGGCAACCTTCCAGGCCAAGTTGAATGCATCCTGAATGCATGTATTAGACCCGAGTCCATTCGAAGGAGGGTGTCTGTGGACTGCGTCTCCTAGACAGAACCTGAAATAGAA
This sequence comes from Paecilomyces sp. PK2413, assembly GCA_023624055.1. Taxonomy (NCBI): domain Eukaryota; kingdom Fungi; phylum Ascomycota; class Eurotiomycetes; order Eurotiales; family Thermoascaceae; genus Paecilomyces; species Paecilomyces sp. PK2413. The sequence goes on from JAMADQ010000004.1 coordinate 393,604, forward strand.
TCAGTAAAATCACCGTTGCGAGGAAGAACCAAATGTATGTACATACACTCTGCCTTTAGAATACGTCTTGGCCACGATCTCATTCAGTCGCCATTTCGACACATTCAAGAGTTCTACCGGGATCGAGTCATCCCCGATCCACTCTCTCATCCGCTGAACCCATTCTTCTTCCGTAGGCATGCGGGTGAGTCCATTTTGACGATCTGGGATAACGATAAATAGCCATTCGTTCCATGGCTTTACCATTCTTGCAATCCCCGCCCAGCCGAACACTGGGTGCTGCTTATCCGGCTGCATGAGCCAGTGGAGGGTGCCCTCTCGGTGTTTCATGTAGCGGGAGAGATCGGCTCGAATGAGGACATTAAATGCAGTTCCCTGATCGGGCTTGACATCTAGCTCGAGACCAAGTTGGCGGAAGACTTCACTTCGAGCCCCATCCGCTCCGAAAAGGTACTTTGAGCGGACCTTATATTCTAAGCCAGAAATATTATCTCGAAGCGTGGAAATGGTACCGTTTGCGTTCTCTGTGAAACGGACGAAGGTGGTATCAAAGCGGCAAGTGAAGCCATTGAGCGTAGCATGTCGTACGAGAATGGGCTCAAGGAGAGTTTGGGGCAGGTCGACTGGTTCGCAAGGACTCGCGGTTTCATAATCACCCTGCATGAATATTCTCAGTTCTTGTACGGATAGTATGCAGATACTAAAAATTGCGCACCTTTCTTTTTGGATCGTGTCCCCAGGAGTAACTGCGCATATACTCCTCCCCAGCCATGCTGTATGCCCATCGCGTATTTACCATATGTGATCCGTCGGTTCCCTGGCGTTTACATTCTTTCTCTAGACCGATGTCTCTGAGACACTCTGGCAATCCAGTTTCAGCATGAAGTTATGAATACCGCTCAATGAATTGACTAACCCATAGCCGCCATATTCGTCAGATGGGCTCTCGGAGTATCAGCGCTCCCTGGAGCTGAGCTGACCATTATTCCGCGAATGCCTAGACAACGATTCGTGAGTATCAACTCTTCCAAGAGAAAATGCATGAGACTTCGCTTACCATGGGTAGCAAGGAAGCACGCTAGAGATGCTCCCGCTGGTCCTGTCCCGATAATAAGAACATCCGTTGAAATGACTGAATCTGTCTCGCCATGATGGCTATTGCCATTGGTCAAATTGACTATGGTCATATTGGAAGTTGTATAGCAAGACGGTATATGACACTGCCCAAAAGTCCCTCAACAGCAAGACCACAGTAAAATGGAAAGAACGACAGCCCAATGGGTAAATCACACTACGAGATTTATGTATGAACATCAGCTGATCATAAACTGCCATATAGCCGAAATATCGGCTGGTTTCAATAGAGACAACCGGGTCTGTCCTGTCCAGCGACGTAAGACTCGTAGATCTCTCGGTTTTCGAACCTTAATGGAATCAAGACATGGACTAATCGTCTAGTCTCGCGTCCGTACGGCTTCTAATTACGATCTTCGGTATCGGTAAGATCCAACGGCCAATCTTATCTGATCATCTTGGCCGTCCGGCTATCGCGCTCGGCAATGTATTGACCTGGGCAAGGAGTATATTCGCTCTGATTATGACAACTGCTCCGCAGAAGAAACAGGGATACTGTAGAACGCGATGGAATAGACTTCGTATTTGGGAAACGCCTATGTAGATAAAGTTTCTTTACAGGGCAGCGATTGGGATGGTTCATATCAAACACCGTACGCCGTGTTATGATGATACGTCTTTTTACAAGTAGGATAGAGAGGATACTTCTCTAGTATCCATATTGTAATATTCAGAGTATACGCCATTCGATAAATAACTGTTCTCTCTGTGATATTTCTATAAATTTCCATTGGCAATTCCGTACTTCAACTTGTGCCTCTCGAAGACATAAAGGGGGTGCACTTTTCTCTTTGTGTCAGGCAGTGTTGGACGCAGTAAACAGTTAGCTTCCTCTCTCCAGTATTATCGAATACTCCGTACTTGTTTCTGTCAACCCTCCTTGTGGCCCTCATTATTTGCTTTTCTTTGTAGTTTTGTAAAATTACTAGCGTGGTGTCTGCCCACCGTCAATCCACGCTAATGCGCTCAGTGACACTGTTTAAAGTGTACATTAGTGTCCTGACAAGATAATTACACGCGATATCACCCGCGTCGCGGGCTTTAGGAAAAATTTTTCATTGCATTAACTTTGTTGTGGATCCTCATGTCCTTCAAGGGCTCGCGTGTGAGTTCTTTTTATCTTATCAGATCGTGCCGTCCAAGGTACAATCCTTGCGCGAGGAGGGATCTCGTGTATTCCATTCTCTAGGGTGCCATCTAAAGTGAGACAATATGCTATTATCGGTATCCTAGTTCCCATCTCTCGGTGAAGAATCTCGGGCCGTATCCGAAAAACTGCATGGGTGATGCCGATATTAGACTGCTCAAGATGTCGGGAGAATTGTCCCGTCTTAGATTAGATCCCGAGATAAGATCAGCATTGTCCACTTCTTGTACTCCGTATTGTCCTCCCGTGTTCTCCGTCCTCCGGCACAAAATATCACTGGACATCCGATGAAAGATCGGATGCGCAGACCCTGAGGCAGGTTTAGGCAAAGCTGTAAGGTATCTGCCTATTACCCTAGGTCGGTGCCATCTGATTACGCACTACCGCTTAGTTCGTACTAGAATCCAGGGCCTAAATGCTGTAAGAGGCTGACGGTTACATTATTAGCCCACAACGTCAAGCTTTCTGAGAGGATCGCCCGGTTCATATGTAACATTAAGGGCACGCCTTCGTTTGTTTCAAGCTTCTTAGTGAATCTAACAACTGCTTGGCCGGTATCGGGACCAATGCGAACATGAAATCAATCAAAGATTCAACGGCGGTACCTGTTACAGTGGGTCGGGCTCTTCGTAGTAATCAAACTAAATAACTACTATCCGGAGCCACTCATCGATTTGCCTGGTGTGTGCTGCGTACAATTATTAATCCTTTTTCTTTTTGCTTCCTTTCTTTATGGCCTTTTCGAAGCTAATTTTTTCAGGATGATATTGGACCTTAGACGGCTGGACGGTGGGGGTCAGGGACCCCCTCGTGGCATTGTGCTGTAGTGCTAAAAGAAAAGGATTAAATAGATCACCATGGCCAGATGTTACCATTAGACCAACCCCGTCTGCTACGGTCTCTTTGGATCAGGGTTGTCCTTCTTTAGAAAATTCCTTCCCTCGTTTCTAGTGATCTGTGACCTGACAGATATCTTCCGCCATGCGTAGTCTCGTTAGCCTTGGGCTGCTGTCTCTAGCAGCAGCCCTTCCAGCATGGCCCTCTGACTCCACTTACGACTACATCATTGTTGGAGGAGGCACCAGTGGTCTGGTTGTTGCCAACCGTCTTTCTGAGCAGAAAGATGTCAAGGTTCTCGTCATCGAAGCTGGTGACTCGGTATATAACAACCCGAATGTGACAGATACCGCCGGGTATGGAAAGGCATTTGGCACGGAGATTGACTGGGCATACGAAACGGTGAACCAAGAATATGCTGGAGACCATACCACGATCGTGAGAGCCGGAAAGGCAATCGGTGGAACATCCACCATCAACGGCATGGTGTATCTTCGAGCACAAACGTCTCAGGTCGACGCATGGGAAGCCATCGGTAACAAGGGTTGGAACTGGAGTGCCTTGTTCCCTTACTACAAGAAGAGTGAGCACTTTCAGGTTCCAACTTCCTATTCTTCGCTGCAAGGATCCGGTGTTGAATATAACCCCTCCTACCATGGCTACAGTGGACCTTTGAAGGTCGGTTGGGACGCGGAGCAGCTGAACGATGGGCTTGCTCAGACGCTGAACACTACTTATCAAAACCTTGCCGTTCCTGTTCCTTATAACAAGGATCCGAACGGAGGATACATGATCGGATATACACTCTATCCCAAGACGGTTGACGCAGAGAAGAATATCCGTGAGGATGCTGCTCGCGCATACTACTGGCCTTACCAGAATCGGACCAACCTTCACATCTTGCCCAAGACCAATGCCAACAGGATCACCTGGAAGGAAGGAAACGAGGTCACCGCGGATGGCGTCGAGGTGACTTTTGCAAATGGCACGACCGGCGTCCTGAAGGCATCTCGTGAAGTGATCCTGGCCGCGGGTGCATTGAAATCCCCCGTTCTGCTTGAGCACTCTGGGGTGGGCAATCCCGAGTAAGTAATACATATATCCCTTGTTGTACACTGTCAAACTAATGAGGATCTAGTATTCTCTCCAAATACGGTATCGAGACCAAGATCAACCTCCCAACGGTTGGAGAGAACCTGCAAGACCAGATGAACAACGGACTTAAATACGTAGCCAAGAGGAACTACAGCGGACAGCCTGACTATGTGTCGTATCCATCTGCGCCAGAGCTGTTCGGAAATTCTACCACTGCTGTCGCTAATAACGTTCTGCGCAAGTTGCCAGCTTATGCGGCCCAGGTTGCGAAGGCCAACGGCAACGTGACGAAGGCGAGCGACCTCGAGCGCTTCTTCAAGGTTCAATGGGATCTGATCTTCAAGTCTCATATCCCTGTGGCAGAGATTCTGGTAGAGCCATCCGGCTATGTCTACGACATGGAATACTGGGCCTCGGTCCCCTTCAGTCGAGGAAGCGTCCACATCCAATCTGCGGACCCCTCTGCCAAAGCTCGTATCGATCCCAAGTACTTCATGCTGGACTTTGATCTTCAGGCACAGGCTCAGGTTGCTCGGTTTATTCGCGAGATATTCAAGACGCAACCGTTCGCTCCGATGGCAGGAGCTGAGACTTCTCCTGGATACTCGAGTGTTCCCAGCAACGCCACAGACTCCGAGTGGGCTCCTTATCTCACGGCCAACTGTAAGTCTCAACCAGTCTTGGATATTTTCCTGTCTTTATTTCTGTCGGCCATAGGTGCTAACGTGATTAGATCGATCGAATTACCACCCCATCAGCACAGCAGCCATGCTTCCTAAGGAAGTAGGTGGTGTTGTCGATAATTCGCTGAAGGTCTATGGAACTTCCAATGTGCGTGTCGTGGACGCCTCTGTCCTGCCTATGCAGGTTTGCGGTCATTTGCAGAGCACCGTGTACGCGGTTGCTGAACGTGCCGCAGACATCATTAAAGGAAACATCTAGAGCATTGCCAAAGTGTTATTAGACTGTTGAGGCGTGACAGTGGCTTTTACCCGAATGAGCTGCACGGCTCATCAAATGTAATATCTAAATTTCATTTCCGCTATAAGATCATTGGATTTCGGAACATAAAGACTCCCGACAATAAGGGGCGCTTTCATCTGATACTGGTGATATATGCCGTGAACTTGATATTGATTGATCGATTTGACAGTTAGAGAGCCAATTGGGCCATGTCTTAAAAAACCTGACATTGAGATCCGTCCTTTTCATAATACTCACGGAACATATTGTACAATCTCTAAGATGTCTGCACTGTCCCAGGATAGATAGGAATAGTGGAGGATGAGACGGGATTTTGGGTGTAGACTGTTTCTCTTGGGGACACACCTGTGCCGTGCGCCACTAAATATACGAGAAGAGACCGATGTTCTAGAATCAAAGAGGAGGTTCGACACCCAGCCTAGTTGTCTTGAAACTGGTCTAGATATTCCGCTGGCGATGTCGCTTTTCGTTTTCCGCCGTTCCCCGTAGACGCCAACATCAACAGTCACAGTCGCGTGGCTGGTCAATGCGCATCTATCACAACCACATCTCTGAACTTTCTCGAGGAAGACGAGCCGGTGTTAATGATTTCTACAGCGAGCGCTGGCGACTCGATATCGGCAGCTTAATTGAATTCTCCGATGCGTGCCCGGGCCTCGAGTTCCCGGCCGTAATAAGATGAAACGCAACGCCAGGCTCGGCTCCTGAGACGCTGAAACACAAGCCGTCGGAAAACATACCAGGATGGCTGGCTTCAATTTCCACACTCTCATCGATTCGAGGATCCGCTTTCTGGTCTAGCCAATTGATCAGAGACAGCCTGGTCCCGGATCGATCGCGAAACAGGCCGTTCTGGCGTGCCCCGGTCAAGAACAGGCTGCATACTCCAACAACGGTCAGTATCTGCGCGATCGACCTATCTATGGCAGATGCGACTTGCATGACAGGCAGATCGAAGAGGAACTCGTAAGCCGTGGTATACAGTCACCCTCACGATGAGGTGCGTGCTTCCTCACTTATACGATCAGACAAGACTCCGGTGGTTAGTGTATCTGTTGAAGAACTGCCCAAGTGGTGCTGTCGAATCTCGGCCAAGACTGATGTTAAGATCTAGGCACGCAAGAGACAGCAATAGCAGGAGTTAGAGTTCTGTCCCTGATCTCCACTACGGAGCTCCCCGTCGACTCTATGGAAGAAGCCATAGCCAGCCCTCGAGGCGAGCCCATGCGCCTCTTCATACGATTACGGACATGCTGCAACGCCGTCGCACCTATCCCGTGTTGTCGGGGTTTTGGTGCTAAACCGTTGCAGCTCAGACCCGAGAGTCCGGACGTCTCCCCTTCGTGTCATCCATCGTCTGCGTTGGCGAAGTTTCCTTCTTTCTTCCTCTTTTCTTCTTCTGCCCTGCGAGCTTAGGCTCGCGACGTCACTCAGTTCCTTTGGAGTCAGGCTCGTACAGCAAAAACAAGTCAAGAGATCTTGTTTACTCCAAAGGCCTTGTATTCAGAGAGCCGGCCTCTCATCGAGACTGAGACACTTCAAGTTTGACTCTCGCGAACTCCTGGGCAGATAGTCACTCGTTTCTTCTGCTTCCAGTGCTGACCTGTGGGTGGCACTCGTCTGTTCTTATCGACCAGCTCATACGACCTGGGTTATTGTTTTTACACGAGCATTGCATGCCGTACCACTCGTTTATGCTCGGATTTGTCGATAGCCCATTTGATATACGCTATTTGTTCTTAAATTCTAATCTGCAGCCTTCGAGACCTGCGGTTACCGAGTTAAGCTCCTTTAATTCGTCAACCGCCATTGGAGGAACAGGTTGGCCAACACTTCTTGAGGACCGAGGTTACGCTCATGTATATTGAGTTATTGACTTGTCTTCAAAGGACTACCGATATATTCGATAACAATCGCAAGTTGCGATTGCCCTTTTCGTTTCTCGGCGACGCATTTACGACGAATGTCTACCCATCTACCAATATCTGCAAAGACAGTCATTCGCGCTTTATGCTTTGACATATTTTCGCTGCCATTATTGAAAAAGGTTTATTACAACTAGTCGACTTTCTTAAGGGAAATTACATTACATTCACGAATCAGTGATTCAGATTTCAATGAGCCAACCTCAACGGGGACCGCCAGGTTTTGGTGGTGCCCCCGGTGGACAGGGCTATGGGGGACCAGGATCTGTCCGACGGGCGAGGGAGATGCTAGAGAGTGGGATGGTCAGAGAAGCTCGGACGCAGGCAATTGAGCCGGAAGGAGATCAAGCAAACTCGGGGGTCACAAAAGGAAATTCGAAGCGCAATATTGTCGCTGCCTTTCGAGGTAACCAGAAGCCACCACCACTTACGATATCAAAACCAACACCGATCCCGCAATGGCCACTTCGGGAAGAGACAGATTCGCAGCAGGGAGCAGCAAATCCCCCAGGAAGTTCGTTTGCATCCAAGGGACCGCCTCCTCAACGACCGCGACGGCCAAGCAATGTACCGTCTCTGCTCGATTCCTCTAAGGTTCAGGGGACCACGCCAAACTTTCCATACCGTGAGCCCCAAGTGCTTCGTTCTCCTGAATATGATAGCCGGGGCCAGGAGTCGGATGCGGAACGGATGGAGGCGTACCTGAGTCCCCCCAGTACGGGCAAGACCCCTCGTGTATCTGCCGAGTCTGATACTCTAAGCGTTCTTTCACCTGTTGGCGCAATTCCTGAATTTCCTCTTCCTGGGATGAAACTGCCTCCACCACCACCACCTCAGGAGCTTGAAGAATCATTGTCAGAACGGTCACTCCGGGGTCCATCCTTTCCGTTCTCTGCAGTGTCCTATATCTCAACGATCCCGGAGGAATCAGAGGTGTCCACGAGGAATGCCAACTCTTTTGCTTCTAGCATGGCAATTCCGCCTAGTTGGGGATCTGAGCGCCCTGAATCAGATGTTCTGGGCATAACTTCGCCTGGATCAACAGAAACAGATACGCTTGATCTGAAGACCCCCACTTCCAACATCGAAGGAGAATCGGGACTGGTGCGCCAGGCAAGTCTCGGAAAGAGAGGAAAGCCCTTCCTGCGCACAATAAACAGATCTGGAAGCGGTGAATCCGTGCCACAGCTCAGACAGACCGGCATTGCTCTCGGAGGTCCGTCGGTGGACGGCAGCCCAGCTACCTCACCTGGTGACACAGCTTCGTATGCGCGTCCTAGTCCAGGTATTCAAGTCATCCAGCCTGGAACCCCAGCAGCGCAGCGAGAGCTTGGTCTTTCGGATATCGCCAGCCCTGGTTACAACGGATCTGCATATTCACCTTCGGATGCGGAGGCTCCAGGGGCCAGGGCCATCAGCCCTGCCGATATGTCGTCATATTCACGCTCAGGCCTGGGTGTCCCAGACGTCTCTCGATATCCATCAGACGTATCTGGGTTTGATGCGCCCTTCATGCTGGACCAGTCACGGCGGACAATGTCTTCATCCATTCGCAGACCGGACCCAAACAAGGATGCAGGTATGGCTGATATGCGAAGCCCTGTGGAAGGAATGAGCTCGAAGAGGCCAGAGGTCCGTAGGCCACACCGTCTCGATATAGATGCTGTGCGAGACGCAGAAGCGCGAGGAAGCTTGACCAGTTTGCCGGATCTCATCAGACGTGCCACTCGGGTTGCAACGAATCTTGAGCGCGGAAAGACGGCAAGCAGACTGGGAATAATGGACTTCCTAAATAATAGCCAGGAGAAGTTTAAGATCCCTCGTTCTCGTAAGTAGGACCTAACCAACCCCTTTCGAATGGTATACTGAGACAGACTTGTAGCCGCAGCAGCTAGCGATCGCCGCGGTTCAGAAGCTATTTCTGGTATTCTGTCTGCTTTTCCTCCCCCAGGAGCCACTCCGAAGGGCACGCCGAGAGTTGAACCGGCAGCCACAGAGAATCGCAGCTCCTGGCCGCTTCCTCAAACCATGTCCGACTCGCGGAATCTTCAGACGAGCGATTCTGATCGGGGATTGACTGGAGGAGACTCGGCCTCAAAACGGCGACGCTGCTGTGGGATCTCTCGTCGGGCATTCCTGATAATCAGTACAATCGTGTTCATCCTGATTGCCATTGCTGTCATTGTGCCGGTCGTCGTTGTACTTACTCGCCAGAAAAACACCAGCCAGCCAACCACTACAGCCGCCCCGACGACGACTCCTGCCCCGCAGGCTTTCGAGTGTTCTAACGGCGGTGTCACCATCCATGACGGTGGAAATTTCAGTTGTGTCTGTGCTAATGGGTTCACTGGCACGCATTGCACGGTTGCCGGGGACGGCAGCTGTATCACTGCGGCAGTGGGGGGCCAACACAAGGCTACACTCGGCAGTGACCTCCCCCAGCTCCTACAGCAATCGGAATCCAATTTCAGCATTCCTCTTGACAGTACACGGATCTTAAGCCTGTTCAGCCAGAACAACGTTTCTTGCACGACCGAAAACGCTCTGGTGACGTTTGGCATGTCTAGTAAGAAACGCCGATCAGTCGACAGCACTGAAATGGACGAGCCGGCCTTGATTCGCGCGAGAGCCAAGTCTCCTATCTCCCCCTCTTCAGATATTGGCAACATCATGGTAGATCCGACTGCAAAGTCGAGCGCCTCAAAAACTGAGACAGCAGCTTCATCAACGACAAGCGCCGCACCGGGGACAACTACCTTGCCAGCAGCCCAGATCCGCAATATCCTCAATTTCTCCCGCATTGCCATTCTGTACATATTCGAGATGACTACCACGATAGACGCGGCCATCAGGGCCCAGGAGGATATCCAGGCGTTCCTAACTGCCATGCCTACCTCAAACAACACCATGGGGCTTGACGGGGCAAAAATGCCACCGGGATTCGTTTTGGACTTTGTCAAGTTCACAATCACCCTGGCGAACGGGACAGTGGTTGGTGGTGGCACGGGGAGTAACTCGGGAGGGAGTAATAGTTAAGACTACACCGGCATGAAGTCAAGTTAATATCGATGCGTATGCATATATCCTAGTTAGTTCGTCCTTTGCCTGTCGCCACGTTACGATTATCTGTATATCATATCATATCCTTGTTTATGTTTCCTTTCCTCCCTACCTCGAGGCAGCCTTACCTTTTCTTTGTTACTTCACTACATACATACCTAGCATGTGCCTCGCGACGACCTCTCTTCTCTGCCGTCTGACCACTCAGGATACCTTTTGATCTCTTACTTCTTTGAATTATACCTTACCACCTTTTTCTTTTTATTTCTTCTTCTTTTTTTCCTGTTTTGTTCCCATCCGAGAACTTTTTACATGTTGTTATCAGCGTTCAAAAGTTTCCCATGTACAGTTACAGTTATTTAACCATAACCAAATCAAACTAGTACATATAACTTTTCATCCTCTTTCCTCTTTTCCTTGCAGTGTATTGATGTCCTCAATTATTTTCCTTCAAGGAACCCCGCTCACTTCGTCACTTTCTTTCTTCTTTTTTGTTTCTCCGTGTACAATCTCTCTACTATTTCATGCGTACATTGTGCGTATGAATATGGCTATGAATATAAATGCATGGCGGTCACGTTATATACTCTAACTCTATGTTATTATCTATATATCGCCGAGACCGGAGAATGCATAAATAAATACATTGAGAATGTAGACAAATGACCCCATGGCTCTTGTGTTACTAACCGATCACCACAGCTAACTAACCACTAGCCAACTGTACTGTTAACCTGATTATCTCTAAAATATCCAAGAATGAAACAGGAAAAGTACGCCAGACATAACAGCTAAATCCATCCTAAGCCCACGCACCCACCAGACTCATGAAAAAGGCCCCGAAGAAGACAAGCAAACAGGCATACACGCGCTTTCGGCCCCAAAGGAAACGCCAACTCTCGTCACTGAGGAAGTCCTCTGACAGCAATTCGACGAGGGAGGCAAATGTGAGCAGACCAGCCGAGATGGCATTCATAATACCAACCATAATGAGACCAACTTCGGAGTTGGGACTATACAGGGTGTGGGTAGCAAGACCGATTGCTTGTCCAATAGGTGTGCTAGGGTAAAGAGATTAGACCTTTCTTTCTTTCTTTCTTTTTTAAAGATTGCTCTAGGGTCAGTGCTTACGTGCATCCATATGCGAGGGCCATGAACCATGGCTGAAGTTTTCCCTCCGGCCACCTCACAGCAGCAATGCGGGAACCAAGGGCAAGACCTTCGAATGTTTCTACAGTAAAGTACAGAAGAAGAACATTAGCATGCTTAATGAACGGAAACAGAAACAGAAACACTGGAAAGGGTCAAGACAGAGCTTACGATGAAAGATAATAGCAATAAGCAAAACGACAAAGTCACTTCCGATAGAAACGCTGAGAGCCATGCCGATAAAGACGCTGTGGAAAAGAATGCCAAATTCCAGAAGCACACACTGCATGAGCTCTTTACGCTGCTGCTGCTCCGGCGTCAAGGGAGGAGAGATCTGCAGCGCTTGAGTATTCATTCCACAGTTAAAGCCATGTTTAGGTTCCGGTTGGGTGTTGACAGGCTCATCGTCAATGATTGCATCTTCTGGCCGTTCATTCGGGCTCGTGACGATGGAAAGACCCCGGCCGATACTCGAAGATCGTCCGTGAAGAGCTCCTATATCTCCATGGTTAAATATGCCGGCGCTTCCCATGCAACCATGGCCGCCGGAGTTCCCCTGGGCCATGGACGTCTGGCCGGCAGAGCAAGAGGGATGGTCGACAGAGTGGTGACGACGAGAAGGATGGAAGATCATCTCGATAACAGTAACAAAGAAGATGGCCGCCAGTGCAATGGCTCCGGGCATGGCAGGGTAGTCTTCATTCCAGAAGCTGTCAAGACATGGATCTCCCAAAGAAATGAAAGCCGTAGGAAGCAAGTGCACAAAGGCCGTAGCGATGAGCACGCCGGTCCCAAAATGGCGAACAGCAAAGAAGAAACGACCAGGAATCTTCAGTCCTGGAAACTTGACAGCTAAGATTGGAAATGCACAGCCAAGCGTTGAGACGAAGAGGATGATGAATAGAGCCCCCACGTGAAGGAGTAGGTTGTATTCATCCTTATCGACGCCTCCACTGTCGCAGGTGTCACGCCTGCGAAGGGGCAAGACCTTGGCTGGAGCGATGCTTTTCTCACTCGAAGGGACAAGGACAGGCACAGCTGAATTCACAATGTTGCAGGATGATAGAATCCAAGAAACAGCAAGAACAGAGCAGACCCAGATGGTCCCGTTCCATATCCGCGAGGCACACAACATGCCCTCCCAGGAACACGGTTATGGTGTTCACTACTGTCCACCGTCTGGGACACGAAAAAAATCTGTTGTGCTTCTCCTTGATGTGTTCAAGTATACCGGAAGCACTTGACGTTCGACCCACAGACTTCCCAGCCTTTCATCTACCACGAAGAGTCGAGGACACAGGAAGTAGCTATCAAAGCTCCAACACGAGATAACCACAGACAAGCGTCCACTGTCCACAAGGTCGATATTGAGCACGAGCTATTCGAGCTCTCGATCGCGAGCGAGTGACCCGCCGACCCAGCTGAATCTGATTCCGAATTTGCCCATATGCCAAGGGACTGTTACGTGATGAGGTCTCAAACCAACGAACTAAAATGTGGTGTATAGCATAGCAAAAGCGGGTCCGATGATAAGTACCTCAAAGAGACTCCTTACAGGGAATATAACTTGTGCTGATTGAATGAAAGGGAAGGGAAGTGTTACGTCGTTGAATTTCCATCTCCTGCTATCAGCTATACTTTTGGTTTAGTGTCGATGCAACTTTTCCTAGTTGCTATCTTTACTCAAGCCTACAAATGATTTCTTGCAGTTGATATCGTATACTCCCTCCGAGACCAATACTAATACTGTGGATCAGCATTTATTTCTGTTCTCGAAATCGTTTCTAGCTTCCGCTTCCGTAATGACGAGTCTTCAGATTCTATATCCTCTCGCTTGAGATCTCTGGCTCTCTATTGGTCAGGAGATATACACCTTGGTATATGATTCAAGACAAATCATGCGAACAAGTGCTGACTATTTAGGTGCCATGTTTTCATTCAGCTATATCAGGGGTCGTTGATATAGTATTCCTAGATCGTCCACTTGATTATGGACTCCAGTTATGTACAGAGAAGAAACAAGATAGCTCAATGATACCGGAACACCAACGCCAACACCGACACTGACACCGAGACCAGATATGCTCACTCAAAGAGTCAAAGAGTTTTCTACGAATACAAATACTGTAAGCATCATGCAAAGATGGACCGCTTGCCAAAAGAGCTATAATCGAGATCGCTTTCAAGGAGCCACCGAGACTGCCTGATGCGGTCATCGACAATCATCTTCTCGGCCTCCCATCGTTTGCGCTCCTGGGCCTTGTTGCGAGCGGTTCTCTCACCGCCGAACCAGGCGGTTTTGGCCTTTTCGATTCTTTCTTGTTCTTCGCGGGTTGCTTTGGCGACCAGGCTCTGGACCATGGTTTTCCAGTTGTCCAGGCCGACGCGGAGGCACTGTGTGCAGCGTTCTTTGGCTTCGTGGTCGGTGGTGTCGTTGACGTCGATCAGCGTCGTCTCGGCGAGGTCGACCGCGTCTCGGGTCCATGCGAGTCCGGTGTCCTTGGAGGAAGAGGCGTAGATGATCTCTCCGATGTAGGCCATAAGACCGGCTTCCTCACAAGCGGAGGCACGATTGCGGACAGGGGGTTCATTGCCAGACGGTGCTGGGGATGGGTACTCGACAGGAATGAGAACGTTGTTCACCCAATCAAACGCCGCATCGAAAGGCGTGGCCTTTGGTTTGGAGACCTTGCGTGGAACTGCACCCTCGGGAGGCGGGGGTAACTCGCGGCGAGTTTTCAGGATAGATGTAAAGATGGACAGCGCCTTGGACAGGTCACCGCACTTGGCATAATGCACCGCAAGCGCATTCGACACTCTGAGGATATTCTCCGACGGGACATCCTTGCCGTTCTTCAAGATCCCGCTGTTCGTATCCACAACCTTGGCGGCATCAAAAGGCAGTCCAGCTGCAGCGATATCCATAGCCCAATTATACATATCCTTCGCCGTCTCAGTCAGACCCTTATAATCCAACCAATCCGCATAAGCCAGCGCGGCATCCAGCCTCTGCCTCGTATCGAACCCCTTCGTCGTCAAAATCTTCATATAAAACACCTCCGGACTCTCCGCCGACGGCTCACAGTCCTCTTCACGCAGGATGACTCCCTTGCGACCAGGCGGAAGCGGCTTGGGTCGCGGATTCGACGGACCGACCACATACTCAGCAGGGGCCGAAATGTGCAATTTCCAATCCGTCAGCCAACCCTCCAGATTCTCCGCCGCGCGGGCCAAGCCCATCAGAGCCTGGAAATACCCTCTCCGCCAGGGCTCGCTCTTGTCCGAGATATCAAATCCGGTCTTGCCCACGCCCTCGACGAGAAAGCCCCCGTCTCCCTGTTCATAAATCCCCTTGCCTTCTCCCTCCGTGTTCTCGAGGCGACCGAGCAATTCCAAGAGATATCCATACACCAGGGGCCAATCGGTGATCAACTTCCCGATCTCTTCCGGGTGCTGGAGCGCCTGGGCTGTTCGCAGACACCATCGGCTCTTGAGGCTCCATTCTGGCGGAGTGGGCCATTTATGCTCGATCGTCTCCTGGTATATGCCCAGTTTAATCAGGTGGAATAAGAGCAGGATGGCGTAGAAGGTCAATCCGATGCGGAGACCGCGGCCGAGTCGGCGCTTGTAGTAGTCGCGCGTCTCCGTGGAGATCAACCGCGCAAAATGCTGCCGGAGGTGAGTGGAAAGAGGTGGAAGAGCGCGACTGGAGGGCGTCGGCGAAAGAAAGGGTAATTGAGGGCGAGTGAGAGGTGGAGAGACGAGGAGAAGCGGGAATTTGTTGGTGAACGGTCGAGATCGTGCGGGGATGAGGCTGCTGGGTGGTCGTGGATGCTGTAAAGGCCGTGCTGACGGCGATATTCGCCGTACACTGCCTCTGGCAACAAGCATGGTGAGGCCGTGGGCAATGCCAGCGTTGCTGTGGTTTACCAGAACATCTCAAGCTGGAATTATCGAATTTGGTGGAGAAGTGGACGTGTTTGTCTTGTTTGCACTCTTAACTCCCCGTCAGTCGACGAATCCTCCAGTTCATTATCATAAGTAGACAAATATATTGGATGCACTATATAAGCTCCAGTGTCCTGGCCGATAGAAAACCTACATAGCTGATAACTTAGAAAGATGTGAAATGTGTGTTGTGATGAAGATGCACTGTTCGACTTCCCAATACGGCAATAAAAATCTATGGTACATCACTATGAACATCTTCGGTCATATAACTCTTCGAGATCACCTCTCGCGCCAAATTATGGCCCTAGATATATCTAACTCTAAAGCAAACAATAGCATATAATTTTAGGTACTCTATCCAATCCAGGTATCAATCATTCGGGTATTTAAGGCTTGGGGTCCAGGAAGCCCTCGGCCTCCAAGATCAGGATGATCTCGTGGACAATGCTGCGGACGCTCTGCTTCTCGACGTCCACAACGAGATCAGCCTTTGCAGGAGCCTCGTAGGGGTCGTCGACACCAGTGAATCCCTTGATCTCGCCGCGACGAGCCTTGGCGTAGACGCCACGCTTGTCAGTGCGCTCGCAGTACTCGAGAGGAGTAGCGACGTGGACCAGGAAGAAGGATCCGGCCTGGGAGATGGTCTCCCGGGCGGCCTGGCGCGAGTGCTCGTAGGGAGCAATGGGCGCGGCAATGACGGCGGCACCGGCCTTGGTGAGCTCGGCGGCGACGAAAGCGATGCGCTGGATGTTCTTGTGGCGATCCTCGCGGGAGAAGCCCAGCTCGGAGGACAGCTCGTGGCGGACGGTATCACCGAGCAGGAGAGACACCGAGCGGCCACCCTGCTGGTTGAGAGTCACCTGCAGAGCACGGGCGATGGCATCCTTTCCGGAGGAGTGGTAACCGGTCAGGAAGACGGTGAAACCCTGGTTGGCGCGGGGAGGGTTGGACTCGCGGAGGACCTTGACAACCTCGGGGTACGAGAACCACTCGGGGATGTGGCCACCGGTACGCAGGCGTCGACGCAGCTCCGTACCGGAGATATCAAGGGTCTTGACACCCTTGGGGACCTCGTCGACGGGGCGGTACTCGTCAGTGTCGGGCAGATAGGTGACCTGCTGGAACTCGACGACCTCGATGCCCAGCTCGTCCTTGTACTTCTCGACAGCGTGCTGGGCGTCGTACGGGCCGTAGAACTCCTGACCCTTGGAGTTCTTACCGGGACCGGCGTGGTCACGGCCGACAATGAAGTGAGTGGCACCGTGATTCTTGCGGATGATCGCGTGCCAGATGGCCTCGCGGGGACCACCCATACGCATGGCCAGGGGCAGCAGGGCGAGCGCGGCCATTCCATTGGGGTAGCGGGGGAGCAGCGCCTGGTAGACGCGCACACGGGTGAAGTGGTCGATATCACCGGGCTTCGTCAGACCGACGACGGGGTGGATCAGGACGTTGGCCTGACGGGCACGAGCAGCACGGACGGTCAGCTCACGGTGAGCGCGGTGCATGGGGTTACTGCGCCAGTTAGCAATCCATGCCTGATATTTCGGAGACCGTTATCGCCTCAAACTCACCGGGTCTGGAACGCGACGACTCGGGACCAGCCGAGCTTGTCGAAGTGCGTCCGCAGCTCTGCGGGAGTGACTGCAGCAGTCGTCAGCCATTGAACCGGGTGTATAAGAAGTCATCTCGAACTCACATCGCAGACCGACATAGTCGTAGTGGTCCAGCTTGTTGACGGCCTGGATCTTTCCTCCGACGTAGTACTCCTGGACCTTGGTGTACAGGTACTTGATAGCGGGATGCTCCTCATCACCACCGAAGACAAGCTTCGCTTCCTTGGCCCTAGAAAGATAGAAACCGCGTCAGCCTGACCCACCACTGGTCGTAAACCTGGGGCTCCTGTGCCACGAGCGGCGGACGCCGTCTCATGCCAAGAAACTGATCCCCGATGCCCTTGTCAAAGCGGGACGCGGGCGCTGTCAGAGCGCTCGTGCGCCGCGAGAAATAATGACTCGCAGGGCGGCCACAGGGGAAAACAGGCGACTTACTTGTCGGGCTGGTAGACATCCTCGACGGTCAGGATAGCCAAGTTGCGGTCGTCACGGAAGTCGCGCAGGGTAACGCGAGCGCCGGGCTTCAAGCCCGCCTCGCCGATCACCTGCTTGGAGACATCCAGCGTGATGGGCATGGAGAAGACATTGCCATCAGCAAGACGCTCCTTCTCGACGACTCTGCAAGCAGATTGCGGTCAGCTTGTATAATTTTCAGGGGTTTGTCCAGCCGTGTAGACCAATTGTTGCCTAATTGAGCGGTATAGCCGCTTCTTTGCAGGCTTGGCATGGAGAATTGAACCCCGCGATCGCGATGCACGTACCCATTGTAGTCCTTCTCGGTCATGAAACCTGTGAGATGCTATTGTTAACATGCGATTCTCACTGGCACGGTGCGGCAATTGACCCCGCATGGCAGGAAGGAGAAAGAAAACCAAAAAAAGCAATTATAACAGAAAAATAGGAAAAAAAGGCACATGAACTTACCCTCCAGAGGACTGAAGCCTCCGTTCATGATCAGCTCCAGATCGCACAGCTGGCGCTCGGTCAAGGTGATGGCGGGCAGCTTCTCGGCCTCCGCGGCGAGCTGGTCGTGGCGAGGAGCATCGCGGGCGAGAAGGTCCTTGAGGACGCCTCCGTGTGGTGGATTTGCCATTGCTGCTGTGAAAGCTCTTCTCTGCTCAACAATGGACAGGAAAGGTATTCGACTGTTCGCTGGAACGACCTGGTTCCGCAGACGTCGACTGGCGATATCGGAGCGGGGGAGGAGGACGAGCGAGAGGGATGCTGCCAGGCACCGTCGATGGCCAACAACAGCAGGAAAGATGGGGAGGGAGAGACGGGGAGAGGAGAATAATGAAGGGGGAAAAGAGAGGAAGAGAAGATGAGGACAGCGGAGGTAGAAAAGATAAACGGAGAGAGAGAGAGGGAGGGAGGGAAGCAGTGGAGCGGGCGGGGTGGGCAAGCCTGGCCTGTCGCGATACTTAGTTTTTCTCTCTCTCCAGCAAGTCACAGGAAATTTAATTCAGTCTCGACATTTCGCCCCAATCCCTCGCCATATTGATCTATTATTATTATAGTCGTTACGGATACAATACAGAGACCACTTGCTTCTTCTTCTCTCCCTCTTTTCCTCTTCCTCTCTCTCTTTCTTTCTCTCCCTCCCTCTCCCTCGACTACGAATACTCTCCCTCTCTCCCAACTAACCTCCAGCTAAAGAGATAGACGCGATACACTAGACTATCCAAACTCGCCCCCTGACCCAGGGAGACGTCAGCGTCCGCGTTGAACTCTTGGCATCGTGTTGGAAAGGCCACTGGCACCCGGCGATCAGGAACCATCCGTTTCATGAGGCTCAGGCATATCACATCCCCTCGGTTCCTGGCCTGTCGATCCGACGGTTACATTCCCGGAAAATAAGGATATTCATGGGGATGAAGTTCTATCTACGCTGTGCGGGCATGCCGTCTCTCCTATCCGGGCCAGTCATCACTCTCTTACTCCTTACTCGTCGATCGTATACGAGGTCTGTTCTCCAGATACCAAGCACGTCGCTTATCCGGCACCTACTGTACCATACTCCGTAGTTAACCAGTGAGACTGAGTAACTATTTATCAGTTACCACTTGCAACTGCGACATCGACATCCGTGCCCTGGTCCAGCTGTATCCTGAACGGGTATTGCTTTGCGATCCGGGCTTCTCTCCACGTGGAATGGCCGCCACGTAATACTTACTTACCATACTTCAAGCTGAAAACAGATCTGTAACCGCGTAGATAATTAGACAATTGAGACAGGGATACGTTAACTATGCTACATTCAACGAGACAAGTTATTTTTATCTCTTATTACTCTCTTCTGGCCCCAAACTGTCGCGACGTCCTCCAGTGAGCACTAGTTATTGCTGATTACTTTACAGTATGGTATATATAATACTCCGCGGAGAATCCGGAGATACATACGAGTACTAATAGTCTAATACCGTATCTGTATCTGTATCCGTACTTGGCCAGTACTGACAGCAGCATGGCCCTATCCTGCCAAGTGTAACTACCATATGTATGGCATGGATAATCGGTACACTACTATTACACCAGCACGATCGATCTGACAGCCGCTTCTAAAATTTTCCAGAAGCCCCAAAGAAAAGGTATTATACGAGCACGCCATCGGGTTGGACCTGGATTGGTTCCAGTCCGATCCCGATGCCAGAACCAGGAATTTGAAGGAAAAAAGAAGCAGGAAAAAACGGGCAGAAGAGCAATCACGACATCGACACAGGCCGCTTGCGTGATTTCTACCTTGCCTGTTGCGGATTAGCGCCCGTGCATGGATGCCGAGAACACTACAAGTGCCGGCCTTATGTCAGCAGGTCACTGGATGCGAGGAGCCCTAATTGTTCTCTCTAGACTCTAGAGTATAGCTGGAATATGGCAGAGGATAGAGGGCAGAGAGAAGGGTACATTGGACTATGTTGATGTTATATCATTAGTCAGGTAAAGCAAAAGTCAATATATTACGTGCTCTTTGCTCGAAACTACGACAATAAGGATACATTAACGAAACTGTGTCTGCTTGTTAATGTTTACTCAAGTACTCAATCAGTCAACACCACAAGTATGCAAGTATGTACTCACATCCCTGTACATCCCTCTCAACATCCACTATCTACGAGGCTCAACTAAAACAGCTCCATGACCATATCATGTCATGCCCCGATCGATGACACCATCCACTTAATCAGATAAGCTCGTGGGTCAGCAAATCCGGGGTTGGCGGACATGTCGTGATCACGCCTATCCGCACAGAATGACGTGATCGCGATCTCCCCCTAGAGGCTGATCACTCGCAAATGTTAATGGCACATCATCTCTATCGCTCTCAATGCACTACTTGACGTATAACGGCATCATAGTATAATCTCTCTTCAGCACTTGGTGCTATTGGATGTTGCTGAATGTATTCGACGATGAAGTTGAGGTAAATTTTGATTATTCTTCATTGGCTTGTATGAAAATGCTCTATGGCTGGCATGTAACCAAGATGGTCCTGGCCGCTGGCTGCAAGACGGTTTGCAGCATGTAGAAAATATAGACTATGTACAAGAAGGCTAAATCCAAACCATGTCCATCACGCAATGTAACCCATCATGTATCGAAACGCCGTACTCAATGCAAAATATTCAGAGCAGTCCTGGTTCATTATGACTGTCTCCCGGAAGCAAGGCCGCAGACTCTTTTCCTTTCTTTTTGGTGCGGAATCATTAATCATCCTCAGGTCTCTCATTGCGTGGCAGAGATCGATGATTGCTGCAGAGCCTGGGCCAGAGCCTCCTCTTGACGCTTCCGCTCCAGTTCCATCAGGTACTGGGCGTACTTGGAGCGAGGGTTGTGAATCCCGCACTCCGTCTTGGCCTGGCCCTTCCAGCGGCCCGATCGCTCGTCCTCGTTGTCAGCAACGGGCTGCGTGGAGTGCCAGTCACCAATGCTCTTGTAGCCCCGATCCAGGAGCTCGTTGTACGGCACATCGTGCTCCTTGATGTACTGCTTGACCTGCTCGAACGACCAGTTGGCCAGGGGGTTGATCTTGATCAGACCCGCCTCGTCAACCTCGATGATGTCAAGGTCACCACGCTTGCCGCCTTGGCTGCGACGGCGGCCGGTCAGGACAGCGCTGACGTTGAGTTCCCGGTAGGCACGCTGAGCGGGCTCAACCTTGGCAGTCCAGTCGTACAGCTGGTCATCGGTCTCCCAGAGACGGTCACCGTACTTCTTGGCAAACTCGTCGGCCGTCTCGACTCCATGCGGCTTGTAGACATGGATGTTCACAAGCGGGTAACGCTTGCGGACCTTGTCGACAAGGGCGAGGGTCTCGGGGAAATGGTGAAGAGTGTCGAGGAAGATGAGATCGACCAGCTGCGGACGAGGAACGTCGAGCTGGGAGAGCATGTCGAGAGTGACCAGACCCGTCAGACCAAAGGCAGTGGTCTGATACAGGTTGGGAAGAGTGGTGATAGCCCATCTCAGGACATCTGGAGCAGGTCAGCGTGGGTTCCTATCATACTACATACCCCGCCCCCTCATAGTGGAGAGAGACGGGCTTCAGGGGAGAACCATGCTGACCTTGAGGCTCCAGGAACTGTAGTTGCCTGTTGAGAAATGTCAAGTGTGGTTTGGTGAAGTAGACCTCAGGCAAAGCATCGTCACTCGAACTGCCACTGACATAGCCAGACTCGGTCAGAGTCTCCCTGTCCACGGTCTCCGTGTCCGAGGGGTAGTTGGAAGGGATCTTCGAAGGCATCTTGATCGACGGATGCCACGGGAGAGAAGTAGAGAGGCAGCAATGGCAGATTCTTGCACCAATAGTCTATATAGAACCGAACTACTAAGAGGAGATTTCACACCACACGATGCAACAATGAACAATGGATGAATTGATTGAAGATGAGAGAGAAGAGAAGGAGAACTAGGCGAGAAATACTCCGATGTACGGAGTAGCGAAATCACAACATCATGGGGGGTCAAGCACGCCGTCTGCTTCCCAAGACTCTGCGAGCACATCATCGCGGCAAAGCGGCTCTCGCATCTCGTTGGCTGCCGACTGGCTGGATCTCCGGAGTATGCCAGGCACCACCGACCGCCTACCCGTTCGGGCCGATTTTGCTGAAAAATCCTGATGTGCTCATGCTTTTTGGAAATCACGCAATACCTGCGCTCCCGGTCTTTGTGCGCGGGAGGATATGCTGAATCAGCATCACATTACTCAGCAGGTATCCAGGCACACAGGCACCAAGGCAGCAATATCTGCGGCCGGCCAAACACACCACTGCCGCAGTGGCCCGCGGGAGACGAAACCTGGAGCAGAAGCTTAGCAGCAGTCAAGTAAATGATCACAACATCGGGCTCAGAAGATGCAGCTGGCCTTATCAGCCTTCAGTATCACAGATGAAACCGTTTCATCCATCGCTCTGAGATGTGGGCTCCCCAAATGGACGCCGCCGCTTCACTCTCTGTGACGATGGCCGGTCCATATCAGGATCGGCAGTTGTCCGTCCAGTCAAGAGCCATGGCTCCCTGTCCAACGCAGATGCGGACAGATAAAGAAACTGCAGCAACTCTCTGAAGCCTTATCAAGGAGCTTCGTTGTGATGGAGAGCGAGACTGAGACAGGCAGGTCAGCGATGAGGACGCCTCGAGACGCCCACGGGGCTTGATCCTGGGCAAGTACTTACTTCAGAAGCAAGTGCCTTGATTATCCTGATATCCGCCCCGCGGTCACGTGGGATCACCCCTCCCAGGAACAGGCTTTGGGCGACCGGATTTCTCCAGCTTTTCACGGCGACGCTGACCAGCACTGACGAGCGATCCTGGCCCGAACGGTTTTCTGCTGTCGTCGCGTCACCGTCAATACTCCCTCAGCCGTCGTCCTCGCCGCCAGAATGTCCACCTCCAAAACTGCCGTTCGTCCTGAACGGCCGGTCCTGCGGCATAGCTCCCTCTCCGGCGGCTCCTTCATCCAGGATCATCAGCAATACAAGCCTTCGGCTCCTGTGAGCCAAAACATCGGAGATGTCCTCCGGAGTCCCCACGAGAATCTGGTCTCCCCGCTGGTTCTCAATTCGAACCCGATCAGCCCGGACCCGGAGAAGGTCAAGGACAGCGGGATTGTCCACAGCCTGTTTGGCCATGTAGCTAACCCTCTCCCCGGAGGCACGCCCAAGATGGTGGCCACCATCTACTACAAATCCTCGAACCCCGTCCACCCTCATGTCCACCCCGATTCCTCGTCCGGTTCCAAGGAAAGACTTCCTTCTCCGCAAGTGCCCGTCGGTTCCGCCCCAACGGTCGATATTGAGAAGCTCCCACGTGAGCCTCCTGTGCCGGAGCCGCAGCCATTGGATCACCTGTACGGCCCGTATGTCTCTCAATTATGTCTGACCAACTTCCTCCAGATCATGGAGGGTCTGCAAACCCCATACCAGCGGATGAACACCTCCCACCGGTGTCTGGATCAGGAAGAGCAACCGCAAGTCGTAGAGGTCACCTTCTCTCCCCCGCCCAACCCAGAATATCTGTCATTTGAGGATCTGCGGAAACATGAAAGCATCTGGCGCTTCGAGCGCGAGTGGAATGTCGAGGTGGTGCTGCAAAAGGAAAGCGTTTTCCGGCGACATAAGCGGCTGGCCGTGTTCGATATGGACAGCACATTGATCCAGAACGAGGTCATTGACGAAATCGCCAAGTTCATCAATGTGGAAAAGGAAGTCTCTGTACGTTGCTCGTCGAGGTTTGTCCCATTGGAAGGGTGCTGTGCTAATTCCCGTTAGGAAATCACAGAGCGGGCGATGAATGGCGAACTCGACTTCTCTGCGTCTCTAAAAGCGCGCGTTGCTCTGCTGAAAGGCGTGCCCGCTGACGTTTTTGAGAAGCTGAAGTCCGTATTGACCATCTCCCCTGGTGCTCGTGAGCTTTGCAAGGCGTTGAAAGCTCTGGGTTTCAAAATTGCTGTCCTGAGCGGTGGTTTCCAGCCTCTAGCAGAATGGCTCGCTGGCGAGCTGGGTATAGACTATGCGTATGCGAACCATGTAAGTATGGCCAATGCAGCTGCACGTAATCTATCCTACCCCGCGTGAGATTTGCCAACAGGACGACAAGCCAAGAGGGACTAATCATTTCTTCCTTAAATAGCTCGAGGTCGACACGGCCACCCAGACTCTGACTGGAAACCTGGTTCCTTCATTCCCCATCATCGATGCGACCCAGAAGCGCAATCTCCTCCAGTCCATTGCCAAGGAGAACTCAATCCCCATCTCCCAGACGATATCAGTTGGCGACGGCGCCAACGATCTCCTCATGCTCAAGGCCGCCGGTCTAGGAGTCGCCTGGCGCGCCAAGAGCAAGGTGCAGCTCGAGGCACCCACACGTCTTAACGGAGAGACAATGACCGATCTGCTGTATCTCCTGGGTCTAAGTCGGGATGACATCAGAGAATTGACTCAGTAGGGCCTCTCCAGGTCAGAAAGGTCTGTACCCCGCTCTCACGATCGAGTAGCACTAGCTAGGCTACTGAGGTCCTCAGCGACTACTACCGGTAAGAAAATAGTACTGGTAACAGGTGACGATCGATGTATGCACGAGTGAAGTGGCGCGGGACGGCCCGACAGAAACCATCACCTACAGAAGTAGCCGAGATGTATTAGACCGGGGTTAGCCCAAATGCGCGGAGTATGGTATGTGTTGTTGGCGAGTGGGACCCCAATTGGTAGTCCCCATCACCTCCCAGAGCTAGAACAGGGCACGACCAAGAGTGTATGGTACTTCATGTACGTTGGTGTCTTCCTATTATTACGTTTTACGCAGCGGAGCTCAGGAGCTCATGCATGTTGGCCTGAGGGAAAAGCTCGGCGTAACGGCCGTTTGATGATGTATGTCCGTGTTCATATATTGTATTGGAATAGGATCGGATCGGTCTTCTCTCTTGTTACATTGAATGGAATAGAACTGACTCCAATCTTATTATCTCGTAGCCTAAGCGTTGCTGCATGAGGGTGGGAAGTTTAGGTATAAAGAAGATCATTAATTATGTGATGTTATTCCCCTTGCTTCTCTTTAGGTATCAGCTGAGAAGCCTCTGTAAAGGTAGATTCAAGACGTGAGGTTGACTCCGACATCCGCGCGTACTTTGTCGAGAAATAGTTAAGTACCGCGGATATTGTTTTCTATAAAGATGGTGATTTTTTCCCGGATGAGAATGAAAAAGATAAGAAAAATAGGAAAGTGAGGGGACACATTCTCAATTTCCGTCCGTTAAGCCATGCCAGAAATCCAAGTGATGATGATAACGCCCGATATAACAGTCATATGCATACAGGATAATCGAACGAGAGTCCCGTCCGTAACGTTGAGGATGGTTGGAACGAAAGAAAAACCGCATATCGTCAAGGGCAGAGCTCTGATTAAGCTGCAGCTCCGTCGGTGATGACATTCTCAGCTCCGACGGTTTGTTCATCTGCCTTGCCAGCACCGCTGCGTCTCTTCTTCAGAACGTTCTCAATGAACGCCTCTCCGGCCTTGTAGCTGCTTCGCACCAAGGGTCCTGAGGCGCAGTACAGGAAGCCCATGTCGAGAGCGCGCTGGCGCCAGAGTTCGAATCGGTCAGGAGTGACGTACTCGTGGACAGCCATGTGTCGTTTCGTGGGACGCATATACTGGCCGAAGGTGACGACGTCGACGCCGACGGCCCGAAGTTGGCGCAGAGCATCCCAAAGCTGCTCATCGGTCTCACCAAGACCCAGCATGAGGGAGGTTTTGGTGATCAGTTCTGGCTTCGCTTTCTTGGCGGCCTGGAGGACGCGAATTGATTGCTGGAAATTGGCACGGCGATCGCGGACCTGAGGTGTCAGGGCTTCGACCGTTTCGACATTGTGAGCGTATACATCTAAGCCAGAGCGGGCGACCAGCGCCACCATGTCCAGATCTCCAGCATAGTCACCCGTCAGGCATTCCACCAGAATATTAGGAGCTCTCTGCTTAATCTTGATAACGGTTTCCGCGAAGTGTCTGGCACCACCATCCACCAGGTCATCGCGGTCGACACTTGTCAACACGACATATCCAAGACCCCACCGCCTCAGAGCCTCCGCGGTCTTTTCTGGTTCATGGGGGTCGAGGGGAGGTGGAGCTCGCGACGTCTTAACACTGCAGAACCGGCATCCTCTCGTGCAAGTGTCACCCATCAGCATGATCGTCGCCGTTGCCGCTGACTTGGAGCTGCCGCCCCAGCAGTCGGAGATATTAGGACACCGGGCCTCTTCACAGACGGTGTGTAGGTTAAGGCCACGCAGATCCTTCTTGATGCGCTTGAAGTTGTCGCCCTCAGGAATTGGCGTCTTCAGCCACGAGGGCAAGCGCGTCATCTCTTTCTTGCGGCCCGCGGGACCAACAAGAGCCGTCTTGAGTTCATATGCCTCCTCCGGAGAAAGCGGCTCCTTGTCCTTCGCCCCTCCCGAAACGAAATCCGCAAACGAGGGTCCAGCATTCAGTTTATCTTTAAAGGTGGTGGCAGGTCTGCGAGTAGGTGATCGGGACTTATCGGATATATTCGAGGTTGCGGAGTCTGATGAAGTTGTGGCATAGTGTCGAGAGGCGAGGGGAACGGAGAGAAAAGATTGAGATATTCTCCTCGATGAGGATGCCTGCAAGCATCTGAAACTCTGCGTAGAGGCCGCCATGGTTGTTTGATGTGACAAGAAAGTCACCAGAGATGAGGTCGGGAAACTTGATAAAGCGATCTCTCTCCGGCGCTTACACTTTCCGCGGCGAACGTTCACCGGCGGATCATCGATAGTCCGGCCAATGGGCGCAATCGGATTATCTAAGCTGCTCATGCAATGATCTACATTACTAACATAGTACCCTTGCTGCTTTCATTCTTGTTTACAGATCAAAATACGTTGCAAATATGGGAGATATACGGTAGAGTTGAAGAAACTAATGGAGTAATAAGATTAATCAGATGAGATATAGTAAGACCGTTAAACCCGCCGTCAAGGCAGTAATAATACATGGCAACGACATTAACCAGAAACGACAGAAGAGGCTAGTTTTAAAAAAATCACCAAATCTAAGAATATGCGCAGTAGAGGTATTTTAATAAAAGGACACCGAAAAGAGATGAGAGATATGGACGTGCAACGATGTGTGCGCCAGGCAGGGAATGGAAGAGCATCGCTCGAGATCACTAAAGTCGGAAGAACAACAGCGAGGGATTAAAAAAATGCGAAAAGAAGATGCTATCAGTGATGGTCGTAGATCAGCATAGGCTAAAAGGAAACTGTCAAAGGAATCATGTCTTCGTTTCGAGGACCTGGGTGAGGACGGTGATGGATGTCTTCAAGGTCTCGTCGGACCGGCCGCAGATCTTCAAGAACAAGTGATCGATAATACGATCGAGGCCCTTGCGGACCTCGACGCTTCGAGAGTTTATGAGGCGCCCAGAGAAATGGCCATGAGGGGCGTTTTGGAACTGAAGCCCTAGGGTAGCTCGCGCCTTTTCTGGCACACTGTCTAAACGGGACAGCGTGGTGGTCCCTGAAGACAGGGAGCTGTTGCGACGATGCGAGCTAGCCATGGACGCAAGATAGTTCCGTGCAATCAAGGAGGCACAGAGGGATCCAAGAAGAGGCTCCTTGATGCCCGGAAAGATCTTTCTGAAAGGCCTGAGCAGCGCTTTCTCGTTGTTCTGTCTCAGGAGGATAATCACGGGAGAGGTGAGAGTCAATGGAGACTCGGGGAAGTTCTTCACCGAGAGCTCCAGCTGGTCCAGTGTCCATTCGTAATCCCACCATTTTTCGAGTGTTTCCTGATCAGACAGGTCTCGTTGTGTGGATATAAGCGGGGGACTCTGAAGCTTGGGACTCTGCAGCTTTGGGCTCTGGTCCTCAATTGGAGAACTAATGTAGTGATTATAAGAAGTGGCGGGAGCTTTAACTGCCCACGGTTTAGTGCTAACAATCGGTGACTGACTGCTCAAATCAGGGCCGTAAGTATCCATGATGTCCGTCTCTGCAATGTCACTCAATGCATCGTCAGCCTTGGTGACGCGACTATCTTCGGACGAGCGATTTGACTGAGTGACATAGCCACTGTCAGGAATTTCAAGCGGTGTCTCTGGACTGAACGCGGATATCTCGTAAGGCCGCTGCTCGGGGGTTGATGGTCTCCTGGCAGATAGTGCCATGTGAATTGGTACTGAATAGCTCGTGGCAGAGGAGGAGCGCCTGGAGATATCGACTAATTTTGGTTTAGTCTTGCTTGCGAGAGTAGCGTATCGCTATGATCTTGTAAGCGCTGATCTAATAAGCGGAAAATGAGAATAACATACCACCGGCTCCTTGTTGGCTATCTGAGTGTCAATCCGTAGGTCAGGTGGCTTGCGACCCTGCTGCACGATTTGACATTTACGCCGATTCATCTCCTTGGCCTTCTCATCAAGGCGATCAGGGGTCGATAATGGTACGCCTTGGAGCCAGGTCTCACAGTAAGAAAGATTAGCCGGGACCCAGCTTGCTTCGCTCGAGAAAGTACCGCTCCGAGTTCGCTTTTTGCTATTCCCCGCTGTCCCAGGAGAAGTGTCGATTTCAGTAGACCCAGCAGGTGTAGATGCGAGCTGGTCAGTTACTGCTGGTAGATTGTCATCGGTCATCTCATCTCCATCATCCGGCTTGATATCAGAGCGCCGGTGCCCCACCACTGTTGGTGTTTCTATAGCCATTTCCACGTCGGATGTTGCCTCGCTTTTGGGAAGCTGCTCTTCTTTCATTGCACACGCGCTATCAGCTCTACCATCGCAGCTCTTGTCTTCGCTCGAACAGTTCTGGATAATGATGGGAGAACTCTCATCACTCTTTGTATCGAACTCAGACTCTGAGCGTTCGACCGGCGATGATGAACCCATTGCCCGCGAGTCCGACAGGCTTGGGCTGGGAAGCAAACCAAACGTCTCCAGAGCTCCAGCTACCAGATGCTGATCCGAATGACATGCCCGCAAGGTTGGTAACCGGTTGGGGGAGCCGCCTCTCTTACTCTCCTTTACACTCGACCGATTGCTTTCCAGAGATGGTGAGGCTGGTAGTACCAGCTGGAAAGGTTCTTTCATTTTTCTGACTGAACGGAAGGGAGATACCCAGATGTTCCCTCGATATGATGAGCGCCTGACCTGTGAGCCGGGGTACTCTCGGTGGTCGGCTGAGACTGAACGGTACACTGTTGATGGCAGGAAGGACAGTGAGCCTTGTGATTGTTTACTTCGCTGCGAGTAAGTAGAGGATATCGAATATGTCGGACTGCTATCGTGTGCCATGGTGGATTGTGTGGCTGTCCAGCATGGCTGGGTTGGATTCACGTGGGAAGTGCTGGGTCGAAATGAGTCTTGTATTCGGGTATCAACGTCTATGGACGGCATATCGTACAGAACGACAACAGAAAAGAAGCAAAGATGCAGTATGGACAGCAAAACAAGAAGCGTAAGTTCAGGTGGCTAGCTAAGGGGGATCAAACAGCCTTATACACGCGTACCACGAGCCTCAGCCCTTGTCAAGGGTGGACGATCTGAATGTACATGGTATCCCTTTCAACTTTGGTAGCGAATCCATATACTTCAGCAATGAGGGAGGGTACCGCCCTTGGAAACTAAAACACATTGTCCTTGCATTCCTGGGGGAGTGTCACGGCCGGGTGTACCGAGCCATTGGCCAGGCCTGGGTGAGGCACAGCCGAGAGGGGGCACAACTATGTCGATAGTTGACTATTCCATCTTCGACGGTTCGTCTCGGTTGCTAGCACACTTCCTCGAGTGACGCAGAGACGGGCCAGCGTAAGGGCGCGCAGAGTGTCACGCTGCCTAGTCAATCGACGCGATGGACGACGAGCTGCGATCACTAGAGACATCCCTTGCGTCGCGGCGCCCTCATACTCGGAGGAGGCAAATCCAACCACGCGCCCGGCCAGTTAAACGGCTGCTCCCGCGTCGATTCCATCGTGAAGCTGGGGCATCCATGCAGCTGGCTGGATTTCACAGTGAGACGTGGTAATGCAAATTGGCTGCTCGTGGCAGTTGACTGTTTACTGCTGGATGGTATGTTTGAGATAATAGTGAACTAGTTGTAGTTAGTTAGGTCGATCCAGGGTAAACGAGATGACTCAGCTGGAGAGAGGTTTAAGGCTGAGCAGGGATATTCTGATCATGAACAAACTGAACACAGACCATCAACCCCTCCATGACATACATAAAGTTCAATCTGTACGGCAGATCACAGGAGGGACGGTGGATGCCATGCAGATAGACTTATTCTCCGGCGTCAATGGTTCGGTGATGTGTACTGGAAGGATTCATCTTGTGTCTGGAAGCTTTCGATCTATCACCGCGAGAGCAAACACTGCAAACCGCTTCTTATCGCATTATCGTCGCCGCTAAAAAATTCCCGACGAACTGGAGATCTTGTTCACGTCCTCTCGAGAGCTGCCACGCGCTACAGGAGCCCTCGATGCTGTCAGAGAGCTTCTTCGCGTCGACCCTGGCGTCGTCCAAGACACCAGCCTCATCGACGCTCAAGGATGTGGGGGTCTCAGTCCATGAGCTCCAGCCGTCGCCCGCTCTACGCTCCGGCTTCAAGAAAAGCTCCTCTGCCCCCAATTGCCTGGCTGTAAGCGCATCCCACGTGTTTGCTGCGCAGGCAGAGAAGGCTGTGGTCCATGTCTACAGTAGAGAGCGTGGTGGCCAGGAAGCTACCATTGCATTTCCGGAGCGCATCCGCAGTCTCGCGATCGCAGGAGCGCAGGGAAGAGAAGTACTGGTCTTGGGCACGGAGGGAGGACGGCTGATCCTCTGGGAGGTAGGATAAGACACCGATCTGATAGACCCAGAGGGGATGGAAAATCTGACTGAACAGTAGACTTGCACGGGACGCCAAGTATCAACGTCTGCCTCTCATCTCCAACCGGTCACGGCTCTGGTTGTCGACGCAACATCCAACTTTATCCTGTCGGGTTCCCCAGACGCCAACATCCACGTCTGGTCCGTATCACGGCTTCTCTCCTTCTCTAAAGCGTCTGCAGCCGGACGAAGTAGACAGCCGGCCAATGGTCCTTTCCGGACGTTCTTGAACCACCGCGCCGCTATCACCGCTCTCGCAGTTGGTCACGGCAGCGGTAGGGCGAGCATTGCCATCTCTGCTGCGAAGGATAATACGGCTACAGTATGGGACTACCAGACCGGGCAGACACTGAGGACATTCCTTCTACCGTCTATTGCTCAATCTCTGACGGTCGATCCTGCTGACCGCGCTTTCTATGCCGGTTACGAGGATGGTAGCGTTCAGATCGTCGATTTCTTCAAAAATGCATCCATACAGAACCCGCTACATGATGCTAGTCTCCAGTCGACACCCGCACAGGTATCCGCTGAAGAGCGATGGCTACCGCCGTCAGCAGATTCTGGGGCCGCGGAATGCCTTACTCTGTCCTACGATGGGATGACTCTCCTGTCTGGTCACCGTAGTGGAAAGGTCCTGTCATGGAATATCGCCAAGGGAAAATATGCTTCAACGGTCACGGACTTGACGCATCCAGTGACGAATTTGTTCATGCTCCCCCCAAGTGGCCTGCAAGGCGCCTCCACACAACCCAAGGTAGCGACGCATAACATCGTCAAACCGCGGTATGACCCTAGCCTGGCCGATTCCATGTCGACAGCAGGCATAGTCCCGGCGGACTATACATTCAACACACACATCTTATCTTCATCTTCACCATCGATAATATCTAGTGCTGGTGATAGGACCGCACAGCCAGACCTCTTCTCCGAAGCCCTCACACATCCCTCTTTCCCGTCAGCCTTGATAGAAGAAGGCCTAGCAGAGCTCTCTGTTTTCGAGAAAGGTAGCAACAATACCTCCCAACCGCCGAACTATACTTCCTCTGTTCCTGCTGGAGACGCCTCAACCGTCAGCGATGCCGCTCAATCGTCACGGATCCAGTCTCTGGAATCTGAGCTTGCTGCATTAAAACAGAAGCTTCTCACTAGCGAAACTGCCCGCCGCTCCACTTCGTCTGAGCTTGTTCAGTTACAATCGGACCTCTCGCGCTTGAGAGACCACAGCAGCGCGCTCCAGCAAAGACAGGAACGGAGCCAAAAGGACAAACTAGCGCGGCGAGCGCGGAAAGAGGAGCGGGAGCGGGAACGCCGCGAGGCATGGTTCGCGGCAGAGAAGAATGGCAGAAACGGCGATCGAGCAATGCGGAAGACGGAGATAGACAACGGCGCAGAGACTAGCGACACGGGCGACGTGAGCAGTGAGGATGAATGATGGAAATGATGATTTCATTTAATTCGAGCATCGGCTCTGATTCGGGCGTAGTGGACGGCTCCGTTTGTTTCTGCATACAAAACGCATTTGATCATCACATGGGCGTCAATTTCAAGATCTACATTATCACATTGGCTTTGTTATGATAGAGTTCTAGAGAGAGGAGAAAAAGTAAAAGCGGCTACTGGTACTGGAAAAGTTGGTTCCCGTTGGAGTTGTCTGTTTCATTTTGATTATTCGACTTTTTTTTCTTCATTCCTACTTTTGTATATACTATCCCTAGTGTATGTTGCGACTCATACCTCGATAGAATAATGATCTGTCAACCGAATCTCCGAATCCAATCATAACGGAAAAAAAAATCATGGTATCTTCCAGCGATTAACCAGTTCAAACTTTTCAGTATCGCAGATCCTCCAGGCCGAGTAATAAAAAACAGAGCAAGACGATAAAAATCATTATACCGACACTAACTATATAACGTCCATTCCAGTCGTTTCACAACTCACTCAACGTTTAATGACATTTTCACAAACTGGATCAAACAAGCGAGCAAGGTTCAAACCTTAAGTCTCTAGCTCGTTTCAACTCCTGTAAACCCAGCTGTTCATAATGGAAGTTTCGAGACGATGGTCCCAACGGCGAGTTGGTGGTGGAGACCCGTTACGCGAGGGGGGAATCTGATATAGTATAAAAAAAGCAACTCCTTCGGCATGTGGAAGGCATTACACGCTTCAGTCATTTGAAACTTTGCCGGGAGAAGCGCGAAACGTTGAGTGGCGAAGAATCTTGCCACGCGATAGACAGACAGTGTGTGATACTTTTTTTCTTGCTTTTCCACGCGAGGACAGGGTGTGGCTGCGGGTATGAAGTTTACATATGTAACATGCCAACCACCCCCTGTTGGAATGTTGGGAATGCTTCGCTTCGGGGTAACGCGTCTTCCTTGTCATTGCATTGCGCTGACGCCATAAGAATTGGGGAATAGGGTTCTAACGCTGGCCGTTATTGACAACAAACGGCCGTAGGCCCATCAAGCCGAGCCAGAGGGCTTCCTCCGTACGGATGGTGCGACTGCCCTGGCCTGGGAGGATGTTGATCCAGTAGTCGAATAATTTCTCGGCGTCCGTTGGCACGATTCCTTTGTCCAAAAGCTCTTTGTCGGCTCGAACTGCCTCTTCGATGCCTGCTACTCCCCCGAATAGGACCAGCAGATGTTCGTATTTCGGTAAGAATGGCTCTGCCAGCACGTCTGCCATGGACGCACCGCGCTCGGAGGTTCCGAAGGAGAGGTCGTAGCCTCCGTCGAAGGGGCACTCGGTGAAGACTTCGGAGAGCGTGTGTGCTCGTCGCACGCTGTAGCCCCAGTAATACCCGGCGTCCTCTCGCGGTGCGTTTGGGTCGACGGGCTCAGCATCCTCTGGGGTCTCTTTCGATGGAAACTTGACCGTCACACGCGCCAGCTCAGGGATCTCCATCTCATGCAGAACAACGGGTTGAGCGAGTCCCGTCTCGATGATAGTTGGTTTCGATACACCATCTACCCCGTCTGCCATACCCCCTCCCCCTCCTGGCTCAGGGCCACCCCCTCCACCATCGTCGTCCCCTTCTGGAACCACGACCCCTTCACGATATTCACACCACTCATTTGCACGCAAGTGATGCGGCATATCCAAGCTAGGGAGCACGCCGGCCAATTTCAGGTTCGGGTGCATGGGAAATAGGTGCTTGCGAAGGTAGGGCGGGGTTTCGAGATAGGCGAGGATATGCGTGAGAAAATGGGACGGATCCGTAAAGGCCGTGAATTGGTCCGTATGGAGATCGTCGACACGAGTTTTGAAAGCTTTGGGGTCATCGTCGAAGATGATAACCTCGTCGACGCAGAAGACCGCGAGGGCACGTGCTATCATGCCCGCGAGATGTGTCTTCGTTTCCTGGGATTTCGCACTATTAAACCATTAGAATCAGCTCGTATACAGCGGGAATATCATAGAAATCCGACTCTAAACTCTATATCCCACTCACTTGGCGATAATGCTGCCTGGTATCGCGACGCTCAGCGTATGCTTCCGTCCGCCAGTAGGGACGAAGAGCGCGGTCGGCTTGGAGGTGTGAAGATCTCCATTGCCCGAGTCGATCGAGGTCTTGCGACGCTACAAGCAAAATATCAGCAATTGAACTGAAGACAATGAATGCAGACTCTCCACATACCTTAGTTTTGGGAATGGCCATGGTTAATTCTGGTTTTTTGCAGTGTTGATAGAGGGGCAGGTCTTTAACAAAAGCTTTAACTGAAAATCCGTTAAAGAGGAGTTAAACCTTCGGCAGCGTCATGGCAGCTCCGCTCTCTCCACACCAAGCACCGGCCCCCACGGTTCGCTCGCGGCGTGGCTGAAAAGGCGTCGTTTAGTGTCATCGTGACCGCTCCAGTCTGGGAAAATATCATCTATCTGATTCTGTTGATGCTCGTCCATGTTGAGATCTAGACCTGCAGGTGCTAGCTTCATTGGCTTCAAGCGCAGTTGGAATCATTGCTTACAGGTGACTACGGAGTACAGGTATTATATATTCCTTTCGCAATTCGCATATATCCCTACTACATAAACACTAGTCAGCTTAGATATTCCCGGATATTGCTTCCGTCCCTATAATATAAATCCTGGGGTATTACTGAAGTCCTTCCTATTGATTTTCAGAATTACGCCAGCTGGGATATCCTTGACTAGATATATCCTCTGACCTCTAATTTACTCAGTAACAGGCACATAGACTCACCGATAGTTTCTATGGATTCAAGGCGGGGCTGAATATGGAGACTGATATACGAAAGCAGCAGAGCGCATTTAGCATAGCCAATGCCTCAGCATTAATGTCTCAGGACATATGCGAGCATTCTCTTGGCATCTAGGTGATGTATTTGCTCGCGTGATGACTTGCTCTTGACCGCCCTTGGTTGGGGAACTTGGTCTATCAATATTAGCTTCATATGCAGATCAGTTGTAGACGAAGCGATCTATGATGCCAGGTGTTAAAAAGAGTATTACTTGATGTGTCTGGCGAGGAATTAGCCCAAAGAGAGATATATCGACCTGGGATCGAAATAAAATAAGCACGACGCTCGGGGAACACAGTGGAGCCAATGAAACACTGGAAAGCAATATATATCTGGAGAGAACCATGTTTATTATTAGATGGACTATGTTGAGTATTCTAATCGTTGATTGAATAACATGAGTATGAACAGAGCCGTCAAGCATACAGTCCATCTGCATAACTGAAGACGAAGAACATGTTTGGAATATCTTCAGTCCATCTGAAAATATGTTAACGTCCTGCTGTAGATATGTAGAACTCCATCTCATAGAATCGTTTGCTATTTTCAATAAGAATGACAATTACATGGATAATCGAGCTACTTTAATACCCTCCAACGGCACTCGATCCCTCGACGCTTGTATCTCCAGCTAGTTGCTTTGCGATCTTCACACCAGCACTGGCTCCGATCCGATCAGCACCAGCTTGAATCATTCGTACACAGTCCTCTGCTGTGCGCACACCACCACTAGCTTTGACCTTGCAGCCTTTTCCAAGCGCATCCACCGTAGCTCGCATGAGGGACACATTTTCCACAGTCGCACCCGGCCCATTGAACCCAGTGCTTGTTTTGACAAAATCCGCACCAGCCAGGCAACTGATAACCGATCCAGCAACTATCTGATCTCTGTCCAGCTGGGACGTTTCGAGGATAACTTTGAGTCTGATAGGCGAAGGAGCCGCCTTGCGTACCGCGAGGATGTCTTCGTAGGCATCAACGAATTTCCCTTCTTTGAGAAGTGGATAGTTCAGCACCATGTCTAGCTCCGAAGCACCCTGGTTCACAGCCTCGAGAGCTTCGTCTACTTTCTCCGCTGTCCTGTACGTTCCCTCGTGGAAACCAACGACCGCCGCGACACAGACCTCAGGAGTGTCCTTGAGGTTCCCTACGGCACGGCGGACATGGTTGACGCGGACGCAGACAGAGGCGAATTTGTATTCTTTAGCCTCCGCACAGAGGGTGTCTATTTCAGACTCCGTTGCTGATAGACCTAGGAGCGTGTGGTCGATAGTCCCAGGGATAGAAGACGGTGCAGGAGCAGGTCGGTTGGTGAATATTTTCGGGAGCGAGTCTCTGACAGACGCAATGGTGGTAGCCCACTCTTCATTCGTAGTAGGGATAGACATTGTGCTCGTTTCTTCTCGATGTCGATTATCTTAGACCGGGTCAGAGTTGATGCAACATGGGGTGCAAGCAGTCGCTAAATGGCAGTATGGTACAAAGACAGATTCAAACAATTGACCACGCAAGGGAGTAACTAGAGAGCATGTATAACGCGCTTCTTCTGATAGTACAATATCTGATAGATCTATCGAGAGGTAAAGAGGACTGATATCATCATGGTAAATGCAGCAACATAAACAACAGCATCGGTTAATGCGGGGAAATAATTTATATGTAGCCAGCTGCGACGAACCAACCGAGAGGGTTTACAAACCTAGAATTGATCGAGAAAGGCAGAACAAGGCTCCCAGCTTGTCAACTTATGCCTTCGCTCTGTTCCTGTTCTGTCGTATTTGGTTTGGTTCGTGTCTTCGGGGTTGTTTGTCCCGCTTCAAGGTTATCTGCGTGCCCCACACTTCCCGGTTCCTCGATTAGTACATCTTAGGCTTCATAGTTGACCCGACGCCCTGGAGTATATACACCAGACGGCTTCTATATTATCATGACAGATTCGAATTGGGGCTATATGATATCCAAACACTGCACTACTGCACAACGCCAAGAAGATACTAAACATCAGTCGGTGAAGGCCATCTTCCAACGACTCATACACATGATAACCAATAATCGAAATGCCAAGTGCGGTCTCCCTTCTCGCATTTCAAATGATGAAAGCTAATATATGAACAGCATATTCAGGACCTCTGGAAGGTGAGGTACTGGACGAGTTTTTCGGCAACCGCGTGATCAAGGCTCAAAACCCAGATGGCCAATATGTGGCGATCAAACTCAGACCCAAGTCCGTATTCCAACAATCAGAGGCGGACATGATGGACTATGCCAATAAGTGTGAAATCCTGACCCCTAGGGTCTGTGAGTGTCGTCCTTACGGCATAGACGAGGTCGCAATGATAACTGATTACATTCCTGGGAAATCGCTTGGTGAAGTCTGGGGTTCTCTCAACGACACTGAGCGTGTCTCGACCAAAGAGCAGCTCAAGGATCAGATCCGTCGCTTCAGAGAATGCACACAGGGGTATGTTGGACGAGTCAATAACAAACCGGCTCGCAATCCTTAGCAGGGCATCCGACGAGAATACATCGGCCCGCCACGGAAAAGGAGTTTGACGACTGGTGTCTCAATCGGATTCCCTCATTCAAGAGATGGTATTGGGAATGGAGATTATCTAGACTGCGTACGGATAATCCGCGTTTTGTTCTTACTCACGGGGACCTTTTCCCGAGAAATATCATGGTCGTGAACGCAAAGATCACTGGCATACTGGACTGGGAAGAATAGCGGCTTTTTCCCAGAGTACGTAGAGACTGCCGTCGTTACGGGGATCTATGACTATAGTGACGAGGAGTTGTGGAAGCCAGTCTTATTGGAAGCTCTGGGACCATGCGATTCTGAAAGGCTGAGTTTTCAGCGACAAATATATGATAGAGGGTATTGATGTGGTCGTCATGTCTGCTACGCCTACCTGTACAATACTAGCAACGATTAACTCTCATACACAAGCGAGCTGAGACGACAACACAGCAACTATATCTTGTGAAGCCTGCTGTTTCGGAATTCCCCTCCCAGAACAGATTCATACAATCCATCTTCCAGCTCAGTTAGAAGGTCCACCACGAGAGCATCCATGGATGGGAGAAGCTGGGTGAATAGGGTGGCAGCTATGCTACTTTCACGATCGATCCACTAGGAACATCCAAGAGTTAGAATACGTTGTAGCCTTATAGCGCATAACGAAACAGTGGAAACGTATACTAACCCAATGAAGGTTTGGCAATCCAGCCCAGCTGACTGTCCCCTTTCGTCTTCGGCCTGGGATATCTCGCAGTGTAACGGTCCCAGCCAAAGAGTGATCTGCCTGGTCGACATCGTCTGTATCCTTCGCACCAAGAATCCGCCTCATTTGTTTCCCGGCTCCCACAAGCATAGCCGAGCGAATAGATCTATCCAGCCGAGGTTGAAACAATGCATCTACACTCCTTTCAGAGAGAAGCCCCTTCCCTCCTTGGAGCAGCGCAACCAGAAGTTTGATATAGTCGTCTGCTGTCCCAAAAAGGCCAATACCACCTAGGTCATTCTTCCGTGGATACTCGAGGATAACACGGCCTGGAGAGATGTGAGTCTGGCCATCCTCCGTGCGGGTGCGTAAAGCCATTTCGAGTTGGGGAGGTAGTTCATCACGGTTCTTCTCGGGATGGAAAGTTGTGCATGTGGCGCCTATTTTGGACCATATGTTTGCCTTCATGTAGTCCTCAAGGGTCGTTTCGGTTTTACGTTCAATCTGATCATATCAGTCGAGTGTGACAGTGGATGGAAAATGCATAAGAACTGACCATTGCTCCTGCCCAGTCCAATCCACCTCCATACGCCCAAGATGTCCCTGGTTCAAAAAGAAGCGGATGATGATAGCCGTCCTATTGGGAAACGACAAATTATGAAAAGAGCTTAATCAAGTACAAGCGGTGATACGGAAACATACAAGGCTTCCGCAGAAAGTATTAGATTTTCTATTAATCGACTTAGACCACTGCTGCAAAAGAGGGCTTGAGTGATCATAACAGAGGCCTGAAGTATGGCATAGTAAATCCCTATATGGTAACATTAGCGTATGCCGGACAATCTAGAAGACATACCCGTATACTTGACTGTTATCGTTCCCTTTGCTTTTTCTGTTCTGAATCCAGTATACTGGTCTGCTGGATTTCCTCCGTTCGCATTCGATGAAACATCAACAGACTCTTCAGGGGCACCACCACTGGTGTTCTCCTTGTCTTGGAACAAAATGTCGATATCTTTCAACTCAGGGAGCGTATCACAGACGTCTTCATCTAAGCTAGCAATATCTCTTTCAATCAGTTGCATCATTACAACTGCAGTGACGAGTTTTGTCATAGACGCTATCCAACATAATGACGTGGGGTATACCGGACTGCTGTCTTCAGGGTCCAGCTTTAATTTCCCAGCAGCGCGTCGGTATATGATCTGTCCTGGTTGGATTTAGCCGTTATATATAAATAGTTATTTTATTAATTAATAACCAGGATGGCATATTCAATTGCATATTTGAAGAAATGGGAAAAGTTACCGGAACGGTCAACGGCTATAAACACTGCTGCATGAAGCGAACCGGTGGTTGGATTCGTAAATTTGTCCAACGTGGCGTCCAATCTCTCCATTATATGAAAGATATATACTTTTCTCCAGAAATATTTGTTTATAAGTACCAGAGTGCCAGAATAACAAGCAAAGTTTAATGTAAGAACACGCAGAATGTATCATCACGAAGATTTCTTTGGGATGTTGAACTTGGCTCTAGTAGGTACACTTAACTAGAGTGCGGGTCCGTTGCAAACGAGCCTCGGTTACAAGCAGTTGGCCGTTAGCGTTATCAAACTAGAGAATGATCTTCAACGCCTACTATGCTTTGATTAGGAGACTTCTGGTTTGATTCTTCTAGAGGTGCCAAACAAGCTATTTAATAGTATAGGATATCGGCACGCCCGCATATTAACCCTTTATGAAGCGGGGTTCATACTGCAAGAAAAGCATTATGCGATGCAGAAGCAAATCCGAACTTCCAAGAAGTACGAAATCGACATGGCAGGAAAGTACGATGCGGAAAAAGCTCTGCAGATTTGCTGGCCATTTAGCCCTGTAATGGATGATTTCGTCCCTGAATATAAAAGAATCAAATGCTCAAAGCATGGTATCCATAATATAACCCTCTGCATAGAATATCGAATCTCCTCAGCGATCCCTCAGTAACATAGCCCGTCGCGTATCACGTTTTCGTTTTCGTTCCTATCAACCACAGCTCTTGCATTCGGGTCCCCTGATATCATCCACTCTTCCGATTCTCCTGGGACCACCACCGCCGCCGCCAGGACCTCCAGGGCCACCTCCTCCAGAGCTACCACCCCATCGCGGTCTATCGTTGTATGAGTTTCTTGATCTTTGGATATTGAACTTCGATTCCTCGGCTGCTTTCAGAGGATCCAACTATACGGAGCAAGAGAGTGTCAGCTAATCACTGTTTAGAGGTATAGACGACTCGACGAGTGCTGCAGCGGGCATCCACCTACCGAAAACAGAGTCACGAGATACAGTCCGAAGAAGAAGTAAATATCGTCGATCCAACGGAC
The DNA here is from genome assembly GCA_023624055.1 of Paecilomyces sp. PK2413. Taxonomy (NCBI): domain Eukaryota; kingdom Fungi; phylum Ascomycota; class Eurotiomycetes; order Eurotiales; family Thermoascaceae; genus Paecilomyces; species Paecilomyces sp. PK2413. Next base: position 434,223 of record JAMADQ010000004.1, read on the forward strand.
AATACGAGTAGTGAGCGGTGGACTGTACAGAAGACCATTAGCTTTAGACATTTCTGATAATCTCGGGGAAAGACAGCGCTTAGATGGGTAATAATCTGGCGATGACCGAGGGACGGAGAAAGTCAAGCGGGGGTTCGTACCTCTCTAGGACCTGTCCGTTGGAGATGTAGGGCTTTCCTGGGGTAGACATTGTGGTGCAGTCTATCTATGTTGATTTGGTGAACGAAGGAAGAGACATTCGCGGAGAGTCTCTTGTCAAGATGGTCTTTATCTGGGGAAAGCGGATGTAGCCTACATACACGAGGCCTGGCCACTTGCGGATCCTCTTTGTTCAGGCAGCAAGTGTCAATTCCTGAAGCTATTCCTATATAGGTTAGTACAGTATATTGAAACTGAGTAATCACTAAGTACTGAATATGCGCATTGGAGAGCTGCAGAGCAAGATGATTTGACTGTTGTTTTCACTTGAGAATACTTATTAAAGGAAGATGAAAATATTGCAGTTATAGCTGATAGAGCTTGTGACAGCTATTGCCGTTGCATATGAGCATGCGATTCTTGATATGGTGTCATACATACAACGCCAGAGCTGACGCCTCACTAAATAGTGATATGCATGTCACTTCAAACAGTCAAATAGTCAAATATCCAGTAAAAATGGCAAAAATCTTTTAGTCTTCTAATGAACCTTCTATAAATCAAGAATTCAATCCCTGATGCTCTGGTATGGACCTGATTCCCGGATGATAGAGACACCACGTGACCGAAGCGCTTACCGCCTTGGGTGTTTGCCGCCCGCCAGCTGGAGCTTACCCAGGCAGTGCTGCCGACGTACCTGAAGGGACGCCGTGATACCTCCCTTCGAGCTCTCGAATTGCAACCCCTCCAAGACACGCAACCGGAAAATATCACATTGTCATCGCAGTTGGCATATACGGCGTTCGTCAGCATAGATACCTCTATTCCGCAGCTGCAACTGATCTCGACTGAATAGGTGACGTATCGACTCTCGTCACCATGTCGGACGGCCCTCTCTTCAAGCCGGAGAAGGACTTCTCCAAGGATGCCGACAAGCTCATTCCCGAGGCGGAGGCGCTTGCGAAGGTGCGAACAGCTGCTCAGCTTCAGAAATATTTTCAATACTGACTACGTCGACAACAGACGGACGTGCAAGCTGCCATCGACAAGCTCTTGGTGTTGGAGAAGCAGGCGAGACAGGTAGGTTTCTAGGTGTGGTATACGGTGTGAATGGTGGCTGACTATGCAACAGGCTACGGATCTGGCGACGACCTCTAGAATCCTCCTCACCATCGTTACGCTAAGCAAGAACTCCGGCGACTGGGGCCTATTAAATGACCAGGTCCTCTTGCTGTCCAAGAAGCATGGACAACTCAAGCAGGCTATCACCAAGATGGTGCAGAAAGTGATGAGCTTCATAGATGAGACACCAAACCTGGAAGTGAAGTTGTCGGTGATCGAGACCTTGCGGACGGTCACGGAAGGAAAGGTTGGTCTGCAGATGCGGGTATGGAAAGGCTCTCGTGTTGCTAACGAGGACTACAGATTTTTGTTGAGGTCGAAAGAGCTCGAGTTACGCGTATCTTGTCCGACATCAAGAAGGCCCAAGGTGACCTGAACTCGGCCGCGGATATTCTTTGCGAGCTGCAGGTGGAGACCTTTGGATCCATGACCAGGAGAGAGAAGACGGAGTTCATCCTAGAGCAAGTGTCACTTTGCATCGAGCGAGGAGATTGGACACAGGCTGGAATTCTGAGCCGCAAGATCAGCAAGAGATACTTTGCTCGCAAGCCTAAGAAGTCTCCCGAACAGCTCGAGAAGGAAAAGAAGGAGGCTGAAGAAAGGGAAAAGACCCGCGAGCCTGATGAGGCACCAGCAGAGGTTGATGAGGATGTTACGGATCTGAAGCTGCGTTACTTTGAGCAGCAGATCATCCTTGCCAACCACGACTACAAGTATCTTGAGGTTTGCAAGCACTACCGAGAAGTTCTTGACACCGAGTCTGTTGAGAACAACCCAGAGCAGCTCCGTGCCGTAAGTGTCCTGCATTCTTGGGAATTTATTCCGGCTAACCATAGCCATAGGTCCTTGCGAGAATTATTTACTACATTGTGCTGTCTCCCTACGATAACGAGCAGTCCGACCTGCTTCATCGTATCCAACAAGACAGCCGCATTTCTGTGGTGCCAGTGGAAGCCCGTCTGATCAAGCTGTTCACCATTCCGGAGCTGATGCGCTGGCCCATGGTTGCTGAGCAGTTCGGACCCCACCTGACCAGCACCGACGTTTTCAACGCCCAGTCGAGTGGCACTTCGGATGACCAGGCCTACACGAGATGGCAGGATTTGCGGAAACGGGTTATCGAGCACAACGTGCGCGTTGTGGCCAAGTACTACACTCGGATCCAGATGGGTCGCCTGACGGAACTGCTGGACCTGAACGAGGACGAGACTGAGAAGTATATTAGCGATCTGGTTACGTCCAAGACGATATACGCCAAGATCGACCGTCCGGCGCGAGTGATCAACTTCGCCAAGCCCCGTGATGCGGACGATGTGCTGAACGAATGGAGCAGCGACATGAAGAACCTGCTGGATCTGCTGGAGCGCATTGACCACTTGATCACCAAGGAGGAGATGATGGCACGGATTTTGCCCACTCGAAGTGAGAAGGCGCGGGCTCACTGATCTGGGCCTGGTGTACCGATGCATGGAGAGGTGGAATACGGCATGTAAAATAATCGCATTGTCGGGCAGTCGCACTACTAGATGGCAGCTACCACTTAGATTATGCGACAAATTTCATGAATTCAATGTCTATTCTATGGCGTATAATCTAAACATCAAACGTAGAAAAGCAGCCGTTTGTCAATATCAGAACGGAACGTCCATATCCTCGACGCTCTCTTCGGCCTCCTTGCCCTTGTCCGTCTGTCCCTCCAAGCACTTCCGAATAAACAGCACCGCCGCATCCAGATACGTCCTCTGACTCGGCAAGAAATGTCCACCGGGATGCCAGACGACCTTCCCTTCCTTCTCAGGCTCTCCCGCACACGCCTCGATCAGCGCCCGACTCCGACTCTCCTCCACGACACTATCCAACGACCCCAGCACATGCAGCACCGGCGTCTGAATGGCCGGATGCTCATAGAACCCCCGATACCGCGGACCTGGCGCGCGGAACCCGCTATAACACAGCGCAAACTTCAACGGCGGATGCGACACCACCTCCGACTCAAAGGATTCCGGGAACTCAATCCCCTTAACACCCGTCGTCGCCGCAGAGGGAGGGAGATCGAACCCCTCCGAGGCGGTCTTCGCATCAGAGAAATACCGAAACGCCTCCTTCCGACTCGGCTGCTCCAACAGACTGGCCACCATGGCAGCGAGGGCGGCGCCCTGCGAGAAGCCAATCACGCCATCAAACGGCCCCTCGGTGCGCAGGACCTTCGCGACGCTGTCCAGGCCGTTCTCGAGACCTAGGTATTCTGGCGGATCGGAGGTGTTGGACCGCCGCCACCAGCCGTATGCTTCGATTTCCGCGTGGTCGTCGGACGAGGCGTCAGCGGTCTTCTCGTAGCCGGGGATGTCGGCGGGGTTGAGACGGAGCGGGCCCGTGGGGTAGGAGAAGGTAATGTCGTGTAAGGGGAAGGACTTCTGGAGATGTTTGGCCAGCGCGCGGGTTTTGTTGTAGAATAATGTGCCGGATTGGGTGTAGCCGTGCAGCATGAGGATCTTGAGGGGTTGTTTGGGAGGAGTCATGGTGGGATGAAGGATCAGGTGGTTGGATATCAGGTACAGTAGAATTGAGGGGTATATATGAAGAAAAAGAATATGCGAAAGAATGCTTTAGTTAACGAATGTTTAGTTGGTGCTAGCCCTCGAGAACATAAAGACAGGATAGGTAATCAAGCCAATGCATTCGGGAGATTCGCGGCGAAATAGTCAACTAACGAAAGAACCCGATAAGATAAGCCCAGCTCAGCCAGGCCGTTAAACCAGAGAGAGTAAGTCCTCGAGTGAATCCCCACCGGAAAAAACGACAGAGCAAGAAGAGAAGGTTAGTGAGTTCGTTAAGTTAACTAAGTTAGTGAAAATGAGGTATTCCCATCCTTAGTGAGCGAGAGACGCGGGAAAGAAAGCGAAATAGCGTCATAAGTCGACTCTCCAAACGACCAACATCGTCATCGTCATCTTCCTCTTTTTTCCCTTCCTTCACTGCTGTTGTTTTCTGTGCTCTACATACCAGCAACAAAGGAGAGAGAAGAAAGAGGACAAAAAGACAGAAAAGATCACCATGAGTGAGGAACTTCTGGACTTTAACGCCGAGCGCGTGGATCGCCAAATGGCAGACTTGCTAGAGTATGTTGTTTTCCTGGTTTCTTCCCCCTCATTCCCCCCTTCACTATGTCATATACCATACTTCCACGCCGTTCGTTATACTTCCTTGCTCACGCGCACACAACTATACAAAAATACCATGATCCCCAAGCATAAACATCTCTAAATACCATAAATATGCTTTAAAAGAAACACCACCATTGCAACCCATTAACATGTATACTCGACCCAAGCTAACCATCCCACCTAAACATTCCCCCCCGCGCCCCCCTCCCCGAGGACAGGGCACAGGGCGAGGAATAGTTAGGGTATCCCAAACACAACAGCTCCTTCGAATCACACCCCCGCATGCAACCACCCAACGTCAACCCAACACTCTTCTTCCTCTTCGACTTCGTCCGCAACACGCACCGACAGCTCAAGACGATCGATGTGGACAAGCTCCGCGCGGGCGACAAGGCGGCGCGGCAGCAGGTGACGGAGGTACTGGCGCGGAATCGCTTCGCCAACGAGCTGATCAATGACAAGTCGGGCAAGTTGGCGATGATGACGGGCGATGATCCGAGGAATCCCGTCGATATCGGTCCGGATATCAAGGCCAAGGCGCAGGCTTTGTTGCAGGTTTGAAACTTAGGTTATATTGAAGGAGTACATCGAGGATCAATGTCAATGTGAATGTGGATGTGGATATGGATATGGATACGATATATATTACAAAATGGTTCCACGTGGGCTTGCAGGATTAAGTAAAGGGGGAGGCAAGGCCGTGAGTATAAAATCAGGCCTTTTCCCTTTCCCCTCGATTGCCACACTCTGCAAGCCGCGTGGATTTCATGATGATCATCAGTGGTGCGACTAGGGAGGACAAAGACAACATAACACAGTCACGATCGCGAGCACCCCAGCATAGCATATAGCAAGTGTCGTTGTCTTCAGCTGAAAAATCGATCTTCAGTTTGTGGATTGACTGTAGGAACATCAAGGCAAGAGAGAAGAAGAGGCCGTCTCGATGTCTAGTAGGCACGGCTCTAGACCAAGTCTAGTATATAGAGGGCGGATCAGATGCGCAGGCTTTGTGGTTTGCATAGTAGATAGTAGATAGTAGATATCAGCTTCATCCACGCTAGATACCTCTGACTACCAAGCTGCCCTGCAGCTTACCCTCAACTTCGTCAACCTACAACCTGTACTGCAGCATGGTATCCATCCAATATGAACAACGGGACAAGCACAAAAGATCATACAGTTAGCAGTCCTCCAATTCCATTCCACATCCATATCCCGTGCTCAGACGAATCGTCAAGTTAGGAATACGGTCATACACATCTGTTGTGGTTCAAGCCGACTATATACTCGAGAATGTGCGTATCACGACGGATGAGAAAAGAAAACGACACGTTCGTGATTCTCTACGACTTTGCGGGGAAGTGGGCTCTGGCGTATCTAGTATGTGTCTTGGGGTCTAGCGTATCCTAATCCATTCTAGCTAGCAAGAAGCAGAGGACTGTGCATCACTGCATATGCCGTACGGACCAGGCGAGGGGATGAATTACATCATCGTAATACTGAGAGGGGCCAGGCTGAGCTACAAGGACCTACGAGATCGAAATACGGAAGATGAATCGCTGATACATCCATCGAATAATACCTATTTAGCGTACAATTACACCGTTGCTGAAACAGATAGACGGACTCAATGGCAGAAGCAGGCATCATTACCAGTAATAACGCTACCCACCTTGCCACTGGTTGTCTTCCGCTCGCACCGCTGAACGATTCCTCGATGCCATACGTCGTCATCTCCGTATCCAATACCGCGAAGATCTGTCGTCTGGTCTCTCAGACTGGCAGAACCGGGAAAAGGAACAGACATACGATGGCTGCATGAACAACACGAGAGAAGAACATCTAGGCAAGATATTCGAAGGAGAAACAGAATAAAACGCGCAAGTCGATATTAGATTTGAACCCGGGTGACTCGCCAGATATCCGGAACCATTCAATCTCTTTCTCCGTTGCGAGAAGAAACAGCCTGTTTTAACATTTTTTTGCTTTCATGATTCATCCGATAAAGTAAAATTTGGTATTTTGGAGAAAAAAAAAGTTTTTGTTTTCGGTTTCTCGGGTGAAGCTCTGGGGCGATGATTCCATCTTCTATCTGGATTTGGTGACACAGACATCAAGGAACACGCAAATCAATCATCGAGGAAAGGAAAAAGGTGTTTTAACGCCATGGTTGCTTTTCATCGCAGGGGGTCCGTAACATCTTGAAACCGTTTACTTCCTCCGGAAAGAGCATCCCTCGGTGAGTCTGGCCTTGCCACCGGTGGGCTGGCACAGGACGGTCGAGCAGCCGGCGCAGATAACGACGGTCTGGGCGTGCGAGAAGACGGTGGTGATGGTGAAGCAACCGGGGCACTTGACGTCCATGAAGAAGGAGCGAGGAGCAGGCACAAGAGTCTGTTGAGAATTATTCCATGTCAGCCAGCCGTTCCGGTCGGTCCTGTTCTTATCATCGAAAACGATCGGATGGATCGCACCTTGAGCTTGTGCTTGCGGGCCTCAGACTGAGGGTTGGGGTTGAGGAGATCGACCGCGAGAACCTGTAGATGGAACAAGAGTTGTCAGTCACAAATTCTTTCCTGGAAGCAGCATTTCGTGACGGTGGCCACATCGCCACGGTTGTCGATACACGCCCTAGCAAGAGGGCCACCATCGATGCTGTATAGGCCCGAAAATATCCAGGGAGGGGCGGCACTTACCATCTTGACAAGACTTGATTATTATCAGCGAGGAGAGTTGATAATGGCGCTGATGCAGATGGCCTGGTGAGGGTAGGGAACGGAAGAGGTGGTCTCGTGGTGATGGAGATCGAGAAGTCGAAATCAGTCAGTGGAGCCGCTCAGCACGCCCAAAGTGAGCGCGCATAGGGTTTGTGCCCTCGCTTAGCTGGCTTTTTCCAGCGACCCGCATCGCCACCCGCGCCGAGGACCTTTGAAGGTGGTTAAGATCGTTAAAGATCACTAACAATGCCGGCCTGCCAGGCCAGCCAATGCTACTTTTTGTTTATGGGCTAATGGTTCACTAGGCCTTGGATCTGGCCAGGCGGTCCTCTCGATTGGTCTCGAATAGTCCGACAAATACAAATACTGTACATTTGAAGAATACAACAGTGTCAAAGACTAGCGCAGATACATTCAAAGAAATGAAGGCGTCTCATTAAAACAGTTTAGAATAGATCACAGGAATTATACAAGTTTGTCTATGACGATCCCCAGCCTTCTCATTAAATGGACATCGTGTTGTCGTGGACCTGCCAGGTCCTCTATGGTCTACATTGCTGGACACTACCACGACCCGGAAGGAAACATCTTGCGCTGTACAGGGACGGAACTCGCCGTCCGGTTCTCGATAGTAACGCGGCATCTCGAAGTCGTTGCCGGTCGCGTAATAAAAAGTGTTGCTGCTAATGATATAGTTACTCACGTCGTGACAAACGAGGCGTTGCTCATCGATCATTTCGTCTTCTTGGTCACGGCCTCGGCGTGGCCGACCTGGATCTGCTTCTCTTCGACATGCGGGTGCTTGATGGTCAGACACCAGATATCAATGTAGTCGCAGATCGTGGTAATGACATCGTGCTAGAGGAGTTAGCAGATTCATACAGTTACATGCTTTCTTGAAGAACGTACCACGAAACTACCGTACACACCCAGCGCCAGACCCAGACAGAGGAAGACGAAGGGAACCTGGTAGGGTCCATCACCAAGGACGCTGGGCCACAGACCGAAGCGAGGCGCCAGGCTGTCGAGGACACCAAGCGCCAGGGGCACCAGCAGGATGTTGAAGTACGGGAAGTCGGTCTTGACCAGGTGCGCAACGATCATCCTGCCAACGGAGTAGGCGTTGATCAGTCCCACGTACATGACAAACGGCACGAGGTGGTTCTCCAGAATCGTCGGCTGCAGGTACAGATAGCCCGGTATCAGGGTCCATGTCGCAACAAGAGGCAGCAGGCCGAGGAGAGGCTTGTACGGATCCAGACCGCGTGCCCGGCGGCTGCTGATGACATGCGCGATACTAGATCCCGTCGCGAAAAAGAGCACCACAGCGCCATAGATGATGTACCACTGGGTGAATGGCATGTTGTAAATCTGCTCCGGGATAAGATCCGTCTTGGAGACACCGACCGTCTCCAACATCGGGCGATGCCAGAAGCTCGCTCCGCCTTGGTAGGCCGTGAAGGCGAAGACGATGCAGAGCGTCAAGACGCCCTCGACAGGACCCGAGATGATACCCAGCGTCAGGACATGAGTGTAGTACTCGTCCCAGGTCTGGACGTAGAAGGTCATGGTAGCTACGAGCGGTCAGCACATGAAGCCCCTGGCTGTAGGGCACATACATCCAAACAACGTCAACACCGTAGCCCACGTCTGGCCAAGATTCATCGCTGCGCTGAAAATCAGAACTCCCAGCGCGGTATTGCACGCATCCACACCTGCGGATCACCGTCAACCTGCATCCTACGCATCATACGGAGACAGTCAACCCTACCATGATCGAAAAGCTCGCCGAGCGGACCACTCTGCTTTGTTCTCCGACTATTCATAGCACATCAGCAACACTGGAGTAACAGACCAGTCGCAGATGACTACTTACGCCTGCATTCCATCCACCGCATCAAAGGTCTGATACAGCCACAGGCCCAGGGCCCAGGAGGCATAGATCCAGGGGGGACAATCTTGATCCAGCGTCGGATTATACCACAGCATGGTCAAGAAGTTGGCGACGACGAACATGAAACCCGTAAGAGTGATCTAGAAAGCCATTGAAGCGGATTACTACCTATGTTGATTCCAAGTGGGGACATCATAATGCACTCGACAGGGAGACAAGCAACGTATGCAAGAAGGCGCGTAGGGTAGAAGGACTTACGGCGTTGGGCCTACGCAAGGGAATCGTCCACTTCCATCAGCAAACAAGTTCCTCTCTATGATCATATCATATACCTCCAGGAGGTTGAACCATGGGGGAAGAGATAAGAGGATCTACATACGCCATACCCATGGGAAAACATCCTATCACGAAATTCGAATAGAACGGCTTGAGGATATACCGACTGATGAGGGAGTGGTCGACACCGGCATATTTATACTCCCGCAGCGCGGCCAACTGGTGTTGGCGAATATACACCATTCTCTGTGTTGTGTTGTGTCGCGTCTACTTTCCTGGCGCGCTGGAGAGCTTCCGAGCAAGATAGGAGCGGAGAGCCGGGGCGGTATGTATGTACCAGTCTTCCAGCCGAGACAGACTGTCGAAGCAAAGATCCAAACCGGAGAGAGGGGACAATTTCAAGAAACAACAAAGATCGACCTGGAGCAGCAGAACCCTGCTGTCGTCGCCAGAAGACCAGAGATGCTTTGGGGAGAGATCAATCGGCCACCTGGTCACTCGCGACGAGATCTTTTTTTCCGGGTGATCTTTTTCTGCCCGGCGGAGAGAGAGAGAGAGCGCGCGTGCCAAGGGACAAGAGCACGGCGGGGACGTCATCGGTTCCTGGGCCGTCTCGAAGCCTTTCGCCGCTGGTCCTATTGGCTGCTGCACGTGCGCGCCGAAGGCTTCAGAAACATCCAGATCGGCTGCCACTTCAGGCGGCACATCTCGACGACTTTCCATGGAGGGCTCCATCAGCAGCTATTATTGTAGGATGCAGGACAGATGTCACCAGCCTACTAGCGACCATGTTCTGCATTTCATCTGTCTGTCATCTATGGGGTCATCACATAGAGCGATGCCGAAGAATGATTCCTCCTCACGATATTGTTAATTGTTGATGTTTGGATACTCAACAACGCCCATCGCTGCTACTTGTGGCCTAGTTTTCTCCAGCCCGCAGGTCTTAGTTTTTCATTATGCCAATTCGGGTAGCAACCTTCGCAAGTGGGTTTGCATGTCTTAATTATGGTAGACTGTCAACATGGTTGATGCCAATGTCAGGGTGAGATAAGGGGGTTCTGCTCAAGGAGATACGGACTTCTAACTAGCTATCATATATGTCAGTCGAATGACTTCAGCAATCATAACCTCTCAAAATTAAAAACTGATGATAGTTCTCAAATTTCTGCGTGCTGGACGAAAAAGCGGTAAAGTATCGTTTAGCGCTCCAGAACGCCTCTATGGTAGTCCCCGAATTCCAGGCTAATCGGGCGAGTTCCTGTGCCAATCTCCGTTGCTACTCGACTACGATGCGGCTTCATCCATATTTGATACAATAATATCCTACCACTCCATTCTGACTATGATGACGGCGTGCTATGCTATGCTATGCTATTCACACATGGTTCCCCGAGACACGAAAAGATGACAGGATGGCAGCCACGAAATTGACTCGTCCATCACACGGAACCGTGGGCTCTATGGACGCATCTAGGCGTCGCGGTTGATATTCTTTCATGTCCAGTCTGGTCTGGCAAGGTGTCCACGGTGCAGCCTGTTGACGTGCCGTGAGGAACATTGGGGGAGGGGTGCTGAAGCTTGTGATAGCTAGGCACGCATTTAGCCCACAGGGCTCCATGGCATGGGGACCAGGACTCTGCTCTTCATGCTCTGGATGAGTGGGACAGTCTTGTGGACGGTCTCCGCCCAGCCTTCGACGTTCCACGACTGCTCCCGACGAACCTTGCGCTCTTCCAGGTTCGCAAACTGCCAGAGATGGTGCACTGTGTTCAAGTCGCCGATCTGGACGAACCAAGCGCCAACACCTTCCATGACCTCCCGGCGCGCCTTCAGGCCCCGCCGCCAGTGAGTCTCCCATTCCAACAAGTTTCCGGGGTGAAGAGTGTACGACCGCAGTTCGAAGACGCCTCCCAGGCGGCGTGGAGGGGTCGTCGGCCAGAAGGAAAACTCCTGCATCAGGGAGGTGTTTTTGCTTTTGATCATAGTCCTGAGCTTGCTCTCGAACTCATCGTATCCAGGCAGCTGAGAAATGGCATGTAGAGAGCCGTGATAGCCGCTGTAGCGTTGGTATTCCCAGATATGCACTGTAGAGCGGATTAGCTATTAAAACAATGATCATCCAAGGTCACGAAGGGCCCGTGTATTTCTCCTACCGAACGTCTCGTTGTCACCGACTTCTGTCCGCCAGCTGCCAACCAGATTGACCTTGTTTTCCTTCATGCCCGCGATTTTCGGGTACCAGCCGCCCACGAGGTCTACATATTCGTCCACCTTTTCGGGTTTGACCTCATGGAAGACGATGGAGTGCACGTACTTGCCGCGCGCAAGCACCTGGGAGAAGGAGCGCTCGATCTCCTTATCGAGTTGCTGGCCCTCCTTGGTGCCGTAGAGGAGCGACGAAAGAGGGCCCCGCTTGGAGGTTTGTTCAGTCTGTTGTTCTCCTACAATACGATGGGTGGCCAGTGAGCCCAAGGCTTGATGATCGAGGGATTCAGCTGCATCAGGAACAGATGAAACGTCACCGCTCGCATTGCTCACACTCGGAGCAGTGGGAGGTTCGGTGGTTTCTTGCAGACGATCACGGGGGTAAGTGCTGGGGGAAGAAGCAGAAGCAGAAGCGGAAGAACCGGCCGACTGACTCTCTTGCTGCAGCTTTCTCTGGCGAGCCGCCTCGAGGTTCTCTCGAAACTCTCTCTGTCGGGCATTGAACTGATCAGCAGAATCGGGGGTGAGGTCCCTGATCGAGGGGGACCGCTGGTGGATGGAGGAGGTAGAGAAGGGTCGAAGGGCAGCGCTCAGGCGCGGGAGGCGGAGAGCACGTGTGGACAGCATGGTGGGATATGGATGGCAAAGATGCACTGATACAGGCAAGCAGACAGAACAAGCAGGCAACGCAGTGCCGGCCTCACAGTGGCCGTTCGGTCCTGCGGTCTAGGGAAACAGTAGATGTTGTCTGTCTCTCTCCTCGGGGACGATAAGCGTCTCCCTCGCGATAGTTATGCTTGGGGTACTTTGGAGTCTAGCTCGGGCTCGGAGGATTCGCGTGCCACGAGACGATGATCGTGAGGAGAAGCCTGGAGGGTGCAGACTGGTGGACTGACTGAAGACAGACTGCAGGGAAGCCGTGAGACTGGAAGACCAAGCCAGGCAGTTGATTGGGGGCTTGGAAATCGTAGAGCGGGAATTGGCTGCAGTCGCAGTCGATGGTGGTAGCTAGCAGATCGGTGGACGGTAGCAGATCGCCTGGCAATAACCGGGGGAAGCACAAGTTGTACCGTCGAGCACCGCAGGGATGCAGTGTCCGTGCCAGCTGGAAGGACTGCCTCGAGTAGTCGAAGCAGAGAGCTAGGGAGGAGAGTTGGGTAGCAGCTTGCAGGATGGGCGAGCAGCGAGAGGGGAAAGACAGTCGAGAGGTTTCAGTCAGGGAAGAGAGACGAGCCGGTTGGGTTTGGGACGAGACGAGACGCAAGCGGACCGAGAACGAAAGCTGGGGAAAGCACGGAAAACGCGGGGAGAAGCTGTGCCACGGGAAGCTAACTGGATCTGTGGCGTGCCTCACGGTTGATTTGTATCTTGTCTTGTCTACTGAAGAGAGCAAAGAGCTTCTACTTATTGCTCAGCATCGCTTAGATTTGAAACATCTCCTCTCTGCCCTCCCTTCACCCGTTTATCAGTCGCAGCTCAGCCATCTGGATCTCCGGAGCATGACGTCGACAGTTGCGACCGGAAGTGGAGCTCTCTCATTGTGTCACTTATGGTAGTACGGAGTATTGTCACTGTCACTGTCACTGTTACCGTACAGTACCGTACCGGGAATCACCTTAAATTACCACACGGCAGCAACTGGCTAATCAGCAGGGAGGAAAACTAATCAGAGCTCCCATTGTTCCCGGCACCACTAGTACTTACTAGTATCGACTAAATCGCTGTATTTACCATAGACACCAGAGATGCCATAAAGTAATCACTGACTGAGCAGTTCTTGGCTAAGACCGCGCCACAAAAGCCACTGGAGCTCAACCGCTTCACTTGCCATGAGATCAAGGGCTATAATCCAAATCTGCTGATCGATCGCTGCTAACCAACAAGCAGCTGGCCAATGCGCAGCTCTTACTCTATCAATCGAGAACTACAGCACCATTGTTAGCACAGCTATCTACACCTCTGTCTATATCGCAATCATGGCAGATCGCAACCCACCCCTCACCTACGAGGCCTCTGCAACCACCACCCATCCGCACATCGCGACCTGCCTTCCATCTGAAGTGATCTCCTGCCTCAAAAACTCCCGCTTCGTATGTTCCCTGCTCATTTTGCAGACATTGCACTCTTATCCATCTGTGTCTTACTGACGCTGAGCTGTATTGTAGCTCCATCTGGCAACATGCGACAACCTCACCCCGCATATCTCTCTCATGTCCTACACCTATCTCCCTTCAACGCCCTTCTCCCCTGAGCCCACGATCATCATGACCACCAACCCTTCATCGCGAAAGACCTTGCATCTGCTTTCGAACCCGCGGGTCTCCCTCCTCGTGCATGACTGGGTCTCCCATCGCCCTCCCACTCGTGCTCCCAATCCCGCTGGTGGCCGTGATGGCTCCCCGCCTCCTGCGGCCACCCGCTCCTCCCTGGCCAGCTTGCTGCTGAACCTCAACACGAGTGCTCTGTCCAGTATCTCCACAACCATCACAGGCACCGCACGCTTCCTCGAGCCTGGCTCTGACGAGGAACGCTGGGCCAAGGAGCGCCATCTGGAGAACAACACCTTTGCCTCTGGTGAAGAGACGGCACTCTTCGGACAGCAGCAGGGCGAGCCGCAGATGGATCCTGCAACCGTCATGGATGAGTCAGTCAGGGTAGTCATCGTGCCTATCAAGGAGGGCCGTATCGCAGACTGGAAAGGCGGAGTGCGGGATTGGAAGGTTGTCTCGGAAGGAGAGGAACATGGCTTAGTCAATGGAGTGTCTCCATCGGCTGCATCGTGATATCGTGAAAACGAACGATGAGAACTACCTTAAGGCGTTACGACGCGGGAATCTTCCTATGTCAAGTTCATATGCGCTTGAATTCTATCGCGGATCATATGATCGTCATGGAAGCAGTCCTGATATCTTGATCTTTCAAAAATTCATGGGGAACACAGGAGTCTTTCCATGCTATGGTGTTTGATGACTTGTACTATGAACGCTACAACGGTTGTCCGGACACTGGATTACAATGAACCACATTCCAAATGATCGTTAGTAAAAGATAATAGAATCGACCGTATTATAGACTTCACCTTCTATCCTTTCTATCATGAGATGACTCCTGTTACCCCAACGTCTCCCACCGGTTTCTGAGCAGAATATCTCGTCCCCGCCGATTCCGACTCATCCGGAACGACTCGGAATCGTCCTGACTTGAGATTCGTGCCGCTCTTGAGTATGTTACCCTCTAAGTATTAAATCCCCTTCATTTAGCAGAGTTAAGTATCCAGAAGATCTGGCTTCAGCATTGTAAGCCACCCCGCAAGATCCCTATCCGCCTGAAGGCCCTTTTCCAGTATATCAAACGGCTGGACCCAGCCGCGCGATTGCATCGCCTGAGCTGCACTCTTCAATTTGTCAACAAACCATTCCCTCGTAGTAGTACCTTTCTCTGCAGCCGTGGCCCCGATAATAAGCTGACAGGAGGTGAGATCCATATATAGACAGGCCCTCATCGGTATTTGTTCTAGCGTTTCTTTTAACTCCGCAGCAAGAAGGGCAAGATTGGCCTCAGGCTGTGCACCCCACAGAAGATCACTGGCCAGTTCGATCGTCTGAGCGGTGGCAAGAACGACTTTATTATCTTTGATACTTCGCAGAGCTCCGATCTGACGGCGCAATTTTTCCATCTGCTCTGCTACGTCTTGTGTGATGGACTGTGAATCTAATTTATGCGTGTTACATGTGTGGATCGATTGCCGTAACGTGATGAACGTCTCTGATATCTGCGCAACGTGCGAGATAGCCGAAGACTCGTCATGTCCCAGAGCGTCACTGAGCTTTGAATGATACATCCGCGGGTAGTGGAAGATATGGTTGACGACGTCTCTTTTCGAAAAATAATTAGCCATGCTCATCAGAAGGGAATAGTATACAGACAAGACCATAATATCCGAGAACCACGACGGTATTTCGATGCCTTTAGACCGTCTATAGTTTATCATTTGCGCAAGGCCATCAATATGAATGCTCCAGGCGACGTTTGCGTCTGCCAGACGCTCCGCAAAAGCCATAGTAAGAACAGCCCCAAGGACGCTATCCGCCTGGACCGGGCTAGAGCTTATCTGTTGAATGATAAAATGGAGCGCTTTATGTGAGTGCAGGTCTGCCTGCCATTGCCAGAACGGATCGGGTGACCAATATCGTAGACCTACAGCCACGGAAGCTTCGACGAGTGCAGGCTCCGAGACGATCGTTTCTACCCATGTGGGAGTGCTGATGTTCCCTGATGAATATGTCTGTCGTAGAAGAATGAGCTCTTCCATGCTATGTACTATGTTTGTTTAGCCAACGATAACCATCTAATGGCCAGTTTGTAGGTCCATACCGAAGAAGTTATTGGGGCTTAGATTCGTGAGAGATCCGCCAACCGATGATAAGATTTCGGGGTTAGTTTCTGCATACGTTTCTGTTCTCAATGTTGCCCTGGTCACAGGGCTCGCGTCCTTGAAAGTCTCTAGTCCAGTCCGCTTTGTCTCAGCAATCCGCTGGCGCCTTTTTGCGAAGTTCGATCTGGTAACATGCCCTCTCATCCGTCTTGCAGCTTGTGGGGAGAGACCAGGTGCATTGGTCGTGTTTAAGAAAACATAACTTGGCTGGGTCATTTTGATTTTCCGTTTGAAGAAAATCATATATGGAAGTGAAGTTCGGGTAGGTATTGAAAACTAACTAGTTAGTTACTCATTCAAGTACTAAATCCCACCTAGGCGCTGAGGGAGTCTTATTATTAATACAGTAGCGATAAAGGTGGATGTTCGAATCGGTTTGAAATATAGGAACGGGATGGCTATTGGTTGATTATGGGTTAAGGTTACATAGTGGCGCAAAGTTGATTTTCCTGATCGGGAACAGTTATTATATGGTTCTCATCTCGTGATGGGGGTATCAGATATCTAAGCGTTATGTTCCACTTAACTTGAACCTGAGTAAATCTGATTTTCCTAATTCGGTAACATGTATTCCACACTCTTTCTAAGGATGATTTCGTAGAGAAAATCTGATTTTCCGAACAAGGTAAATGATTTTATGGAAAGGAATCTCGCTCCTTTGCCCAAGGTATTTAAGCATTGATGCAGACACAAAGAAAACGAGGCAACTCAACACTTCTGATTCCATTCTTCCGCGAGCAAATTCAGAAAAATCAAAATATGGCTAGGCAGTGGATTCTGTCCAACCAAGACGGCTTTGAGGCCGCTCTCGAATATCAACAGAATGTTCGCATGCCGTTGGCAAATGAATTAGGTCCCAATGAGGTCCTGGTGAAAATACATGCTGCCAGTCTAAACCATCGTGAACTCGCTATTGCTGGCCCCGTGGTATGTCTTGTCAGGGTAATAACTAATATCTGACTCTTATTGACCTGACGCAGGGTGTAAATGGTCCGATAACACCACCTATTGTCCCCGCGTGTGACGGTGCAGGTATAGTCGAGGCAATTGGAAAGTCCGTTCAGGAATTCCGTCCCGGGGACCGCGTTGTTATGCATCTCGCGCCGTCACTTGTTGAGGCTAGCGGGGACGATGCGTTCGCTTCTGTTGCAGACGTCCCGAAGATGCTGGGGCAGGGAACAGATGGAACCCTTCGGTCTAAAGGTGTCTTTTCTGAGAAGGCACTTGTTCATGCTCCGGAATCTCTAGACTGGTTGTCGGCAGCAACTTTGACCTGTACTTGGTTAACCGCATGGAATGCACTATTTGGCCTAAAGGGCAGGGAAGCGGGACCAGGGACATGGGTGCTCGTCCAAGGCACAGGTGGTGTAAGTATTGCCTCGTTGCAACTCGCTGTAGCGGCTGGTGCTACTGTTGTTGCCACTACCTCGACACAAGACAAAGCAGATCGTCTGAAGAACCTTGGGGCAACCCATACAATCAATTACCGTTCGAATCCTGAAGACTGGGGTCAGAAAGTGAGACAGCTGACACCCGACGGACGCGGGTTTGATATTGTCGTCGATATCGGTGGCAATCAAACATTACCTCAGTCATTGGCAGCAGTTCGCGTGGATGGTATTGTTACGGTGGTAGGGGGAGTCGGGGAAAACGCCGATGCCGTTCCTCTGTTCTCGGTCCTCTTGAATGCTTGTATAGTTCGTGGGTTCCTTGGGGGAAGCAGAAGCCAATTTAAAGAATTGGTGCGCTATATCGATGCCAACAGGATTGTCCCCGTGGTCGATGATGTGGTCTTCGAACTATCCGAAGCAAAGGATGCATACGGGCGTCTCGAAGAGAAGAAGCACTTCTCCAAGATAGTGATTAGAGTCGAGCACCCCGAAAATGAAATCTAATCTGCATTTGTATGTGGGATATTTGAATCATGATTATCGATCAACAGAAAATCAACCGTATTATAGAAACCACCTATCTTTCCAGCCATGAGATGTCTCCCCTTCGCGCCACTATAAAAAAGATCCCTCTGGCCTACTTTCGTGGTCCTGCCATAAACAATTGCCAGGCATCCACGAGCTTATCAAACAGAGTCTCTCCCACCACTTTCTGAAAAATATCTCTCCTCCCCGTCGACTCCGACTCTTCATCTGGAACAAACCGAGAACCGTCCTGCTCACCATCAACAGGAGCATAGTATACCGTAGACCCCGGTCTCGCATCAACCTCGTAGGCATCCCACGGACTCTCCCCATGCACAAAAGCGATAATATCCCTTGCATACCTTTCCGCACTCTCCCTCTGTCCGCGCGACAGATCTTCTCTGAAGTTCTGCAAGACAAAATTCAAATCCAATACATGCGTCGCGTACCCTTTCCACCGGCCGTCCCATGGATTCGGACAATTGAAATGGCACAGGAATGATTCCGTCCCCTTCACGGGAGATCGGGAATGGGACCAGGCGCGCGCAAAGGCACGCGCGGGGAGACTGAACATGATGTCGTTGCCGAAGTTGAGAATGGGAAGAGTAGTTTGGAGAGTGTTTGATACGGCGTTCGTATCGAGGGCATATGCGGAGATAAGAGTGGGTGCGATTTTCGCATCTATAGGGTCAAACACAGTGGATAGGATATTGGCTAGTGTTTTGGGAAGGATGTCTATTCGTCCGGCAAGACGGGAGTAGAATGCCATGCCCTGGTTGTTGTCGGTTATGAGATCTATTGTACCTATTGAACTCGAAAAAGGGGCAAGAGAGAAATAGCGATATATAGAGAGGGAGGGAGGGAGAAACTCACATCCATTTGGCAATCTCCAATCATGACTCTCCTACAGTGCTGGATTCCCGGATAAAACTTCAAAACCTCATCCGGATCACTGAGCAATTCGAACGTCGTCGAAACACGAATGGTATCTCCATCAACAAGCGGCCGAATGGGAAAGCGTCGTCCCACCGTCGATACAAACTCTTCTTTTGGCGTATCGAGGATCTTCTGCAATTGCTGTTTTGGAGAGAGTTCTTTGGCACCCAGAGCGTCTGCAATCATACTGAAAGGCTTATCGCCTCCTCCTTCAGCAGATTGGAATGGCTGGGCCAATGATCCGCTCATAGCAATCAGCTGCTGGAATAACGGTTCGGGAGACTGGAGGTGAAATGCCCCAGCGGCTGTTTTGCATTGAATAAGCGTTGTCAGTTTCAGTAATGTGGTCTATATGAGGATAGTGATAAAAGATGAGGTTGATTACTTGCTCCGGCACTCTCTCCAAGAAGAGTCACTTTTGCTGGATCGCCTCCGAACCCTGCGATATGCTTTTGAACCCATCTGAGTGCCAGTCGCTGGTCATCGAGGCCGTTGTTCGCTTTATATCCAACATCTGCCATCACGGAAGAGTGGAGGAACCCGGGGGCTCCAACACGGTAGCTGTGGATGGGAAGCGATATCAGTATCAGTAGAAAGTATACAAAACCGAGAAAGCAACAGTAGTAAGGACTAAATTATATAATAGAAACAAGGGCCACTTACTTGACACCTACTGCAATAATAGGATATCCCATTTCCAAGCTTAACTTCGTGATTCTGCCCATGTCGCACTGAGGGAATGAACTGCTGCCAGTCATGAAAGCGCCACCGTGAAGAAAGACCAGCACAGGATGACGACGAGAGCCGTTTGTATTGGGTGCCGTGATGTTGAGGGTTAGACATTCTGTGTCTGAGTGTCGCTCAAGATAAGGGATTGGAGGAGGCTGTCGCTGAATATAGATCTCATATTCAAACGCGCAACCTTCAAACGAATGAAGTGGAAGGGGTCTGTAGTATTCTCTTTCTTAGTTTATGTGGTTCTAAGTTTTTAAATGCTTGAAAATATTGGGAAATAATAAATACGAGGATATTCAAGTTCTCATACCCGAATTTAGTCGCATCTAGGACGCCTTCCGAGTCACGAGCAGGATACGACTGCACGAGCTCGCCCCGGGAGAATCTATCTTTCAGCGTGGCATATTGAATCCCTAGGTACTGATTCACACCAGGAAATTTGCTAATGCCACGTATCGACCCTAAGGTTGGGTGGTTAAGTGTTTGGTACGACATCTCTCGGTCAGAGGTGCTATGATACCTCAATGCGTCCAAGATTTGATGTTGGAACAAATGACTTATTCCTAGTCTTAAGATCACCTACGCGCCCCAAAGGCGATGTCTGCTAACAGAGATCTCCCTTCGACATATGGTCCAGAATTGATCAGGAAATATGCCTCGGGTTTAGGTCCGCAGTTCAAGCGGCCATCGCCGCTCTGCGGAATCCGGGCTATACAATTGGGGATCACGATCCTGGGGAGCGGAGCTGTTAACGTCCGCCTTAACTCCGCATCATTGATACGCGGTATTTCTGACAAAAGTATGTGAGCGGCTATAGTGAATATATCGCTTGCGTTGTCAGAGTAATATCATTATTCTCATACTTTGGCCTGCGATATGGCTATCTCCGATATAAGGGGATCAAAGATCCACCTGCTGTTAAGTGGATATCAATTCATTTCCTATACCTAGCACTATTATTGTAAATCGTCATATATCCGATCCCAACACATTGAACATGTACAGCGACAGCAGAACCGATCGTTCTTCCCTTGACCCAAAGCATGTCAGACCCGTCTCCATCGGCCATTTCGGCCTGCGTACAACTCCGGAAAACTTCGATGCGGTGGTGAAATGGCATCTAGACTTCTGGGGAGGTTTCATAGTTCTCCAGAGTTCACAAGCCGCCTTCATTGCATACGATGACGAACATCACCGGCTAGTGATTGTCAAAGACCCAAGTCACAGAGTGATTGAGGATCGAAAGACCGCCGTCGGAATCTACCACATTGCATTCACCTTGAAAAGCCTATCCGAACTCGCAACCAGCTATGAGCAGAAAAAGGCTCTCGGCATCGTACCTCACTGGCCAGTCAATCATGGCATAAGCACGAGCATGTACTATTTCGATCCGGACGGCAACGAGATCGAATTGCAAGTCGACAATTTCGACACTGCTGCGGAGACACATGCGTTCATGACCAGCCCCGAGTATACCATCAATCCGATTGGAGTTGACATCAATATGGATGAGTTTCTTCGCAGGGTCAGGAGCGGGGAGGATGAGAAGAGCATTAAGAAGAGACCGGATATCGGGCCAAGACTCTCTAGATGGGAGAACTCGATCTATTTCAGTAAGCCAGCCGCGTGAATGCCAAAGGACAACTCCTAGTAACAACATAAATAAATACTTTTGTATGTCGGAAGTGGATACCCGTATATCATACCTAAATTGTTGTAGTCAATCTAGATTATATTGGATACACTTAATGGTCTCCTACAACAGAGGTCTTCCCACGAGCTTCAAGTTCATTGCTTAGTGAGAGAGCAGAGATGTTCATTTTTCATCTATAATAACGGGAGCATTTGTTGTTAAACTAGTATCTATGTCCGCCTTTTGAATGATACATTTGCGCCTCGATCAATTTCTAAGGATGCACACGACCAATCTGCCGATTTAGAGACGAACCTTTCTGCCTTCTGCGATACAGTTTACGAGCCTGTTCAGACGCCAATAAAAAGTCACTAAGGCAGATCCGTATGGTTACCGCTCGAAGCGCAATAATGCTCGTTCAGGTTCCGCGTACCTGAGATTCCGCTTCCATTCCGCATTAACTCCGCCAAAATCATCAGCGAGGCACGTCCCCGTATAGGCGATTGTCTCGACCCCGCGGTTATGTTCCGAGAGGAGAGTCTCGAAATTATGATTGCTTATATCTGCGATTGTCAAAACTCTGTGATCAAACCGTAGGTGTTTCTGTAACCATCGAATACGTTCTCCCACCTTGTTTAGAAACAGAGATGCCCGGTCTATCCAAAACACCCGATATCGCCATTGTTGGCGGAGGCCCAGCTGGACTTGCACTTGCAGGTATACTTGAAAGACATGGCATCGACTACATTGTGTACGAGAAAGGTGCCAAGGACACGCCTCCGCGTGGAGGATGTCTAGATCTCCATCCCGGAAGTGGACAGCGCGCCATGAAAGAAGCTGGCGTCTTCGAAGATTTTAAGAAAAACTCCCGAGATGGTGACGCAACTATCCACCTTGTTTATGATCATACGGGCCAAAAAGTCTTTTCTTTTGGCGAGGGACGTGATTCTCCAGAAATCGATCGTTGGGCAATTCGAAAGGTCCTCCTGGGCGCTATTCCGGAGCATAAAATCGTGTGGTCAAAGGCCCTGGACAGCGCAGAGAGAGATGAGAACGGCAGAGTGGTCTTGAAATTAGCTGACGGAACCACAGCGTCAGGCTACAAGCTGGTCGTTGGCGCCGATGGCGCATATAGCAAGCTTCGACATTTGGTAATACATAAAGCTGCCCTCCTTCCTCTGCGAACCAGCGCAGTACCTGTAAAAAACAACTAACACATCGTTAGGTCACATCAGCAAAGCCCAAATACTCAGGCCAGCTCTATCTCTCCGGGAAGATATCACCTTTGAACCCATTTTATGCGACCATGCAATCCATCGGCCGCGCAGGATCCATGATCGTCATGGGCAAAGGCAACCACATGTTCAACTCCCGTCAGGGCGATGGGCATTACCGAATTGATATTGGGTTTAAAGCGCCAGAAGATTTCCCAACCAGCGGAGTCGTTGATCTATCCAACCATGACGCGGTCAAGGAATTCTTACTTCAAGAGAAGTATTTCGGGGCTTACGCGCCTCAATTACAAGACATCATCCGCTTCAGCGAAGTCCCTCTCCGCCCATGGCCCCTATATTACATGCCGCCAGACCAACTGAACTGGAAAACTTCTCCTGGTGTCACGCTGATCGGAGACGCAGCGCACGTTACGACCCCGTTCGTCGGCGATGGGGTCAATTGTTCGATGCGAGATTCGATTATCCTTGCAAACAAGCTGAAAGAGTTCGGAATTACCGACAAGGCGGTTTCTGAATATGAGAAAGAGATGTTCCCCTTTGCCATTGACATGATTACTAGAAGTCTAAAGAGCGGGGATATGTTTTTTGAAGAAGAGAACCCTAAGACCTTCGTGGAGGTTATGCAGTCGGACAAACGACTGGTTGGAACTACGGATTATGTGTAAATTCATGCAAATGGTGTCTCTTTTGTGTCGAAATATCGATTCTGAAATAAGATGAAATATTTATGGGTCCAATGTGAACTTGCTCTACAGTTGTTTCTTGCTATGATCAAGCTCTAAAATAAAGCATCCTGCGAGAAGCTTCTTGACCATGCAAAGATATTACGCGAATTTTTTATCCGCAGTTAGTTTCACAACCTGCTTGAGATAGATATATCACATCACCGTGGGGAACCTGAGATATCAAAGTTAAGTGGGAAGGCTTCAAGTTGAGAGAGAAACGGGTTGAAGGACCAATATGAAGGTTGGGAAAAGTCGTTGTTCCAAACATCGGTATCCAGTCCTTCAAACTGATTGACACCTAGATCTGCACTCGTAATAAAATTCAAAGACTGCCCTCTAGGTTGTGGGTCTGTTGTTGATACTGAATGCGAGTTTGGTAGCAGATCCTCCGCAGGCAGAGTGCCTGGTTGCATGCTCCTTGTAGAAGAAGTGAGGTGCTGCGCTGGAAAATGGGTATTATTCGTCGAATGTGGATATTGCGTGTTTAAAAGAGAATCACTTGGCCCCTAGATAATTTCAGCACGATTATCTGCTAGAAAATGACGTTCATCGGATCCTACCTCGACGCCATTGCTGTTTGATACGAGACGCTTTTCACTCTCTTGCAAAAGATGGACAGACTTCTTAGCAATACTACTGAACTTCGTGTACCGCAATAGACATCGCAAGCATCGGCGCAGACTCTCTGATAGAGACTCTCCCAGCAGTCTGTGTTCATTGGACTCATTGAACATGCATAGCCGACCCATCAATAAAGTGCTTCCACTAGCATGTAGATCTAGTGCTCAGTGTGAGTAGAATAGGACCAGGATGCTCAGCAAGGATTATCTCTTACAGCTGATATTATACCACCAGGCCCGAAGACCATTCGAGTGTATTTCCGTGTCCATGTATCTTACTAACGTCTGCGCGGCAAGGACGCACTGTCCCGCCATGTTCGAGAGGACCGAGTCTTGCAGTCTTGGATTCGTTTTCCGTCCACTGGCACGATTATATTTTTTCTGCTGTCTTTTGAAATGCAGCTCCAGAGCTGGACGTAAACTGAGGACCCGCACATGCAAGAACCTGTGATATGTAAGTATCATGGTTACTCTTAATACGCGGTATTAAGTACCTCGTGTACAGTCTTTTGGCCTGGAATAAAAGGCCTCTGGATAAGGCTTCCAGTCCATCTGATGTAAAAGTATGGAATTGGTTAGTTTCCTCGATGTCAGCATCATACCAGAGGTAGATTGGTAAAGACTCTCGCCATTCCATGATCTTATTGTCGAATTCGAGTAATGTTTGGATCATCGATGTCGACTCTGATGGTTCCGGGGCTCCATCCGCACAGCGCCGTCTTTTCAGTTCATCTCTGTTCAGTACTTGCCCTAAGATATCATAGAGTTTGGCGGTCTGAATGTAAGCTTCTAATGGGGTGGGAACATCATCTGGTTGTTTGTTAAACTTTCCCAGCTCGTCACTCAATAGATTGTCATCTATTGCGTCCGGTAATCCTATCGTCCGCCCAGGAGTGACGATCATCAACGGCCTTCCGAAAGACATGGAAATCTCTCTGGTTCATATAATTCAGCTATGCCCTCCCTTGGAAACGAATGAAATACTTTATTGCTTGCAGCTTCTCCCAAAGCGAACGAGAAGTTATTCTGGCAGAGGTGATGGGCTAGATTCGAAACACACCTTTCTAATATCACACAACCATACCACACTCGTGTTCTCATCTCGCGTTCCAGTTGTGTCGGGTAAGAAGACAAGAGGCCTCGTTCAACAGCTTCGTCCTGGCTCAGATGTAATCCCAGATTCTGAGCCATGCGTATTGTCAATCCGGTGATGTTCCAGCATTTGGAGAATCTCTCCGTGCTTTGCAAGTAGAATCCCATAAGCAGCTCGAGCTGAATTAACTCAATTCCAACCTCATCGTCCAAGACATCCAGGAAGTCTATTCCTTGGGCTTGGCGGAAGTAGAAATCAGCTTGGGTTGCATTTTGCTCCGGTATCTCTGATTGAAAGAGGGCAGCTAGTGCGAATACAGCATGCGCTATGGCCGGAAATAGCCTCCCTCGGCTCTTCTGTTTACATAGCCCTGAGCAAGCGACCCCAGAGCTGGTTGACCCTGAATGCCACAGCCATTCATATTGCTTGAGGAAAGTGGCTTGATGAAGAATCGGATACATGCGATGTACCTGGTTGAAGTATATGGACACCAAAGAATCCGCTAGCCTCCGCAAAGGAAAATACCATCGTGCTGCATCTAGGGCAGAGTCGCATGAACAATCCGGTTCAGTTTGAGCGGCGTTTGATGCTAGTAACGACGGCACTGCATCTAGGGACTTGGAAGGTCCTGCTGTGGCCTGGTGCCCGTCGTCTTCGAGGACCTGCTGTATCGGTTCCATTAACTTTTCAACTATGCATGGCTCGTCACGGCGTGACGGTGATCTCTTCTGAACAGCGCCGGATGTCTTCGGTGATGAGCCACTGACTGTGCTGGGTGCCGCGACCTGTTGGTCTTGCATTGATACCGACTCGGGGCTGAGGTTAACCTCAGGAGGAACCGCGAACTGATGTGTTTGATAGTCAACAGTAATGTTCCCACTGCTATGAAAATCAACCCCTGAGTTTGAAGCTGTAGCCAAGTCCTGCATCTGACTCGGTTGCTCCAACAGACCCGGAGACGTGAGACTGTCCGAATTCAAAGCGCGATTGCCTCCAGCCTGGGATGGCCATTCTGTCGCCTCGAGTTCTTGCAGCCTATTCCTCAGTGATTGGATCATGCTAATCATTCTCAATTAATTGGATGCTTGCAAAAGCCTAGACACCTGTAGTCTCAGCAGGCTGCCTACCTGCGCTGCCACATCCTCGCCTGAACCTCGGATGGATAGACACACGCGGATGTGCGCTTCGTACATCCTCCACAAGCAGGAATTGCTCCATCACATCGTCTTTTGCGCGCTCGGCACTCTTCACAGGCAATGGCGCCGCGTTTGCGTGTTGCTCTTCGCTTGCGAGGTGACAGCTTGGTCGAGTGTTCGTTGTCATCACGTCGTCGCACGGGGCATGGACTACCTGCGAGAGAGATCGCAGCATCAGAACCATTACCGCGAGTTGCCATTTTTAGGCCTGGCTAGCATATAGTGAAATTCGTACATTCTCGGGACCTTGCGTATCACCAACAGATAGTATTAATTGTGCTGGCAAGCTGAATGTGGAGCCCCAACCAACCCCGCACCTAAAGAAACGCCACCGAACACGTTAAAATTTAAGCAAGTATTCTGCATAATGATCGACCGACTACTGAAGTATGTAGAGTAGTTATATCGTCTTATGGCTGGGGCCTATCCCGAATCCTCGGTAATGAAGCTCTGGATCAACGTTTAGCCCCTCCTACTTTATGTCAATTCATTTAGCCCCCTTTTAGTGAAGTATACGTATGGATATTCGATCGTAAATACATCAGAGTCAAGAGTAAGCAGCCGACTGTGGAACTCAAATTAGGAGATCAAAGCAATATCTTCTCTAGGCGAAGATCCTCTGTGCACTCCCTTATGCTCTGCTCTTGGAGTTGATCATACAGATAAAACTCATCCAGCGGCTTACAACCAAGAGCCTTTTCCAGCTCTAACAATCCATTCTCAGCCTGTTGGATGCTTAACTTCTCATGGCTGTCTTCTCCAAGGTTTGACCTGAAAATCCCAGCTGCCGAAAGCGGCAGGAAATCTTCGTACGTGATGGGCTCATAATTCACAAATCCACGAGATAACAAATCCTCTATATTAGGACAAAGTGAAATGTCAGCAGGTCTCTTGGCCATGTATGCTTTACCTGTTTCAGTCGCCCGGTATCGCATGTAGACCAGGCCTTGCGTTCGCAGCCTCTCCCAGGTATCTGGGTAGCTAGAAAAGGCATCGACTAAATGATGGTCAAATTTCTGAGGATAATCTGGGTCGGTTGGTGCCGTATTTTGAACGGCATGTGCCAGAAGCTGATCATACAGCTTCCGACCTTTGCGAGTTACGGCAGCACCACGCTGTTCAACCTCTCCAAAACGCGCTGTATGGGTACCGTTGACAAAGTCACCATCTGCGTTGTAGAAAGTGACCAACTCTTCCAGAGCCTTGAAGCTTGTCTGGCGAAGCAGGATAGGGCACTGACGACTTGGAGGCCCTTCGATGCGTTCCTTGGCTGGTAACCCCGCCTTGATCATCTCGTCTTGTACCAAGTTGATATCAAGCGACCGAGGTGTCAAATGATTGATATGTGCACTTGGAAAGCAGATGATATCTGCAATCATGAGATGTTCTTGCTTCAACTTCAAGTAGTCTTCGAGCGGGACCGTAGATCGTGAATGCCACCTGAACACCTTTAGAGCTTCTGGAATGAGATCATCGGCGTTTTTATCACACATCATTCCATTTTCGGCATGCTCGATGATCTCCATTAACCGTGGGCTAAACAGATTGCGCTTCTCCAGGATAGCCTCTACAGTTCCTCGAATCGACGCCGTGATCTGGTCTTTCCGCAGCACAGAAGTGAAGACTCGAAATGGATTTCGCATCAACGCCTCCTCTGTAATGGGTCGAAACGCAGTCGCGTGCAATGGAAAGCCAACAATGCGCAAGTCATAATAACCAACAGCATACATTCCAAAAATAGCAAACAGGCGTTTGATCATTTGCAACTCGTGTTCAGTCCCCAATCTGATGGCCCCGTGCCTCTCTAGATGATGTCTGCTCGGCAAATCATTCAGGTCTCTGCCTTCTTTTCGTAGAACTGCGTTGTCAACCTGTTGCACAATCTCTACGAGCTTCCCATATAGGGGAACTTCAGTCTTGTACATGTCCGATAAAGCCAGTGAGAACCTTGTTCGGAGCTCAGCGGCATCCCAACTACTACACTTATATCGTCAGCTGTTCAAGTCACCAATCATTTTTGCATAAAGATATTGGGCTCATATCCAACGGCTAGAATTAACGTGCACGTACTGTTCTGAGCTCATGGCTGTATCATCAATATCCAAGCGGTAGCGAACTAATTGCGAGAATCGGTCTTGCCTGTGTCCTCACTAGCTCCCCAGAGAAACGCCGAGCCATCATGTAATAAATAATTTACTAATACACAAAATCACAAATGAACTAACAATAAACTCACATGATAGTCTCCTGCATCGCATAGGATAATCGGAGCAACTTTCTGTAGGTTGGATATCTAGCTCATGCGGACTTGCCGCTCTAAGTCTCCACCAGAGTTCGGGGTTAAGGCGGAGAAGTTGGTTCCAACAGGGACCATTTGATCGACCATAGTACCAGGAAATTTCAGTGCTCTGATCGGTGATATTTTGTGATTACAGTACTGTATAACTACAGTAAATTATATTGGAGCAGGGTAGAGATACGGTGTTGTAGACGATTGAAATCTACTAGATTGGTCGACTCGTTTTAAGACTAAAAGAACACGGGTTTTAGGCCCCGAGGAACCGTCAAATACTGAGCAGAGTGAGATAACTTGAGCTAGCACTTTTTAAGCCATATCTATCTATTTTAATCTATTCCCCGACACTAGCAAAGAAGCATAGGGTTGTTATTTGCTTGGCTATATGAGACTTCGAGACCAGACTTCCATCTTCTTTGTGAGAGCATAAACTATAAGCAATCGAGTATTCTATCCTAAGTACAATACACGTATGATATAGAGTGATGCCCGGCTTCCCTGTTCCATTTATCTTTCATTTAGTTGGTTACGGCCTCAGAAGTAACTTTCCCATTGTTTTACGACTCTCGAGATCCTTCAGTTGAAAATTTTCAAGTGTCAGCAGTATCATCTTATTAAGTATAAGTCAAAAGTCATACCTTGTGAGCCTGTTGGATGTCATCTAGCTTATAGATATGGTGGATATTGACCTTGAGCTTTCCAGATATGAGGAACTGGAATAGCTCGTCACTGTAAAGCCTCAATTCTTCGCGTGTCGTGATATAAGCTAACAGTGTCGGTCTGGCAATTTTCACTGCTTTGGGGGATAGAAGACTGGATCAAATCAGTCAGACATGGTGGGGATAATCGCTCGATATACTCAGCAGAAACTAACTCACTTCAAAGGAAGAGGAGGGATAGGGCCACTGGAGTTGCCAAACCAGACAATGGTTCCCTTCCTTTTGACACACTCGAGACTCCCCTCCCACGTATCTCTTCCAACGGAATCATAAACCACGTCGACGCCTTGGTTGTCTGTGATTCTTTTCACAATCCTAACCCAGTCTTCACTGCGGTAGTCAATAACATGGTCTGCTCCCAGGCTCTTCACCAGAGCAACTTTTTCTGGACCACCCGCAGTTCCAATAACATATGCACCAATGTCCTTGAGCACCTGGGTCATAAGGATACCCGCACCTCCAGCAGCAGCATGCAACAATACCTTATCCCCAGCTTTCACATTGTAAGTCTCGCGCACAAGTGCCAGAACAGTCAAGCCACTCATAAAACTTGCTATGGCAATCTCGTCCGAGAGTCCGACTGGCAGCTTGACTACTCTCTCAGCGGACACACAAGCATATTCTGCATAACCGCCGGTTGCAAGCCAGATAACTCGGTCTCCCACCCTGAAACCATACTTCTCAGTATCCTCACCAAGAGCAACAACAGTTCCAATGGCCTCTCGTCCAAGCACTTCGGGTTTTGCACAAAGATATAAGCCTGAACGAAAATAAGTGTCGATGTAATTGATCCCTGAAACTGCATTCTTTACCAGAATCTGTGTTTCTTTGGGGAGTAGAACGGGATAGTCGGTACGGTATTGGAGGACCTCAGGTCCGCCAACTTTCTCGACGACGACTGCTTTCTGGATCGACGGGAGTGGCATGTCGGGAGGCTGTAGACGGGATGTTTTGCCAATTCCTTCCTAAAATGAATGCTGACGGGGAGAAGGGGTTTAGCGAGATTTAATGTTGAAAACGTTTGTCCACCTGTAAGAAATTCAGGTTAATAGATACGTTCAGTGGAGAGATTGACTTGTCTATGTGTATCCTGTGGAGACCTTGCGGAATTGAGGCGGAGTGACCGCTATTGCCGGAAACAACCCGCATCAATGAACCCGTTGGTGAAGCTACTTTTCTATAGATCACCTTTTCCCGTCTAGTAGGCAGTATTTGATTGGCGATATGTCAACTACGACTAGCGGAGATAATCACAGGATTCTATCTTTTCAAGTGCCTTAGCCACGAGTTCCGAACAAACAATTCTTTTCTAACGGACAGAACCAGTAAATAGAGGCATTTCTACTTGCTATCTACCTTCCTATCAAGCGCTATCATCAACTCCCAGCTGTCAGTCCTAATTACTACAACCAGTCTGTCGTTATACTGCTGGTACCTAAAATGAGCGAGTGTTGCATAAAAGGCTTTAAATGGGACGCAACACCAAAAGGACGAGAGGCAAAGTTCGCCGGAAATAATACATACATTACAGGATCGAATCCAAATGTGGCTATCCTAGTCATTCATGACCTCTTTGGGTGGACATTCCCCAATATTCGCATTCTAGCGGATCATTACGCAGAAGAAGTTGGTGCAACAGTTTATGTACCGGACTTGTAAGTAAACATTCTTTCAAAGAGGCCCGACTTACAATTAGAGCAATCTCTAATATATTCAACGTTTTTCCGGTAGTTTCGGTGGCGAAGTTGTCCCTGCCGATATGCTTTTGGACAAAAGCAAATTCCGTGAATTCAATCTTCCGGCATTCGTCGAACGCAACTCGAAGGCCATCAGAGGGGAAGAAATCTTCGCATTCAGTAAAGCATTGCGTTCGCAATATAACCGCACCGGTGCTATTGGGTTCTGTTTTGGTGGATGGGCTGTCTTCCGTCTAGGAAGAAAAGGCAATGATCTGTTTGACTGTATCTCTACCGCGCATCCCAGTTTGCTTGAGAGGGACGAGATTGAGAATGTTGGCGTGCCAGTGCAGATAATGGCCCCTGAGATTGATCCACAGTTCACGGAGGAGTTGAAAACGTTCAGCAATTTAGTTATCCCTAGGCTAGGGGTTGCTTATGACTATCAATTCTTCCCGGGCCTTGAACATGCCTTTGCAATCAGAGGAGACCCCAATAACCCCGCGGAGATGCGTGGCATGGAGAGGGCTAAAAACGCAGCTGTTTCGTGGTTTCGTGAGTGGCTCTATGTGAATTGATGTGGCAGGTGATAGGATCGCAGAGAGATATGATCCGCAGTATAAAAGTATATCAGAGTTTGGCAATACATAGTCGCAGCCTTCAAACAATTTATGGATTATTCTGTTATTGTACTGCTAGTTCTCTTTGGCTCGAAGGTCCTTTTGATATTTTGCTGGCACCTCAGTCTCTAGTATATCATTTTTGCGAACTATCCTGGAAACAGCACTCCTATCGAAGTGTCTCACTCCAAATTAAGTAGACGCTTTGCATTCTCCCATGCTACTGCTCGACGTGTATTTTCATTTATCTGCAGCCCATCAAACCAGTCAGCAGCATCCTCATTACTTTCGTATGGATAATCCACACTGAAGAGCACCCGACCCTCTCCCATCTCATCGATTGTATTCTTCATAGTGCTTTCCCGCCGGACCCCGGCCAAGGTAGCATAGAAATTATTCTGAAGGTAATACATGACTGATTTCTTATAAGGGCCGTTATTCCCTCGGATTCCGATCGCAAGACGATGATCGATTCTGTGCGCCAAAAAGGGCAACGATTCGGCACAGTGGCCGAGAATAATCTGCACTTTGGGATATCGGTCCAGAACGCCAGAGCACATAATCCGTAGAGAATGGCCGGCAGTTTCAACGCCGAATCCATAAGCAGCTTGTGAAAGGTTCGGGTAGGACTCATAGATACGTTGCTGGTCGACTGGCGGAATTCGAGGATGCAAGTATAACGGGACATCCAAGTCGCTCAGTTTTTGCCAAAATGGCTCACATTTGGGATCATCTAAGTACTGTACGTTGCTGGTGTCATTCGGGTCGATGTTTGAGAACCCATTAATTAAAACACCCTTTGCTCCAAGCGTTTTGACGGCCCTCTCCAATTCTTTGGCAGCTTCCGAGGGCTTCTGCATCGGAACGCAGGCGAAGAACCCGAAACGGGTTGGGTGTGCTTTGACGTAGAGATCGTATATAGCATCGTTCGTCTTCTTTGCCAACGTGACGGCTTCTTCAGGATCCAATATCCCCTCCACACCGGGGGATGTGAGCGAAACAATAGCGTAACCAATGCCGCTGGCATCCATGGATTCCAGGCGCTTTTGCACATTATTCAATCGGTCGTCGATATCCTCGAGGAAAGGCGCATTGTATGGAGGAAGCCCATCTTTCAGACCTGTAATCATAGGTGTTGGAGGGTGAGTTCCATGTGCCACAAAATACGGGCTCCCAACGGCTTCCTCGAGAGCGATCTTTCCTTGTAGTCTTTCGACTTTGATGGTCTCGGTAGTTGTACGATTCAACGCCATGATGTTGACTACACGATACACAGCAAACAAGGATAGCAATTCAGAGTGGTTTGTAAAGCATATTTGTGCCTATATTCCGGCTCCACAATTAACAGATTGCATAGCCAGTATGAAAATCGAATTCTATTTATAATTTAGGATATAGTCTCAATCCTCGCGGATATCCCGCAGTCTTTGCGGCATCTCCGTCAGGATCAAAATAACTTACACGATGCGATCTGAGGGCCTCAATACACCCTGTTCGGAGTAGATGGAGTACATGCGGATTGCTCCAGCATGATTTCCGTGTTTATTCCGCTTTCATTTTGATTCCGATCTCGATGCCGGTGTTGAATTTTCAGGTCTAGTCTCTCGCACGACGGTTTGAATCTGCAGTCAATGACTTCCTCTCAGTAGCCAGTCACCATATACATTCATTATTAAGAGATATTGGACCAGAACAGCGATATGATACCGACATATCATAATTTCGTACCCTCATGCGTACCTGCCAGGTAGTGGCATAAGCAGTTAGTGTTTTCCTGGCGTAACAAGTTGCTCGACCGATTCCACACATACACTAAACCTGCGTGAGAGAAGCTATAAATCCCCGCACATATTTCGAACAATCAACTTCACGGCCGTCAAAAGGGATTTGTAGAGTCAAGAGAGCAATTCCCATGGTAGTGACCGGTCACGTGCATCGTGTTGAAAGGTGGAGATCGGAATATCAGGGAAAATAATCTTGGCTTGTAATTTACATAGCTTGGCTACTTAGTTACTCCGCGCCCTGCTGCTTCTGAGCTACATGCCACTAGATACCCATCTGCATTGCATGAACTGTTGAACTCGAGATACAGCATTGGTTCAAATAAAATAGTTCTTCGCTCTGTCTGATTGTTGTGTGAAAAATGCCTTTTATAATTCTATGAAATTAATAATGATGCATCATTTCATCCAATAAGTACTCTCATCCTTCGAATTACTCATAAGTACCTCATACACTACGGCATCAGTACATCCACGACCTCTCAAATCAGGACAAAGCAAGAGAGGAAAGGGAATTGGAAAGAAGCCAAACCACAATGAAGCTCGCACACATCCACTTCCCCAACATCACGCCCTTTTCGCGCGTTTCGCATCTGCAACAAACCCTCGCTGCGCGGTTACTAGCTCACAAGAAAGCTTCCGATCCAAAAGCAACAACCACCACCACAGCTACAGCTTCTCCATCTCCAGACCCGACCATAATCACATTCAGTCCCAACCCCGTCTACACGACCGGACGTCGCGACCTGCCTCCATCCAACACCTCTCCGGAACAAGAAGACGGCACACTATCCCTCCCTCCTCCGTTAGAGCCAATTCGATCCCTTCTTACGCCTGCGAAAGATGGTTCGGCGCCTATAGCAGAGTATCACCCCACGCTACGGGGCGGGCAGACGACGTATCACGGTCCGGGCCAATTGGTGGGATATACGGTTCTGGATCTACGACGGCTGGGCCTCACGCCGAGGTGTCATATTCGGTTATTGGAAAATAGCGTCATTGACGTTCTGGCAGGGTATGGAATAAAAGGGTTCACGACGGAGGATCCGGGGGTGTGGGTTTCTGATGGCCATGGAAATACTCTCCCGAAGAAGATCACCGCTGTTGGAGTGCATCTGCGCAGGAATATAAGCAGTTATGGGATTGGGTTGAATGTGACGGATGAGCCGATGTGGTTCTTTAAGCAGATCGTGGCGTGTGGTTTGGAAGGGAGAGAGGCGACTAGTTTGGAAGGACTGGGTGTTAGGAACGTGACGATGGAAGAAGTGGCCAGGCGATTTGTTGCTGCGTTTGTGGATAGGCATAATAATGACTATTGTGGGAGTGGTAATCATGGAGAGAAGATTGAGGAAGTGTATACGGTGAAGGAGGATGAGTTGCTTGATTAGATGAATTGGGATGTCTGCACTCGATCAGGAAATCTGGGCTGCAGGAAACATCCAAGTCGACTAGACCTGCGCAAAATTCCGGAAGTTTATACAAAAATCAAGCAGCAGAGCTACTGAGCTGCGGTCTCAGAAACATAGCATAGATGAATCAGATACAGATGCTACATCACATGGAGCTTCCTGGCTGAACGGATTTGCCCGACTCATTAGACAGTATTGATTATCTCGAGAAATGCTAGGTATAATAGTAATAGTAGTAGTAATAAAGTGTCCGATAAACCGAACCAGAAAAAAAAAAAAAAAGAAAAATTAGTGAGATAAGTAGGGTACATTTCGCACCCCATTTGCCAGATCCAACAGTATTTTACCTCGCACCGTGACTTGTGAGCAGTTTCCACAAACTCTCAGAAAAGAAC
Organism: Paecilomyces sp. PK2413; assembly: GCA_023624055.1. NCBI lineage: Eukaryota > Fungi > Ascomycota > Eurotiomycetes > Eurotiales > Thermoascaceae > Paecilomyces > Paecilomyces sp. PK2413. The sequence goes on from JAMADQ010000004.1 coordinate 469,162, forward strand.
CAGAGGTCTGGCAAAGCGAAGTCAGAAGGTATGTATAAAAGACAAAAAAAAAAAGAAGATTTTCCAGAAATCTTTCGCCTGTGCTTTCCGGATATCATAACAGAACAGTGAAAATCCCAAGTTTGTCGTCATCAAGTGTCGTGCAAAATCAGAGGGATCTCCAATGGATCACACCAGGGAATAAGAAAAAAGCGGCCGCAAAGACGCGAACAGACCTCAAAAGTTTGTTGAGACAAAAGAGGTGGGAAAAGCAAATCATGAGATCAAATAGGGATGCAGATGGCAGTGGAGATCGTAAGTCGAACAACGAAATCTCCAAACAAAGAACCGGTTGATTCTACTGGATAATGCAGTGGGAGCTGCCTCCTTTCGACCCGGAAGCCTTGACCTCGAGCGCAACCTTGGCTGCTTCGTAGAAGCTCTCTCGGATACCGCGATTTTGAACGGCAGAGCACTCTGCAAGCAGTCAGACAAGCTGTAATCGCATCAAAATATCGCAAACATACCAAGATACTTGACAGCGCCAATCTCCTTTGCCTTGCTCAGTCCCTCTTCGAAGCTTATAGCGTTCGGGTTCTCGTTCTGCTCTTCATCTTTTCGCAGATCGCACTTCAGCGCGGTAAGGACAATCTTCACTCCGGGGCAGTTCTCTTGGATCTCCGCCATCCATTTCGACGACACGTTCTCGAACGAGTCTTTGTTATCAATCTTTACGAACATCAGTTAGCCATAGCGATTCATCGAGCGGTTTTGGTAGGCTGTACGCACGCTGAAACAGAGCATTATAACGTGGGTATCTTCGTAGGAAAGGGCGCGTAACCGGTCGAATTCTTCCTGACCCGCCGTATCCCAGAGCGATAGTTCCATGTGTACATTATCCACGAAGATGTCTTTTGTGATTATAAGCGTCTGCTCGTATCCAACTAAGGGTAACCATATTTACCGTGCACATAGTTCTCTGGAAGATTGGAGCGTTAGTCTGCGACTTGCGATAGGAGCTTTCAGGGGCTTGTTTCCGTACCGAAAACAGTAGGTTCGCTGTCAAGACGCGAAAAGAGGACGGTTAGGACTGCTCAAAAACGCGATCAATCTGGAAGGGCTCATCTTACTAGACAGTCGGGAAGAATCTGGATATGATCCGTTAGCAGCGTCAAAAGCAACAGGAGGGTCGCAGCACTCACCCCCTCGTAAACACATTCAGGGCTGATGTCTTTCCACAAGCACCATCTCCTCTATTTCTCAGGTTAGAAATGCACCAGACCAAGCCAGATCGCAAGAGACTGACAGAAGCACCATCTTGCGCTGGACGACCTTCTGTCGTCCGCACAGAGCCATCGCGGAGACCATTGTCGGCTTTAGTGACGCGAAAGCGGAGACTAGGAGCGTGGTTGGTATAGTCGCGAGAGAAGGGAGCTAGTCAATTGACCAGACGAGGCCGTGTATCGCAGGGACCGGGGGTTGTTGTCCAGAAGAATCACGCTGGCAGGCGTCAGTGACAAAGAGGAAGAGCAGATCAGTGCCTTGAAGATGCTCAGGCCGATGACATCGAACAGCAGGGCGTCTCGGCGAATAAGCGATCCTAGGGACCTTAGCGATCTACAACGTGTAATGACTGGAGCGCGGGCTGGGCAGCCGAGCCGCACGAGTCTTGCTGTCAAAGCTTAGTTATCAGGAACCCGATCTCGTGTTTTCCTTGTTATTGACAGGTAATATCCTTGCGCAGATAACCGTGGCTGTGGTCTGAATTTGTCACTTTGTTCCCAGCGTACGGAGGTACTATATTTACATAGAAAGTGTCAGGTGATTGCATCCTGCGGCTCCTTTTCTGCCAGCCACCTAATTGTTTACGGAGTACGGAGTAGATATTGTTTTCACAGCAATCAAGATCGATAGGGGTTCAGTGAAACAGTGGCATTCTCAATTACGCAGACCCGCGTCGGAGGGCCTATGATTTGCTGATGTCTTACAGTAATGGTTCGAGTATCTCACTTTACCATTCTAGACTTAAGTTATGCTGTGCCGATGGAAGCTAGCAGTGAAGATCTGCACGTCACGGCCATCAATCATCCTTCACTGGTCTTATGTGACCCTCCAGTTCGTCTTCATGTTGCGTTCGTTAGATGCTGCAGTCCTCCTCTTGAACCTCCAAGAAAAGAAAAGGAGGTAATTAACAATAGTTACTTTTCCAGAAGTCGGACATTAGGTCTCAGGTTGTTGCATTTGGTGTAGAATCTTGCAGTGATCAGCAGTACGTGGAGTATGAGTACATCATTGCATTCACTTGTAGCATGGACGAATAACATCGCTACATTAATACATAGATAAGAAGAACACAACTAGTCTATGATATAGTATTACATTACATTACAATATCGCCTTTAGCCGAAACGAAAGTACAATTTTCAATCATCGGACGGTTTAGGATTATGATCAGTAATAATGCGAATATTTAGTTTGGAAGCCGATCCCGTATGCTCGCACGCAACATCTCTCCAAGCTTGCAGGACTCTCTTTTCCGGCTGAAACGAGACCGCATCGCACCAGGTAACCGTCGAAGTTTCACTGTCTGTGCAATATATGAAATAATGATCCTGAAAATTACACCCTGACAATAACTGCATTGACCTGAGCTTCGGCATTCGCTGCGCCGCATGGCCCGCAGAGACATAGAAGTCGCCCATCAACTCCGGTGACGCTCTCGTTCGAAACGGATCCAAGTATTGGTCTTCTTCAGGTTGAAAAAGATTATCCGGCACGGATCCATGCGGTTCTTCCTCGTGTAGCAGCTCATCCTCGTCCTCTTCCCAATCGCGTTCAAAGAGCCATTTACCGGAAGGAGTGACTCGGACGTAAAACAGGTAAAATGTCTTAAGATTTGGCCAAAAGGGCGTTTCTCCCTTAGGATCAAAAGGCCAGAAAAGTTCTTTCCCCACGAGGCCAGTTATGGTAATCGTGGTGAGCTGTTGGGACAAATGCCGTAAACCAGCACTTATAGGATCTTCCATATTGACCCCAACGATATCGGGTGGGAAATAGCTATGGTCCAGAGGAGCATCATACCAGAACCTAAAGTGAAAATTCTTCACAGACAGAGGCCAGAGATTGAAGTGAAGTGCGAATTCTACATCAAGATGTCAGCTTATAATGTCCCTCTTAAATATCATGATTTGCCGTCCGCATACCGTTCCTGTTGGCCTTCCTCAGATCAATGTCTCTCTTTTCGTTGTCCCAAAGCGAGAGATCTATTGTGTGTAGACGGGGCAGTCTCGATGCGATACTAGCGCATGAAGCAGGTCGAATCAGCCGATGTTCCATGCATCCTCTCACGACAAGCTCTGTGACGACGTTGACTTCTGGTATCTTCTGCAGATTCTCCTCTTGTATTTGCAGATACGATCTCTCGAATCGTGCATCGAATAGGTTTCCATGAGGTAGTTCATTTTGCTCTCGTATCGTTTCATCTGGATCTCCCCAGAATGAATCGCTGAGAGAACGAGCGTTGATTTGAAGCTTGATGCCAGCCGTGTGTTCTGGCCATGTCGCAAGGGCTCTAAATAGGAAGAGTATTGTTTCCTCGAAGATTTTGTTGTTTCTGCTGTGTTCTTCAGGAGTCTCATATTCCCTTCGTAGCTCAAGATCATATGATTCTAACACCACAGTAAAATAGATAGTGCGGATATATGACTGTCGTTCTTTCTTCCGCGTCATAATCTGTTCGAACTCCTCTAGTCGCTGTTGATCGTCCACGTAGATAGTTGCGAATGTGATGCTTTCAATGATAGCCTGCCAGTCACGATTCACAGTTGCATACGGAACCAAATCAAAGTCGGCCGAGGCAATGAAATGAGAGATCACCTGCCTCAGGATTTCTGGCGGAAGCCAGTACTCCCGTGGACGCATCGTGAGGATATTGTGATAGGAACGCCAGAAGTTCGTGGGAAGAAGAAGAAGGGGTAGCTTGGGTAACGCGTCTACCAAGCCTCGGGGGGCAGGGGGGAGGGGACCAAGGGACGCACTTTCCCAATGCAGAATAATGAGTATTGTACAACACTGCTCTGTTCTCCCTCATCCTGATTTCAGGTCAATGAAGCAGTGTAGAGGTCACGATGTCTGAAGATTGAGTAGAACTAAAAATCGAATTAATGGCCCGTTCACTCTACAGGCAGTTCCGTGGTTGGAGAGATACACATGTATTCGACTGCGCATCCATTGAGACCGTGCCCAGCGCAGGCTACCCAAATTCTTTGTTAACTAATGCAGGAAACTGGTTTGGGATACCATCAGCTATGGAATTACCTCTAAGTTACGCATATCCTGCATATTGGAAGGAATGATACGATAGTAAACTGTCATCAGATAGAAATGCAAATCCTTGAAGAGGACCCCGGACCCAACGCCATATAAACAATTGCGCTATCCCATCAAGTCATGTTGAGTTTGTGAACAAAAATTGGAAACACCAGGTATAATATAACACTCATGTTAGGATGACAGAAACTTAGAAAGCTTCCTGTTCTCTTTCGATGTTCCCCCGACCTCTACGGAGTCTCTCCGAAAGGTCTAGGTTTCCTGCGCGGCGATTGAGGTCACCAACGAAAGCACCCTTGCCTCCTAGTTTGCTTGACTGAGTGCGAGCAGCTTCTTCTGCCTCCCGTTCAGCCTTCTCTCGTGCCTCGGCTGCTGCTAGTCTCTCCAAGCGCTGCTTGTCGAGCTCATTTGCATCCTGCTGCATGGCTGCCAATCGAGCCGCTCTTTCAGCATCCGCATTGGAGGCAGAAGATGCAGCGGCAGGGGCCCTGCCCAAATCTCTGCCCGAACCTCGATGTCTGTCCGGAGATCGTCTGCTATAGTCTCGTCGACGGGGTGACTCCGCTGGCTTGCGATACGGTGAGCGGGACTTCGATCGGGACTGCCGCTCGTATGTTCGGTTGCGAGAATAGGGAGATGGGGAACGGCGAGATCTTTCCCTGTAAGGAGACGGAGACCTTCGTGATCGATGTCTCCGGTCATCGGAATGTCTGCTGGATCTCTTGTAATCAGGCGAACGCGACCGGGATCTGGCTGCACTTCGGGAGCGGTGTCGACGACGATGACTAGATCGTCGATCATCTTCTTCGTCATAGCGACTGCTCCTATGCCGTGACCTCCGGCTATCATCATCTCTATGATGGTGGTGGCGGTGTCTGCGATGCCTGTGTTCCTTCTCCGACTTGTCATCGGCCCCCGCGGCTTTCATCAGCTGTCTCCTTCGAACAGGATCGTTCATCATCGCTTCGTATGCTGCTTGCTCCTGCTTCTTGATCGCGAGCATGGGATCTTCACGAATTTTGGCAGCTGTATCTCTCAGAGTGTTCGCATTCTGTGCTGTCAGGAAAGACTCCTCGTTGGCCGACTTCTCCAGCTTTTGGTTCTCCGTTCCTTTGATCAATCCATCAATGCGTCTTTTCCCCAACAGATAACCCTCCATTTCTTCCGTGGTCCCAAGCTGTCCATCTGTCGGCCCGCTATACATCCAGTCGACTCGGTTCTGACGCTTTTTGCCACCTGCACTTTCTTGCAACTCCTGGAGCTCCTGTATCTGCCTCTCTTCCTGACGCTCCCTCATCATCTGATCGATACGCTTGCGCTCCTCGAGCGCTTTCTTTTCCGCCAGCCATCGCTTCTCCTGGTTCTTCTGGAGAACGGGATGCCAACTTTTCTTGAGGTTCTATCATTCACCATTGTTAGCTTCTATCTCGGCCAGGAGTATCGCAGAGTGTCGACTTACCAGGTCACCACCACCCATCTTGGGCACGTGTTATGCAGCGAAATAGATCTGCCAGATAAGACTTTATCGTAGACTAGACGTTGGTTGTGGTGCACGTCGGTGATGTTTGAGAAAGTTGATGGCCGCGACCAGCTATTCTAGCGGGCGGCGATTATTGTAGGCGGCTGTACTAGCGCTAACCAGCCACTAGCGCGGGGAACGCCTAGAATGCCCCAGCTCCCGATGCCTGCGGAGCTCCAGACTGAGATACTGCCAAAGACAACACCGCAGCTACAAGCACAGTTGATTCGATTTACGTTAGACGTATCCTGGAGCCACTTATCATCGACTCTTCATCTATCTCTTATTTCTGAAAAGTCTCATTTTACGCTCTATATTCTCACCACGATGTCGGACGACGATGATTTTATGCAAGAGTCCGGTGATGAGGAGTACGTCTTCGCAGATACCGTGCTAATGAGACGACGTTAACAAGTGTCACAGCTATGACTTCGAATACGAGGACGCCGATGATGACGAATCTGCGGATGTCGGTATCGAGAATAAATACTACAATGCCAAGCAGATGAAAGCAGACAACCCAGAAGAGGCCATCGATGAGTTCCTGGGGGTGCCAGCTCTGGAGGAAGAGAAAGGAGAATGGTTAGCTTCGTGGCCTGTTTCTGGACGACGTGCATCTGACATGGTGTTACAGGGGATTTAAAGGATTAAAACAGGCTATAAAACTAGAGTTCAAGCTTGGGAGATACAGCGATGTAAGTCCGAGGCGTCTATTTCATATCGACATATCTGACTGGTTTCAAGGCTATTGAACACTATCGAGAACTCCTCACCTACGTCAAGTCCGCTGTGACACGGAACTACTCGGAAAAATCGATCAACAACATGCTAGACTACATCGAGAAGGGCTCCGATGACGAGAAGGCCTACCATTGCATGGAAGAGTTCTATCGACTCACCCTGAACTCGTTCCAGAGCACTAATAACGAACGATTGTGGCTGAAGACGAATATCAAACTGGCCCGACTTTGGTTGGATCGCAAGGAGTACGGCCAGCTAAGCAAGAAGCTACGGGAGCTGCATCGCGCGTGCCAGCGGGAGGATGGGACCGACGATCCCAGCAAGGGTACCTATTCCCTCGAGGTCTATGCGCTGGAGATACAGATGTATGCAGAGACAAAGAATAATAAGCGACTGAAGGCGCTATATCAGCGGGCCCTGCGGGTCCGATCTGCTGTGCCACATCCCAAGATCATGGGTATCATACGTGAATGTGGAGGCAAGATGCATATGAGCGAGGAGAATTGGGAGCAGGCACAGAGCGATTTCTTCGAGTCGTTCCGAAACTACGACGAGGCTGGTTCGATGCAGCGCATCCAGGTGCTGAAGTACCTTGTCTTGACCACCATGTTGATGAAATCCGATATCAACCCGTTCGATTCGCAAGAGACGAAGCCATACCGAAACGACCCTCGCATTTCCGCCATGACGGACCTTGTCGATGCTTTCCAGAGGGACGATATCCACTCGTATGAGGCGATCCTGAGCAAGAACCAGGATCTGCTAGCGGATCCGTTCATTGCTGAAAACATCGACGAAGTTAGTCGGAACATGCGCACTAAGGCTGTTCTCAAGCTTATCGCCCCATACACACGGTTCAACATGAACTTCATCTCCAAGCAGATCAAGATCTCCGTTTCGGAAGTCCAGGAGATTTTAAGTTTCCTCATCATGGACCGGAAACTGGACGCGAAGATCGACCAGGAGAATGGCACAGTGGTGGTCGAGAGCACAAGCGATGTGGAGCGGCTTCGATCCCTCCAGGAATGGTCATCCTCCCTGGAAGCCTTATGGCGTACGGTGCTCAAAGATGGTGAAGGGTTCAAAGCGGAAGACGGCTCTCAGATCCTTGGTGCACCTCCTGGCGCGATGCTACCTTCAGACGCGACAGACAGCTTGCACGCGGCCAGTGCCAAGCTCCGTAGTGGATGGAAGGGGAGATCTGGGATGGGCAAAGTATTTTGAACCGTATTCTCAGGAGATACGTGCTTTTACTTTTTTGCTAGCTTTACGATGACGCAGCGGCCTGTCTAGATAGATAAAAATACATGGATACACTCGAACACTTCATGCAGATACCGGCCTCTTGCTGGCCAGCTATTTATGCTTGTCTCGATTTAGCTAACCTACAGGGCTCAAATAGGAAAATACCCGCCCAGGCTAGGATGATTACCCGCCGTTCGGAGACAGTGCCAGAACGCTAAGTAGACGAGCGAGATGGTCTCGTCAAAAGACCGGAAAGTTGCATCAGAGCGTCCTCGAGTCGATTGTATGTCCCTTTGGAATTGTCCCTGTCGAACGAATCGGAACATCTCCCAAGCGCCAAAGCTTACCAGGGCAGTCGGTCCGTTCTGAGTTCGAAATCTCTACTCAGCCAGGCTAGCTACGCCACTTTAGCCGGCTTTTTGTAAGTACTCCAGGGAAATTCTAGTGAAGGGTCGAATCCCAGTCCAGTGTTAGTGCAGGGCAAGAGAGATCGTGAGATCCCCCCAGGGAGCTGAGAAGAGCAGTAGTCCCCATGTCCATGGACGATGACCCTGTCCCTTAGTCAAAGAGCGTCAGGCCAAGCGCATCCAGGCCTGTTGACGGCGATGTTCATGTCTGTGCTCTTGCAAGGCCACAAATCACAGCGGGAGCGGCCGGCGCTAGACAGGACGCCTAACAGCGGAAAGGAAACTCTAAGAGCGGTCGTTTGGATTTTCGTGCCTTTGCCTTGATGGAATGTACCGGTCAACCGTTGCAAAGTCGTAGTAAGTAGTTATCAACTTGATGCTACGTACTCGCAACGGGTCGTCTGCCTCGGTTGGCTATGGTTAATCAAGTAGGGATCAGTCTGGAACCACCAAAATTCTAGCGAGAAAAAAAAGTTAGCCATGCTGTGGACACAATGCCTCTCCAGTAATGTCGTCTGGTGCAGGCGTTATTGGCAATTGGGCGGCATGAACGGGATATTGCAGGGAGCGTTCTCTCACTAGCAGTGACTTTGGGAACATGTGGCCGGCCACCAGTGCATCTGGCATTCAGACAATGGGTCATTCAACCGGGGGACGGGTCCCAGATCACATCGACACTATTCGCCTGCCGGGGGGTTTTGTGCGTGCAGACTCCAGAGAGAGGCAGCAAAATAAATCCGTCCTTTTTCCTCTTTGCCTCCACTGCACTCTGTACGACATTGTGGTCATTTCTCTTCGACGTGATAGGAGTAGGATAGCAACGGAGAGGTTGGCCGGTTCGACCTCGGCCCTTCATGGACCAGGAAGGCCAGTAGAAGGCCAGCCCCAATGGCAATAATTACGCCGCGGGTGTAGAGATAACGGCCGTCGCAAGCGTCACTCGTCCACAAGTCGCCTATTCTTAGCCAGAGACGCAAGCTGCTAGGCGTCATCTCGGTGAGCTTGTGCAGAGATGGTGACAAATTCGGAGCATAAGCAAGCAAGCAGCCACGGGGATGCGCAGAGCAATGATCATCTTGGGCCCGGTAATCTGTCCGATTCCCTGGACAAACCCCCAATCCGCTCTCCATCACAGACTTCCTATCTCATCGTCGCAAGCTCGACATACTCTGATTCCGTTCTCCAGACGGGAATCTCGCCAGGGCCGTGCCGTAGTTCTGATCCACCAAGCGGGGATTGCACAACACTTCGGCCGTGTTGTGATCCCTGCGCCCTAAGTTCAAAGCCAGCACGGAGCCGACCACCAACGGCCTGCTGAGGATAATCGTGAACGAGAATTTATATCGGGGTCTGCTGTGTCCCTGACTCCCTGGGGATCCGAGATACACTCGCAGCTATCCCGCTCCTTTTAACCGGGGCCTTCATGACCCTAGTTAGCATCCGCGCCAGTTATCACGTTCTGGATCGGTGGCTTTCGTCTCACACTGTCAGAGCAAAAGGTATTCTTCCCCCAGTCATCTGCTATCCTCTGGATTGTCATCCCAAGCGACCCCGCACTCTCCCGATCTTAGACTTCCATATTTCTCTTTGCGCTTCTGCCCATCCTTGTCTGATTTATCCAACCTATGCCAGTCAGTTGCGCCCAGTGGAAGATATATCCCCTTTCTTGACTTACATCACCGATCACTTGTGGCACTGCTGGTGGTGCAGACTTGACCGCTGGTCCATCGGTTGGGTTGCTAAGCTTCCCGAGCTTTGCTTGTTTAGCAATCGGTCTGTCACCCGAACCGGGGCGCATGGTCGTTGAGTAGGACAATCTAGTTTTTCTTTTCTTGACTGCTTTATTTTTTCTTTTATTTCCCTCTCTGCTCGACCTTGCACGCAGTCTGGAATTGATCAGATCCCTGTTTGTTTTGCCACTTTGTAAGGTCCAAGCCTAAACCTGCCCAGATATCTATCGTCCTGTACTGCACATCTCTCCAGAAGCTTCCTGCATCATTAAGTCTTGCCTACGTCAATCCAAACTCTTTTGCGTGTATAAACGCCTAACGTTTATACTTTATCTATCGACAGGAAAGCCTCCTTGTCTCTGTCGCTGCTTCACTTCACCTCGTTCTCGGAAGTTGCTCGTCTGACAAGTCGGAGAAGACGATTTGCCAATCCACTCCGGGTGTTCGAAAGCGTATATCTCGAAACGCGCGAGGTGGACAGATTCACTCAAGAGCACTCAACATCTTCCAGGTGACAACGCTGGACGTGGCGGTGAAAGTGTCCTGATTTGGTCCCTCGGTCTAGAAGCAGATCACACGCTGCAATTGCTGAACGGAGCGATAGTATCACCATTTGCGGTGTCGACACTCAAGTTTGGAAGATAGAACAAGGTTCCTAGATAAGAACATCGCGGAATCGACCAGAGAAGGAAAGGGGAAATATCGAACGTGCGTACATACTGACTGTCATTTCTTCTGCGAGTCTGTCTGGATTCCGCTCTTTCCCAGCTGAGAGATCCACGTGCTGATGTCCATCCGACTTGGTGTCTTCTAGTTGTCCAGGCGAATGCAATTCCAGTCCCATCTTGAGGTCCGCTGAGTGTTTGTCGTGTCATGTCCTTATCAGATATCTCGTGGAACAACTTTGGGCCTTACAGTCAGCCATCTCACGGCGATCCTCTCTCCCCGCACTCTGTTCCTCCAAGCTACTACGCCGACGCCGCCCCACTCGCCCTACAACTTTCTCAATTCACCACCGTTCTCTCGCGGGGGAACCTCAATCCCGCAACCATGGAGCTCTCGCCGGAGGAGATGGAACGCTTTCAGAAGCTCTCGAATGAGTACGAGCCGGACATACAGGTGAGGAGCTCTGTTCTGTCTATGGGAACCAACACTCACGGATCATCGGGCACAGGGACCTCTTGTCTCGCAGAAACAGCCAAGCCAGAACATAAGCGTCGAGTATGCCAATGCGGATCCGACTCTTGCCACCAAAACCAGAGTATGTTGTAGGACGTGAAACACTTCTCAGCACGTTCGAGATATCTGACATCGACAGACCCTTGCCATCACACATCCTTTCTCGCGGACCATGAAAGGGGACGGCAACTGCGGTTGGAGAGGTATGATTCGCACGTGTACGATACGCATGATATGATTCATGGGCTTACACTCTCTAGCTGTCGCATTTGGTTATTTCGAGAGCCTCTTTGCCCTCCGCGACACGGTGCGTGTCGAGCAGGAACTGTTGCGGATCAAGAGCCTGAGCCGGCTGCTTGATCAAGTGGGACAATCGGAGCACCTCTACGAGATATTTGTTGATGCTACGGAGTCTCTTCTGACGAACTTGATAAACGAGATCCATAAAGGCATTCAGAGTAATTCCTTTGACGATTCTTTCCTGCTAGAGGCATTTAACAATGAGTATGAGTCGAGCGCCATAATCACCCATTTCAGGGTCAGTAGGCTACTTTAGATACCTCCCACTGTTTGTTCCATATACGAGTCCATTGTTACATCGAAGCTGACATTTACTCCCCCGCAGTTGCTGACCAGCGCTTGGATGAAATTAAATCCCCATCGATACCAAGCATTCCTCTCCATGCCTCTCGATTCATACTGTGCCACCAGAGTCGAGACTGTCAAAACGGAGATTGACGAAGTCGGTCTCCAGGCACTCGTAGACGGAGTCATCGAAGGCTCCGGGTTCGCGGTCGAGATCTTGTATCTGGATCGCAGCGAAGGAGATGCAGTCACGCCCCATGTCCTGACCCCGAACAGACCCAGCCCTGCCACCATCAGGCTCCTATACCGACCGTGAGTGCTTCTCGGTCAATGTTTTTTTGGATTTCCATGACGTTAATGACATTCAGGGGTCACTATGATCTTATCTACCGGACCGAGCCGACGGTCAACATGTCTCCTGTAGTCAATTTCCAGTACGGAATGACGACCAACTATTCCCCGTGGGACCAAGGAGCGCTGTCCTTCGACGTCAACCCTCATCTGATGGCAGTGCCGAATCTGATGATGGATCCTACCTTCGCCTTTGGCGCGAACACGATGCCACCAGCCCCTCCGAGCCCATATGTCGTATCTCCACCGAATAATTTCTATCCTCCCCCAGTCTCTGCTCAACCACTACCTCCGCCTCCGCCGCCTCCTGTGATGCCGTCTTCTCCGCCACCCAGTCTGCCCGTAGTGAGCCGGTCGTCTGATGGACCGCAAATAAGACTGAACCCGCTTGTGATGAAGCCGAACTTGAGCCACTCGCTTCCTGTGACAACCCCATTCAAGAAGTATGTATATTTCCGACGGCAACAGCTGCATTGATCCTTTACTGACTGTTATGTTCTAGCTCTCCCTACAATCAAGCTCACTTTCAAAACTCGGACTTCGAGCCCATACACTGGGAACCAAGCGAGCATCGTAAATAAACAACAGCAACAACAACTGCTTGCAGTAATGACCGCTTCACGGCAGAACGATTGCAGCACCATAAATGTCCCCACTAAATTCCACGACGAAACACGAATGTCTTCCAAAAGCCTCCTAGACAGAATGATACACTTTACCGGACGCTAGGCCGTTGCCAGCCCTCGCTTATTCCGAACACCCTCTTTATGACTGCTTGTGAATGAACCTCCATTCTACGAATTTCTGATATCTGCTTCTCTTGTCGATGTTTCAGCGACTGTCAAATGCATGGCGTTTCTATGTATCTAGCTCGCTGGGCGTTGCATCCTGCCCGGGACTTTCAATTGGACTTCGGCTTCTTTTTTCTCCTTTTTTTCTTGTTCTTTTCCGGGTGTACCATTTTCACTGTGTGGTGTGGTTTACTTTTTGGGCTTGATTTATTATTATTACCCCTAGCCAGTTCGTTGATCAGGCGGTTGTCTTTGGATTCTTCTTTGCCAGATGGCGGTTTGAGATGCTCGTACGAATCTTTACCTAATGACCATACTATGCTATTGGTTCCTTGGGCTTAATGTTCCATGAATGTCATCGATTACCTTTCTGCTTGACCATTCCTGGCACTAGTGCAGTTGTATCCGCTGTCGTAGATCGGGCTAGTTGACATCCTGGTCAGATAAGCTGAAGCAGAACCTATGAAAACCAGTGGCAGCGTCTGTGACAGGCTGGTACCGGAGATAACCGTGGCGGGAGTATCTCCGGGAAGCTCCCCGCGGTTACATCCATGGATAACATTTGGTTTTAACTGGTTTACTAGTTAACTTACGGATAGTTCATCAGTCAACCAGTGAAGCTTGTTCACTAATCCCGTTAGTTTGGTTGAATCCAGTTAAGTGGCTTGCACTGCTGGCGGTAACTAGTGTCAGGTTTTTAGTTATGCTTTTTTTTACCTTACCCCAGATTAATGAAGTATTGCTCCCCTGAGACCTCAGCCGCCTGCCAGGCTGTGCCAGGTCGATCATCAGCCACCATGGCCCTTCTTTCACCCTCCATAGCACGACCACCTCCGTCCCTCCAGCAATTGTGACCATTATCGAATCGAAAGTATGATGACGGAATGTAGGTGCATTTTCCTTATCCCCCTATCTTTGCTTCTATGCGTTACTGCTGCTATGCATTGCTGCAATGAGTCTCGTTCTCTGCTAACCTATGTGTAAACAAATCTCCAGGGTCGAACTGCCTGTGCCTGTGCGTCTTCGACGGGCCATCGTCCTCAATGATGTCTTGCTGGTCAAGCGCATAATCAAGAATAATCCGGAGTATATGTACAACCCGGACTACGCAGATAAGAGCAATACCTCGTTGCATCTCGCAGCGCTTCATGGACATGTCGATATCGTTGTATGTTCTGGTATCCATTCTTTGTGCTTTCTTTCTTCTTCTCTTCAGCTTTAGATAGATGAAAGACACAAAATGCTAATACAAGAATTCATAGAGACTCCTCATCGCCCTGGGCCATGACTCCTGCACCCCCGTCCTCCTGAAAACCGGCTACGACTCCGCTCCAGGAATCAGCCTGAACATCGACTCCGAAACCCCCCTCCATCTGGCCGCTGCGAACGCCCATCCTGCCTGCGTCCATTACCTCTGCCATGCCTTCCCCCACGCGATCGACTGGCCTGACCGAAACGGCCTGACGCCGCTGATGCTCGCCGCGCAGAGCTCGAATCCCGCAAATATCATCCCGCACAATCCATCGCTCATCGAACCGCGCTCAACACGGCCCCGTGCAGCCTCCTCCGCCTCGGCTGCGGAAGACACGTCCACGCTGAGCGTGCTCCTCTCGCATCGCGCGTCCGTCAGCTGTGTCGATTTCGCGGGGAACACAGCCCTGCATCACGCGAGTGCGTGGGGGAACTTGAAGGCCGTGCGGGTGCTTTTGGCATCGGGGGCGCAGCCGTTGGCACTCAACACGGCGAGTTATACACCCCTGGATTACTCGATTACGGGCCAGGCAGCGCAGTATTATAAGAGCTTGATTGTATGGCGAGAGGACGACGAGACGGAGGACGAGAGATCCGCGGACGAACGGGATGATGACGATGAGGAGGAAGAAGGAGACGACGACGACGAAGAGGACGATGACGAAGAAGAGCAACGGCAACACGTCCCGGTTGCGAGACCCCTGATGAATGGCACCGTGCCGAAGACTTCGACGCAGACATTCCCGGGTATTAGGCTTGTTACGGAAGATGATGCGTGAAAGGTGGTATGGTGTATATGCAGAGCAGCCAAAGCTGTCTGTTTCTTTTCGACAGCAACTCAACTCTACCCCAAAACCCCCGTCCCCTTTCTCTCCTGGTGTCTGTTTTTTCTTTTCTTCTTACTGAATCATAGATCAGGACTACAGTACAGTACAGGAACTATATCTAGCGTCGACATACATACATCAAGCATCGCATCTGCAGGCGTTGTCTTCTGGATTTAGATTGCCCTTGTCTTTTTTCATTCTTGTCACCTTATTCAGCTACATATTTCCTCAATGGCCAGGTTTCATCATCTTCTGCATATGTCCTCTTCGATGTTCTATGCATGTGTATAATATTCTCGCCTTTTTGTATGAAAATTAGAAATCATTCTAGAATGTTACGAAGCAGGCAGGAATTGGATGGAGTATTGTGTTTCATGGAACATCAAACATCATCTTGAAACATCATATTGTCTTTATTCCGTTGCTATCTTCTTTCTTTGCTTTTGCTTTTCTCTTTCCTAGACGTTACACAAAGAAAAACACAGAAGCTGAAGGCGAAGCTAAACAGCTCTTCTAAAACCAACATATTTTACATGGCGCAAGGAAAATGAAAACGAACAAGATTCCATATGGATAATCCCATTATACAACAGGGACGACACGACGCGATGCCACCTCGTACTCACAGCACATATAATGATAGCAGTAATCCATCTCCGTACATATTGCAGCTGCCACGTGGTGATGGGAAGGATGGGATGGGATGGAATAGGATAGGATAGGATAATAAGACAATGAGGAATGGTGCAATATAGGAACAAAAGAGGGGAGTTGTCGGTAGCTGCTCACTGCTCACTGCTCACTGCTCAGCTGTTGAGAATCCGTCTCGACACGCAGTACGGGAGATAGAATAGCAACCTGAAATAACTGTCGTTCCGTTTTTCTTTTCCCAACCACTATACATACACGTCTGAAAAAAATCTATATGTCTGGCCGAGTCTATTTCCTGCGGTTCATCGTCTTGTGGCACATTTCGACCAGGCCAGCCTTGGCTTCGCTCTCGGGGAAGTCCTTGATGGCATCGACTGCCTTGTCGGCGTAGTCCTGGGCCAGGGCACGGGTCTTCTCGACACCGTCGTATCGAGCAACCAACTCGCGGGCCTGCGTGAGATCCATTAGCATTCATCCTGTGTCGCATATTTGCTGGTTGTTAGCTAAAGGCAAAAACTCACTCGGTCGACATCGCCCTCGCGTCCGAATCTACGACCAACAAGGGCTCCCAGTTCGGCGTTCTCCTTCCAAGCAAACAGCAACGGAGCCGTCGCGAGTCCGAGTTCCAAATCCGCGCCCGCGGGCTTACCCAATTCGGCACCGCTCACAGTGTAATCCAACATGTCATCGACCAGCTGAAAGGCCAGTCCCAGGTTACGTCCGTACGAGTAGGCAGCCTCCACGACCTCTGGGGCACTGTTTCCAAGCAGAGCAGCAGCGCGGCAGGATTTACTGATCAGACTGGCGGACTTCAGGTACGTCTTCTGCAGGTAGTAGGAAATGGTGTCCTCGGTAAAGGTCGGGTTGGCGTCGTCCTGCGCAGTGTTCTTCAGCTGCATAAACTCTCCCTCGACCAGGTTGGCGATCACAGTGGACAGCAGCTCCGTGACCTCAGGGTCGCGCAGGCGCGCCAGGGCCACAGAGGCCCGTCCCAGGAGGAAATCGCCGGCCAGGACAGCCATCTTGTTACCAAACTCGAGATTCGCAGACGTAGAGGAGCGGCGGGTGACAGCATTGTCGATGACATCGTCGTGAAGGAGAGAGGCCGTGTGAATCAGCTCCGTGATCTCAGCAAGTCGTCTCTGAGAAGGAAGAACGTTGGTATCGTCGGCCAGGTCGTATTTCGTCGGAGCGGTGAGAGGGCTCGTATCGGGATTGGAGTCTGCCAGGACCAGTGGCGAGCTGATCGGATCACTGATTCTATCAGGATTCACATGGGGCGCATTAGGATTCCGTGGTGCCAATGCAGTGGCCTGGGACATGAGCAGCACGAGTAGCGGCCGTACATGCTTCCCTTCACTTTTGGTATAGTACTTGGCCACCTTATCCAACATAGGGTGTCCCGATCCCAGAAGCTCTCGAATATTCTTGGTGAGAAATTTCAATTCTTTCCCCACGATTCGCAATGGGTCGACTGAGATGCCCGGCGGAGCTTTGGGCAGGCCCTTGGAGATAATATTCTGCGCCGCAGAGACGGCTGCGCCCAACGGGGAAATCTCCCTTCGCCGGGAAGGACGGTATCCCCGCGCATCGAACCGTATTCGGGGTGGGAAGGCATTATAAGGTATCGACTGCGGGCATGTTGAGCTGGATGAGGGAGCTCGTGACGAAAGTATCAGCCCGGAGGCTCGGACAGGTCGAGCTCGCATGCTCGAGAGTTCGAGAGTGTACAATCAGAGTCTGAGCATATAGAACAATCGAACAGGAGTGACTTCGAATCCGGCGAGGTCGGGACCAGGAGGAATTGGCCCAGAGCGAGCGTGGTGGGTTGGTCGAGGCGCCGAATTTGCTTTTCCAGGTACGGCCGGAGATCTCGACCACAGAGTTGGCGGTGGTTTGTCACTGTCTTTCCCCTTCCGGCCAGCTCCCAACTCGGGCCGGAACAACCAGGGCACGGCCCAGTCCGCGACTACATCCACGGCCACGCAGAAACTCTACAGGTTACAGTCATGGCTACGCGAGTTACAGAGACCAAAGAGAAAACCGGTGGCTTCTTGTCTAATGCATGGAAGATTACAAGTCGCTCGGCCAGAAGGCAACCCTGCTGGACTGTACAGACACACCCAAACCATCCCATCCACCCGGGAGAAAAAAGCGAACCATTGAAAAGACGAAGCCATGATGAGACATAACGCAAAGCCAATTCCATCAACATAGTACCGTGTGTAGCGGGATGACAGAATAGTAAACATATGCACCTATTCCCCCGTTCCGGCCCGCATTCTACAGGAGAAAGCCGGACGGCGAGAGAGCGACAGATCATACAATCCCCACCATTAGATTCCATCAAAGTCACCACCCGCGTCATCATCATCTATATCACCCTCCTGGATCTCCTTGACCAGCTCCCGCTCCCTCTCACGAGCCTCCTGCGCATTCTTCAGCTCCAGGCGATGTTGGTTCATGGGGAACCTCATGGCCTACGAAGAATATTAAATTAGCATATGGCGCTGCAGGTGAGTTTACAGGTCAGTGACATACCTTGACGTTTTCATCGTGGAGAGCCAGACAAGCACGGATACGCTCGTGGAAGACCTCACCGGGCTCTCGGGTGGCGTAGATATCACCGACGTCCTTGCTCTTCATGAAGCCCTGCTCATGGTCCAGGCTCGCCTCAATGACGCCGTCCCGAATGGCCTTGGCAACAATATACTCCGCAGACTCCTCACTCTCCAAGCCCAAGCGGACGCAGATGTCACGCAGAGAGATGCGAGAGTAGGACAGCGACATCATCCGAATACCGGTCTTAATAACGTTCTGGCGGAGACGCAGGATCAGGGTGTATGTGTTGTCCTTTCGGAAGACCTCGCTGTACTTGTGCACGATATCCAAGAATCCGTCGAGATCACCAGCGCTCACGGCCTGCACAAGCAGGAAGTAAGGCTGTAGTGCACGCTCAAGAGCAGGCTGGCGGAAGAGCGAACGGTCCGGAATATCACCCATCAGGAGCTCAACCACAACCAGGAGCTTGGTGGAGGCCTGGTAGAAGCCGCCAGCAGTGGGAGACGTCGGCGACTTACGGGTTGCTCCAACAAGATGGCCATGGGCGTCCGTGTACTGCAGCTGGATGGCGCGAAGTCGACCCAGATAGTACAGATAGCGGGCAATCTGATTATTCGAGGCTGTGGCAGGGAATTGGTTGTGAGAAATAAGTAGGTCGGCTTGGGAGATATGAGACGTCGACAGGTAGTTGCGGAGCAGCAGCGTCGTCACACTAGCCTGCGTGTCGATATCTTTTCGAAGAACCGCTGTTCGCAGCGCCGCAAGCAGGGTGGGCCGGATCGAGATGACGGCAGCTGCTGGCGACGGAGGAAGAGGCGACAATTGTTCGAAGAAGAGGGAGTAGTAGAAATACACACGAGCCGCAAGGGAGTCCAAGGTCCTCCGGTTCAGTGTCCGCAGTCGCTCGACCAGAGCATTCGAGAATCGGGCGCCCGTCTGGATCTCTTTGTTATCGTAGAGATAGATCTGGACGAGAATGGAGAGATAGATATCGACTTCCGGGAGGATGTCTCGAATGGCGGGCTTCGGCTTGTCGTTGTCGAGCTCCATCTTCGAGGTGGGTGGCGCGTACTTATAAGCGTCCGCCTTGCCGATGGCCTCGAGCAGATACGAGGCTGTCGAACTTGAGCTGGGATATGTGTCCACCACGACCTCTGCCAACACATCCTGGGTGAGGTATTTCCGCATCGACGAGATCGACCGCAAGACCCGGAGCGTAAATCTGGGGTCAAAGTGGGTCACTGCACGCTCCAGGAGAACGAAGTTGGTCTTGATATCTGTGGGTGATAGCAGATGGCATTAGCATGATCCAGTTCAGCAGGGATCCCAGAGCAGCAGCGCAGCCCTACCTTGCACCGTCTTCTCGTATGGATCAACTTCAGGCTCCTTCGCCTCCTCCTCAGCGCCTTCCATGGCGACGTCTTCTTCCTTGTCCTGTCCGGATAATCTAGAACCCTTCGAGGGGGGCACTACAACAGTCATCTTCTCGTCACCATCGCGATTCGTGCTGTTGGAGCTTGACGATGTAGGCCCACCTGCCGTATCCTCTTCCATGACCACATCTTCCGAACCGTTCACGCCATTCTCTACACGCTCAGCGCCATTGGAATGGGGCTGCTCGTTCCCACTCATCTCGGAGTTTGCGTTGCTCTTCGCGCCCTTCTTGGCTGGAGCGGCCTTGGCCTTGTTCGCCGCAGACCGGGTCGTCGGGGCAGCCTTGTCCTTGGAGCTCGAACTCTGGGATCCGGAGCGTGTTTTCTCACCGTTGGCCGACGAGGAGGGGTCGGCCTTGCTGTTCGACCTTAGAGAACGTCTCTCGGCCGGCATCTTTCCAGCTGGGAGCTCAGCTCACACGACGGGGACCAACAGCACCAGCGAGGAAGGGGAGGACCGAGGTCGAGAACGGAACGAAAAGCTTCCAGGAACAAGCCAAGGAGCCTCTGATCCGAAGGGCGGGTGAAAAAAGAAAAACGATAAAATAGATGCGCTTGTGGCGGTGGAGGCAGCGTGGATGGGAGGAGGTTGATGGTGAGGTGATGTCAAGGCAGAGGTCGAGAGGTTCAGGTAGTTCAGTTGAGTTGGGACAGTCACAGTCAGCATGCACGGGCTTACTCAGCGTTTCGCTGCCTACGCAGACAGCGCAGCAACAGCAACAGCCAGCACAGCACAGCAGGGGAGTGTTACAGGTCCAGGTATTTTAATCTATTTATTTATATATTTATATTTCATCTATTATCTACTCAGTCAGCTGGTTAATTTCTCTGTCGTGCTGGAATAGAGGAGAACACTGTTGGCTCTGGTGATGCGTCCTCGTGCCAGGAAGCTCTCGGTGCCTGAAGCTCTGTCTGCCTGAGGCAGAAACAGCTGCATGCGCATGGCTTGGCATCGGCTTTGTTGACTGAAGCCCATCGTGATACTACTTGCTCTCCTTCCCCTCATCCTATCTAGAACTTGGAGACGAGCAATAAGCCAGTGTTGGTTTACTAGGGCGTGCAAATATCGAATTACACATCTGCTCCATACAGCCAATTGCAGCCATGTCTCTCCTAGAGAACCATCTGGAGCAGATCTCTCTCTCCTCCGCTGCCATCGCGGAGCTCCCGTGCGTTTCCCCCGCCATGGCTCGTATACTCGATAGGATGTAGGCAGTGCTAACAGAACCCTGTAGTTTCCCTCCCCCGCGGATGTTCACCACCGCACTGCTCAGTCCCCACGACATCACTGCTCTTATCCGCGACACAGAAGTCCATGAACGCGCTCTCTTCTCCATCGACCCCGCCGCAAAGCCCCTCAAGTCAGGTCAGCGGCGCATGACACGAAGGGGGACGATGTTCCCCGCTGAGAGCGAGGGAGAGTCCATGGCGAGTCGCATCTATGCTGCAAGGAACAACAGGAACCAGTCCGCCGTCGCGAGAGTGCTGGGGACTGATATGATGGAGGAGATCAAGAAATCCACCGGCACATCCACGCGCCCGCCTCGTGGAGAGATCAACATCGAAGTGCTTCTGCGGGGTGCTGAGATCTTGTGCAACGTGTACCCCATTCCGGGTGCCTTTGACAAGATCTCGTCCCTCCGATACCGTCACGAGCAGATTTCTGAATCAATCGCGCAGCTTGAAGACCGGGTCGCTGACAATTCGGCGCAGCTGGAGCAGATGAGCCGTGATGATGGGGATTACTACAACCATGCGGAAGCAGTCGAGAGCCAACCGGAGGTACCGGATGTCTCCGACGAAGATATCCAGCGCGACCTCGAGGAGATCAGAGAACTGGAACGGAGGAAGAGGAGGCTAGAGGACCGTGTCAGCGGTATGGAAAGAGACTTGGGCGGTCTCATGCGATGAATATTCTTATTACCGGATTCGACACGGTTCCGTCGATTTTTCCTCCGAGAATCATTCCTCCATGGCGATCGGACGATACCAGTGACGAGATGATAGGATGACTCGCGAGCATTGCTTAGCCAAACGGGTCCATTCTAGTCATGACATAAGGCATAATAATCCTCTACAGCCAGAGGACTCTGCAGTCGAAGGACTCTGTTCCGACTGTCTGAGAAAGATAGCCCGGCTATGGAATACAGGCCTGAGCATACATCATACTGCATACTGCATACACAACAGCATCTATGCGCTAGCTCGCTGCATTCACGGCCACCTATCTAGAAAGCTCTGTGAATTTTCTGCAGTGGAAATATCCTCTCATCTGAGAAGAGCACACAGATGGGAACATTACCCCTATGACACAGCTCATTCCTGGCTTCGACTGAGGATAATTTCCCAACTACTTGGGAGCTGCGATCGCCCTGCTTTCATTGCCGCAAGACCATCGATTACCGTGTTGCTCTATTGGCTACCAAAACCGGGAAATCGGTTGGATTATGGCTAATGGAAATTTCTGCTCCCCAGATAACCCTAGACATATGTTCATCTATCAAGCATTGTTTCACCTTTCGATAAAATGGGTTGAATCAGCATTGAGTAACGCATCAGTTACCATGCATGCACTCTGGATCATGCTCATCTATCATGTTCGCAGTCTGCTATAACAGAGGACAATAGCTTTTACATAGTAATGTATTTTATCCACTAGAACTCTCTTCTGAATTGCACTCTAACCAGCACAATCTAGCTATCATTCGTAGTTGTATTGCATAACTTTTTCTCGGTATCTTTACCTGCCCTAATAGACAAAAACAGTATTATCATCAGTCAGAGTTAGAATTTAGTAGAAACATTCTTTCTCAGTAGCGCTCCCATTTATGATGCCGATTTATTCGCTCTTTGTTCTATACTCCAGCACGGTGCTTCCGTTGCACATCTGCCCTGTTACCCCGTTATTCACCGGTCTCAGCGTATTGAAGTGCATCGCCAACACGTAGATGAACAAACCAATATCAAGACATAATCAGACATAGAGTGTTATCAACTTTGGCTGAAAGCCCTCTCTTTTGGAGCCTGAGGTCGCGGATCATCGACGCTGCGGTCGAGCCAAGACTCCTCCCGACGTCGAACCTCCGCGGATCGATATCCAACATCATCCCGCTGCAGCCTCAGCGCCTTCGCCTCCGTCACGTCGGGCCGTGCAACTCCCTGCTGTTCATCGGCTGTTTCTGGCTGAAACGCTTCTTTCATCCTGCCTCGAGACTCCACGGCGCTGACTCGGTCAATCATCCGGCGGCGTCTTTCCTCGACCGGTACAGGGGACCAACCTATCGCGAGAACCAACAGCTTTTTACAAAGCCGGCCACATCATGGATGGCTCTGGAGCTGCGTCGGGCCAGCCCATTGTTCCCCCTCAGCAGCAGGCGCAGCTGATTCGGACTGATCAAGTGCAGAAGCTGCCGCATCTCAACGATCAGCAGAAAGCCCAGCATGCCCAGCTGGTGCGCCAGCTGTGGGAGATACTTAACAGCCGTGACCCGCAGAGCGCTGAGTATCAAAATGCGCAGCTGAGGCTCACGCAGTTATCACAAAATCTGATGAAAGGCATGCGGCTCTTTCAACAGAACCGCCAGCAGCAAGCCCTGCAACAGCAGCAGGCCCAGGCCGCCGTTGCAGCCCAACAGGGCCAGCCGGTTCAACGCCCGCAAGCCGCGAATCCTCAGTCGTTCAACCAGCTTCTGCCCCAGATCCAGCAGAAGGTCAACACCCTACACTTCTTTTTCCCTCCGAACATCAGCAAAGAGCAGACGCAGACGTGGCTGCCGGAGGCAAGGCTGAGATATGGAATCGCGCTGCAAAAGCAGGAGATCGGACGGGCGCGTATGAACGAGCTGCGACAGCAGTTTGCGCAGAGACAGAGCGCCGGGAACGTGACGCAGGAGGAAATGCAAGAGTTCAAGAATCGACAGATGGCAGCGGAGAAACTCTTTCGTGAAGGGAGTGACTTTCTCAACAAGTTCAAGGAGCAGCAGGAAAGCTTCAAGGCCCAGCAGCAAAATCAACCCATGAACCGTCCTGCAGCGCCGAATGCGCCCATCCAGGGACAGCCACAGCAGGCCGGCCCTGACCAGACTCAAGGTGCTACTGGTGAAGCTCAAGCCCAGGCTCAAGCGCAGGCTCAGGCTCATGTTCAGGCGCAGACTCAGGCGGCGCAAGTTCAGTCTCAGGCTCAAGCAGCGCAGGCTCAAGCTCAAGCTCAAGCCCAGGCATCTCAAGCTCGTCCAGCAAATGCTCCCGCTCAGATGCATCCAGGTCAGACCCAGCCTCCAGCGGCACATACAGTCAACTCCGCGGTAAATGCCGCTCGTCACCAAGCCGGGCAGGCGGCGATGTCCCCTTCGACTTCCCAGCCTGGGCAGACACCGACATCGCAGGGCCAGGCGCAGACAGCAACGCCTCAACCAGGACAGATGGGTACACAGCCTGGATTTCACCAGACACCAGGTCCGCAGGCGGAGAACACACCAACACCAGGGAGCGTCTCTCAGCAACCTCCGAACCAGCAAGGCCCACCCCGTCCATTGTCACATAAAGCCGCCATGGCACAAGCCGCCCAGAACTACACCAACTATAACAACCAGCAGCAGCAGCAACAACAACAACCACAAAACGGTGGTCAGTCCGCTGCCAACACCCACACGCATCCTCAGTATATCAACAACAGACCTCCTGAGGCCAACACCCGCAACGTCAACATGGCTATTCCGAAGAATTTGAACGTCCCGCCTCCAGAGCCTGTCTCTATGGGCCCTGCTCGCCCTACCTTGTCTGGAGGTCCCAGCCACGGCGCGATGGGCATGATGGGCCAGCCCGCGATCCAGAAGCACCCTGGTTACGTTCTTGAAGGCGAAGGCCAGCGCGTTCTGAGCAAGAAGATGCTCGATACTCTGGTTCGCCAGGTTACCGGTGGTGGTGAAGGTGAAGGACTCACCCCTGACGCTGAAGAGGTAAGATTGATATCCCTGTCAACGAGGACACCTACCTTCTTTGATATCAACTAACACGTGCCAGTTCATTCTCCAAATGGCGGACGACTTCGTCGACGACGTGATCACCGCTGCTTGTCGCTTGGCTAAGCTTCGTCCCTCGTCTACTCTGGAGATCCGCGACATCCAGCTGGTTCTCGAGCGCAACTACAACATGCGCATATCCGGATTCTCGACTGACGACCTGCGCACCGTGAAGAAGCCGCAGCCGTCTCAGGGCTGGATGCAAAAGATGTCCGCCGTCCAGGCCGCCAAGGTCACTCAGGGCCGGGTCGAGTGATTTGTTCATGCGGTATGGACATGCATCCGCACAGCAGTCCACACTGTTCGATCTCACGAAATACTGTATCATTGGCGTTCTCTGGACTAGGATTATCGAAGGGTTAAAGCATGGTGTCTTGTCTTCCTTTGGCGTCAGAGGCTATGTTTTGCTTTGATATCTGGAGTTTCTGTTGTTGTGGTGGAAGGAAGGCGCTCATTATGGGGTAGTCTCAGGACGAGAATGTTCACATAGCGACAACACATAATTCTCAGTCCGTTTTGCTACAACTCACTTTCCCTTCTCTACACGACATTAGTAGTCGCTAAGCAACACCTCGCATCATCAAAAGTCTTATCTGACCCTTATCCCCAGCTCACCATAGATCCTCACCTATTAGTCCCCTCTGCGCTCAGATCCTCCACTAAACCAAAGCGACAACATCCGTTGAGTTGATGGAGAATCTATCATATCATATAATACCTAACAACACACAGAACCCTTAATGTTGTACGATATCAATGCCCCTTTATTTTTACCTTAGTCTCAGGTTCCGTTCCCACGTCTGAGATTCTTTCGACTCTAAAGGAAAGTGAGGTATCTTTTTCTTTCCCTCCCTCTCTCCCCTCTCCCCTTAAGGTAGGTGGTGATAATATTCCTTTCTAGATATCGAATATTCCGATCGAAAATTGAATCAATACCTATGGTTTGGTTTCTCTATTCATTCTCATTCTTATTCTTGTTCTTGTTCATACTTATCACAATCCCCGATTGCCCTGTCCTATATAGTACAATAATCCGATTTTCCGTGTAGGTTACGAATCACAGTGATAATTATTAACGAACGAACAAACAACCAAAACTGAGCTTACTAGTTACTTAACTAGCCTATTAGTTGACTACTCTATCGTTCTAACTAACTATTCATCTATCTCAACGAAAACAAACAGATCCACCCCACCAACCAACACATCCCTTCTAGGCCGTTGCCCGTGTCTTATCCTCCTCCTCCTCCAGTAGAATCGGGATCGAGGTCAGATTAGTTAGCTACCTATGCATGCTATCAACTCGATACAGCAGACCGATCAATATGAAAGGTCAGACATCACAAGGGACGTACAATAACTAGTTACACCATTCGGAGTGACAAATACTTATCAGTCTACGAGACTTGATACATACGTACACGTATCTAGATAGCTTATATTCCACCAACGAAGACAACAGTCAAATCGATCGAATCGAATCGCATGACATTGGTATCATTTTAGTTAGCTGACCTTGCTATGTTCTATTTTCTTTCGACTGAATGGTTTGCGCTGAAAAGGGACAACCCAAGAAAGGCACGTCTCGCGAATCGCTTCAGATTCGAACACACAAAGGAGACGCAAAAGGACAACCCGACAGAACGACAAGAAGTCAACAATAAAAAAGAAACAAAGGACAAGGAGACACAAAATGAAATTACATGAGAGACTCCGCGATGCAATATGTAGAACTTGTTATGTGATACAGTAGGAAAAGGAAGAAAAAGGGGGTAGTTGGAGAAAAAGGACTGCTAGCAGGGGCTTTCCAAGCCGGTCTATAACGTGATCGGGTAGGGATTTCATACCCAAACTGGAGTAGACAAGGGAAAAGAACAAGAAAAAGGGAATATCTTGCAGTACGCCGTAGATTGCAACCGGCGGACGGTATATGGTCTCGATCCGGACATTCAAACGAGCCTTAAAAGAATGATTAACAGGTCGCTCAAATGCGCAACTGGGCGCTGGCCAAGCTCGAAAGATCGGTCAGAGTTCGTAAATGAAAGACGATAAGTAGGAGTAATGAGATACAACAGATGCCAAAGAGTACAAGGCATGCAGACAAGGAGCGCCGATCGTGACAACATCAACCCGACGCCTAAACCTGCTGAATATTGCGAACGCAGCACAACTGCACGGCTAACAGCAGCAGAGCGAGGAAGGATATGGTGCATCTAGATATGACATGAACGAAAGCGGAATGGTCTTTGGAGAAGAAATAATTTCATTGCATGGAGGTTTACTCGAGCAATGAATGATTCAATGGCGCAAAATGATCAAGTCGGGAAGGTCATCATCAGGGAACTCATCGTTCCGCTTGGAGTCGTCCATTCTCGCGGTAGTCGACCCCGTCGCTCTTTTCAGTCAACGTGCCTCGCCGGGCACGCGGTTGGTGGCCATTTGCTTGGCCTTGAGGCCTGGCTCCATCTTTCTCTGGGACAGGCGGTGGTACATCGACTGGGCTGCGCTCAATCTGGCCGGCGCTGCCAGTGCTGCCCGCTTCACCGTCTTCCTGGACAACAGGCAACGTCGATGGCCCGACGCTCGATGCATCGGTAGGATCTCGCATGGTGGTCAGAGTCCGCGTTTGCGGTTCTGGCCCATCTTTGGCCGCCTGTTTCTCCGCTGCTCGCATCGTCCTTTCAACCGCCGGTTCGTGGAAGCCCTGGCCTCGTGCTGGGTCCACATTGGGTTCGCCAGACGCCCGAGCCACGCTTTGTCGTTCCGCCTCTTCTTTGGACATAGTAATGCCGGTAATGAAGTTGATGAAACGCTCCCCATAACTCTCTGGCGGTATGGGTGATATTTGCGTCCGGTTGTGCGAGAGACCTTTCCAGAAATTTTCTGCCTTCTTCACCATCCCGTACTGTATATGTAGAGTTAGTCTACTGCTCCGATGTGTAAGGGCCTGAGATGCAACTTACGTGAGTCAGACAGTCGATAATCCCCAGGTAATAGATCTCATCCCCCGGTTGGCCATTCTCATGGGTGGCTCTGAAACCACCGTCGTCGGAGTAGAAAACGAGGTTCTTCCTCTCGTCCAGAATCTCATCCGGCATCCGTGCTGCAGTCTGTTCCAAGGGCACAGGTCGTTCCCGCTGGAGCGTCATCCTCAGTTCTCGAGCTTTCCGTGCGCTCTCGAGCTTGGATGGCGTCCGCGTGAGCATGCTGCTGTGGCTCTCGTCGTCATCGCGATCGCCACCAGGTTGGAAAACCTGTAATGTCTTATCACGGAGTTTCTCTTCATTCCCTTTCTGTAGGTCATGAATACCCACTAATAGCGAGTAATCCATGATCTTCAGTTTCTGCAGTAACCGCACATCTCGCTTCAGCTGGGCAATGAAGATCTCCTTCTTCATCGGGCCGCATTCCAGATGTCGATTTCTCCGGAGCCAGTTCAGGTCCTTCATCGTCGCCCGCGGGTTCTTCTCCAGGTCCTCCTCGCGCAGATCACGACCGATCGTCGAGCCTTTCAGATCATACATCTGGTGGATGTCTCGATGTGGCGGGAAGAGGTTGTTCATGACGACAAAATGGATCTTTCGACCGTAGGCCATCTTGACCCGATGCAAGCCGTAGAACTGGGAGATTAAGGTATTAGGATTGTTCATGATATGGTGGTAATAATCACGGAGGATCCTCCGGAGCAACTTGTGCTCGGAGTGGTGAATCGTCTTGATGATGTACTTGTAATCTCTCGAAAAGTAGAAGAAACTCCCGCTCTTGCCGGGGGAGCCCAACTCCGAAAGAATGTATTTGCTCGTGAGGGACATGAGATAATCAGCGGGGTCGAGTTTGAACTGGGCCCGTAGCCGCCTAAACACCCAGGGTGCATAGTCTTTGAATTTGAAATCGTATTTGGCAGACGGTGTCAACTCGTTGCCGGTTCTGCTGGGGTTAGAATGGCAGTGGAAGAATGGTCAGGGATCCGTAACTCACATATCGAAGGAAAACTTCTGCTTCGCTTCAAAATCCGCATCTGTCAACTCCCGGTCCATCTTTGCGTTGATCCGCGACACCGTGAATCGGATTCCGGTCAACATGTTGTACGCAGTCACCCAGTTCACATGGTTCTGGTCCACCTTCGTGCCCACAATCACTCGATCGTCGTCTTCCTCTTCACGACGCTTCTTCCTCGCTCTCTTTTGCTTGATCGCCTCCGCCCACCGTGCCGCATCCTCGTCCGGGGGAACTTCTTCCGCCGGGAGATCCGATTGGAGTGATCTCGTCGTCCGTCGAGCCAGGCTCATCGACGTCCTCCGCATGCCTCCTGTCGGGGAGAAACGGCCGCTGGTGGTGGCCGTGTCCTCGGACACTTCTCTGCTATTTCTGCGGCCGGTACTCGTCCGGGGTACCTGAAGGGTATGTCGATATGCGAGCCCCTGATTCGGAGCCGTTTGGCTATTGTCCGACAGCGACGGTACCGGGGGAGACGAATATCGATGGCCCGTTCCCGCTCTGCTTCCGGGAGCCAGTCTGTCCGGCTCGATAGAGGAGCGTCCAGGATCTGGAGGCGACGCTGACACGGGGATGGCCGTACTCTTGGGGTCGATTTCCTCCGAATAGCGGGGGTAATAGTCGCCATTGGTGGTCGGTTTGGAGCCGGCGGTCGACCGGTAACTGGACGATTCCCCATTCACCTGCGGCGTCGCGGGCAGCTGTTTCGATGTCGAAGCGGTGCCATTCGGCATATCCATCGATCTCGTCGTCGCCTGTCCATCCAGCGTCGTCGACCCCCTTCTCGTGTCCTTGCTCTCGCGCACCGCACCACCGGCCAACGAGTTGGTGCTGCTCTCCTTGGACGGGAGCAGTTCGCGATTATGGGAGCCGATGCTGGAGCGGGGAGCGTTCAGCGAATATGCGCTGCCATTCTTCAGGTTGCTGAAGAGCGGATGAGGGTCAGATTGATGGGGGTCGAAGTGGCCCGAATCACCATTGGGGGTGTACAGGAAGGTATTCCCGACGGGGGTCTTGTCGTGGGATTTCCGGTGCGGCTGGTCGAACGGATGGGATGGAGTCGTCGTCGCGGTCTGGTATTGACTCTCACTCGCGGCGAAGGATGGCATGGTGACTCGGACGACGAACCAGGGTCAGTGAGTGACGTGAGGCCTGCGTGGGAGACCTCCAGTCTCAGGGACCTCAGGGTCTGTCTCGAGCAGACGTCACGGAAGCAAGCCAGCAAGCAATGCAAAGCAAAGAAAAGAAAGGTCCGTTCACCACGATCTGGGAGGAGAGGGGTTGTTCCAAACGAAGGAAGGGGGGAGAGAGGGAGTGAGTGAGTGAGTGAGTGCGTGCGTGCGTGTGAGAGGGAACGAGAGGGAGAGAGGAGATGATGCGGCGTGGTGGTCGGGATGGAAGTGGAAGCACCGAGCCGGGAGGGCCTGGCAGTGGTTCAGCGACCGATAAGCATGTTAGAATCGACCAGGGACGGACTGCCAGGTGGGAGACGACGACAGCAGGCAGATCGATGGTTGGGATCGTCGTCGGACGGGGTCTGTCTGGTTACTGGTATGATTGATCAGGGCGAAAGGGGAGGGGGAGAGTGGCAGGTCGGTATTCTCCTCGACCGTGGGTGTCACGATGGAGGAAAACAAGCAGCGACAGAGAAAGAGAAAAAGAGCCAGTTAGTTACTCAGTCAGTCAGTAGACTAGACGACCAGAACTAAGTTAGAGACAGGATTAATTCTTCGCTGGGAGAGAAATTCTGGCCCAAGGCAAAGTTGGAGTAAACTTGCGCCAAGCAGGGCGGCCCCGGTCGCTCACGTCTTCGGTCCACCAGAATAATAATAATAAGACTGGTTGATATGGGATTAATCACAGCACCACGGACGGCAACCCGATTGCTTGTTGATTAATTTTATTGATGAATTATCTGTTTGTCCTGACGCTCTGTTCTGGTTCAAGTGACGTACGTATCCGTCCCTGGCTGATTTGTCGGGAATATTCATTCGCAGGGACAGAACCAAGGGGGCGCAAGCAGATACTACTGTTTCATGTACTCCTACAAGGACATATTGCATGAAGTGACATAGATACCAGGTATGATTCATCATCATATAGTACTCTATCATTAACTCGACTGTACAGTATCATATCTTCTATATTGTCCCTCCTATTATAACTAATACACTCGACTGAACACTCATCCCCTCATCCTCATGATATTACTCCAATACTCAAATACTCAATGCATAATCCGTTGCCCTCGGAACCGGCTTCTGGGCCTCCCGGACTGTCTTGGAGGCTTCACTTCGACCTGGTTTCATTGGCCCGTCGTTACGATCTGGCTGCCCTAGCTGGATCTAGTCCGTCCAGGCGTTGCGGGATCACAATTAATACCTCGACTGGTGAACTAGTCGTTAGCGGTGGATTCGTGGATTAGCTGGTCCATTAATAACTGGTTGGTTAAGTTACTCCGTAGTCAGTCAGTTAGCTGAGGGAGGGCTGGTTACGTGTTGCGCAACGCCCCCGTCACGTGGGGGGTATATCATTATCAGGGCAAATAGCATGTATCGGAAATCCCCAGAATTAATACATTATATCAAAGAAAAAAAAAATTAATTAATTACTAGAAAAGTGCAATAATATACACGGCTATAACTATATCCAATAGACTCTAAATTGACAATTTCGTCATGTTGCGCCCTGTCGCATGGCAACAACTCCACATCCCCATCCCAGAAAGATATATATAAAAATAACACATCCCCCGGAGTGGAGACCAAATGTATATCATTATGCGAACTTCCTGACAGGGCAACAGCCTTCCAAGTCACATCCTTCCCCCGTCGTATGGTACTCCGTATAACTACGTATTGTACGTACATAACTTGAGCCCATCTTCCATACGGTGCTCCATGCGATGATCGATCCATGCCCTGCTGATCAATACGGTAATTTCCTGATGCCAATTGATCCATCACGTCATAACGGCCTCGACCTGGTTAGTACCTAACGGTCTAAGTACTCTGAGATGCTGTTCTACAGTCCTGGAGTAACCGTAGCGAATTGCCTAGAAGGAAGTACCGTGCAGTATCGACCAGAATAACCTAGCCCAGCCATGATTGAGGATAGTGGTGAATCCCTCAGCCACAGCACAGGTACGCGAGTCCACGGGAACGGCCCAAGTTCGGCCGATCTACACTCCATCTGGTTCACCACCACTGAGCACCATACTTCATACTACCACCAGAAAAGGTCTACTGAAAGGAATAATTGAACGGAAAAAGAGAGAATTCCCATTTCGCTTCCTACAGCTTCTGCTCCAGAGAGAGTTCCAAGCTGACCAACTCAATAGACATGTCCCGTTGCAAGACCCACCACATGACGCCGCCCATACCAACTTTGTCAAGGTAAAAACACAAACTAATCACACTGATATCCCAGAAGTAGCCGCAGCATTATAAGCGCACAAGAGAAAGAATAAGGACCACAAAAAGTTACAAGCCGAAGGAGACTGCAGCAAAACGCGCCACGGACGAGACATCAAAACAAAGTCGAGAACGCATGAGAAACGACAGTGGCATCTTCATGCCTTCTTAGGCGCAGCCTTCTTGGCCGCGGGCTTAGCAGGCGTCTTCGTGACGCGGCCAGACTTGGTCTTGCCGAGGACCTTGGGCTGGTCGACCACGGCGGGAGCCTACTTGATCTCAGTTAGTGATCCAAAGCGGTGTTGATATCGCCAGGGCTACCTACCGCGGCAGAGGCCTTGCGAGGCTTAGCCGTGTTGGCCTTGGGCTTCGCAGCAGCCTTCTTGGGAGCAGCGGCCTTCTTGGTCGTGGACTTGGCAGGCTTCTCCGCCTTCTCAGTCTTCTTGGTGCTGGCCTTCTTAGCAGCAGGCTTGGCGGCAGTGGCCTTCTGGGAGCATGCATCAGTAAATATCCCAGATCGAGACTCGAGAAAAGAACGTACCTTAGCAGCCGGCTTCGCAGCAGGCTTGGCGGGCTCCTTCTTGGCCAGCTTCACGGGGCCAGAGGGACCTGCGAGAGGTTGCATCAGCCTCGTGGATCGGAATGAAGGACGCGAATCGCAACGGCGACGCGTAGTCGCGCAGTGAAGAACACAGTCGCGATGACATCGAGACGCCCGAGACGTCGCGAGGAAGATAAAGAGAAAAAGAAAGAGATACATACCCTTGGGCTGGGTGAACTCGCCCTTCTCAACACCGGCCTTGATGGCCTTGTTGAACTGGGCGTCGAACGCAGCCTGCGACGTGATGTTGATCTTGTTGTTGTTCTGCACATACTTCTTGATAGATTGACGGCTACCAAGCAGAACAAGACGCGATGTTAGCTTTGAAGATAGACACAAAAAGGCGCGCGCGCCCGGATGATGAACGGATCGGACGGGAGTCGCGACCGGCACATCGAGACGAAGAGAAATCTTACCTGCTACCGTTGCGCTCCTTGAGCTGAATCACCCAAAAAAATCAAAATTAGTCAAGAGAAGCGACAAGATGACGCGACCAACGGTACAGCACTGGATAAGCTCTGAGGCAGGACATGTCCCATTCCGGGAGTCGAGCTCGAGCTAGCACCCGGCGCCGACCGTGAGAAGTCGCTTAGGCGCGAAGCTGATCAACTTACGCTGAGGATAGCATCCTTGATCATATCTATATGGATCGAATCAGCGCTGATTCGCGATCACAGCGATACCAGCATCGCCGGGACGCGACGTGGTGATGCAGAAAGATCAGTGGATACGTACCTCTGTAGGAAGCATGGGTGGCGCCGGTCGTCTTCTTGGACGCGCCGGTGGAAGCCTTCTTGGGCGGCATTGTGAATTAGAAATGGAGCTGGGGTTAGTAGATAAGAAGGGTACTGTAGAAGATCGATAAAAGATCTCGAGATCGAAGAGGATCGGTGGAGTTGTTGGATAGCAGAAGCAAAAGGTCAGTCTGAAGACGGAAGGGGAGGGCCAGGACCGCGGGGCAGCGCGATTTATAGGGCAGCGGGTGTTGACACAGGATCACACTCACTCACCCCGTCAGTTCCCAGGCCAGTCTCGTCTCGCACGCGCCGGACTCTCCGGCCCCCCTCTCGAGTCTCAGCAGGAAAATTGGGAATGATGGATTGATATTGTCCGTGCTCGTCCTCGTTCTGTTTTGCTTTGCTCTTCCGTGTCGCAACTGCTATCCCGTTACGCGTTTCTCTTCCATACTTAGTTGGTTACCCATCTACTACTTAGCTCATCCTCCCCATCATACACACTTGAACCCGTCGAGACACACCCGTATCCAACACACACCACCCGTCCACATTCCATCAAGATAATATTCTCCATAACTAGTCCTCTAGAGAATTGCCCTATTATCTACCTTCTCCCCTTCAATATACCCAATTCCTCCACGCCGCGCAGCGTTGCAGCCTTGTCCACCAACGCTCCGTTCGCGTCCAGAATGAATCACAACCCAAGTAGGCTGCCAACTCATCAGGGGCCAGCACCGACGACTTAGTTCCCAGAATCTAGATTAAAACCCTCGTTTCATCTTTCCAGAGGACGACAATTCGCCCTCGATTTCTGTCTGGTCACCCTTATTGTACTTACTGAGAAGACGGGACGATTGGATCACTGCCTGGTTTTCCCTCCTTTCCCATCCATGGGTCGATCCAGAAGTAGATACGATACGATACTACTTGCCATCCGCGTGACACCCCCGTTCCCGTCGTAGGCAGCTGATCCATCATCTTAACTTTGTATTTATTACTTCTCTGTCGAGAAGATCCAGAGATGGGTATATTTTAAATACTCAAGCGCAGACTGAGGATGGTTATCTGATCTGGCTGTGTGGAGCTTTCATCGTGTCGCCGGACTATATTTATTTATCGATGTACAGCAAGTACTGTATCTGCAATGCCTCGCTCCCAGTTCCCAACCCTCATTGGACGAAAAGGGCAAAAGATAGTCAGAATGTAAATTGACAGGTCAACTGAGGGATAACAATAAAAGTATGCTTCTGGGAGGAATGCTTGGCTTTTTCTTTCTTCTGGTCTAAAGTACCCTATAGGCTTTTGGAGGTATGATTCCCCGTCCGTGCTGAATTGCTTGCTTGCTCGCTTGTTACATGCAGGATCAACAGCGCACCTGCAGAGTTGGAAGCAATCTAGATCAGAGGAATCAGAGAAGCACCCAGGTATGTCCAGCCCGCTATCTAGACAGCTATGTCGCGTACTAGATTACAGTACACAACTGTGCTCGTTGTAATTCGCGAACGAGGCGGCAGGAATATCACCAGTGAAGTAATAACACAGTACTCTATGGTAATCTGTATCCAACAGAACGAACCATACATCACTCAGCTATTAACATCAACCGCCAACGCATCGTTAACTAAGGGATCGATGGCTCTGATTTGGCAGCGTGCGCGGACTAGTTGGGGTCTATTCCTTCTGGTCACCTTTGCCTGCGAAAGTATGTACATTTATATAGAAGGCCATTCTATCAATCACGTAAATGGAAAAGGGAAGACCTGATCTAATCCTGGTTGCGGTTAAACAGAACCCCCGGAGGAGTTTGGAGGGATGCTCCGCATCGGGGCCAAACTGCCAGAGCCGTGATCTGATCTGATCTGATCCGAACCGATCCTCAAATCAAGTACTCCGCATCATCGTATTCAGCAAACCATCGTTGATTTCCACGCGCTTGATCGAATATCGCATCTCAAACACGAGTATCGATATTCTTATGGTATGAATATATTATTCTAGATTGATTTGAACTACCAGCATGCATTATTTCATGATCCATGGCTCTGGTTTGTCATGTGGAGACTGCGTTACTAGGGAAGTATATCACGTTTTCGATACATGACAGGTCTGGCTGCTGCCACTTTTCAGTTTCACGACTCCACCACAACTGAGCGCAGCGTAGAGCCTGGTTTCCGATGAAATGGACCCTGGAGATTTCTGTGAAAGTGGTTATAGATGGATTGATGTTTTCTGCGTTACAAGATCACGCAGTGAGTTGCTGATCTGATCCGAACGTGGTTGCTGATCCTAGACGCAAATCGAGTCCGGAGCGTTTAATTTTTGCAGGAGGGCTTATTTGGATAGGATAGTATCAATTAAGTATCGACTCTGTGTACATTTCTCATCGTGTAGAGAGGCAGTTTCCCATGCTCTGCATGTCCACTACGCCGCGCAGCTGTTGGATCCGCAAGCGTCGCTCTCTAGCTCAAGCGAAAATCATCCGACCGCACACAAGCAACAGAACGCCAGTCCCAACCGCTATGCATCAAACCCATATGGCAGATTTTGGCCACCGTAATTTTTGTGCTCATCGCTTCCTTGGTATCTTTTTCCATTTTTGTAGTTGAAGTTTTGCCAACAGCTCACGCTGTGCCTCGAGGCTTGGCCTTCGCCTCCCTCTTGGCCTTGGCTTCTTCCTTCTTGCGCTTCTTTTGCTCTTCCAGCTTTTCTTCGTGCTTGCGCTTCAGGCTTGCCTTTTCCTCGTCTGTTCGAGCAACTGGCTTGAAGAAACCCTCGAGACGCGACTGTTGTGCCGTCTTCAGATTCTTCTGCAGCCTAGCCGCAGCGTTGCGGACTCGGTCTTCGCTGAAGCCCTTGTCCTTCACCAGGAAGTCGACCAGACCCTCGACATCCGGGCTCTCCCATTTGAAATCGCAGTCTGGATGATCGGCAGACCGCACGTCCGGGTGAAGGAACAGATCCCGGGCGTCCTGGTAAGGCCAGGACTCTGGCATAACATACTTCTTCTTGGGGTCCTTCTCGATGCTCTCGACCACTTTCTCCAGGCTGCCATGCTCGCGAATCAACTTCAGTGCCGTGTTTGGTCCAACTTTCGGGATCGGCTCCAGGTAATCACAACCGAGCAAGATACAGAGATCGACGAACTGCGCAATAAATGTTAGCGTCTTGCAGGGAACATAACTACAGGATGCTAAGCTCACCTGCTCCCGGGACATGTTCATGCCCTCGAGCACACGCGACAGATGGATCTCCTGGATGGGCTCCTTTCTCTGTTCGCTGAAAGTAAGATGCCGCAGTAAGATGGGCGCTTCAAAGCAGAGAGTATCCATATCCTCAGATGCAGCCGCGTAGACTTTGCCCGCCCGTGCTAGCACGGCACATTGCGCCTCTGCTTCGGTCGGAGCATCGATGTAAGGCACGCCCATGAGCTTCAACAGTTTTTTGCATTCTGCATTGTGCTCCCTCGTGACACGAACTGTACGTCTGGAGAACTTCTCAATGTCTTCGGCAGTACCGGTTTCTTTCGCTTCTTCATGGGCTTCCGTAGCTTCCGCCTTGCGCGCGGTACGCTTCGCCAGCTCTCCTGATTTGAGCTTGGGAGGCGCACCGTCGAAGACGTATAGCGGCTTGATGCCATTATCGACCATGCGGAGAGTACGGTAGAACATGCCCATCAGATGTGACGTCGTCTCACCAGTGTCGCTCATGAGCTGCTGGCCATCTGAGCGGACAGCGATGAGGAAACTGTAGATACTCATTGACCTGCTCCTAGTCAGTATGTAGGATTTCGTTTGAGGTTTATTCCAGCTCTCGTAACGTACGCATCCTACGAATCACGCATCAGTTAGCCAGCCGCTTATATAATGTCTCTTTGTAGGAAACCTGAAAGCAATATCGCAACTTACAATTGCGACCTTCCGGCCGAAATGGTTCTTGATCTCGCCTGCCTTGATCGCATCTGGCGCGTTCTCTGCAATGACTTGGTAAAGATCTGGCAGCTCATTAGTATCTTCTGACCTCATCGCAGACCCATTGATTCGCGACTGGTATGGGACGATATTTGTTGCGAGGGGGAAATGCACATACGTTTGATACCCATCGTGTCAAACCCTGCGGGACCTCTCAATTGCTCCGACCAGACCGTAGAAGCGGCAATGTGAAGAGACAGACGAGGATGGGATAATCAAGATGGTCGAGACGCGCTCGCCGTCACGTTGTCGCGCATCGAGGCAGCGCCTATTAAACCCAACACGGACTAGTGCACCACGCGCAGCAACACGTGACGGACTCCGCGAGGCGCTAGTCGAGAGCGGGCTCGCCAAGGCTGCGGCTTCACCCCGCGCTCCACGCCGCTAAGCTTAAGGTCGGGCTCGCTGGTCTCTCTGGTCAGGACGAGATGAGTCTGCGATCTTGAGCGTCTCCGGGCTGATTACCACCCCACTCCTCCCTTGCAGGTGCAAGTTGATGCCGACTGTGGCCCTGCGGCAGTGGGGGACGAGCTCTTGGTCATCATGAAGCGCAGTCGCATCCAGTTCGAGCACAATGGGGGAGAGACCTCGTCGGCCTCTCCGAGCTCAATGCCGGTACATGTGCCCAAGATTTCGCGCAAGATCCGGGCCTGTACAGAATGTAAACGCCATAAGGTCCGATGTGATATGAAGAGTGGTGATACTATCTGCCAGAGATGTCACCGCATGGGGCTGGAATGTGTGGTCAACAAGAGTCTACAGACGCTGCTTGACGACGAGGCAGAGTAAGTCAGCGGGGTCTTATCGACGTGATATAGAGTCCATGGGATGAGTGTATCTGACATATACTTTTTGATGCAGGTGGAAGACAATGATCGAACTCGCCATGACGGATCTGCTGAGGAAAGCGCAATTGCCAGAGCTATCATACTATCAGGCCGGTGGTGGGACCACGCAGGACCCTTCCAGATCAAGAGACCGCAAGTTATCAACAGTATCACCCGGGGATGGTGGGACGTCTTATCCGACCCATGAGAGGACCGATTCTGTCGCCACAAGTGTGGACGAACCACAGCATCAAGGCTTCTCCAATTCGCGAGGACAGTTACGATATTCTCCCGATCGAGAAGAAGCGGGAGCATCATCGCTCGTGACTGCGCCTATGGGAAGCCTGTTTGAAGTGACGCAGTTAAGCCGTCCGCGAGCGAACTCCCCGGGATGTCAATATGCGCCGGACCGCGCACTCGTGACCGATTTCATATCGCGCGGAGTGGTTGACTTGGCAGAGGCTGAGGAGCTGTTTCACTACTTCGATAGACTGTTGAATCACTATCTGTGGGATGGAATTGCTATGCCACACAAAGACCTTACCTCCGTCCGAAGATCTTCGTCACTGCTTTCAGCTGCAATCCTCACAGTCACAGCTCTTCATATTCCCAACAAAGAACGAACATTCGACACGTGCTACACAGAATTTGCGAAGTTGGCATCGGATTCGATGCTTAACAGACATCATACATTTGATGATCTTCGCGCATTGTGCATTGGAGCATTTTGGCTGTCAGACGTCAGTTGGAAGCTTTCCGGCTATGCTGTCCGCATTGCTACAGAGCGTAATCTGCATCAATGCTATCGCAAGGCAGTGCAAGGATCCCCGGAGCATCGAGAACAGGCCGGTCTATGGTATCTTCTATATGTGAGTATTGTTGCCAGGCCTAACTGTCGTGATATAAAAGGGATACTGATTCATCTAGGTCCTCGAACACCACTTCTCAATAGCTTACGGACGACCACCGATCATACATGAAGACTCTACCATCACTAACCATGATACATTTACTCCCCCGACTGCTAGCCAGTCGGATGTGCGCTTGCACAGCCAGGTCGCTCTGTTTATTGTACTGACTCGAATATATCATGCATTTGGCCCTGATGTCGAACTCGAGGTGGCGGAAGAGGAGCTGCCGAAAATCGAGAGATTTGATGCCGACTTGGAGAACTGGCGGGCTACATGGCTGCCACGTCTTGGTACGTTCTGCTATCTGTATGGATTGATCCAAACTAACTGGACAATAGGCGATAGTCCATATGTCGGTGCATACCCCCACAAGGCTGTGTACTTGCACTACCATTTCTCCCGTCTCACATTGAATTCTGTCGCGTTGCGCACCTACCAGGCTTCGACATCTACACGGGCTATGTCTGCTGAGCGTAAGAAACACGCAAATATTGCCATCAGCTCTGCGATATCGACACTCAATGTCGTTCTGGATGAACCGGACATACAGAGATCTCTAGTTGGCGTTCCTCTCTATTTGCATAGTATGATCACGTTTGCTGCGGTGTTCCTATTGAAGATTGCCGTCAAAGGCTGCTCCGCCAGCATCCCTGGGTACCCAGGCCAGAAGAACTCTATTGCGTCGGCTGGGCTTCTCATTGACGTACCATATGTCGAGAGTCTTGTTGAGCGGACCGTGAACATGATGATATCCTGCAGTGAACGTGCGAGTGAACGCCATGTTAGCCACCATATCGCCCGAGGGCTGGGGAAGATGCTCTCTGGATTCCGGGAATGGGACAAGAGAGACGCTGGTCATCGGCAGCGCAAACAGCCGTCCTGGTCCCAGGAAACGCCTTCTCTCTTCAAACCAGTAGCCATCCCTGAGATCCAGACACTTGGAGAACGTGGAACCATCCTTACCCATCCTCCACCACTTCTGGGCATTGCTCCTCTTTCGGCTGAACGAAGCAATGGCGCTGAAACAGGACCTTTGGGTGGCCGCCAAGGTGGTCTATCCGAAGGCTCTCAAGATCCAATGATGGCTGACCTCTGGGGATTTGACGAAGAATACTTCCCGACTGGGGTTTTCGACTTCTTGCAGTCGCAGATGCCCGCATGAGAGAAGAAACGTCTTCTCGCCTACCACTACGAATGATACTGACTCAGATATATTATGATCCTCGGATCTTATAACACATTGGACTCATGCAACAGTCCTGGAATCCTCTCAGGCTGTCTGGAATATAGTAAACATGCGCCTGCGTACAAAGTTAGTATTGTCTCAATACAGGGTTGGAACACATGTGACTAATCTAGAAGACAGACGCGTGTTCTGAAGCATATAGAACGACTGGAATCTATCCGGTCAACGCGGGGCGATTGAACATGGACTCGGCTCGAACCATCCGCCAAAGTCTTCTCCGTTGGGCATGGACCTCAATGGGTCTGTTGCGCAGATCTGCACTACTTGACGTGCACTGGCAGTTGTTCTCGCATAGGACACTATCGGGAGGAGATCCGAAGAGCCTTTATGTGCTGACGATAGGTCTATCACCTTGGGAACTGTGAGCGCACTCTATTCCGTATAATCTAGCGAATTGCGCAGGACCCTTGTTGAATGCTTGTTTGGCATAAGATTTCTTCACTACGGGGAACATTGTGCCGGCGTTTCTGGAAATAGACAGCTCTACAGGCATCTCATGCCCTCATTATGTCCCACTAGTAAGGATTCTAGGAAAGTATAAACGAAGAGTGAACAATTCTTACCATCTTCCGTTTACCAGAATTTCGTGTCTGATCATTGAATCGTTTCGCCGATCAGGACATTAACTCTGACCATGTGCATTGGCAGTTTTAGCTGGATCTCCAGCTGCAGAGGGTAGGCTAGTAGAATCTCGCGTCTCAAGACGTCTTATGCTGCGCGTGGCGTACTTCGTGTGAAATAATCATGCTGCAGCCCGTGCTAGGTCTCTGTAAAGCTTAGTTTT
This sequence comes from Paecilomyces sp. PK2413, assembly GCA_023624055.1. Taxonomy (NCBI): domain Eukaryota; kingdom Fungi; phylum Ascomycota; class Eurotiomycetes; order Eurotiales; family Thermoascaceae; genus Paecilomyces; species Paecilomyces sp. PK2413. Next base: position 510,246 of record JAMADQ010000004.1, read on the forward strand.
CCCAAATGCCGAACTTTCCACACAGTGGCACACACAGTCCGTCTGATACCAGGAGGGATTATTGATATCGATTCTCTGTCACTCCCTGTTTCAGGACTTGCCCCTTTCAGACAATTCCTGAGTCTATCACGGATCTGGCACGATGGCTGATCACAGAAATGCCAAACTCGGAAACCTCTAGCGCTCCTGATGCCGCTTGGCGGACTGACTACTGCGACCTGAAGCACTCGCCAGACACTGAGGCTCCCCAACCTCCACCACCGGTCCACCAGGTCGTCTCGGCTTCCTTTTGCAGCTCGACTCGAGTTCTCTTTTCGTCGTGGGGGCAGGGATCGTTTGACTGTCCGCTGTTTAAGCTCTAGGATACTCTACGGCAGATGCGATGCAGTCCGGCGTGAACTTCTCGGCCAAAGCGCACGAGTTATCGTTGGATCTAGTCCGATTATTCCGACCTCTGAAGAATAATACATGCTTGTTTGGGTATTCTGTTACGACGTACGGAGTACAAGTCGTCACTTATCGTTATTATTATTGAAGGCCTCATTCTCGCGATCGGACGTCCTCCAGGGACCGTCTCTTGAGGCCAGTGCGCGGGGGCCGCTATGATAAGATTGTTATGCTGTACTCCGCGATGCTCTATGCCAGAGCACCACTCAGCACAAAAGAGAAAGGCAAGATAAGACACATTTCACTGCGCAACTATGATCATGATCAAGACCAGCCTTCAGAGAACTAAATATCGTGAGACGAGGCGGACTGTTTAGTTTCAAGGACATAATAATAGCAGCCATGTCCCGGCGGTTACACAGTTCAGCCCACTTTACGCGCCGAGCAAGAACAGGCGGGTCGTATCGGTCGATTCGGCAGCAATGGCAGTCTCAGGATGTTGACCAACTAGGTCGAATCCCATGCAGAAGCTTAGCACGGAGAGGAATCTCCTTGGTCGAGCATTGGCTGCACCGTTCGTGGCGCAACTAACTCGACCCCTGTTTTGTCTGGGCTTGGGGCTTCTTCGTTTCCAAGAAAAAGGCTCCAGATCCTTAAGATGTAGTCCTCCTCTTTTACTCTTTCTTCTCCGTGTCCTGTAGTTTCAACCGCTTGATTTGCGGCTAGCTTTTTCGACTTTGTGTTTTTTTTTTACCCAGCCCTTTCTATCGTTACTCTGTCGGCCGGGGATTTTCTTCGTTTCTTTGTACCCTTTTTCGGACCTTGTGCTGGTACAAGTTGGTAGGTGTTTAGCGCCGTACTGATTGCGAAGGACTCGGGCTGATTGAAGGCAACAGTCCTAGTCACCGACTTCTTTAATATATTTTCTGTTCATGCCGAGACTCGAGCTGGTTTTGAGACTCGTTTGATTATTCTTCACGGAGCGAAATAGCGACGCAATCTCGTGGACATATTCCTATTCTTAATATCTCGACTACACGGCACCGATTAATTGAACGACGGAAAACGATGGAGAAGCAAATGATGGCCGATTCCGGTTGGGCCGGTAAATCGGAGCGGTCGCGATGGCCCCCATTGACGAGGATGCTCATGTCTGGAGAGCTCAGTGGTGAGCCGCCCAGGGAGCTGACCATGAAGGAGAAGTTCGACAGATGGTAAGTCTGGTTCCATCCGCACTGTTGCAGGTTGAGCAGGACTGACGAATAACACAGGATGATCAACGAAGGATACAGAAGATTGTATGTGTCTCGGTCAATGTTTATCGTCCGGTAGTGGTTACTGACCAATATGAAGTACTGTGTTTTTGTTCATGCTTTCTCATGCCTTGGTGTTTTCAATGGCATTTGTGAACTACGCACTGAAGGTCAGTGGGATAAGATACTATACGGGAACCTCATGCTGAACCGACCTCCAGGACAACTTGAGCCAGGCTCGTGCTACTTATACATGGACCTATATGGTTGCGAGATCGGCGGCTTTGGTGCTGCACTTCGACGTCTCTCTAATCCTCTTCCGTATGTTTTTCTGTCTAGTTTCCGGAGCTGAGCTGACATTAGCAGCTGTCTGCCGTACCCTGATCTCTCTGCTTCGACAGACACCTCTGAATGGAATCATTCAATTCGGTAAGTCGAATCTGATTGCTGGCATATCGAGGTACTAACATGTAATCTAGACAAGAATATTACATTCCACAAGCGTAAGTCTCGAAATACTAGCTGATACGAAAGACAAAACTGATATTTCTGCAGTTGTCGCTTGGTCTATCGTCTTTTTCACATGGGTCCACACGATTGCTCATTTGAACAATGTTGCGCAACTGGCTGCTAAGAACAACCTCGGTTTCGTGGGTTTCTTGCACAGCGGTTTCCTCCTCGGACCTACCTGGACAGGATGGATCATGACGATTGCTCTCATGGCCATGGTATTCACTTCCATCGAGAAGCCGCGCCGAGCAAACTATGAACGATTCTGGTACACGCACCACTTGTTCATTATCTTTTTCTTCTTCTGGTCGATTCACGGTATCTGGGGCATGATTCCGGCGGACAACAAGCCGTACTTCTTCGGAAATGGAGTCTTCTATCTATACTTCATTTGGGGAGGTGGTATCTATCTGCTCGAGCGTCTGATGAGAGAGATCCGCGGCCGCCACAAGACCTTTATTTCGAAGGTGATCCAGCACCCGAGCAAGGTTGTGGAGATCCAGATCAAGAAAGAAAAGACGAAGACCAGGGCTGGACAGGTAGGAACCTAAGCGCTTCTAGCATACGGAAGGGGATACTAATTTGCTTGCAGTACATTTGGATCTGCTGTCCCGAGGTGTCGATCTGGCAATACCATCCATTCACCCTGACCAGTGCGCCTGAGGAAGACTATATTTCAGTTCACATCCGTGTCGTCGGAAACTTCACTACGGCTCTTGCGAAAACTCTTGGTTGTGATTTCGAGAATCCCAAGGACACAAAGGGTGACTCGGCCGTCGTGTCCGTCGATAAGTCTACCAGCGGTGGAGACATCGACCCCTCGATTCGACGAGTGCTGCCCCGTATATACGTCGACGGCCCGTTTGGAAGTGCATCGGAAGATGTGTTCAAGTATGAAGTTGCGCTCCTGGTGGGAGCTGGTATCGGTGTCACTCCCTTTGCGTCCATCCTGAAGAGTATCTGGTACCGGATGAACTACCCCCAGCAACGGACCCGTCTCCGAAAGGTGTACTTCTTCTGGGTCTGCCGTGACTTTGGGTCCTTGGAATGGTTCCGTTCGCTGCTGCTTGCCATTGAAGCGCAGGATCTCGAGAACCGCATTGAGATCCACACTGTAAGCTGACCCTTCACTGTCCAAAAACCAAACCAGGCATTGGATCGATACTAATGACTGCTTATAGTACCTGACCGCCAAGATCAAAGTCGGCGACGCAACCAACATCATGATCAACGACGCCAACGCCGACCAGGACGCCATCACCGGCTTAAGGTCGCCGACCAACTTCGGTCGTCCCAACTGGGACATGGTCTTCCGCGGTATCCGCAAAATCCACAGTCCCGCCGAAGCAGGTGTTTTCTTCTGTGGTCCCAAGGGGCTGGGCAGTCAACTGCACATCAAATGTAACACGTATTCCGATCCTGACTTCAGTTTTGTCTGGGGCAAGGAGAATTTCTAAGCGATACCCCTGAAGAACAAAGAAGTAACTACAGCATGCATAACTATTATTTTCTGAAGTTTCCAGACCAACCAGATGGAAGAGTTTTACGGATGAATTAAGTCTCCAATTTCAATCTTTACTTTTTTTTACTTTAACAACTTACTACCTACCTACATGTATGTATCTATCTATGCATGTATGGATTCTTGTCACAGCCCTTTAACCATAAAGTATATGTATTGCATAAGGGCCAGTCAATTGATCAATCTACAGTTGAGTACTTAATGGGAAAAGAAAAAGAACAGGAGAGAAATATATTGAAAGAAACAATCCAGCAAGAAAGCTACAACCTACACAATATAAATAACTCTCACCAGCTCCACCCTCCAGCCTATGAAGAAGATTCGAGTTCCTATCTTTGCGACAGCAAGGTGTGAGAATAACTGAATGAGTTTTTGGCATCTATTCCGAAGGCCCACGGTTCCCTAGGAAAGCATATTACAGGGAGACGCGTGGATTAAACGTTAACTAACTACATCTCAGCAATGAGCGTTTGGAACTGATATTGATATACCTAAGTTGATTCAAAGAGAGAAACAGCTGGCCAACTAATTGGGTGGTATTACCGAAATCATGCAGCCGTGAGCAGCAGCAGGTTAAACAAATAACTCTCAAAATCGAGATTAACCTACTACAGCAATTACACACGACCAATATCTGAGAGAGATAAAGTATAGTATAGAATTATATCCGACTAGTTAACAGATAGTAGTGGTGTATTGCCGCCGATGAACGAGATAGGTAGGTGTATGCGATTCGTTCCAGTCGCCGATGCGTCCGAGCGATGCCAATTGCCTAGGCACAAAAGCTCCCGGAGAACCACTCATCCCTCTATCCCCGCATTTTTTACCGGCTGCGAGAGGCCTGTGTGTTTGGATCAGATTGGATCGGATCTGCTTCCTTTCTTCATTTATTCTGTGCTCTTCTTCCTGGGAGCATTGGTTTATATTATTATCACTTTGTCTAGTTATAGCATTGTCTACGTCGACGTCTACGTCTCCTTCTTGTTCCGTCCTCCATGATTAACCGATCGGTATTCCGCGCCGCAACGCGGCAGATTCGGGCTTCTGTCCGGCCGTCCGTGACAACGGTAGCTTGCGGACGGCGACAGGCTTCCTCGGGGACGTTCGATTGGGAGGATCCCCTGGCGGCGGCGGAATTGTATACAGAGGAGGAATTGGCGATTCAGGATACGGCCAGGCAGTACTGTCAGGAACGGTTGTTGCCCCGGGTCCTTGGTCAGTGATGAACCTATCGCGTCTATATTTGTTTATTGGACAATTCGTCGGTGATGCAGCAGAAGATACTGACGGGATGTTGTCGAATAGAGGCCTACCGTAATGAGAACTACGACCGCAAGATCCTGGAGGAGATGGGAGAGCTGGGACTCCTAGGAGCGAGCATTGAGGGCTATGGCTGCGCTGGAGCAAGCACTGTCGCATCTGGACTGATCACCAAGGAAGTCGAGCGCGTGGATTCAGGATTCCGGTCGGGCATGTCGGTGCAGAGCTCACTGGCGATGACGGGTATCTACGAGTTTGGAACACAGGAGCAGAAGGATAAGTTCCTGCCAGGGCTTGCCAAGGGTAAGATCCTGGGCTGCTTTGGTCTGACAGAGCCGAATCACGGCTCCGATCCGGGCTCCATGGAGTCTGTTGCCAGAGAACATCCCACCAAGAAGGGATACTACTCGCTGTCTGGAACGAAGACGTGGATTACCAACTCCCCCATCTCAGATCTCCTGCTGGTGTGGGCGCGGTTGGAGAGCACCGGCAAGATCCGCGGATTCCTGATCGAGCGGGATCAGTGCCCTCCTGGCACCCTCGAGACTCCAGCGATCAAGAACAAGACCGCTCTGCGGGCCTCGATCACCGGTATGATCCAGATGGACGACTGCCCGGTACCTAAGGAGAATATGTTCCCCGACATCGAAGGTCTCAAGGGACCTTTTACGTGTCTCAGCAGTGCCCGTTTGGGCATCGCTTTTGGCACTATGGGCGCTCTGGAGGACTGCCTGGCACGCGCGCGGACGTATGCCCTGGAAAGGAAGCAGTTCAAGGGGAACCCTCTGGCCAAATACCAGCTGATTCAGAAGAAGCTGGCGGATGCGGCTACGGATGCTGCCTACGGTACTCTGGCGGCGACGCAGGTGGCCCGGCTGAAGGACGAGGGTAAGGCGCTGCCAGAGATGATCTCGATGGTCAAGCGACAGAACTGTGACCGGGCGCTGGTGAATGCTCGAGTGTAGGCGATTCTGTTCCTTGAGGATCTCTGATGAGATGCTGACGGGTGCGACTTTAGGCTCCAGGAGATCTTTGGCGGTAACGCCGCGAGTGACGAGTACCATATCGGACGACATGTCGCCAATCTGTTTGTTGCTCAGACTTATGAGGGACAGAGTGATATTCACTGTGAGTATCTTTGCCTTTGTTGCTTTTGTAAACGATGACTGACTTGATGACAGCTCTGATTCTTGGGCGGGCCATCACGGGAGTCCAGGCGTTTGTCTGAGGGATCCTGTTCATGTAACATATGCATCGATCTTCTCCAACGATTATGGAACATAGACTCTGGCTTATTGCCGTGTCAGAGCATCTGATTAGTGTCAGCGTCCTTTGGAAAAGCACCACTGCTCGGCCATCATCGAGTCACGTGCTCCAGTATTGCATTGTAAAAACGGTCTCCCTTGGGCTCTATTGCCTCTATGACCTTCAGAACACTGATCTCTGGAAACTGTAAGCGCGCCAGGAAGCATCAGCCCACGTAGACAGCAGAGATGCTGCTCCGGTGCCCATCCTCGTCCTGAAACACCAGCCAGATCACATCCACAAGTACCCTGGGGCAAGCGGGACGATACGGGACATCGGATCGGGCACTTTTTTTTTTGTTTGGACCCGCCACCGTCATGGGGGCAAGTCAAAGACTCATCGCCGTTGAGTTGGTTAGGTCATCCACGGTCAGCCACAGGGTAATAGGGCAGTAGTACAGTAGTTAAATTGCTTTGGCACGCCGGGAGTGGCAAGAGAAAGCGGCTACTGCGTCAGTGGGATTATTAGTAAATCGGTGGTGCTGGTGGATCGCAAGAGAAAGAGTTCGACGCCAAAGATTCAGTCTGGCGGTACCGAATCTTGGTGGTTTGTGACTTGGATGAGGAGGGTGAATAAGGGATTATCGCTGCTGAACTAACTAACGACTAACGATGACTGCGAGAATAAATGAATCAGTAGTTAGTTAAGAATTAGTTTGAGTAAGAATACTCACTAAACAATACCTTGATACATTACCATAATTCAATACGTTGCCTCGCGTGGCTCCAGTTGCAGTGCGCCTGGCCAGTTTCCTCGCCCAGCCCAGTCAAGTCAGCCCCCCCACCACCTACTTTCTGCCTCTCTCGCTCGTCCTCTTCCTCTTTTCTCTCTCCCTTTCTCTTCCCCTCCTCCTCCCATCTATCCCCCTCGATATCAAACTCCCCATCCACCACGCCTCTTTCTATCTCTCTCCTCGTAAGTCTCCTCCCTGCTCGACTCCTGTATTAAGAGGTGAACTGCCGTCGTGCATCTGTCCCTCCGTCCCGACGACTCCCGTCAGGTTGCTTTGCTTTGCTTTGCGTGCAGCGATCCCGACTGACTCCCGCCGCCCGGCGTCTTTTCGCAGAGCCACCACACCCAACCTTCTCGAGACGACCACGTCTGAACAACAACACCTTCGAAGGATCGTTACGACTCCTTAATCCAACCACTCCCACACATCTTCACACATCTTCACACATCGTCGCCATGGCTCTCAAGAGAATCGGAAAGGAGCTGAAGGACATGGAGCGGTAAGTTGTTTGTGCCTGTTGCCCCTCCATCGGGTGTCATTCCTTGCCGTTCACAGCAATCCTCCACACTGCGGGGTACCAGCCTGCGGTGTCGCGAATCGAACATACAAACCCTCGACGCAGAAACGCATTGGGACAACACATACTGACAATGCCGCTAGGGACCCCCCCTCCTCCTGCTCTGCAGGCCCTCTCCCCAACCCTAACGACAAGGACCAGGTCGACATGGTACGTTGTCCTCCTTCTTTCTCGTCCTGCCGCACGAGCATCGCAAAGATGGCTCCGCAGACCACAGTCGAAATTGAGCATGGTTTGCTAACGTCGTGACACTATAGTTCCGCTGGCAAGCTACCATCATGGGTCCTGTAAGTACACCGCTTCGTCGTTACACCCGCTCGGTCAATCGCACCAGGATCCGTTTCCCTGTCGGCGATCCAATCCAGGCGCCATGCACTCAACCCCTCCTGTTGAGCTGTTTGCTAACGAAGTGACCTTGACAGTCCGACTCTCCTTACTCTGGCGGTGTCTTCTTCCTCGAGATTCACTTCCCTACCGACTACCCATTCAAGCCCCCTAAGGTCCACTTCACCACTCGCATCTACCACCCCAACATCAACTCCAACGGTAGCATCTGTCTGGACATTCTGAGGGACCAGTGGAGTCCTGCTCTCACACTCTCCAAAGGTTGGTCTGATCCAAGAATCTACTGCTGTTCTGTTCACTGACTTTTCTCCCAGTCCTTCTGTCCATATGCTCTATGCTGACCGACCCCAACCCCGACGACCCTCTCGTGCCTGAGATCGCTCACGTCTACAAGACGGACCGACCTCGATACGAAGCCACCGCTCGGGAATGGACCCGCAAGTACGCGATCTAATGAACGCTGCATCCACCACACGATCGCCGAAAGCCTTTCCACCAGCCTCCGCATCTCTGTGACGCCATTAGATCGGATCTGAAGACGGGCCGACCGCGGTCGTGGGGGTTCTTTTGCTCATTTTCTACGTGAACTTTTTGCGTGTTTAACCTCGATTGGCGGTACTTTTTTATCAATAGTCATCATGACCAATTCTCTTTTATCATGCATGCAATGGCATCTATCTGGCAATGAATTCGGACGGACGAACGGATGGATAGACGGCCCTAGTTGGTCGGGATGGCGAATACGGGCGAACGATGGTTGTTGGTGCTTGGATGGTTGCGAGGGCTCTCGTCCCTGGCGATCTTGGATCGCTGCAGTGATGGCCCGGTGCAGCGCCGGGACATCAAGGCAATGGGAAAGGGAAATGGGAGGACCAGCGGAACTCTTTAAATTACCTTTTTCGATAGCGAAACGAAGACCAAGACCAATAATTTCTGGATCCCACGCTGCAAGCGAAGACTGTTCTTCTCTTGTCTTGTTTGTATTTACTACCATTCAAGTAGTATTAGAGCATTGTGGATGGGTACTGTCTGTTGCCAGTCGTGCTGAGGTGTATTTGGATTTGGCGTGATCCGTCTGGGCTCAAGCTCTGAAGAGTTCACCTGACCTGTTGATACTTGCTCCACTTTCACTGTGACTGAACCTTTCGACTATTTCTCAAATTGATTCCATTATAGAACGCTATTATTATACTTGCCTCATACCACCTTATACATGTTTAGTCTACCAGAACACTGTACAACAACAACTATCAATTAAAACACTCAGCTATATTAAATTGTATTAGAATCAGTGCATCATTCATTCATTCATCATAAGTGTATAATTGCAGCCTGATGCCAATAATATGACATGATAGCATTCGCTCACCAATCAGATACGTAGCTATATGTATGGTACCTATTGGCATGTATGTACGTATGCAGTATGTGAGATGATATCTACATTCGTAGCCGTAGCTTTCCAAAAGATGATATCAAGTAAAAGTTAGATAGAAAATACAAAAAACGCCGTCCGTGAGAAGTGTCCTGTCCTGTCCCAGTGAATAGAAAATGAAAATGAAAATGAAATGATAAAAGAGAAAGGAAAGGGGAAAGTTCTGTGCACCTATCATGCAATCAGTCGTTTCGGACCGGGCCCGGAGGACAGGAGGGGGGTTATATCATAGAGTATCATGTATATCATGGAATATGGTTCGTAGCATATCAACATCAAATCAACATAGCTAAGTGTTGTTAGGTAGTTTCTCACTCGCGTCGACTGCTGGCTTTGGACCTGGTATCGTCCGCCTTGATGGTCCGCTGGGATGCTCGCGAGACGTTCGTCGAGACCTGGCTGACGCTATCGCTCGGTTTGACGGGCTCGTCGAACTTGCTGGAGCGCTTGGAGGTGTGCGAGGCGTGCGAGCGGGACTTGGAGCGATGAGAAGTGTGGGAGCGACTCGTGGAGCGAGTCGTCGAGCGCCGTGAGTCGCCGCCGCCGACTTGGCTGATGGAGTCGTCGGGCGTGACGTGCGAGTCGACGTCGAGGGTGTCGTGATATACGGTGCTGGCGCTGTCAGGGAGAGGAATGTCCTTTGCAGAGCGGAGGGTCCGGTAGGAAGAGGCGCTGATGGTAGAGCCCGCGGGGAGAGGGATGTCTTTCGCGGAACGCATGCTCTTTGCATCGCTGCGGTAGGAGGAGGCGCTGACGGTTGATCCGCCAGGGAGGGGGATGTCCTTTGCAGAGCGCATGCTCTTCGCCTCGCTTTTGAAAGAAGCAATGCTGCTTCCTGGAAGAGGGACCTCGCGGGCCGTACGCGTGGAGTAGGTCGAGCCAGGGCCTTTGGAAGATCTCACGGACGCAGCGTACTCATGCACACTAGGGGCAGATTGGTGGTGAGAGGGAGAGGGCCGGGAGTAGGACGAGTGACGGGAGGAATATTGTGAAGCGTGATCGTCAGCAGAAGCTCTGCGAGGAGCCTTGATGGTCGAGGAGGAGCAGACGCTTCTGTCGTCATTGCCGTGGAAGGACTTGTCGACGAAGCTGCTGATGAAAGAGCTGGCGTGACCAGGGACAGACGATCTTCGATCTCCCTGCGGTGGGAATTCAATTGCCCGGATAGGCAGATCTTTGGTTGCGTAAACGCTGCCATTGGCCGTTCGTTGGATGCCTGATTGCTCCGAGTAGACGCTCTCAGCGCGGTCGTCAACGGGGTAGTATTCAGAGCCTTCGTAAATGGTGCTGGCTCGGGCGATCTTGGATGGAGCTTTCGACGGAGCCTTGCTGCGAGAGTAGACAGTAGATGCGTCCTCATCAGAATAGAAACTGTGAGCTGGGCCAGCCTCGATTGCTCGCGTGCCCTGATACTCTTGTACTCGGGATTGAGCTGGAGCTGGAGCGGGCGCCGCGGAGATCGTATATTGCGGCTCTGGCGTGGATTGAGATGAGCTCGCCTCTCTGGTCATGGCATATGCAATGGCCGCACCGGCGGTGGCTCCAATGAGGGTGCCGATGATGGTTTTGGCCGTCTTGCTGCCGTCATCTGCTTTCTGCTGCTGAGGCTGGTATGCTTGCTGCTGATACATCGAGTACGAGACAGTCGACGGCGGTGCTCGGTCAATGTCCACCACGGACTCGGGGGCACCCAGTTTGTTGAAGTCTGATCTGGCAGAAGAATAGACGCTCTCTGTCCTCGTTGACTTTGCCCTGGACACGACAGATCCGCCATTGACGACAGATCCTCCCTTGATGACGGTCAGGGCCCGTCCCCCAGCTGCTGACCTGCTCGAGGAGCTGCCAGGTCGGTAGACAGCCTCGATGCTGTTGCCGTCAAAGTCAATGACGGCGGCACTGAAGTAGCCAGAGTCTGCATCGCGCACTTTCGGCTCTCCGTGGATCTTACCACCGGCCTTGAGAGCCTGGATGAAGAACGAACCCACGGAGTCCTTGGAAGGGGCGGGAAAAGCGACATGTGCTGCGCCGGCAGGGACGCTATTATCACAATATTAGCTTCCTATTTCCGAACAATAAAGAAAATGAACAGTTGTATGAATTGACTCACCCAGGCTTCTCCTCGGTGATCCAGAAGTCTGCGGGCTCTCCGGGCTGCGACCCGAAGCCAATGTAGTCTTCATGACGACCGATGAAGTGGTATCCCAGCGGTTGCAGACATGAGAGAAAGAACGAGGTAGACTGCGGGAGTTGTGATACGGTCAAGGTGAGATGTGAGAGAGGCATTTTGGCAATAGTGAGGGGCAGAGGGTCGATCGAAGTATGTAATGCAAGTGACGAGACAGTAGGATCAGGATAAGCGAGGAAACGCCGGCAATTGACCCAGAGTGGAAGACGAGAAAATGATATAGATCTGAATATACAATGCAGAGAGCTCTTCTCTTGACTCAGCGATGCCCAAGCAGGAGTCAGGAATAAAAGCAAGGTGGACGTTCAGTCCTGTTTGCCAGCCTGTATGCTGGATGCACCAAAGACACACAACAGGAGAGAATACAGAATTGTACAATGGGATGACAACGGGATTCAATTATGGACTTGAGAAGAAACTCTTCAGACGAGAACCAGGGCCAACAGGTTATTTAACAACTTGTTCGAGTCACAGTCAGTCTAAGTACTTCACGTCAGACATGAAAACTGCCCCGCAGACCGAATATCGCGCCAACTTGCAAGGGCCGCAGGATGCTCCTCCAAGAGCTCGACTTGGGACAACCACACCACGGGGCACCAACCGGGGATTCCAGAAGACGATTCCCGATTCCCTCTCATTGGGATGAACCCCAGCGGGATCGAAACCCTGAGACCCATCTTGCATTCTATCTTAAGCTCCTAAGCTCTCCTTTGTTCAGGGGAATGGGCCACAGAACTGCCAGAGCGAGCGAAGATGGAAACAATCGGGACAGGACAGCCCAGATGATGGCCCGTGGCAGCCAGGTCATCGTTCCCAAGAACACTCACTGCATGATATGATAGGCGGCCCTCCTTTCTGGCTGTGGACTCAGATCCGTGTGATGCCTTTTGTCCAGGTTTGTCAGGTCAATCAATCCGTTAACTAAATTACTACTGTACTGTACTATTACTTACTTTGGCCCCGTCGTCTCAGTTGGTGCTCAAGCGCGGGGCAGGATAATCCTGCTCGATCATTCGCGGGCGATACAGCACAAAACAAACAAGATCGGATCGAGGCCCAACCAGAAACACGAGGCAAAGCAAAGCAAAGCGCAGCATGACAAGGCGAGACAGAAGTGGGAGAAAACGCGGGTAATCACTTGCGCCCATTACAGCGTGGAGATTGGGTAAAGGACGGCGGCGTTACAGGAGAGATACAATGCATTTGCGAGGCAATTCGACCGATTAGGGCACGCTCGTAATAGAGTAACGCTGCAGTGCCCTCCACCCTACGAAGTATGCCCTTCTTCCCCGTTCGATGCGAATAATTATTAGTACTACTAGAGTACAGAGTACTTGTACTACTACTGGAGAATCGCTCACCAAGAGGTTCGGGTTTCTGTTCCTGTCTTGGGCACTTGTGCTGCTGCTGAGACCAGACGGACAGCCACGTTCTGGCGGTGCCTGCCTGACCGCCAGACCACTGAAGAATCTGCTGTTCAATGATCGTAAGACGCAACTGGGCGATGCTGCAGAATCGTCAAAATACTCGCCCCATTCAGCCTGACCGACTAAATTGCACGTATAGGTGACGAGGAGGATCAAATTTCCGTCCGAGGAGGCTGGGAAGACCGCTCCAAATGGCATGGCATACTTGACGTTGTACATAGTACATACATACCATACTCTTACGGCCTCCAGTAACTGCGTTACCTTGACTTTTTCCAAGGCGTCAGGCAGGCAGTCTAAGTTCGCAGTAACTTTACTGCTTATTATTACAAAAATACACCCGTTCGTACCTTCATACAACTCTAAGAGCTTCTCTGGCTCTTGAGTAGTGAAGCGAGCAGCTACTCCACAGCAATGCTGGAACTCCGGCTCGCCACGTCGATGAGGAGCCCCACGAGGTTCAAGAGCCCAGATCGGCCCCCTCGATGAATTTCGCCTGCGTCCACAAGGCCGGTTTCAAGCTAGAACTGTTGGAAGACATGCAGGGGCGAACAAAGCAGATTTTTGCGGGAGGATGACTTGCTCATGCTGCATAGTGGTCTACCCCGAGAACGCATCGATCTGAATACAGTAAGGAGTGTGTGTAGTCTAGAAAACAAGATGAGCATGAACTATCTAACTACTCTGGGCAGTAATTAGTCAACTCTTCGGCCCAGAGATAAACCAAAGGCACACTGATGACCTGGCAGACACCGGTAGATGCCATACACGCAATCCTGAGGGCTCCTCGTAGATACGGGCACACGTCTACCACGCTACCGCTGTCCGACATTCTGGTGGCGAGTCAAATATTCTAATCCAAAGCCACTAGATAGCGGGACGACGGCTAGAGAAAGACTAGAAGCAGCTTCAAGACAGAAAATTGTTGAGTCTATGTTCTTGAGGGGCAGTTGCGTAAATGAGTCAGTCAACCTCTCCAGACGGAGAACTGTATTAACATGTGTTCGTGAATAGCTATCTGCATCATATTACACGGTAGCTCTTGGCAGGTTGGAACCGCAGCATTATCGTCGCCATCTGCGGTCTCCTCCACCTCCTGGCTGATCCTTCGGGAGCGTGGAGCAAGTTGAAGTGCTGCCACATAGAGCAAGTACGGGTTGTATATGGATATATGAGAAATGAAACAGAAACCCGCCTTGAGGCTGTTGAACCTGCACGTCTTGTTGTGAAAACTGAACCAGATCCAAGCGAAATCCTCAACGCATCGACATCACCCTCGCTTGGGTGCTTCCCGGCAAGGGTCCGCACCCGAAAGGCTTGGATGTTGTGATCGCAGCCTCCGAATGCAGGCCCTTCCCGCGAATTCGTAGTGAACTAGTCGTAGCAAACCATAGGACCGCTGATCCGTAAGTAGGTGGCTTTAGCAATCACGTATGTCCTTTTGTTTTTTTTTTTTTTTTTTTTTCATGTCTTTTTAGGGAAGCACTTTTTGCGCAGGGCCTGTCGTTAGTGGAAGACGGTGCAGGGAGCTTTTTACCTCATCAAACTTGCTCAATGTGAACGGTTCTTTGCTCAAGCGTGGTCCATCATACAATGTCCCACGCTTCCTCGGCGGCGTGAGTAAATTTACTGCATGCCACACTAGCACTCAAACTGTAGTTGCTGATACTGATCGTATCATCCTTGAAGCTGTCTGCGAAATCATCACGACCCTTGGCCATGGCTCCGACGAACACACAGATGCTCTCCTTGGGGCCGAGAGACTCGACGTAATCCCGAACACGCACCACCGGGGCATCGAAACTCAGCGTAACCTTGCGACAGTTGGGCGGTAAGTGATCGGTGATCGGATTCTTGATCACCTTCAATAGCTTTTCCTGCGAGTTGGTGGAGCGGATGGAGAGTCGGTGCAGCAGCTGGACCATGAGACCAGCGAATCGCTTAAACGTTCGAGGAATGCGAACAGTAGGACTGACTTCAATCAGAACGCCCTTTGCGGTATGGATGTAGATCTGGAGCTTTCCAGCCTTGTTGATAGGTGAGTCGAGAAGCGTAAGGAGACACTGTAGACGTCAAAATGATAAGTAATCTAGACAAGCGAGCGTCTCTGCCTCAGTTACAAGGGATCAGACCTGGTGGGTGATATCTGGTCGAGCGTCACTGATATCTCTGTTCATCTTCCGCATGATACCGATGTGCTCGTCACTGTTAAGAAGCGAATACTTCTCCTCCCGGCCGCTACCGCTGCGGCCCCCATGGGAGGAGCGGTAAGTTTCCAAGCTCGCATTTGACAGGACTACAATGAGGCGTTTTGTGTCCTTGTCATTGGCTGCTATCGGAACATGCTGCTCAGCGACGAGCTGCGGCAGCTCTGGAGGAGGGCACGACTGGGTTCCTAGTGGGGTTTTGTCAGGTAAATTGAACATAGAAGTATGGAGCGCAGGCATGGTGAACGAAGTCTGGGGTATGAAATTGCGTGTATTCTTGCATCTCGAAGTCTTGGGATTATAGTAGGTCCAAAAAAATCGGGTGTTGAAAAATTGAGGCTAACGCTTTTCTCCACGTGCTAGCCTACGCGGGGAATAAACAGGACTTACTCGGTCTCTTCCTCTTGCCTGCGCCTTGAGGGTCGTTGGCCATGATGTATGAGTGATAAGGCAATTGGTATTCAGAATTCAAGAGTATGTGAGAACGACAGGCACTTCAGAAGTTCAGAGACTCCCAATGTGGGTTTGGAAAGAGAAAAAGACGGGTGGCTCCAATCCTTTCGGCGGCCACTAATATGAGAGAACGAGTGCGTTAGATGGATAAAGAGGTCGATCCAGCAGAGGTGAATAGATCAGGGTCACAAAACCAGATATTTCCTGACACTGTGTTAATCTGCAGAAACAGTTTCTGGGGGAGATGAGACGAAGAAAAGGAGGGGGAAAGTATTCTCGTGCTGGTTGGGGCGGGAACTTTTTTTTTTCTAGGTAGCGAGGATGTTCTAGCCTAGCTGGGTATATGTCTCATCCCCGCCCAAGCCCCGGGACGAGACGGCGTGCTCTTTTCGCCTGCCCCGGGTTCCAGAACATCACGAGAGAGTGAGAGACAAACATTCTAGGGGCCCAACAGATTGCTATTATTGCTAGTAGTACTAGATCTTAATTGATGGTGATTTTGCTGCACAGTGAGTCATTTGCGTGACCCTGGACGATCGACGTTACACCCAATTTATCGGGACTCGATCATCAGTAAGTACGGAGTACGGAGTATGGGGGTTCATCCTGGCGCCACCCTGGTGGTCCTTGGAACGCAGTGGTCTTGTGGATCTTGGACATCGTTTTCAAGTATTCTATGTTTGCTGTTTGGTGCTTCATGTGAGCAAGGTGTCAATCAGTTGCTGTTGTGTAGGGAAGCTTCCCAATATATATACTCTCCGATATAGGGCCAAACATCGTCAAACATTCTTGATAGCAGCCGGTCTTTTTGAATAGCAACATTCGATTTTTGTATGGTCATGGAACTCCATGGCTCTATAGTCTAACTTCCCCATTATGGTCGACTGTAGCTACTGAGTATGGCGTAGAGCTCGCCTTGTAACTCGACAGTTAACTAGCTATTTTGACTAGCTAATCATGATCGAGCGTCGGACATAACATATCTACTCCGTAGTGCAGATAGCAAACGATATAGTCCCCCAAGGCAGCCTCTATGGTACAGCTTGTTCAGCTGGGACGAGCCTCGTATAACTTTTCTCACCAAGGGCAAAGAGATTGATAGTTTACTGTTGATTGACCCAGCTTGCAACGCTTTCCAGGCAGCCTTAAACCCACGCTGACAGGGACCAACACCTGCAGATTCTAGAAAAACACCCGGTACGAGCCGTTCTGACACAAGCCCGAATCCTAGTAGCTAGCGAACAGGGGCCTGACAGGCAGCGAACAGTGTCAAGAGTAAGACTCAGGAGTCAGGAGTACTAGACCTTAGCTCCCGTGGTGGTTGACCCGGCGTCTTGTAACGTTGGTGTCGTAGGCATCCTCATGCAGATGGGAAAACTGTCATGTGCTAGGCTGTAGGTACGAATCGACGCCGCAAGAAAGGATTCCTTATGACTTGCGTTACACAAAGGAAAATAACGTACTCCATACGCCACACGGTTTGCCAACATCCTCGCTGTTGGTTTCCCCAAGCACAAACTTGATTGAATCGAAAGTCAGGGAACGAGGATGAACGCAAGACCGGGATCGATTCCCCTTTCGCGTAGGAAGAATGATGATAATAATACCAAGTACGGAGTAAATCAACGGGGGAATGATGTTCTTGAACCCGGATTGGGCTCCACTCAATGACCTGGCTGGGGTCTCGGAACGAGCCATTAACGCCATCGTCAAGGGGGAGGATGAACGCGACGATGGCTAACCGTTAGGCAGATCTTAACCGCTCAGCCAAAGAGGACATGACAGCCCTGATCTGGCATGTCTCCAGATGGCCGATGCAGACGCAGCAGCGGCCATTCAGATCGATGATCGCCACTCTGGTTGAGAACCAACCTAGCCAAGGCGTCCAATGCGCCTCCGTATTGTCAGTCCCACGTCCAGGCCGGCCAACAGGGAGTGCCAACAGTTGCGTCAAGTCTCAACAGTGAACAACAACTCTGATGATAAAGGAGTACTTAGAGTCATGGGGGCGCCCATCGCCCGTCTACTGCCTGAAGTAACTTCGATGAGAGACATACGAGAAGACGGACTGTTACCAAGGACGTACCATCTTCTGCTGGATTCTAATCGTCGCCCATTACGCCGCGAGTCGAGAGGACCATCCCCGCTGAGTCAGCCATCGTGTTGCGACCAGCTCGGTTATCAACCTGCACAGCATCGAGGCACAAACACTCCGACGGCCGCAGGAGAGATCGAAGACACGAGAGGCTTCTCCGGCCACACTTGAATGGGGCTGTGAGTGCAACACGGAAGTGGGCGGTTGGTGATGGTCAACTAGCTTTTTGCTGGAGAGCAACAATATGACCGAATAGGGACTAGGGCCTCCGGCGCGTTCCCGTCGCTGATCAGCTTATCCAGTGAATCCGCCCGTGTCACAAAAGTAAACATTCCTTTCTCTCTACCAGAAAACATCCACGTCCTCCCCTGCTCCATGCTGACCTGATGTGCAGTCAATTCTAAGGAGATGCCTTGGACGGTGACAAACTCATTTAAACGGTATGGTTCTGAGCCTCAATGGTGACCTTCTCGCGGGACGCGTGCTGACCTATTCTAGCGGCCTCATGAAAACTTACGGAAGACCCATACGGCGCGTCTTTGACGATGACTTGCGCCCGGCCGCGAAAAAGAGACGAGTAACGTCTGGAGACGACTCGGATGAAGCAGAACACAACCTGCAATATGCCATCCGGGAATCGTCCGCCGCTATCATGTCCAGTCCATCTCGTCGCAATTCAGTAATCTTTTCGGAAGAGACGCCGGACGATGATCTGTCAACGCCACCATCGTCCCCGCCACCCCAACTCACCCCTCCGCCAGTCAACGTACGGAAGCCGACCTTCGCATTTCTGAAGCGCAAGCGATCGCAAATAAAGGAGAATGGCAATTCCTCTCCGTTGACTGAGGTCAATTCGAATAGTGTGCGGTCATCCGTGGATCCGCCTCGGAAGAAGCCGCGCCAGCAGCCTCCTGCGATGAAGCAGATGCAGTTAGATTTGGGAACGGAGGTCCGTAGGACGTGCTCGTCCTGTGGGATGGAGTATATCCCGTCTAATGGCGAAGATGCCGCCTTGCACAAGAAGTACCACGATATGAATTCCACCGGAGTCGACCTGGGTAAAGCATTTGTCAAGGCCAACGCATCGCGCTGGGTGTACGAGGCGGCACGATTTGATGAAGGATACGTGGTAATAGTGGACCGGAAGAGTTCACCTGCCGCGAAGAACCAGGCCAAGAAGGTGTTGGAAGTTGTCAGCAAGGAACTGTCCTCTCCTGAGATCGAAGAGTCCGTTCTCTGGAGTCAGACGCGACCTCCAAAGGAGCACCAGAAGAATGGAACTAAAGAAGAGGTGGACCGATACAGGGTCTTCCTCCACATGAAGGATAGTAGATGCGTTGGCATGTGTCTTACAGAACGCATCTGGGATTCTCGACCGGTGAAGGGTGTACGCGGAGACGCATCGGGCAGTACTCAAACCAATGGTTCTTCAATTACTGTTGGCGAGGAGCGTCATCCCGCTATTGTTGGTATTTCTCGCATCTGGACCTCGGGCTCTTCCCGACGAAAGGGGATCGCAATGGATCTTTTGGACTGCGTCGTGAGCAATTTCATCTATGGGATGGATATACCCAAGGACCAAATTGCTTTCAGCCAACCAACAGAAAGCGGCTGCAGACTTGCAGAAGCTTTCTTCGGCCCAGGAGAACAGTGGTATGTGTACAATGAAAGCTGAGAGCAATGGCGAAAAGGCGCCTCTCCACTGCAAATAAGACAGGCTGTGATGGCCTGACTTTCATTTACGGTATAAACGGATAGCGATGGGTGGGTTGATTGATTTCTCGAGCGATAAATGAGGAAAAAGGGAGTTACCCTTAGGGATTACTATTGTTTTCAGCGGTTTACGTTCGATCGGGGAGCTTGATCTAGATATTGTCTGTAATCTCTGTTGCCATCTTTTCTTTTCTCTAGTGTGTATAAGATAGCTACATTATTATTATTATTTTGCCTTTGAATGAGAAGAGTGACCACCACACAGGTCGCAAATTATGGAGAATTCAAGAAACAAAGAAAAAAAGGCGCATCTGAACCATTACTCGGAACAATATCAACAATGGTCGAAGACTGCTGAATGGATCGTAGTGATGCCATTGATGGGGCCGGCCGGCAGTTTTCTTGGGTCTTGGGAACCTTATTTAACGTGCTCGGGAAGCGGTGCATGACAGCAGCGATGCTAGAAGCTTACCTCCTCACTCGGCGGTGTTTATTCTCTCTTCTCTTTTCTACGTCCCCCGCCCAGTTATCGCCCGTTCTCATGCTTGACCCAGCGCATCTTCTCTACGATGTCTGGATCGAATCCTTTCCGCCGTAGGGAACGAGAGAGCGGGGTTTCCCCGCCGCTTCCGAAGAGCGGTGCGATAACACACGCGACAACGATATCTCCAGTTGCTCGCGCAGAGGGTATGTATATCATCTGTCTGATTGAAATCACAGACCTTTCCCTGGGGAATGAGATATTAATTGTCTCTAGTAGATTTCACAGACGATACAGCACCACGTTCAAAAGTTGTGCGCATCGCTTCTCCTCCCGTGCCTGCTTCTCCGACGCAGCCGACGTCAACGACAACCAATGTGCCATTTCCTGATCACCCGGGCCTTCACACCAGTTCATATTCGAGGCAATATGAGGATTCCGCCTCTGACTCACAAGAGGATCGTGCCTCGTCTGATCCGTTCGAGGCAGACCAACTTACCACTGACGACGACGACCCAGAGCAGCAGTCCCGGCACGGTGCTAAATGGGATCCCACCCTGACTGATACCTCTGATGACGATTATGATGGCTCTGCGCGGTCGTCACATCATGATATTCCGAAGACCCCGGGACGGCAGCATTATGCTGTTGAGAGTCCGGCAGTTCCGCGAGGCTCGACTGCAGGATCAGGCGGCAGCGGAAACAAAAGGGCCACTATGGATGTAGATGCGTTCACCAGACTTCTTCTGACGGGCGATGCTGGGGCAGAGCGGACACCACCGATGAAGGAGAGCCAAATTGCTTCAAATAAATCATTATCGAGGACTACTCCCGGGATCTCAAGTGAGAGTAGCAGCAGCACAGATGCCACATCTATATCTCGACAGTCCGCGTCCGAACATCGCTTGTCTGTCGGCGCCGATACACCACGTACATCACACGAAATGTCGGCCGCAGAGGCTGACAGTGAGCACAAAGTGCAACTTAGCCGTCAGGGGTCTGAGAAGAGGCAGAAGCCTCCTCCACCTAAGACTCGTCGTGGAAAGTTGATCAAGTCGGATGGCAATCAGCAGCCATCCCCGCAAATTGCCACACCTTATTCTCAGCCAGATACACCTGGTTCATATATATCTCAGCCACAGGGTATAAATACTTCTTCCGATACAACCAAGACTGTTACATCTCCAACAACAGATTATTTCACAACCGCTTCCAGGGACCAGACTTCCCTCCCAGCAGATTCCCTTGATCGCAAACCATCGCAGTCGAAGAGACCGCCAACGCCGCCGCTCGCTCGACGGCGTAGTCAGATGAAGCATGTTAAATCCAGTGCTTCAGTGAGCAAACCAAGTCAAATTGTAATTGCAGAGACGTCCATCGAATCAAAACATCCTACGACACCAAGTCCTGGCGTCAAGAACCCGCCTCCTCCCCCGTCCAGACGCCACGGCAGAGCGATCAGTGGACAACTGTCCGAGGGAGCGTCTCCATCTGCGTTTCCTTTTCCTCAGAGGACCCCCTCGACGTCGAGTGGCCCGCCTGGTGGTGATGAGAGTGAGAAGGGTGTCTCTCCCGCATCCTCCAGGACACCCTCCATCAAATCCTCCAGGCGCGTGTCACAACCACTTGGTTCATCTCCATCCAATATGCCACCTCCTCCCCCGCCTCCGAGGAGGGCGCGAAGTCCCAGCCGTGGTAGCACCGATAGCACTCGTCCCCGGTCGTTCCATCTGGAGAAAGAGAATGACCTAGATGCGCCTATAGCAGAACCATCCAATGCGAATAGCATCCTAGCTGATCTGACGCGATTGCAGAAAGAAGTGGATGCTCTTCGGGGACAATATGAGAGCCGCAAACCCAGTCACTGACTGACAGTAGGCATACCTTCCGGGCGAGTTACGGAATGCAGTCGTGGGCTCTACTACCCTTTTTAACATTCTCAGCTGGTCTTGGCTTCTCTCACTTACTTTATACGCCTGATTGGAAACTCCTCAAAGTGTGATTGCATGGGCTCAGAAGGCGCAGATAACTTTTTATATGGACATATTTCCCATTCCATAGCATGGTAGAACCATTATAAGATACCTCACTACGATTTCAAATTCCTTCTAGCGACTTGAACCCTGAAGTGCCTCCGTACTCATCACCTGTATACACAACGACGGGTAGCCTACAGAAGACATAGTTTACATCTACACGCTGGATTGGCTAATTCCTAGCTTGGGGAATCGTCTGCAAGGGGTCCAAGAGTAGCAATGACCATATGCATAAGACGCCCTGCAAGAAAAATTACTCTAAGAATGAATGCTGAAGAGGAGCCGAAGCCATGAACGATGGATCGACGGCGCATCCCGCGATGCTCCATCTCCGCTGCACCGGCGATGGGCATGACGTCTTCAGCCCACTCGACCCGCCCCTACTGAGAACTAGAACAAAGGCAGTGGTGATGATCCATCCAGCATCGCAGACTGAACTGAACTGAACACCGTCCGTTGCCTCGCCTCACTCCATCCTCTGATTACTACTGCTACCATCTACCTAGACACCAACGAGCTCCAGACTATTATAGGGCAACCATAAATCACAGGCAACTCCTCGCACGTAATCCAATCGCTTCTCTTTCCCATTGTCCCGCTTCGATCTCCATACTCTACCATACTCTCTGTGCATGTCTAATCTTCCAGCACTCACATACTAGTTACTATCACTACTAGCTTGGGATCTGGCGGAAATTTAACCGCGCGTTGCACATCGATCGATTCACCACGGCGCTTTTGTTTCCTTCTTTTCAGATTCACCAACACAACTTGCAGAAAAATAGAAAACGAGCAGCTCTAGCCAGTCGCGCCGTGGCCAACGCTGATTGTCTGGTGACCAGTGGATCTTTCACTTCTCTTCTAACGGGCCGGGACGTCAAAAAAAACTCACTCCAGACTCGATCTCTGAGCAACGAGCAGCAGGCCCTCTTGCTTTTGATAATTAACCATCTCGTGGAACTCTTTTCTCATTTCTCAGCTGCTAAACGCCAGGACTAATACGCGAAAGATGTCGACACCTACTCTTATCAACCTCCCTCCTCCGCCGTCCGACCCGGTCACGCCGTCGGAAATGGGCCCGTAAGAGATCCTTATTTCTTTGCTTACATTGCAGACTGACATCAGACTCGTTTCCCCAATCGCACGCCTCTCAGGAAATACCAGGGAACATGCTGACTGTGTCGTGCGCATTCTAGGGGCACTCCAAATTCAGGTACCACGTCACTGTCTGCGCTGTCGACCACTGCCATAAAAGATGGCCATCAGGGCCAGATCCATCCGCACAGTCACCACGCTCATCACTCCTCGTCTGCGTCGGGAACTTCGACCACCACGCTCGATGCAGAACGCGCTGATCGTATCTCCCGGCTGGCTGGGCTGGAGCGCGTGGCAGCTGCTCGCGCTGGCGCAGTTCAGGGCAGCGGCATGAACGTATCTACTCCGCTCCCTGCGCACCTTCAAGGATACTTCGATAACTATCCTCACATCAAGGAGAGAAGCACTGTGGGCAGTGCCAGCGCGACGGGCAGTGTGGGAGGACGTACAACCTGGGCCAGCGGTAGTGATGCGTTCGACCCGGACAAGATGAGTGAGGACCCCGATGATGGTGTCTCGAGCGTCGGTGGGATGAGTGACGAATGCAATGCGAGTCTGGTCGGCTTTGGAGAGGGCGCCAGCAGCACCATCAGTGGACCTGTTTCGAACGCCGCCCTGAGCAGGATGTCGTCTAGCGGACGGCCTAACTCGCTGGGTAGTCCGACGGCCAGCCGTTCCAGCGTGATGGCTTCTTACTTGCACGGCAGCGCCAGTCCCCTGAGCGGCATCGTTCCTACGTCCCCATCACCCGCCGGGTCCAACACTCCAGAGCCTTCTGCGGATGCGCGGATGGTCGACGGAATGACTTACGATCCGGATGTGGTTGATACGACGGTTCGGACCCCGCAACTGGTGTCTCCTCACAGTAGAGACGCCAGTGCTGCAGATTCAGATATGTCGGGCCAGGGCCCCCAGCGGTCACGGAACGCATGGGACAGCGGGAGGTAAAAAAGAGCCAGTGCCATCTTGATGGCCGTTAAGGACCTTATTTATCTATCCACTTGGGGGAGATCAGAGAGTCGACATGATTTCAATGGGCTGGACCACATTGTCCTATTTATTTTAAGTATGGATCGCGGGGGGCCAATCATCCAGGCTGATAATTCAAGCCCCCTCCCTTCTTTTAGTGATGATACCTGATTGAGTTCTGTTCCTATTCTTTTCTTTTACTTTGCCCTTCTAGATGTCGGATTTATGTGTCTCCTGTGCCTGTGAGGGATCCCTGTTCATTTTTTTTGTGTTTTATTAGGATCAGGCAGCTGGGCATCTGCTCTTGTGATTTGAGTAATCGTAGCTTGAGCGAATTCCATATGGTTTCTTTTGTAGCAGATATGTGCTGGTCTTTCTTCGAATAGGATTTTCGATGATGATGATAATAATATCAATATAATATGATACATGTAGCATAGTCAACCTGGAAGAACAAACTCATTGCATGACATCATCCGCCGTGGTACTAGTATGTTCT
The DNA here is from genome assembly GCA_023624055.1 of Paecilomyces sp. PK2413. Classification (NCBI taxonomy): domain Eukaryota; kingdom Fungi; phylum Ascomycota; class Eurotiomycetes; order Eurotiales; family Thermoascaceae; genus Paecilomyces; species Paecilomyces sp. PK2413. The sequence goes on from JAMADQ010000004.1 coordinate 534,733, forward strand.
GGGTGGCACTGGGAATCGACTCCGAGATGCATCGAGATAGGATAGGATAGGATGAGGATGAAGCTCGAGTCGAATAGGGTTGAGAGATGAAGAAAGTCTAACTATACTTTCTGTCGATCTCCCTTGGTCTAGAACGAGGAACTTGTTGCTTGTCTGAACAGATAACAGACCGATAAAAGACTACCCTATAACTAACAATCATAGGCTTGAGCACTGCTTGTCTCGCCCAGAGCGCCCAGCGTCCGGTGCTTCTAAGGCTCCGCAACCACCGAAAATTTCCTCTTTCCCGCCTGCGCCCCCGACAAACCCGCTACGCTTAACTTATCCCGCCGTCAACCATCCTCCGCCTTCTGCTCCTCTCTCTCTCTCTCTCTCTTCCCTCCCTCCTCCCATCCCAGTTCTCGTACAGTTCTTCCCGTCCACCTTTCATCGCTGGCATTGACTTGTCAAGCACGGGAGATCGCAGGACTGCCCGAACAAGGACCCGTTCCAATCAAGCAAAGAGCACCTCCGACAGCAGCCAAATCCCACTTCTCGCCTCCCTTCGTCGTCCCTTTGTGCGTTCCTCGAGCAAACAAAGCACGATCGAAACCAAACTTCCTCTGCGACTTCAAATAGAAGAGAAAAAAGAAAAGGAAAGCAAAGCAAGCGATTTCTCTGCTTGTTCCCGAGGACGATCAGATCAGACCAGATCACGCGTGCGCAAAAAGAGGGCAAAAAACAATTTGTTTTCGCTCTTCACGACTTACCGCCCTTATTTTTTTTTTCTTGCCCCGTCAACTCCCACAAGGGTGCGGCGAGCTGTGTCACCTTAGTGTTCAAATCGTTCGGAGATCTCGTGTCACTTGCTGTGGCTTTCGATAGTCATGGCCGCTCCAACGCAGTTTGCCTGTAGGTGTTTCTACAATCTGGGCCTTTTTGGTGCCACTGTGGGGTGACCATGTGCTCGCGCTAACATTGACTTGCTGCACACAGTCCGTACGCTGAAGGAAATTGGAATTGTCGACGCTGCTCCTGTCTACGAGCCTTTGCAAGGGTTTACGAGGTGAGTGCATTGGGGTAGTGTGGCGTGGTGGTTTTGGAGAATTACGCTAATGCGCTGTTGCTGGTTTCTAGACCTGAGGGAAACCTCCGCTGCTGCTCTTATTCACCATGCGGTAGATACTTCGCCTGGGCGTCCCCGGAACGGTATGTTATGGTCCCGCTTTTGGTATCAAATGCGAATATGGATATTGACGGTTGTTTGCAGAGTCACCATCGTGGATCCGTCCGTTGGCCACGTCATCACGACTCTTCCTGCAGAAAACGTATACGAGTTGGGCTTTTCGCCTCTTGGAACATACGCGATCACTTGGCAGCGTCCCTCCAAGGATGAGAATGGCGACGCAGTCAAGAACCTCAAGGTGTGGCGCGTCATCGAAGGATCTCCGGAGAGCGACGAGCATGCGATCGTGGGTCGCTTTGTCCAGAAGTCGCAGACGGGCTGGAATCTGCAGTACACGGCTGATGAGAAGTATTGCGCTCGTGTCGTCACCAATGAGGTCCAGTTCTACCAGAGCAATGATCTCTCGAATGTCTGGAATAAGTTGCGGGTGGAGGGTGTAGTGGATTTCGCACTGTCACCTGGGAAGAGCCACTCAATTGCTGTGTTTGTTCCGGAACGCAAGGTACGAGACGCTTCTCTGTCTTTGACCGAGCGTATTACTGACATGTCTTGGTTCTAGGGCCAACCTGCTGCGGTTAAGGTGTTCGGTGTCCCTCAGTTCGGCGCTCCCATCTCCCAGAAGACCTTCTTCAAGGGCGACAAGGTGCAGCTGAAGTGGAACAACTCTGGCACAACCTTGATTGTCCTTGCGCAGACCGAGGTCGACAAGACCGGCAAGAGTTACTACGGCGAAACTACTCTCTATCTGCTCAGCGCCACTGGTGCCTTTGACTCGAGGGTCGACCTTGGTAAGCATCTTCTTTCTCCAGCGCGAGGATTCACGGACTAACTGGTTATTAGATAAGGAGGGTCCTATTCACGATGTCGCCTGGTCCCCCAACTCGAAAGAGTTTGGTGTGGTCTACGGTTACATGCCTGCGAAGACAACTATTTTCAATTTCCGTGGAAAGGCTGTCCAAAGCTTCCCTCTCGCCCCTCGGAACACCATCCAGTTTTCTCCTCATGCCCGCTTTGTCCTTGTTGCAGGTTTCGGTAACTTGGCTGGACAGACGGATATCTACGACGTGGAGAAGGACTACCGCAAGGTCGCGACCATCGAGGCTTCGAACGCCAGTGTCTGCGAATGGTCTCCTGATGGAAAGTACATCCTTACAGCCACTACCAGCCCACGTCTGAGGGTCGACAACGGAGTGCGTATCTGGCATGTCGGTGGCGGTCTGATGTACAACGAAGATATGAACGAGCTGTATGAGGTCTGCTGGAGGCCACAGTCTACTGTTCAGCACCCGCTTGTTGGCGACCCTCTCAACCCTGTCCCCACGCCTCACGCGTCTGCTTTGGCGTATCTCAGCACCAGAAAGGCTCCCACCAAGCCTGCTGGTGCCTATCGACCCCCGGGAGCTCGTGGCCAGGGTACTCCTCTGGCATTCAAGAGAGAGGATGAGGGTGGAGCTGCCTATGTGCGAGACGGTGCGCCCACCTTTGGTGGTGTCAGCGCCAATGGGTTTGGTAAGCCTCGCAGACGGGAGGTGCCCGGTGCTGAGCCGATAGAGTTCCTGCCGCCTGGAGCCGCTCCTGGCGGTGGTGTGCCTTTGCCTCCCGGTGCCGAGGACAAGCCTCTATCCAAGTCTGCTGCTAAGAATAAGAAGAAACGCGAGGCCAAGAAGCTGAAGGAGGAGGGTGGAGCTCCGGAGCAGCTCGCGCCTCCCAACGGCCAGCATGCATCTGTGAGCCCTGATCGTCGAAGTCACTCTCGCAGCCGTTCCAATGCTAAGAGCCGTGACTCCAAGAACAGCACTGTTAACGGTGCACCTACGGGTCCTAAGAATGCTAAGGCTAACGGTGCTGCTACGCCTACACCTGCGCCTGCACCTGCACCTCCGGCGGAGGATGCATCTCCCACGACGCCAGGTGGCGCCGGAACTCCCCAGGAGAAGAAGATTCGCGGTCTCCTGAAGAAGATCCGCGCCATTGACGATCTGAAGATGCGCCTGGCTGGTGGCGAGAAGCTTGAGGACACTCAGATGAAGAAGATCCGCACGGAGGACTCAGTTCGCAAGGAGCTGGAAGCTCTTGGTTACAACGGTTGAACTGCATAAGTTGCAGGTTCTATAGTCTAGCTGGGGTGTATATGGACACAATATGTTGGAGTCGAAGCCTAAGTTCGTGGCTTTGTTTGCTTGCGAGTGTTCTCGTCTAGGGCGAGCCCCTCGTTCTGACACAGTCGAGAAGCAGACATTCATGTCAGGCTTGAGACCAGAAGAGGTCTTGATAGGGATGATGTGGGATCGCACTTCCACAGTCCCTCCTTGCATCTCGCGATATGACGGCAGACATCCGTTGGAGTCTGCATAGAATATGTGGTGGATAGGTACATAAACTCTCAAATTAGACATATCAAGAAATTCTAAATACAATTTGAAAACCGAACTCGTTCATCGATTCCTAGTCATCAACCGTGTGCGGAGGGCGTAGAGAATAGAACCTAGGATATCCAGCGCCGACGTTTGTGTTAATTACTCCGTATCCAGTAAAAGGCATATGCCTTGCTATCGGCCCATAGGATAACGCAGAAATGAAATCATCTTAACTAGCCCAGTGAGGAATACGTTGGCATCAAGACCAAACAAGCGAATTATGTAATGCACACCTCATGTTAAGTAGTTATATTCCTACTCCAGAGAATCTACTCGCACAAACACAACCCTACGTCTAAAGTAAAATGTCCCATTCCCTATATATCAAACAACTCCCTTTATTCGAAATCGAAACCCACACCTCTACGAGTCGGATACTTCCCTACTCCTGACCTCCTTCATGACCGATGTGGAGGAGAGATTGCTATCTGCATGACACCGATGAAGGTTGATTCAACCTCACCTGGGGCCGCGCATATGATAACAGATCGGTCATGGAGGGGGGTCGAGATAGAGACATCGACTGGTGAGAGGAGGTTGTGACTTGTTAGAGTCACGTTTGTGGGCGGGAGGTTGCCTTTTCTTTTTTTCTGCAGGGAATGGGTTTGATTCGATGTATCGCGTCGAATACAGAGCTTATTCCTTCCCCGAGAGGAAGGAATTTCAAGGCATGGTCCTCGCCTTGCGCTCCACCTTGCGTCGCGAAGATGAGGAAATAGTGAGTGAGCTACTAGAATTGGAGATTGTTAGATGTAAGAAATGTGGAGGCCTTCTGTATTTATATGGAGAACAGACTGGAAGATTAAATATGGGTATTCGTACTTCATTGGATGAGGTTTTGAGGAAAGACAAGTTCCGAGAATGCTGCACCAACCGTGATAAGAGGGGAAATGACTGGAGAATGGACTCTGTCTCAGGTGAATAGGCGTGCTCGTTTCAGAGGACTGCCTCTGTTCGCCATGCCTGTCAGGATACGGTCCATGCCCTCGACACCAAGCTCTCCTTTGTCGAGCATGAGCCTGTCGGCTTCGATAGAAGATCTTGAGTCTGCATGGGAATGGGTCGGCTCGAGTTTGCCGTTTTGCTCCTTCAGTTCCTGTGCAACTATGATGATCTGATGCTCCGCAGCCATCAGGATGTCGAATTCCCTTCTCCCCGTTTCTCGTGCACCGTGAGAGGTGGGAAGGTGGTCCACGGAGTTCAATCTCTCGCCCAGGAGGTTGACGCCGCTGACAGGAGTCATCTTGCAACGCTCCAAGGAGTCAAACGTCCCAGTGGATTTTACATGATTCCGCCACAGAGATAGCAGGTTGGGGATGATTGCACTGTTATTGCCATGCTGGATGAGGATGGACTCATCGGGCGCAGTGTCCCTCGATGGGCTTGTCTGGATAACGGATATTCCACCGTATAGAGAAGGCTGAGACGGGCTAGAGGATCCTTTGAACAAGGTATCTTCCCGGAGCCTCTTTGTAGAAGGTGTCATAGGCGCAAATTTGCCTCGCTGTTCAGAGACCGAACGACTGGCAGGGGACTTGTTCCCTTCCGGTGTAGCGACAACTCGGCCACTTACAGCGAAATGTGTAAGTGAACCGCCTGTCACTCCCTGAACGTTGGATTGATAGCGCAGAGGGCCTTGCTGGCCACCTGGTCCAGCCCCTTCGATATCCCACACACCCCATTCTCCGTTCGCCAAAAGTACCATGACAGCTTTTCCACGGAGAACCCATTGGGCATCGAGTATGGTCTTTCGAGAAGTGAAGCCTGCGGACGGCGGCTCAAACCCTGGGTACAGGGTCATTAACCACTTCCCTTCTGGGTCAGGGAGTTCCAGGTCATCATTTGAACCTCGACGGCCGCCTGCAGATGTCGATCGTGGGGCAAGACATGAATAGATCTTCACTGAACCGTTGTTCAACGAGATAAGCAGGTAGGCATGGCGCTGCGATGGATAAGGTGAGGGGTTGAAGGAAATGCTCTTAGCAGGCGCTGGGAGGTACCGTCTCTGAATGGGATGAAGATGGGCCTCGGACAGGAAATAATCCTTCTCTGTCTGACCTGACCGTTCAACTACCGGAATGCGATACACCAGGAGTGTTCCAGACGCCTCCGCTGAATGCGTCGCCAACAACAAGTCCCATCGGCCCTCAGATTCTGATGCAGACTCACGCCTCGAAGAAGCTCTTGGATTACTAGCACCGTTGTCACTCTGATTCTCTCCGTCTTCCTGACAGGTGAATGTGAGGGATACACCACGGGGAATTTCCTGATGAGACGAAAGGCCGCTGATCGAAAGTATCTGGAGACCCCAAGTCGACGGGTCGGTGTTAGATACATGAGGAGGGACCAGAGGAAGTGTGATTATCCGTGTGGAAAAATCAGCACATGTCACAGCTACCACAATCCTTTTCGATAGCACCGGTGGCAAGGGATCCAGCTGCGAGCGGGCACCTTCTGGGAGGCCACGAGGAGCTGCTAAACTGAGCACTGCTGACCCAAGAGGTATGTCGACGTGACGAAGAATCTCTTTGAAGGGACGTGAAGGATCGACTTCCGCCTCTGCCTCTTCAAAAGCCACCTTCGGGGATTCGTCACGCGGGGGATCTGGCGTTTCTTCCTCATCCGAGTCGATGATCATGACCGCATCGTCCTTGGCTGGACCGCTATTCTTCTTATTCTGTTCCGCAGGGGAAACATCCTGGGTAGCTTTGAAGTGTCTACCTCCTCTCCATATGATCTTCAATCCATTTTCGTAGCCGTAGATTATTATAGAGGAGCCGTTAGGCGATAGGGTAGGGTAAGCTTTGGCGCTGTAGACACGGTGAGGGAGCTGATAGCTGTTGCCCAGTGGCGATCAGTAAGCTTCCACAACGGGCAAACAATCTGAAGAACACTCACCTTAGCTGTAGTCGGCCCTCTGTTTGCCTTACCAATGGCTTTGCCAGAGGAAGACCGGGCATTTTGTCGAGAGATAGGTGGTGGACGGTCTGGTTGATGAAGGGAGAAGACGCAAAAGAAGATCAGTTGCGCATAGCTCAAAAGAAGCAGCACGATCTGGCCTGCAGGTAGAATGTTTTGCAATACCCTCAAGTATTATCCTCCCAAGGCTATAGCAGCAGTGCACAGCGACTGAGTTGCAGCCAAAGACCGTTGCGAGCTTGAAGGTCCTGCTCGGCTTGTGTCTGGAAGAGGCCGAAAATCGAGTGGGCGCGCAGCGCGTCACGTATTTACTTTCGGGCAAGCACTTGCACCACTCTTCACAGTCGACAAGGGCATCGGCCACCCTCGAGCCCGCTTAACACCTCACGGTCCCAAGAATGAGCATGATCAAACTGATCGCTTCTCTGGCTGGTCCTACTGAAGGCGTTGAACAAACGCCTGTCTGACAATGGCGTCAGTCCGGTCACTGGGCCTCCACGAACCCTCCGCAATTCCCTTTCTAGTCGCCGAACAGTTACTCCCACCAGAGCCGTCTACAGATGATTATGTGTGGCAAACAATCCAGACGGAAGATGGATTGGATGGGCCTGTCGATGAGGAGATCGTCTACACAAAGACCTGCGTCGTCTGGTCTCGCTGCGGCGTCCTGAAGAGGGTCTTCCGGTTGGATGTCGAGAAGGAAGAGATACGCCATGTCCTATTCACACATTTCCCTGCGGACAAGATCAATACAAATGAGCAAGGTTCGCAGGCGTCCACAAAGGGTCCATCCCAAAGTGTCCAGACCAAATCTTCAGAATCGCATTCCACACAGAAAGGAAGAGAAGGGTTCGAAATCCCGTGGATTCAGCTAGATGGGAGGGGAAACCAACATGTACAGGATGATGACAATGCCGGGGCTGATCTATCAAGGGCTCTCGTTGTCGTTCTGAAGTCTCAAGCGCATATCTTCTTTCTGACTGGCAATAGTCATGTTGTACCTCTCCCTTTCGAAGTTGAGACGGTATTTCCCACTCCGCGGGGCCTTTTATTCCAGCGAAATGGACCTCAGGATGGTGCTGTACCGGTTCCGGCGGCTCCTCCAAATTCGTTCATGTCGGTCAAGACAACGGAGACAAGACTGAGTGGTCATGAGCTCTCTAGAGGTTCTGCGCGGAAACATGCGCGGCCATCGCAAACCCTTTCAACCCCTCGAGCTTCGACGTGGAAGCAGAAACGCAAAGAAAATACGAGCCTTCCCAGAGTATTTGCTCTCATGGACCCTCACGCTGAGATGGGACTAGTCGTGGCCAGCTATTCGCGTTCTGTCTACGGAAGTCACAGAGCAAGCGATTTCCATGTGCTAGACTCGGCGGAAGAGATCATATACATGTCTCAAAAAGACGAGCTCTCTCATATCAGCAATGCATACAACTTTCCTCTCATCCTAGTCGTCACGCTCAACTCTAATACTGGAATGTATACACTATGGACGGGCCGATATAGACATGAAGAGACCGATCGACTTCTCCGCCAAGGAAAACGAAAGTCCGAAGTTACCGGAACTCGTTCTAAAAGAAGAAGTTCCCACTTTGGAATGACAACAGGTACAACGACCCCTACAGCACGTCCTTCAGGGGTGAGAGAAAGCTTTGGCAGTATCAACCTCGGACGCAGTATTTCAGGAATGCCGAACCCGCAGAGCCATGCAGCGGAAGGAAGAGGGGATGATGTAGAGGATTTTGCTACACAGCTAGGGCAAGAATTTGGAGATATCGCTGGTCCTTCGAAGACGTCAAGGCGCGTCAGCTCAATGCTTGCACGAGCAGATCTTGCAACAAATCAAGACAGAGCCACCTTCTCTGAACTCGCTACTGGGAATCAAGGCTACTCTAATAACTTTAGTCTCTCAAGACAGTCCCTAGGAGGATTCAACCCCCGGGAAAGTATTGACTTTAATCCTCGAGCGTCTATGACACATGGTGGAGATTCAACGCACCACCATGGTGGCCCTTTAGATTTCCGCGTTAATAAACTTCTACAGGAGCTCAACAATGGAGGAAGCTTAGATGGCTTTGAAGACATGGATCTGAGAGAATCAACTGCTGGTCTGTCAAAGGAGCTAATGCTTAGTAAAATCGAAAGCTTTCCCGGAAACGTTTCCCTATCCTTTGATACTACTTCAAGTGCATCGACGAAGCCGAAGATATTCACTTTACGTGCGCGCGATGGAGAGGATACACACAATAAGGATTTGGCCTCTCTTGCAGTTTGTATTTCTGATGATTCCTCGAAATCACTTACTCTGGTTTCCCTGAGAGCCGAACGCGTCGTCATTCCAAGAAAGGGATCAGGGAGCGGGTCAACAGCAAAAACAAAGAAGGGAAGCACTCTGTACCAGAACTTTTTTGCCGTCAGCGTAACAGGGATACAGCATAACTCTGACATACTGGGGGCCTGCCGGGTAGTTGATGGACAAGTGTCTCGAATTCTGACCTTGAGAGTGACAGCGGACGGACAGAACCAATTGACCTTGCAGTCACCGTGGAGCGTTCCGATGGAAATTGAACTACCATCTTTGAGCTTGAATCCACCACGCGAGATGTCGCTGTCCCGAGTCTCGGGTAAGGTAGCAGAACCAGGCGCTGCAAAGTCTTTGATTGACATGCCCCAGTTCGTTGGGCTGGATAATCCATCCATGAAGGGCAGGGTTGATGCGGTGGATTCCCGCGGGAGGAGGCATAGGCTTCAAATCCGAATGGAACCAAGGAATGCTCTAGTCAGAAAAGTCATTGCAGTATGCAAGTTCGTCCTGAGAGACCTCGGGAAGGCTGGCGAGGGAATACTTGTCGGATGGTGGCAGGTGTTGAATTGGCTACGGTCGAGGAACCATGCTGGATACGATCTAGAGTGGACCGCCATGGTGGTCGTTCTGTTTACTATGGCGGTTGATTTCATCGCAAGCAGTGAGACTAAAGCCGAGAAGACTCGGAGAAGAAGAGCACTTCCTCGAACAAGCAGTGGGAGCCTCGTTGACCTCCAAGAATGGGAGGCAATGCTGGACCAGGAGGCTGGCCCGTCCGGCTTTGCTCCATCTTGGATGATGAATCCCGCCTGGAGTTGGATCACCCAGACAGAATCCCTTAACGAAACTGATGACGCTCCACGCTCCAGAAGAACGCCAAAGACAGAACAGCGAAGCATTTTCGACCAATCTATTCGGCTGTCTCATAAGAAGAATCTATATGTGACTCAGTGTGCTTCGCTGGCCAGGGAATTCCTCCGCAACCCTATCGGTCAATCTGCTTCCGGTGCAGCTGGGTATCTGCCGACCGCATCGTCACGAAATGAAGCAACGCGCCGAACTTCTTTGTGCAGTATCCTTATCGGTTTGCATTTTCTACGGGAAGAACAGAAACTCTTCACTTATGAAAGCGAGATCTCTTATAGAAAGATGGGCATGTTGGCTCCTGTGTTGGCTCAGATAGGCCGGTGGCTAGGCTGGGGTTCTTGGACGTGGAAGCAAGACACCTACTATGGAAGTGAAATGGCTAGCATAGACTGCTGGTCATTTGAAGATTCCCAAATCTCGAAACTGAATGTTCCGCCGGAGCCGTTCCCCCCTACTTCGATATTCGCTTCCATAGAAAACGTTTGGCGCGAACAACCAGGCTCATTCCTCACCCTTCTAGAAGTTGTTTCAGGACATGGCGATACGCAGACTGAAGGGAGACTGTGGCAGGAGGCTTTCAGTCTCACTCCAAGGACACTGGCGCTTCGTGGCTATCTCGCCGAATCACGATTTTCTTCTTCAACATTAGAAAAAGTCGAACTCTTACTTCGCTGGGGTCTAACACGCAATGTGATCGAGACATTCCCGGATGGTGTCAGTGCTCCACTATTCGAAGCAATCACCCGCTGTCAAGTGAATCCTCCAGCGTCGTGGACATCTGCTCTTCTGGAGCTGATCGATAGAGATGATCTTTACGTCTCAACGAACAGTAATCGCTCTGTTATGCCAGTTTCAAGACCCCAGCCTGTTGTAGCGCATGACGCTGTGCGCGATTTTCATCACATTGGATCATCCGCCCTGGATATCGATGCCATAAACTCCTTCGAAGCATCTGCAGAGGCCGATAAATCTTCTATTACTAGGCTCATATTCAACGAAGACAGACGTTTCGTGGAGGCAGCGAAACTCCTGAATCAGTCTAAAGCTCCCGTGGCAGAATGTTTGCCAGAACCTGAATGGTCTGATTCTGACTTACTAGAGGCGCAGAAGGAGCTTGTACAACTTGTGACCCTCAGAACTCTTTCCATACCTGCAGGCCGCTCTATGTTCATGTTCAGCAGTCGTTCACCACTGTTGACCGAGAAACTTCCTATTCCATCATTTTCGTTGCAATGTGTGATGAAGCCTTCTAATGTGACGATTAGTGCCGACAGAGCTGCATTTAGCGAGGAGAAGGTGTGCTGGGCCTTTTTCCATAATGGAGTCTCCACAGGTCTTGCCATCTCGAAGTCTTCCAAGGGAATCGACACGTCATGGATACTCTTTAACAAACCCCAAGAACTGACAAATAGACACGCCGGATTCCTATTTGCGCTTGGTTTGAACGGACACCTGAAGACCCTGGCAAAATGGGTGGCATTCAAGTACCTGACACCGAAGCACACAATGACATCAATTGGTCTCCTGCTCGGTCTTTCCGCGTCCTATCTAGGCACCATGGATACTCTCATCACAAGACTGTTGTCAGTGCACGTCACTAGAATGCTTCCTCCTGGTGCAGCTGAATTGAATCTCTCGCATCTGACCCAAACTGCTGGAATAATGGGCATCGGCCTTCTCTATTGCAACTCTCAGCACAGAAGAATGAGTGAGGTTATGTTATCAGAACTGGAAAACGTGTCCCGCGAAGAAAGCACGATCTCCCAAGAAGACTTAAGGGACGAGGGCTATCGCCTAGCAGCTGGTTTTGCTCTAGGTTTTATCAATCTTGGTAAAGGTAAAGATCTGAGGGGTCTACGAGACATGAACGTCGTTGAGAGGTTGCTGGCAATTGCTGTTGGCACGAAGAACGTTGACCTCGTCCACATTCTCGATAGAGCTACTGCAGGAGCCACCATTGCACTCATGATTATTTTCATGAAGACCAATGACGAGGCGCTCGCTCGCAAGATCGATATTCCCGACACAACTGCACAGTTTGATTATGTTCGGCCTGATATTTTCCTTTTGCGAACTGTGGCGAGGCACTTGATCATGTGGGATAATATTCGTGCTTCTCACGAATGGCTCCTTGGAAGTCTCCCGCAGATATACCGGCGACGTAACCGACTGGCCAGCATCCGTCGTCTGAGTAGCGATGATATGCCTTTCTTTAACATCATCGCTGGACTCTGCTTTACGATTGGTTTGCGTTATGCAGGCTCAGCTCTACCTCAAGCGAGGGATCTTCTTGTGTCATATCTCGATCAATTCATGAGGATATGCAGACTTCCCGCTGTTAATTACGATGGGAAGCTGGCGAGGAATTCTGTTCGTAATTGTCAGGATATCGTTGCGCTTTCAGCAGCTGCAGTCATGGCTGGAACAGGAGATCTGGTCGTATTCAGACGACTCCGTTCTCTTCACGGCCGCGTGGATCCTGACACGCCCTACGGAAGCCATATGGCGGCCCATATGGCTATCGGTTTGCTGTTTCTAGCCGGAGGAACCTACACCCTGGGAACCTCTGATCTCGCAATCGCATCTTTGCTGTGTGCATTGTACCCAATATTCCCCACAACTGTACTCGACAACAAATGCCACCTCCAAGCATTCCGTCACATGTGGGTGCTGGCCACGGAATCTCGCTGTCTCGTACCAAGAGATCTCGACATGGGACGCCCTGTATCGACACCGATCTCATTGACTATGAAGAGTGGCTTGACACGAACAGTGACTGCTCCTTGCCTCCTTCCTGACTTGAAAGAGATCACTATTATCAAATTACAAAGTCCCAACCACTGGCCTATCGTGCTAGATCTCGAACGCAACCATAGCCTTCGCGAGAAGTTTTACCAAGGTGATCAGTCTGTGTACCTCAGAAGAAGAACTTCATTCAATCCATCCGGATCTTCTGTTTTCGCCTCCACACTGCAGGGCCTCAGCGAAATGCAAGATATTCTTCCCTCAATTGCTGCAACAGGTGGCATAAGGGGAGCGACTGCACAGGGAACTACCGCTTCCCCTAGTACAAGTGTCGCGCGTGCATCATCCAGAGACCTGTGGGAGTGGATATTCTCTCTTCCATCGCTGCGAGAATTGGGTCTGGACGAACGTGCCATCGTTATGCATCCAATCCCGTTCCAATTTCGTCCTCAGTACGCGAGAGACGGCAGAACAGTCTCTTCGCCACCATGGTTGCGCCCTTCTGCCGTCGACACCAAGCTTACTCTCCAAGACACAGTCAAGAGCGTTTTCCAAACAGCCTCTGGTACCAACTGGTCGCCCGATGAAGTCAAGGATCGTCTCTGGCAGTTACGACTGCTTTTCGCTTGGGCGGATCATAACGAACGCCAGGGATATGACAATGACGATGAAGATCCCGCGTGCAGGAACGGGCTTTGGCTACGGAAAGACGTTATCGAAGATGCCAGATGGAAAATATGGGGTGTCCAGTTCGGTGAGGGTGCCGCTAAAGCAGAGTCACGGTAAAGCGGCATTATTTAGTTGCGGGGATATCATCCAGAACTTCGTCTTTTGCTCATGCAATTAAAAGCGTATTTATACCTACCTAATCATTTAGTTACGTGATACGTATATCAAATAGAGTTAAAATGGAAACGGGGCATAGAACGAAATGAATGAAATGGAATTCAACGTGATTATGTTATCGGAATCAAAAATGTACTAGTTATATCAGAACTAGAAGGCGAAGAATCTCTTTCCATTGCATTCTATTCTCTTAGTCTATGCCCTTTCTTCTATTCCATCTAGCCGTCATTAAGTCTTTCATTCTTCGTCGGCTATGTGTGCATGTGCGTGCCTTGGGAAGTGTTGAACTGATTGAGTCCTTTCCAGTGGACACCCTTTGAAGCGAGCGAGTCGACATTTTGAATCCCGTAGCTCCGTGTCGAGAGTATGCCTCAGGACTATGTTCATGTTCATGTTCGCGGTCATGGTCAAGACTCGTTTTTCGAGAGCCACGTAAGCCCATGATCGCAGTGAGTGGACGTTCCTGTCAGCTGGGTCTGGGACTGTCGCGGCATGTCGGGTCTCAGCAACTGCGTTAGAGCAGAGCGGTTTTATTCTGGTGTTGGAGACCTGACCAATCCCTCTTGTTCAATGTCCATTACAGACACACGAGGGACAGGAATCGGTCTCCATTGTAGATCCATAAGAGGGTCTGTGTAATAACCGAATGGATCAGTGTGTTATTCAAGTAAAGTCGCCGCCCTGTGAGGGGAAATTGACCCATTCGGAGAAATCCACGGCCCCGCCCTGGAAATCAGGTGGGAAGAGATTGCTGAATGGGTTATCGTTGAATAAATGGCCCGGTGAGTGCATCATAAGTTGCTGCTGTGCGTACTGCTCTGCACCGGTCGTGGTGGTCACGATCGGAGAGCAGAGGCGATTGATAACGTCCAAACAACGACCGGCGAGTCGGTTAGTGCTCAGAGTCGGATGAGAGAGAAGCCTTCTCGTGGTATCAATATCCTGGAGCCAGGAAGGAGCGTCGGCGTTCGTGGGGTCAGTCATAAGAAAAATGATTGGGATGACCCCAGCTTGGAAAAGGAAATAACTAGAACGATTGGTCAGTGGGAACATGGAGTATACGATTGTAGGCAAACATACAGGATGTACCATACGCCTAGCCTCGTGCACATATTATTTTCCATATAATCGCTAATCGAGAGGATTGTAGATCTGGCATGCTGTAGACAGTATATCCTGCACTCCCTCTCTGCAGGATCCTCGGGTTCCGTAGGAACATTAGGAGTCCATCTCTTAGATGCCCACCGGAGCACGATAGGACGGAAGAGTAGTGTTCGTAGGTTCCATTGGCGCCACATAAGCCGGTTCCGACTGAGGGCCAGCCAGTCGGGTTCTGGGTTTGAGCATGCTCGTTGAAGGTACGGCGGAAGGTTATTATACCAGTCATCCATGGGTTTCTGTAAAGCTAAAGTCTCCTCTGGAGTGACACTTGGGCTTGAAATGAGGCGTTGATAAACACTGTTCGTGAGAAGATGGAACTGAGCCTGGGCGATCATCCCAGAATAGATGGTTGGACCATCGGATTCTAGAGGAATAGAAGTAGTTGCAGGAGTAAGAGCCTTTTCAAGACAGATCAGTATGGCTATATCCCCAATGGTTTAAAGCTTATTTCGTACCTCGTCGGGGATATTAAGCACTTGCTTAGCATCCATGATGTGTTCTTCTGGTAGCAGGATTGGGCGTCCGAATGTCTTTGCAGCACCACTATCGAAGATGTAGACTCCCCACCACAGCCTTCTGCGAATTTCCCTCTGCAGGAGACTGATCTTCCATTCGCGGAATTCCTTGTGAAGACCTAAACTCATCGCCATCCGGACCGCAAGCCCCAGGAAATTCCAACCGGTGTTGGGCTTATCGCGTTTCTGGGCATAGTTGCTCAGAAGCAACAAGGCCTGCACAAGCGTCAAGTTGCCAGCCTCAAAGACAGACATCTGCTGTAGTTGGCTTCTTGCTTCCTGGTAGAACGTGATATCCAAGTCGGATGTGTCGTCACCAATGCTCCAAGCCCCAAGAGCTAGGATAGTGTTAAGTAGGATGTGCCATGCTGGACCATGGGGACGCGGGATCTGTTCGTAAAACTGCGCCCTGAAAGTGGCCTCATGGACAAAAGGATAACTGGTGTGATAGTTCAGAAAATAAGCATCCATGAAGGCTTGCTCAATAAGGCCTGATGGTGCCGAGCTGAGCAGCTGTGCTTTCCGCGGAACTCTATGAGCAGATATCGACTTGGAGCTACGCGGAATGTTCAAATCAAACCCATGATCCCTGAGGGCTCGAAGTGGTACAACACTTGAAGATGCGCCTTTCGTGAGAAGAACCGAGTCAGCAAAAATTGACGTATAAAAGACCTGGGGACGCCAACCGAAATATCCAGCTCCTTCCGGTTTAATAGACAGAGCGGCCATGCCATCAGTCAAGTCACCAAGGGCGATTTCTTTCTCTGCCCAATCAAAACCATCCGCTTGCTGCGGCAACGTCTCCGGAGCAGGCTCATCTCGCTCAGCTTCGGATTTAACAAAAGGAGACTGTCGGGATGACGTGTCTGAAGGTGATGGCTCGGCCTTAGGTCGAGTCTCCTGATCCTGCAGGAGAGAATTCACAAGACCATCGAGATCACTCCCAGGGAAGAGGTTCCCTAGTGCTCTTTCAAAAGCATGCAGACGATCTTCGACGAATGTGAGATGCCTAGAGCAGGAGTTACTAATCGTGAACATGCAGAGGCCGAGAGGGCAGTGTTCAGTTTTGAACAGCACAGAATGTACATAACACTTACTGCCTTGTAAGAGGGCTTCGAGTCACTTTAGGACTATAATTGCATTCCTTCTGCAGTTGCCTGCACTGTGCACAAGTTGGTCGTTCTTTCGAACACTGAGATAAGTCAGACAAGGACTAAACAAAGAGCGATACTGGTTAGGAGAAGAACCAATACTTACTTTCGATTTTCGCACCCGGCATTCATCGCACTAGAAAGTTGTTGATCAGTACGGTCGATCCACCTGACCAATGAAATGGGCTGGATACTGTACCGCGTATGAATGTGAATCCCGAGTGCTCGCCATGATTTCTTTGCTCTTAGCTTAAGTTGAACATGCGAAACTGAAGTTTAATAATGCCTAGCCGCTGACGCCAAGCTAGAATCATCTATATTTGGTCAGTACATTGGGTTTTTGCCACGTATTTCTGATGAGCGCGGGGTACATGAACGAGATGTATTCAACATAGGCACGTATTATGGACGTCCAATCTGGGTTCGTGAAACCAAGCGCTAAAATCGGAAATTACAAGGGTCCTCAAACACGGTTGCACAAATAGGAGAAAAATAAGACATCAGCCTCAAGGAAGAGGAAAGATACATGTAAAATGCAATCATCACCAGGCCTCGAAGAATATCAGGGCTACAGTATGAGAACGCGCGGGCCAGAAGCTTTTTTTTGCGGGGGTACGAAGAAAAACGATGCTCAGAACACTCACGGTTAGCAAGGAACACCAGCCTTGGGAGATCCACGGTCATTCAAAATAATGATAGATCGTACATCCGCATAATAAGGAACAGATTCTGTATGTTTCAAGACATGTCGTCGACTTGAGGAGCCAGACTGTCTGAGGAGAGATCGCTGATGGTGGTGGGGAACAATGCAGTCAGGTGATTGCGGAACGGAAAATTTCTTAGACAACAGGGGCAAGGAACGCGATCTCGACAGCAAATGCGTTCCCGGAAGCGGTGGGATGTCAGGGAGAGAGAGATTACGAGTAAGTGTACTCCATAGCTCGATCGGTTGGTTTTAAACAATCTACATTATTTGCGGTGGAATGACTGCTGAAGGACCGCGATACTCGACCGCGTCCCTTGATGCCTGAGGCTCTTATCGGTATCGGTATCGCACTATCGCACGTGATGAACCGCTCTGCAGGGATCAGGAACAACCTTAATAAGCAAGGACGGTTTCGGTGCACGTGTTGCTGCCTGCCCAGGGGTATCTATGGCTGTTTGCAGGTGAGCTCAGTTTTGTACTGGTGGCATGATAGACAATCAGCAGCGCATGGATCGAATACGCTGGTGCCCTTCTCACGGTTGGTATGTAGAAGACTCGATATATGGTACGTATCATTTTATCGCGTCGGTTAAGTTACCTAGTTTCAGACTCCACAAGCTCCGTTCCCAGTGTTGGGTGGGTCCCGTGGTCCGTTCACTCGGCGTTGAGCATACCTAGTTAGGTACCCCGGCCCTCTTAGAAGAGTTTCCCTATTGGGAAAGGGCCCAAGATCCGTGACCGCGCTGGCAACACACGCCTGTATTATTTGATTGTCCCTCACAATCGACACTAGAGATTAAAAAAGAAAGGCTATGACTCGATTTCTCCCTCCTTAAAAGGAACCAATAGCGCCAAGATATCTTTTCATTGCGTTGTTCTGAAACATAACGGCAAATGAATCTTCCAGTTCGTCGCAGATCGTCTGTCTAAAGACTGTCCCATATCTCGTAATATGCGTTGCAATGGTGTAGAGAAACTAATACAGGAATTAATATCTTCAAGGAATCGCGCAAATTTCACCACCATCCCGGTTCACGCAGTCTGTATCTCACTCTCTTGGTATTCCACTCTTCTGTCTTCGGCCTTCTCGTGGTGTACCTGTGCCTGTAACTCATGGGCAATAGCCATTCCATCGATATCTTTCCGCTTGCTAAGCTTTACTACCTGCGTGAGACTAGTCTGGCTGGCAAACAAGAAGTCAATACTCTCCAATGTCCTGCCTGACGTCTCTGGATACCAGAACCACACAACAATGATGCTGGCCCAATTGAGAATGCAGAACACAATGTAAAGCTTCCAGCCAATGTTCTGGATGCCGACGGGCGTGATCTCAACAACCAAGAAGGTGATGAGCCATTGCCAGACAACAGATAGTGCGCTGCCACGCTGACGGATGCGCAGTGGGAGCACTTCAGACGGATAGGCCCACATGTTAGACATCCATCCCCACGTGAAGAAAGCCTGTATAACAGTTAGAAACCGCCAAGGTATTTTCTATGAAGTGGAACCGTATACCTGGAACATATAGAGCATGCAGACTGCAGCAATACCGTTGTTGCGGCCCCCGGCCATGATAGTAAGGCCAGAGATCAGCATGCAGCAACCCATACCGAAACTGCCAAAGATGAATAAAGTCCGTCGTCCTACTTTATCAAGGATGAACCTGAAAGAGGTCAGCGATCGATATGAAAACCTGTATATTGGGATACCATACCATGGAATAAACGAAGCGACCAGGAACCATAGCTGGAGGCCACCTGAGAGAAGCAAGGATTGATGAGAAGTCAACCCAACACTGTTGACCATAACATATGGGGCATAATAGGTGATGATGTTGGTCCCTGTAAATTCCTGGAGGGCTTGCGCAGAGCACGCAATAGCAACCCGTTGCCAACCCATGATCCCTCCGTCTGTAAAGCAGTCTTTCCACCCGCCAGATTCGGCTTCCTCCAAGGCTATAGCGTCTTTAATTTCGGTAAATTCGACACTAACTTTCTCATCTTCAGGATTCCCATCTCGCAACATGCAGAGTACTTCCAGCGCCTCTTGTTGTCTGTGATGACTTGCAAGCCAACGTGGGCTTTCTGTTTTCTATATTAGCATCAGTCCTCACACCGCATTCTCTGATAGACTTACCTGGAAGGAAAAAGCACATAATTATCAGAAAAATAGCAAAAACAATCTGGAATGCAATAGGGAAACGCCACTGGAAACTATTGGTGTAGCCGCTACACCCATAGTCTATCCAATACGCAATAACAATGCCAAGGATAAGGGAGGATAATTCCATCGCGATCGTTCGTCCACGTATGTGTGCCGGAGATATCTCACATTGCCAGACAGGGACTGCACTGGTGATGCCTCCCATACCAAATCCGGTTACGATCCTACCGACTATCATTTGGGCCTGACCGTAGGATGTAGACTGAATGACTGTTCCGATGATGAGAACCACACATCCTGCCACATTGAGCTTCCTACGACCCAGGTTTTCACCCCAGACTGCGGAAAGTAATGCTCCACCGAGACAGCCGAGCTCATAGACGGCCACAATGAATCCTAAGAGAGAAGCATTCGGATTTCCCATGGTCTCCAGAAACACTGGATCTGTCGTGAGACCGGAGAACACACCATTGTCATAACCTGTACTCAACCATAAGTATCATGGACTAGTTGGAATAGGGAAATCCACTGCTCACCAAAGAGGAGGAAACCGGTCGAACACGCCAATGTGATAGCCATCACCAGGGGCATCCCCCGGAGGCCTAAGTACGGCGCCATTTGAGATATGGACTGTTCTATTATCAGAGTATTTTCACAGTGGGATGAATGTCTTTAGGTAGAAACGGGGACGTCGAGAGAAGAAGTACCCCGTGTTAAAGGGCAAGCACGACATCTTCAGCAGCATAATCCGGGGTATGCTCCACCCACGAGTCATACGACGACTATCCCTCGCCATAATCGGCTATCTTCTCACTAGAGCATCAGAGAGGTGGATCAAGTCTCGCTATACTCGTGTATCTGCTGGAGTACGATTGGAACGGCAGGAAGACCGCGCGTGGGGGTCCCCCTCATCCCCACGGGGTAGGAGAGTCGGGGTTTCTCCGGATGCGCAATGTGCACCCCCACGCTCACTCGAGTCTGCACAAGAAAAAGCTTGGAGTGCTTGTTTTGAGACTTTAATATGATTAGTTTAATTGTTCCATCCTTGGGAAAGTATTCAATACGAACAGGTGGCTGAAGAGACCCGAAGTCTGGTTGTATATAGTTCTAGGAGAACCCGCATTTTCGGACAGATTCCGTGGGTTGTGTAGCACGGCGGACCGGTTCCATTGTCGCCATGGGTTTGCATGATTATACTTGAATGGGTAAACTTCTTCTCTCCTGGTGGACTGACAATTGCTGGTCCATCCCGCAGAAGCTAGGAATTCCCAAGGTGGTACTGGTTCAACCTAGATGATTTTCATGATGCACGTGGCACCGCGCGCATTTAAGTAGCCTCACAAAAAACAATCCAAATTCTCAGTATCCCTCTCCCTGACCAAGTCTCTAGCTCAAAGGATGCCTAGACATGAACAAGAATATTATGGATTTCTCGTCGCAAATAAATACATGTTACCTAGAAATTGAGCTTGGCAGCGGCACTTACATGCACAGACCACCTTGCTGCCTGGAGCATATGTACCCGTGGTGAATGGAGCTAAATTCACTTTCTCGCGCACAAGATGGTATTTATACGTTGATACTCTCATATCTTAAATGCGTCTTTCCATAATAAACAACTTCTGTGTGCTTTAATCATTTCGTCTGTCGTTCTTCTTCGAAGTCACAGTACAATCCCTTCCTGAAAATCCTGAATCCGTCATTTTCTCCATCCAGGATGGACCAACTACCACCCGACCAAAAGGCCCAACTCCATGAAGTTGCAGATTGTCTGCTCGAGATCTACCAGACTCTTGCAAAGATGCGCTTCATCGACCCAGAAGGCATACAAAAAGGACCCCATGATATCAAAGATCTACTCCCACTGTATGAACAACATGGCCTGGACCCGTCCATCATATATCTCTACAGTATTCTCCCATACATCGACACTGCTCGCGCTGGTAACAGGGACTTCTTCCACGGCGGTGAATTTGCGGATTTTCGCGATCATTACGATGTGAAACGCGGCCGTGATCCATTCTATGCCAGTCCTCGGGAAGACGCTGACTTTGAGAATGAGAATGGCCCTTACATTCGTCCTTGGGTTACGCCTTTGTCTAAGCTTGGTAATCACCAAAGTGTCATCATTTACGATGCACGTGAGCACCGAATCTGGATAATCGACCAACTAGGATGGTCCAGCACGGATCGAGCCTTGAGAGGCGTGCCTAAAGGCGACGAACAAAGTGCGAACTCTAATAGCTTCGAGCATATTCCCAGCCGACCAGCTGGGGACGTCTTGCGGGATATCAATCATTGGTACCTGACACTCGAAGAATTGCCGGGAGGTGGTGAACGTAGCGGGCTTGAGTGGAGCACCTGGGATTTGGACTTGAAAGGGTTGTATCGGACACATGGATGGCCGGATAATTTTGACGGTGATGCATTTCAGGTCGCCCAAGCACGGGCATATGGTGCTTCCCGAGCAAAATATTTCGCAGAGGATCCATTGAGAGAGGTGGATAAGTATAAAGGTTGGACTCAGTCCGTGGACAGGCAGATCGGAGAGCACCAGGAAAAAGTCAACAAGGCAAAGACGGTCGATGAAGAATGGTCTGCGCGTTTTGGTCTCTGGAAAGCAGAGCAGTTGAAAAAGCGCAATGAAGACGATCTCAAGAAGGCAGAGGAAGCAGCAGATCAAAGGTGTCCTGGGGGAGTATGTCAGAGAAAGGAAGATCTTCCATTGTGGGAGGCGGAGAGGCTACGTCATGAATCCAACTGGAAGCAGGAAAGCATTGGAGCCTACAGAAATTGGGCAGAAGAGTTCAAGGACTCTGATCCGGAACGAGCACGACATTTTCGAATTGAACTACACCACAGGGAGAAGAAAGCCAGAATCTACCGTACGGCGTACGAGGAGGCAAGAGCTGATGCTGAACGACTGTGCCCGGGAAAGACTTTCCAGTCAGCGACAGGAATCAAGTCGCTGGGACGACAGGATACAAAGACCAGAATACAATTCCATAAAGATCTAGTCATAGTTCTGCAGCGAGACATACAGGAAGTGAGGGAATGGGCAGCCCAACTCCCAGAGGATGCGAAGACAGCGAGGGAAATGGTCGAAAACGATATCCAACAGCAGGAACGATCTATCAAGAACATGAGAAATATGCAAAAGGCAGCGGAAGATTGGCTGGAAAAGCATGGAAATTCGGAATAGGCTGACTCAAAATAGCCATAGCATACCAAGCATGTCTTTTAGATCATTATGGTAGAAGTTTGTAATTGCCATTCGGTTTTCTAGAGACGAATGTTGCCAAAGTTATTTCACATCGAGAATTATGAGTATACTTGTTATTCTAAATGCGGCCAGTCCATTGATATATTGCACACTAAATCCAGTCGAAATACCAGTCTTCTTAGAAAATTTGGTATATACTTGCCTAAGAAGTCTTGGACGAAATGGAACGCTGCTTGGGGACGGTCTTGGCGCCCTACTCATTATTGCCCCTCCAACCAATGGGACTCTCCACAAGAACTTTTTTTTATACAAACGTCACCGTGCAAAAGACTACTACTGTGCTGGAATCTGAAGTACACAAAACGAATTATAACCCAGATGTGGCAGATATAGACAGAGAAAAGATAGTGCTTATTTCTGTCATGCCTTCTCAACCGCCCATCCCACATCTGCTTGTGCCATATGTCGCCCCTCCACCCCGCTCATCACTATCGCTGGTCACGTCCGTGCTGAGTGCAACAGGTAATTGGCTGGTATTAAGGATCCTTTTCGCAGCTTTGAGTACCAGCAGAAATGGCGTTGCTCCAGGAATAGGGCTCCAGAGTGGTGACAGTGCCGGGGAGTTCGGCGGGAATGGGAAGAAAGTTGTACTGCTGAGCTTTTTGCGGGGGTGGGATTTTTGGAGATCAGAAGCGAAGAGATTGGTGAGTGCACTCATCTTTCTTAAAGATTCGCTATTATCTTGTTATTCTTTGGTTATTCTTGGGAATGATTGATATATTCGCATCGCGCTACGTTCCATCTAGGAATAAGGCCCTTAATTATTCTCCCTGAGCCAACATATTCGGCTACTTGTTTCTTATCCTCCTGTGAAGCCTACACTTTTTCTCAGCCTGTATTGGTGGGATCATATCTGATATACCTCTATTATATGACGTTCTCATAATTCCTGCATTTCATTCCGAGTCATTCTGAATATACGCCCAACATTCCAAGAGCAATTTCAATATGCTTCACCCGTTCTTCTATTACCTCTTTCTTTGTCCCTTTCCTTTCCTTTCCTATTGCTATTTACATGCCATATGTGGTGAACAGATCGAATTAACACTATGTACCAGGGCCTTGACCTAGCCCGGCTTTCTGAACAAAGGCGATTCGCTTTCGTCGACGGACTTGCAGAACTATTCCACTCATCTGCTCCTGCACCTGCAGGAGCTTCATCACCATTCACAGCACAACATACTGCTTTACCTTCAAGAGGCACCCTCCCAGTCCGTTCTGCGCCTGGTCCTGCTCGGACACCGGTGCAACCAGCCCCAACAGTTCCGGCAGCTGGCAAAGCTCCATCCGGCCCCGGACCCGTGAAGCGACTGCATCTTTCAGGGCGTGGTCAGTCTGCTCTCGACTCATTAGAGCAGGAAATAGTCTCTGTGATTAATGGACTGCAGGGTAGGAAGGGAAGTGGTGATGAAGACGAAAATGAGATATTGCTCGTCATTGACCAGCCAGATTTACTACTCGCCGCAACGGGGCTGAGTCATGGTATTTCTGCTACGGAGGTGGCAGAATGGGTAATGGGACTACAGCAGGTATGTCGAGCCTTAGTTACGGCGATATAAATCATCGTTATAGAGACAGGAGGGTTTGCTAATAGCTGATAGCACGTCTACTCAACGGTCGTTACACTAGCCGCCGATTCGCCGTTGATACATAACGCATCTGCTTTTGCTCAACAGCACTCGACGCCGCTAGAGACAGAACATGCGGCGTTTGTTGTTGGTCTTGCGCATAGGGCTTCGATGGTGATGCAGCTTCGTAATCTGGATACGGGAGCCGCTAAGGATGTCAGCGGAGTGCTGAGAATCAGCAAGGGCGGAGGACGGGAACAGGACACGGGAGAGAGCGCATGGGAGGAGAAAGAAGTGTTGTACTTCGTCCAGCGCGACGGCGGCGTAAGAGTCTTCGGACGAGGTGAGTGAATGAAGGGCATCCGTCAACTCCTTTGGATAGCGGCGCTTGGGAGTTAAGTCTAGATCGGGGTTATCCTGGAATTAAGTTATGAGAGCAATAGGGAGACAATGTTTTGTTGTTTTGTGGATGTGGGAATAAGGTAGCCTTTTTTGTAGAATGCTCGAATTCAGTAAGACAGTGTCACGTATCGGAGAAATCTCTCAAATATCGTGTCTGCCATTGACATGGGATATTCGCCAGCCATTAACAAAAAGGAAATTCATGCACACGCCTTCCCTTTTCTTCCACCGAAAACCCATGACTTTTTTGGTCTTCCGTTATGTTTTCGTTGGACCTAGGCGGCAGAAAAAGGCCCCTTCAGCAACCCCTGGAATCATCACGCCCAAAGCCGTTGCTTTTAAGACGACTACCACATCATTCAACCCTCCAGCTTCCGAGAAGATTCCACATTAGGGAATTTAAGCCTTCTCGGGACCACGGGAGCCCTTGGGGACACCGGTCTGGAATCCGTTCTGGAATCGGCGGTCGACGGTCTTCAGGTACCTCATGCGACCAGTGCCGGTGGTCTTTCTCCGCTTGGCCTTCTCGCCCCAGTTGTCTGTAAATTCAGTTCCATGTAAGCCTGAGGTCCTCTATTCCAAAAACCTCCGCGGTATAATTCCACGTTTAACTGAGAATGGTGATTCGGGGATTCGTACACTTGCGAGTCTTAGCAGCAGGGTAGCCGCAGTTAGCACAGGTGTGCTTCTGGATGTGCAGAGAGCGTTGACCTGAATATCCAAATCGATGTCAGCTGTCGTCTTTCCTTATATCCCGTTCCGAGATTTTTCCATCGCGCATGTCTTTCGGTTCTGCATAGAATGTCGGATTGTACTGACCGCAGCGTCTGCACAGGGTGTGCGTCTTGTTGTGGCGCTTGCCAAAGCTGGAGGTACCCTTCGCTATAATCCATCGTCAGTCTTCAAACTTCTTCTCGACACAGTATCGGCGTGTTGCGGAGATCGACTCGAGCGGGCAACGTACTCATCTTGAATCAGAGGGACTGTGGACCGAGTTCAATCGTTAGCAAAATGATCCTCCCTCTAACATATAGCGAACGAGACGCGAAAATGGTATCCTCTCACCTGGTGATTCCGTTGAAGGGCGGGTTGTCGTTGTCGTCGTCGCTGGGCGTATCGGAAGTTCGCTGAGAGTTCAACTGGGCGTCGCTAAGCGAATTGTGGTTTCAGGGCTTGAACCCTGGTCCCGTGATTTCTTCAGCCCGGTCACCATCACATGACCTACTAGCAGACCCACACCCGCTTCCGCGCGGAGTAGACCGAAGTTTAGGTCTATTTTACTTTCTCGAGTACGTAGTATTGTTTTCGCGTGATGGTCTTCAAAGGCTTGAAGATGGCGATATTAAGAGCTTGCTGAAGCTTAGATGGTTCTCACAACGGGCTTCATGCAAGGTTGTACAAGTGTTTCTGTAGAGAGGAAATCGGGACAGGGCTTCTTGTCTCCTTGTTTCTATAGTTGAATTATTAACTATTCATCTTATGCCTAAGATAATTTCATGACCCGCTGTAATACATCATCGAATAGAACCAGACGCTTATGTTGATATCATAAATAAATGACACAGAACCATTATACAAGCTCGTCTTTCCCAAGAAATTGAGCCATAGGATCATCTGCAGCAAGGCGACTTCGTTTGTATGACTCTAATTCCTCCTCGCTGACGCCTTGCTGCACCTCCATAAGTGATCGTTTCTTGGTATTGGTATCGGCTCCGTCTTTCTGACCCTCGCCGCCATCGTCTGTCTTCGTATTCGTAGAATCATTCTTGTTGTCTTCTTTGGTAGCGGCCTCTTCATCATCTCCCTCCGGCAACAGCATGTTACCTGCCTCTTCAAAGGCCCGTTTCCCTTCCTCACCGGTACAATAACTGTTTTTAACAGTAGAATGGCAGCATGCATATCCCCATTCGAAATTGTGCCACCAGCTTCCCCAGACTGCTGTGTGGTTGTTGATAAGAATGTCTTCGGCGTATTTCGACTTCGCTGCTTTCTTTGGCGCTCCCTTTATAGCACCAGTCTCATCATATTCGACGAACCGCTCGTTTTCGACAACTGCAGCGTCTTTCAGAGGAGAGGGCTGTAGATACTCCTCTCCACCATACTTCTCAAGTAAGGCTTTGCGCCGAGCTTCGCGTTTAGCTTCGGATTCTTGTTCGTGCTTCTTTCTTAGGATCTCTCCCGACGTAGGGTTGGCCTGGAGATGTATCTTGTCCTTGCCTCCTCGTTCCTGTGATTCCCAAGCATAACGCTGCGCTCTTTCAAACTCTGCCGCGTCTCCTGATGCCCGCACGAAATTTTCTTCCGCGACCAGAGCCGATGCCTGGTCGGCCTGAGCTCCCATATCGACCATCGATCGCGTTTTAGGATCGTATTTTGCGGAGTCAAGGTCAAGGTTGAGCAAATATTTCGCTGTATCTTCTCGGATTCGCAGGTTTCTGGTTGCTGTGCTTTGTTTTCTTCCCATGTCAGATTCTTCAGCATATCGTGCTTCTTCCTGACCCTCGTCTTCATCGTCTTCGCCATCCAACCGCTTCTGTTCGTTTTCCTGCTTGGCTTTTCGTTTAAGAGTCTCAAGCTCCTCATATTCCTCTATCACACTGCGATATTCTCTTGGATCATAACCGTTCCATCGGTCGCGCTTCGCATCCCAGCCCAATTCCACATCTTGAACGATTTCATCTGCCTGGATATCTTTCCCTGTCCATTTTGCACCATGCTTTCGTGGCCGACTGAGGCATTCTTTAGTCTTGTGGGTCATAGCACCGCAGTTCTCGCAGGCTCCTTTACGATACTTAGTGGCAGCGGGACCAGCACGCTTGCCTCGTTCGTACCATTTGGACTGATCAGCGGTCGATTTTTGTAAACGCTGGTGCTCCAGGTAATCGTTGGCTGTGGCATCATCATCGATATAGAACGGTTTCTTCGAGATGAAGGACGGAATGTACTCGTTGCGCTCCTTCGACGCCACATCGGTGGGTTTGCGCGACATCCTGGCTGCAACGGTTGAAGAGACTCGGATAGAGTTCTCCGATGATTGTTATTCGACACCAGGAAGACTGTCACCAATATAGAAAGTTGGAAAGATACTGTCGCCCCGAAATAGAAAACCAGCGAGCTCAGTTGCGGCATCTGGAGATCGGAGATAGCTGAGAGATCCACTAGTCACGTGACCAGGCGTTCCCCTTCGCGCCTAGTGTTATGCACGTCATTCTCCGCATTCTTTAATCGCGATTCTCGACACGAGATCCAGATATGTTCAGATAGAGACGAGATTCGTGACGCGATTTTCGTTTTCTTGGATATGTTATACAGTTAAGATCTCTCAGTTCGGCGCTATGCCGTCAATATGCTGATATCGACTTTTGCGCCTCAACATTCAACGACAGATGGATCTCTTCAAAGTCCGTCTGAACTGTATTGACCACTACCAAGCAGTACCCTCAGAATTCGATCCTCCTGTCCCGTATGATTATGAATCCCCCGAGCGGAGAGGCAGACCCAAGGTCCCGGTAATTCGTGTTTTTGGTGCGACGGAAACAGGCCAAAAGGTTTGCGCCCATGTTCATGGCGCGTTTCCATATCTCTATGTTGAATATGAAGGGAGTCTGGAACGAGACGAAGGTTGGTGAAGCTTCTTGCGTACTGGGTTCGTATAGCTAAAGCGTGTGCAGTAAATTCGGCTCTCCGCACCTTCCATGTCTCAATCGACCATGCCTTGGCGGTCAGCTATCGTCGGAATGCCTACGACGGCAAGACGGCGTATGTTGCTCATGTATCGCTCGTAAAAGGGACGCCCTTTTATGGGTATCATGTGGGGTACAAGTTCTATTTCAAAACTTACCTGTTAAACCCCCTCCATATCACCAGACTTGCAGACCTGTTGCGGCAAGGCGCTGTAATGAAACGTCAATTACAACCATATGAAAGCCACCTGCAGTACATACCTCAATGGATGTGTGACTACAATTTGTACGGGTGCGCAGACATGGGTTGTAGAAAGGTCAAATTCCGAGCACCAGTTCCCGAGTATCTCGACCTCAGTGACCTTTCGCATCAATGGCATAATCGATCAATACCAGGGGACCTCATATCAGATGACTCAGTCCTCCCCAAGCAGAGTCATTGTCCCCTGGAAGTTGATATATGTGTCCAGGATATCATGAATCGATTTGAAGTCCAAGAAAGGCTGTTGCACCACGACTTCATAGAGAGATTGCAGCCATTGCCTTCTGATCTGAAGCTGGTCCCTAGCATGGCAGGGCTGTGGCAGGATGAGACTCGCAGGCGCAAAAAGAAGATGGGCCTAATAGACCCGGACAGTACACCTTTTGGCCCCGAAGAGCTAGTCTCTATGTCTGCAGATCCAAGACACCAGGAAAAGGGTGGCTGGATTCATGAAGATGATTATCGCCAGAAAGTGCTCGAGATTGTTTCCGAGGAGAAGCGAGACGACGGCGACTGTGCTTTATCATTTGATAACTTCGTTTCAAGGAAACCGTTTGAAAGTGAAATTCAGACAATCCTACAGAGTGTGGAAGAACTATTCCCCCAACAACTCCAACAGTCTACTTTGCAAAGGACGGGAAGTCAGCATGCAGGAGAAATATCAGCCGCAGATATCCAAGTGGACGAGGACACTGTTTTGTCATTCAGAGACGGAGATAACTTTTTCTATTCTGATGACGAATATTCCGACCAGCCATACTTTGCCGCCGAGGAAAGCGACCAGCCTTCGCCTGATCCCCTCAACTGCAACCCCGATGCTGGTGGTGAAACAGCTGAACAACTATACGAGATCGGTTTCGAGCCGAATGTTCGAACCCTACATGATTCAGTCTACAATGACTATCCTGTAGACCCCTTTCCCTTGCCGTCTACCGATCTTCAGAAAGCCGAAGAAAGCCGCAATGCTGTTCTCGAATCAGACGAGTCGTGCGACGTGGCATATAGACCTCAACAGGCCTCAGCATCTCTGAAGCGTGTCCCAGAGGACCATGGGCCTACGCGGAAAAGACGTAGACGTCTGGATTATTCTGTAGAAAACCAAGATGCAGCGGTTTTCGCTAGCTGTGATACGCCCGGACGTTCTACAAAACCAGCCAATGGAGCAGTGAGGGAAGCGACCGTCGATGGTAAGGGAAGAACCCCAAGGGGCACGCCGTCTTCTCCGCCAAAATCATCATCCTCGCAGAAGACACTACGACCACCAGGAGATGGTTCGAATCAGCGTATTCAATTTCCTGTTGTCAAAGACCCGAACGATCCCGCAACTGTTCTCCGATTTAGCCAACAAAGTGCTTCCTCGAAGCTCACTCTAGAATCGTCCCAGAAGATCGCAGAACTCTCGCAAAAACAGGAGAAGACGGACAATTCGTCGAAACAAGACCATCAATCGCCATCACAATCTCATTCGTTCTCTAGTCTCTCCACGTCAATGTGGATCGACCCTCATATCGCTGCAATGGGATCGATGATACACCATGCCTTTAACATTCCGACAAATCGACGCGTCTTTTGTTACTGTGCCCCAGGACCTACTCCCAATGACGTTTGTTCCACAATGAACGATGATGGACACCCGTCTGTCGTCTATCAGAAAGCCTACTATAGTGATGAAACCGACGTCCCGGAGCGCCAACGCGAATATGCGGGTCGTGGATTCCGCCTGGAAAGCGATACCCTGCAATATTTGCCTGAGTTCGATCCTACAGGAAGGTCACCGGCGATGTTTGGGGAGCGGGCTCCCGTTGTCGTTGACCGGATGTTGCAAGAACAGCATGATCAGAGGCTTCGGGAAGAATCATCTTTTAGGGTCTGGGAATTCGCCCCTGTGCCGCCTACTAGGTCCGAAGTTGTCTCATGGTTCGAAGAAAATGTCGTCGAACCAATGGAGGAAAACGCAAAGATGGATCATTTCCCTTCGAAAACGAAGCCGAATGTGCTGTCGCAGATCGAGGGAGCCACCCAGCAAAACGCACATGGTTTCAAGTACTCCCAAAAACAAGAATCGACAAGTGTAGAACACCAAGCACAGTACATGAGTGTAATGAGCCTTGAAGTTCATGTGAACACCCGTGGCTCACTAATCCCAAATCCTGAAGAAGACGAAATCACGTGTGTTTTCTGGTGTCTCAAGTCCGACGATCAAGATCTCGACGTCAACACACATTTGGAGAATGTGCATGTCGGAATCCTCGCTCAGGGAGAGGATGAAGAAGTAGCGCAGAAGCTATCTAAAGTCCTCACAGTCGAAGTCACACAGGAGAATACGGAACTAGACCTGATTACGAGACTGGTTGACATCGTAAGGTTCCATGACCCAGATATTGTTACTGGTTATGAAGTGCATAATAGTTCTTGGGGCTATTTGATCCAGCGTGCGCGATACAAGTATGACTATGATCTATGTGACGAGCTATCGCGTGTGAAGTCGCAATCACACGGAAGATTTGGTAAAGAGAATGACCTCTGGGGCTTCAACACGAGTTCCAGCATTAGAATCACAGGTCGACACATGATCAATATCGGCCGTGCCATGAGAAGCGAGCTGAACTTGCTCCAGTATACCATGGAGAACGTTACATTCCACTTGCTACACCGGAGGGTGCCGCACTACCCATTCAAAACTCTGACTTCTTGGTATACAAGCGGCAAACCGCGTGACCTTATGAAGGTTATCGATTACTTCGTCTCCCGAGTACAGATAAACATCGAGATCCTAGATGCAAACGAGCTTATTCCTCGAATCAGCGAACAAGCGAGGCTTCTAGGTATTGACTTCTTCTCAGTCATCACTCGAGGTTCCCAATTCAAGGTTGAATCGTTGATGTTTCGGATTGCAAAGCCTGAGAACTTCATGCTGGTATCCCCAAGTAAAAAGCAGGTTGGCCAACAGAACGCTCTGGAGTGTATACCTCTCGTCATGGAACCGCAGAGTGACTTCTACACCAGTCCTCTATTGGTCTTGGACTTTCAATCTTTATATCCGAGTGTCGTTATAGCATACAATTATTGCTACTCGACTTTCCTGGGAAGGGCGGTCAACTGGAGAGGCCGGAATAAAATGGGATTCACGGACTACAAGAGGCAGCCACGCATCCTGGAGCTTCTCGAGGATTGCATAAACATTGCACCGAATGGAATGATATATGCGAAGCCTGAAATACGCAAGTCACTCCTGGCCAAGATGCTCACTGAGATTCTAGAGACTCGAGTGATGGTTAAAGGTGGAATGAAAGTCGATAAAGACGATAAGACATTGCAACGCCTACTGAACAACAGACAGCTCGCTTTGAAATTGATTGCCAACGTGACCTATGGTTATACGTCTGCATCGTTTTCAGGACGAATGCCATGCTCTGAAATCGCAGACAGTATCGTACAAACTGGGCGGGAAACGCTTGAAAAAGCAATCGCACTGATACATTCCGTTGAACGCTGGGGTGCCGAGGTTGTGTATGGTGACACGGACAGTTTATTTGTCTACCTTAAAGGACGTTCGCGTGAGCAAGCATTTGACATTGGAGAAGAGATCGCCAAAACCGTAACCGAAATGAATCCTCGACCAGTAAAGCTCAAATTCGAAAAGGTCTACCATCCATGTGTACTGCTGGCCAAGAAGCGCTATGTCGGATTCAAGTACGAACGCAGAGATCAGACCGAACCAGAATTTGACGCTAAAGGCATAGAGACCGTACGCAGGGACGGTACTCCAGCAGAGCAGAAAATCGAGGAAAAGGCCCTCAAGCTCTTGTTTAAAACAGCAGATCTGAGCAAGGTAAAGAGCTATTTCCAAGACCAATGTGCGAAAATAATGCAGGGCCGTGTCTCAATCCAAGACTTCTGCTTCGCGCGAGAGGTACGCCTTGGAACATACAGCGAAAAGGGCTTACCTCCTCCAGGAGCTCTGATTAGTGCTAAACGCATGCTCGAAGACCCACGGTTAGAACCGCAGTATGGTGAACGCGTACCGTACGTGGTGATCACAGGGGCTCCAGGATCTAGACTCATCGACCGCTGCGTAGCACCGGAGGTGCTCCTCCACGATGCGCAGCTGGAGCTAGACGCTGAATACTACATTACCAAGAACATTATCCCGCCACTGGAACGAATCTTCAACCTCGTCGGAGCCAATGTCCGCCAGTGGTACGACGAGATGCCCAAATTCCAACGCATACGTCGAGTCGAAGGAGCAATCACCAAGGACACGAAAAAGACACTCGAGTCATACATGAAATCCTCCGCCTGTGTGATATGCAGAGAGAAACTCAACGACACAGACTTCCCTCTATGCAGCGCTTGCCTATCACAGCCCCATATATCACTTCTGCGATTGAAATCACGCCTTCAGCGCGCCGAGAAACGTACTATCGACTTGCATAGAATCTGTCGGTCCTGTATGGGCGTCCCTTTCGGAGACGATGTCGCATGTGATAGTAAGGATTGCCCCGTGTTCTATTCCAGGGTCAGACATATGGCGAATTGGGATAATACGACCGCGGTGTTAGAGCCGGTAGTGAAACTCCTTGAAGAAAGAGGCGGCGAATTAGATTGGTAGGGTCTGGGAAAGGGCGGATATTATTACGAATCACGTTCTATACGGCATTAACGAACCCCGTCATGAGCATTTTTTTGAGTACAGTTTGGATAGGATTGTTGGTGTCAAGGAAAGAGTTATATTCACTGGGAGCAACTGGAACTCTGGAACTGGTTATATCATGCATCGTAAAAGGGCTAAAGGCGTCAGGGTTGAAATCAGACTAGAATTATAGACATCGATCTAATCGAGACACCTACATATTACCGAGGTAGTTAATAGAATTATACTTGTTTTACGTGAAAAGTGCCGTGAAGGCCATGACGTGCGAAGATTGTAGCTGTTGTGATCACGAGTGATATCTAACTGCTAATATTGCTGCAATCGGCTTCTATGGACGACTTAAAAAGGCCTTTCTCCAAAGAGCAACGTAGCTGGGAGCACGAAATGGAAGAGCAACCCAAATAGCATGGTGTGAACCATCTGAAAACAGGAAAAAGCACTTCACTCATCCTCCGTTCTGTTCAGAAGCTGGTTAAGCATATCAAGCGGGTTCGGCTTCACATCACCGTCCTGCTCAACAATTTCAAGAACCTCCTCCACCTCGTATTCCTCTGCAAGAGTCGCCTCGGAGGATGAGAACTGTTTGACAGAGCTCTCGTCCGCACCGCGGGACACGGGATGACCTTCATCGAGTGATTTCTTGTTCTCAAGCCCGTCATCAAGATCGAGCAAGTCGAAGTCAGCTTCAAGTTCATGTACAGGGGCGGTGGACGCGGAGGAAATCAACCTCGCATGGGACGAATCTGAGAGCCCGAAGTCAAGCAGATCGTCCAATGAATCGATACTACTGTCCTTCTCTGTCCCGTCATGATGCGCTGAGTGAATGTCCTTCGCGGCATCGTTCGTAGAGGATGAAAAGAGATCATGCTGGAATAATTCCAAGAGGTGACCAGAAGGCTGGATACCTTCTACAGTTTCAACATCAGTCCGTATGTTATCATCAATGAGGATGCCAGTAGTATGACCGCGAGATCTCTTGGACCCAAAGACTTTGCCATGGATGTCATGCTCGCCACTGGTGGGTTCCTCATAATCACCCATCGCTATCTTACCCAAGACTGTCGAGAGCACCCAGGGAAAACTGATCAATGGAAGTTTACTCAGTTCCGGAACTTCTCTGTGGAATCGCAGCGCGTCCTGTACGTTGTCATCACGATGTTTATTCAGTGCTTTGACCATATCGTCGTGCGCAACTTTGTACATTGCAACGGCTAAAGGGCTTAGCAACTCGAAAGTCCGTCCGCCAACCTTGTCATAGCACGCGTTCCGGAAGCGCTCTCGGAGAGATGAGGACAATGCACCGAGTTCTTCATGGAATTTATAGTCTTTACTCATGTTCGCATGGCTGAGAACGAAGGTGGACCACACCTCGAACTCCGTTTTGATTTCGTGTTGGGCCATAACCCTGCGCATAGCTGCGTCATATTCATCCTTTAGCTCTCTAGCGAACTGCTTGAGATCGTCACTAGGTTCAATACCGCAATCAAGGATTCGCTGGTCAAAGGACATTTCTAGATGAGGAACGAAATCGACCCGGTCGACATTGTCGTAGAGTTGGCCAAGGATCTTTCTCGAGGTATAGATCTTCTCCTTTGGCTGATACTTCTTCTCCATAAAGTGAGGCCACATTTGTGGATGAAGGTTACGAGTCATTCGAGCGGGTGCTCCAGTTTTGTTGTAATCTACAGCATCCGAGTGTAACTGCGCGAGACGTATGCACTTCTCTTCGTTTACACCTCCCTCGAGGCGATCTGCGAAAGCAAGATGCGCTTGTGCGATGCGTGGCAGATGATCGTTCTTCATGTACGTGACGAAGAATGAAGTGATATCATTGACAGTGACATCACGATCTAAATCGTCGGCTTTTGTGGCTGTATAGTCCATAGGTAGACGGAACCAATCTTCAGGGAGCAGATCTGGATCCCAAATAACAAGATAGTCATCGCCATCGAGATCACCACCAGAGCACATACTCGATATATCACGGTCTCCGGTTTGCGGCATGACGATGACGTCCCTGAGCTCTCTCAGTTCGGGAACGTTGACCGCGTTAACAACACGGATATCACCGGGATGAAGGGATGGATTGCGAGCAAGGATACAAGGTCCCTCTATGATCTGATAGCCCCCACCTTGATCTGGACGCGATACCTGTACAAATATTTCAGGAAGTGCGGCTAGTTTTTCTGTATATGGAGCGTTTCTGTTCGGTATATCCTTCTCAAAGTGGCCTTTGAGAATACCGAACTCATCCATGCATCCAAATAGGCAGGCTCCCTTGTCAATGACAATCTTTGCTTTTTCTTTGAGATATTTGATCTGCCAGGCACGCCACAATTCAAGAAGTGACATGACAAAGGGATCCTTAGCCTGCTGGAATCCATCCTCAACCATCTTAGCGACGACAAGACTCATCTGGTTCGGATCGACATATCTTTGTAGAAGCCGAATGGCATGAGACTCGCTAGTCATCGCCTCGTCAAGGTTCTCTAACATGGAATGCATCTTTTCAAGGAAGACTCGATCTTGGATTCCAAGTGTGGATAGGACAATGATCAATTGACGATTCAACGTAGCCATGGAGAACTGAGACCAGCGAATAATCTCCAGTCCATTGTGGACCGCAGCGAATTTGTACTGGCTTTTGCGAATATGGATTTCCTGTCGCTGTGCTTGTGGAGAAACAGTCAAGATACCTTTGCAGCCTCCAAGGCGGAATTGAAACACTGAAGGAGGGTCCCCAGTAGGTGTCCTTATTTTCAACTCAGTCTTTGCCATCTCAGCAAGGAATTTTGATATCCGGCCGACTCCATCTGAGAAAGTATATTCATTCCTGACAATGTCTTCGATCTCGCATATTTGAACCGAGCAACCAGTCACAGCTCGAGTTGTGGAGAAGCATTGTCCCAGTCTCGCGGCATGCTTAGCAATGTTCCTGATGTTTGCAAAACTTCCCATCCAAGCACGGATATTTGAGGCTGTTAAGTTGGGCAAGGGAGCGAAAAAGTAAGCACCATGCTCACGAAACTGCGAATTTCCAAACGCAAGGAATTCGTAATGTCGATCACCTATAGTGATACCGTTCGCCATTGTTCTTTTTATCCTAGTGAACACTTCATCCATAGTGTTATTCTCAGTAGAGTTGATCCTGCCCTGTAATTTCTCATCCGTGAATCGGACCCGGAGGAATCGATCAGCATGTTCGATGTAGTGCCGTATAACGCGATTGGTGATGTCAACAGAGGGAGTGTTGTAGTAGACCATACTAGGGGTCACTTTGGCAGAGCGCATGTAACAACAGTAGGAAGGAATTCTGGCTTTTGTGACACCTTTCACAAACTTGATATTGAAGATCTCCAGTGAGTCATGGTACACCACTTTCTCTGTAGACACATGTTCGAGAAGCCGTCTGGCCTTAACCTCACCCATAGATGAGAGTCTGTCGACAAATTCCTTTTTGGCTCTGAATTCGCTGATGTAACCATGAGATAGACAGACTTCCAACTGATATCTCACAGAAAAAGGAAGAGGGACGTAGTCATCAGCGACCAAATAGTCTAGCGAAGATTGCTTTGACTGGCGGTTATCAGGTGGATCGATCCATTTCCATATGCGGATGACCGATGCTGCTGCCGGAGGCTGCAAAAAAAAGTTACTGTCGGTGTCGATGATGACGTTGAAATCCTTTAGGACATCACAAAACATTGTGAGCCGGCCCTTTTCGTCCACATCCATGGGATACGTGATTCTGAAAGAAGTCCATTTTCCTAGAAAATATACAAATGAGCTATAGCACGGAGTATCTACCTTGATCCATTCTTACCAATATCGATCAACGGCTTTGCTTTGCGCAGGCAAACTGGAAGAGACCCCAATTCTTCTGGGGTGTGAACGATGTCTGTCTGGCGGTACCACGTGTCGGTATCTCTCCAGCTGTTATCCGCGTCTACAAAAGATGCGCCGATATGTCTGATCTTACGGTGGTAGATAGGTGGACTGTCAAGGGAGAAGGCGTGAGATATAGGATCCGAAGGAGAGTCCTGGATTTGAGAGATGCGAGTCAACTGCGAGAAAGGGATTTTGAGACGATAGTCATGAAGGCGCCCATTGGAGAGGTCTCTCTGCCGCGCGTTGAAAATAGGTAGCTGGAAGTTTATTGTAATAGCACGTCTCCTGACATCAATGATGAGACTCGCATGTTCCTGAGAACCAGCACCCACAGTTCTCATGGGTAACATTTTATCGCTATCCCACAATACCCCAATGTCCATTGTATGAAGTGGAAGACTCTGAGAATCAAATGATTAGTTAAAATATGACATACAGGAGAGAAGCAGAACCCACGATTTCTGCCGGGTAGGAGACATTAGGTCTCACTGGACTTGGGATCTCGTTGTTCTTTCGGTCTGTGTCAAGATGGACGTATATGGCTGCCGTACGCCCACCAGAAAGGGTGATAGTATATGTACCTCTTCTCCAGAAGTC
Source organism: Paecilomyces sp. PK2413 (assembly GCA_023624055.1). NCBI lineage: Eukaryota > Fungi > Ascomycota > Eurotiomycetes > Eurotiales > Thermoascaceae > Paecilomyces > Paecilomyces sp. PK2413. The sequence continues at coordinate 572,030 of JAMADQ010000004.1, forward strand.
AGAGCGAGGAGGTGGTCTGTTTCATGTCAGTTCTTCCTGATAGATAGTGAGGACAAAATGAGGTGAAGACAAACTTGAAACGAATCTTTCCGCGGTGTTCTCGTCGTCCGCGGGTATCCTCAAAGAGGTCAATTGAAAAGATATGACCTTCATTCTTGAAAGCCTGCCAGAGCACAAACGTATTGGCCTCCGTTGGAACGTTTGACAGGCTCACAGCGAGAGACTCCCACGACTTCCAGGGAGCACGGATCAACGCTGCTGGCATCATTTGGGGCTGTGGTGATGGGACAGCCGATGATGGCGGATGAGTAGCAGTCTGGTACACACCACGCGGTGGAGGCATCTGGGTGACTTGGTTCAGACGCGGCGGTGGCAGGAGGGAGTGGCCTCCCCTGCCACGGGTGTCTTGGACCCAGCTAACCCCCATACTGGCTCCAGGTGCTAGATTTATGTCAGTGAGTGGTGTTTGGAAGATGAAATTTGAAGCTGCAGATCGTGGACGAGGCCTCGAGTCTCTCCTGGGATGAGGCATGTTGAAAAGAATAGTCTGAGATGGGATGATGATCTTTGTAGAGGAGAAGGTCGAGCTCGAACTGGTGAATAAGAAGGGCAGAGTGAAGGAAGGTAACCTGAGAGAGGTTGGAGGAGAAGACAGAAAACAGAACAGATGGTGAAGGAGGGAAGTGTTGCCACGTGAAGCCTTCGTCTTATTGCCAGTATCAGATGGCAGAAGACAACCTCCTGACGATGATGAACATGGTTTCTCGACGGAGACGAGGCGTGATCCTCTATCAGCGCACTACAGGAGATCAGGTCTGATCTGGTTTCTCACCTGTTTTGATGAGAGGAGGAGGACAAGTTTTTCTGAGCTGGGCCTCCTGCCTCTCCAGCTCTTGTCTCTCTAGCGCCTTCCTCACGCGCTCTTCGCGCATGCGCCTGTTGCGGTGGTCTCCACGACCACGACTGCCTCGATGACGAGGGCGTCTCTCTTCTTGAGCGCCGCTCGCTGCGTCCTAATAGTGTAGAGAATGAATAGTCAGCGACATGGTGTGAGATGGGAACAAGATCGTAATCCAAGAGCTCCTTCTTGGAAAACTGGTTTTGTCAGGGGTAAGAGGGAGGGCGGTATTGCTTCAAAGACAAACAAATAGCAAACTATAGTTGTCGCAGAGTTTTCACCGAAATTCCACGAAATGCAAAACACTCATAGTGTCTGTTTGCATTTCATGCTTCCTGTCACACAAAAAGGGCATCGGTGAAGCATAACAACTGCAGCCCTACTGCAGTTATCCGTAGGCATGAAAAGCCAGATCAAAACTAACAGTGCAACACAGAATGCCCCTATACGGAGACCACTTACTTTGTTGAAATCCATATCTGCTATTGCCAGACTTGGGGGAGTATATTATGAAAACCATATGGTCTCATAAAGAGCAAGGAAAGAATATCAGCAAGGTACTGAACCCCGTCTCTTATTTATAGCAGTGACCCTCTCTGTATATACCGACAAGCAAGTGATGAATATGAATATATGTTTTTGTTCACCATTTTCGGTTAGAATTCCATATATAGAGTAGACCCGGGACACCCCGACGAGTTTGTAATCACGAAGCTGTAGGTACCGGCGTATATGAATTAATGAAGTTTCTCAGGGTGGATGGAAACACACGTGATGTTGCACGCTCTTTGTTGAACACATTGAGCAGCCGGTAAAGCATGGCAGTATCAGATCCATAAATAGGCTTCTTTGTGGTGTTCTTTGACATGTAGATCCTTTTCCCGCTACATGTTCTCGTAGATAGTTATGCTAAAGCTAGGTATTAGGAAATAGAAAAACAGGCATCCCACATCCTACTCATTGCATATTTCGATCTATCTCTGCCATTGCCGAGCAGTAGAGAGCAGAATTGCAACACCGAAATGAAATCATACGGAGGATAGAGACCCGAAGTGCTAATGTATGTGTGTTAGGATTGTAAAGACCTTTTGCAGAAGAAAATCAGGCACTCTATTACTTTTCTCACAGACAGGCGATCTTGGCATAAAACCGATGTCACGATGCATGGGGGAAATGACAGCATGTGATAATTTACATTCAGAGCAAGGAATTCAAATCTCGTCTCACGTTTAGAAAGCAGCTGGAGACCAACAAGAATTAAGCCAGAAATAATTGCAGACCGGATTGTGCATCAGTATTGATCTCGATGGTGGGACTTGCCACAACATTTCCTCGACGGAAATTCATGGATAGCGAGAAGATCAAACAGAGTGAAATGGCTGTCTCGAAGCCGAGTGGAATCAATATGCGCATATATATTTCTTCTGGAAATAAATGCCAAAAAATGAAGAGTCCTCTCTTTCGAATGGAAAAGAGTACAAATATGAGGGACTCAACATTGGATATGAAAACATAGGAAAAGAATTGTAAAAAGACAAAGGAAATAGAAGAGAATGGAACAAAAGAAACCATAACCGAGTAACTCCGTAACCTGCAGGATATTTCAATATAACACATTCCTCCCATCATCGCATCTCATAAGCCGTTAAATAAGAGTTTCCATCTCTCGATCGTTAGTGTTGAGCTGCTCCTCGCTGGATGAGCAGCTGTCGTATATCGTCGTCGTGAGCCATGCTAAGTGGTGTCTTCCCTGTATCTGACACAGCGTTAACGTCAGCGCCATGAGAGAGCAGAAGCTCGACAACATCTTTGTGGCCGTTGTTGACGGCCCAATGCAGCGCTGTCCATTTGTACCAGGTCCTCAAGGAGGGATTCGCTCCTTGTTCCAGCATATGCTTCACATCACCGCAATGTCCGCCTGCGGCGGCTTTATAGAGCGGAAATTCGCCCCTAGAATCGAGCACATTCAGCTTGCTGCTCGGAGAGATTGACAGGGTCTCATCTGGAATGTAAACCCTACCGGTAAGAACTATAGTCGAGATCTTCCCCTCGAGCTGATGGATCTTGTCTTCAAGAGTCTTTTTGTCGCTGCTAAACCTTTGCTGAAGTCGGGAGATTTCGGAGGAAGTCTCATCGTGGTTTCTCTCGAGATCCACTCTGAGATGGTTGACTGTTGCCTGAGCGTTCTCAAGTGCTTCCACCATTGACTGCTTTTCTGAGGAGAACTCTTCCTGTTGTTGCGTAAGTTCCTCTTGGAGCCTGTTGATGGTAATCTGAGCTTGTTTGAGTTCGTCGTCGACAGCTTGTCTCGCCGAACTTGATGTCTCTATCTCTTCGGCATGTGAAGTCAAGGCAGTCCGAAGCTTAGATCTCAAGTCGATCAATTCGTTTTCCTTGCTCGTGATAATCGCAATCAGATCTTGGAGAGACATCTTGGCAAGCTGGTCGGTGCCGATGCGTGATGAGATCGTCGTCGTAGCGATAAGCTCCCGAGCTATCGCAACATAGTTGCTCTCCTCGCCGGTCGACTCATGACTCTGGCGCACATTTGATGCTTCCAATGGGGATGCATAACCGTAGGCTTCTTTGAGGTCATTCTCGGTGCGCTCACCCTCTTCGCTCGTCTGGTTGCGACTCCATTGTGTGGTCACGATCATCACATTGTCCTGACCAGGCTTCTGAAGCTTCGTAAATAAAGTCTGATTTCTGGCAGCCTGTTCCTTGACGTTTGTGTCCGTGATGTCATGGAAATAGACGATACCATCAACAGTACCCTTAGAGCCCGTGTACTCCTTGAGGATAGTAGTCTTGACAGCTTCGATGAACTCTTTATCGGATACCGACAGGGAAGGGCAGTCTACAAGCCAGATGTTTCTGTTTGCGAGGACTCCCTTGAAGATAGAAGCCTTAGCTCCATTCTGTGTATTTTGGTCGCGGACAAGGTCGGTGCCAGTGACTTCTTTGATGAAGAGGTCTCGTTCTGGTCCTTCGAATCCCAGCAGAGCAAGGATGACAGGGACCGATGAAGGAGCTTTATCCGGCGTTGTCCTATAGCAATCGACAAGTGTTAGATTTTTGATACAAGTGTTCGTTATGTATGGAAGAAAGCACACTGACAGGATATTCCCCATTTTCGAAGACGTCAATGAGCGTACAGACTTTGAGAAACTTGATACTCGCTGCATCTTGACGGTTCAAGTTGAGTGAAGTTAAAGTAGCAGGGTGGTTATGAGAGGAGGGAATGATGCTGGATGTTTCGGACTTAACAGCACACATAGACGACAACAATGACAATAGACAGCGTCACTGCCCAGCTGTACTCAACGCAGGGCTGTATGGCTGTAGCCTTCGTGAATCGTGATTTTTGATTAGCAGCACTGAGCAGAATTGGCACCTAGTTGGGTGGTTTTATAAGGCTTTCTGTCTCCACACCCCGGCCTTATCATCTCGACACAGACGCATCCGGACTAAAAGAACGGAGCGACCTAAAACACATTGACACGCATGAATATGTTATTAGTATACATAAAACGGTGAGATGGCAAAACACATCACCAATGCAGGAACACGTGGATAACGATCATCACCATCAAATAGCTTGAAACAAAATCCTGATTGGCTGTCATAACCAGCCTGGTCTTTTTCTTTGGGCGCTAGCTGCTCTAAATTGATATCATGACGCCTATGGAGACTCTTGGAGGCGATAACAGTAGACGCTGTTTTAGCAATGGTAGCGCCCCATTACCAGCCCCTCTGCTCATACAATGTACGTCTCATCCCCCTCACTAAAAGGTGAGGGCATTATGCTGTTGCCTTATCTCTGTCTTGGTATCCTTTCCTCACGCAGGATAAAGCGTACTGCTAAATATCTATCTAGCGCGGGTAGCTGCTGTTTCCATGTTTAGCTCCAGTTGCTCGCGCACTATGTATGTCACTTGATTGACTGAGTTCGCCGATTGTGAAGCTGCTGCAACGGCGAAGGTCCACATCACTCGGGCAAGAACGGATGGACTCGCAATATTTCAGACTATGAAGCAATGAATAGTGATAGTCGCGCAATAACAAACTGCAGAGGAACTCACTCGTGCCCAATACGTTTCGTTATGTGGCTGGAAGGACGAGCTACAGAATAAACCTATCACACGGTGATTCTAGTCCTTTCCCAGGTTTTCTCTGAAAAGTACGGCAGCATGGACCAAGACTGGCAAAATAGGCTTGCCGCGCTTGAAGTATTTTGCTATACCATGTCTCCGAGCAGCGTATCCACCCGTCTTCGGGATCTAAATGGCCGAGATGAGATAAAATAATTAGCTGACGGGGAGGTTGGGAAGTGCAACTTCTCTTGACCTGGAGGGGTAGTTAAGTTAGCGGTCAAGGACGTGGATCACCGCAGCTAACCGTTTAGTCCTGCTGCTACGGCATGTGACCGCAGAAGGGCGTTGTGTTGCCTGAGTAGTATGGCTCCACTGCCTCAGCTATCTCGACCTAGACCCCCAAGCTAAGCAGAATGTTGCAAATAAATTCCGCGAAAAAAAGCTAAAAAAAATATCTCTGTCCTCCTCCCACGGCTGTATAGATACTGGACCATCTACGGGATAGAAGCCGTGTATTTTCCGGGTTTAGTCCTAGCTAAGTTGCTATCGCGTCCTCTCGTTCTTCTATGGACCACCTATTAACCAGAGCTTGAGAGGTTGCTCAGCCAAGGTCCTCATAAATGATGTTGCTATGCGATTTCTCACAAGGTAAGCTTTGAATATTTCGCGTGTACCTCTCCAACACCTGCAGAAAGGGAGTCTTTTTTCGCGGTGGTTCCTAATTCCGTATTTCGTGCTTGGAAACACATTGCTCTTTTACACGAGCTTATTGGCCTCAATACGATGATTGGCGCTCTGAAACTCAATGGATCTCTCACCGCTCCATGGTGCATAGTCAAGCGCGTGAACTGCTGCCATCGCAAACAAGGACCCTTCAAATCGAACGCGGAGGAACGGACATGCAATGCAGGCCATTCTGCAGGCCAGGAGCATTTGTTTACCCGGTTATATGGAATATTATAAAAATATCTTCATTGCTTTGATATCTCTCTGGGAAATGTTTCAGTACAGGAATATACGATGAGCGCTTCGAGGAAGAAACGCACCGTACCATTCCCTAGATCCCTTCCAGTGAAAGTGTCCTCCAGGATAGACTAAAATGGGAGCAGATCTGAGCGCAGACGGCTCAGTTGAAACTTGTAGGAAAAGCAGCTAAGGAGGATAGCCCTCCGAAGGAACTCTAGAGGATACAAAGCTTATGCGAACAAAGCTTAGCTGCTGCTGCGACTGCTGCTTTCGTTTTGTGCAAGTCTACGGTAAACACGGAGAAGCCCAATGCGGCATGCTGAAGACGGCATCATTAGCTACATCAGACTATTGATATAATCAGGTTTAGTCGAAAGATAGCAGGAGCGTTGACCTCTGTTTAAGTGGAGCATCTGAAATATGTAACATCACTTCATCTGATCTGTTTTCCTGTCAATATTGTGACCTCGTTGTTCGCCGTTTAGCGCCTTTGGCTTTTAATCATACACGATCCACATATCCAGTCTAGTGTCATAGATCCAAATAGTTATAGATCACAGGTTAGAGCTTCATATTAGGGACCTACAAAAAGACTTCAACCCTGAGCGGCGAATCGCCTACTTATGCCGCAGTTGATTGGCACTCCGATTCCCCGACGATGATAAACCGATCGATGGACTCACTGATAGGCGCGCATGGTGGCTCTCCCTGGCAGACGTCTCGATTTATAGCTTTCGTCAGCTCTCTTTTTCCGTTCCTTGCCCTATATATGAGCTGCTTCAAAGTGTATGATATTATGCGCATTATTCATATCCCGGAGTTTATCATGAACCATACCACGGAAGCTTGGTGAACAACACCATGGGTCTGATGATTCGCACCGCACTTGGCAAGAAGTTAGTGGAATTGCTTCAAGCTGGGAGTGAGCAAAGCTTACTGAAAGTTTGGCAATGTGACATCTATCGACGGGGTGTTCTCGTCATCTATAAAGATGTGAATACCATGCGTGGAAGCTTCGGTTCATTGTTGGCGGACAAGTTCCCCAGAAGGCAGGATATCGAATATGTCCTCGTCCTTTGTTCGAAGAGGGATCGTTGGCGTAGACATGGTATTGTATCTCAAATGCAGCTACAGCAAATGATCGACAACTGGTTCTGCGCTCCTGTGACCTCCTAGGCTTGAGTCGGAAGGCGTGATAGCTCGTATACTGAGCCCGTATATTGAGCCCAAGGGTCCGAAATAGTTTCCTTGGTAAATATTTTCGATGGTGAATTTGATAAACTTATAGACTGGAGTCACGGAGAAGTATCGAAATGTTGTTTTTTTAGTTGTTTCAAAACCATATATAAAATCTGGACACACATAGGGACTTCTTGAGTTGCCGCCTCCATTTGATATAGAAGGCAATTGTTAAATCGATTTTGAGACACGATGGACCCAAAGGTATCCGCTACTGATCTAGTTTCCGGTGACTGGTTTTATGACAAGATGCACGGTTGCAGCCCCATGCCTCTCTCAGGACAGGTCAGAAAGCGAAGAGTATGTGTGTACGTCAGAAACTATACGACAAGGTCTCATACAGATGTTTGAGGTCCAGAGCTGAAGAAGGTGAAGCAAAAGGAGATAAAGTTAAGAGTATATATAATAATGTCCATACCTCTGGCTAGAACTAGTGAGAGTCCTAGAGGCATAGGACATGGCCTAGAAAGCTCGTCCCGAGAATTGGCGCCAATATGTGTCTCATGGACATAATAAAACAGAGATGCAGGAAGAAGAATAAACGCAGAACTGTTGGGAGATCTGCTGAATCAATATATTGTATAGAGGGTCATAGTCGGACTGTTCGATAAGTCCTCTTCCACAAACTCGAAGAGACGCCCGGTCAAAATCTCGATCTCTTCGTCGGGGGCAGATCTCTTTTCGCTTCAAGAACCGGAGGGATTCATTATAAGACATATAATTGTAAGTCATAAATACATATCCACTAGACAAAATGCAAAGGCGATATATGGTCTGAAATTTCGAGATTATATGAAGATTTCCTGGTAGAGATATGGTACGCAGGATCGTTGAAACCAGAAAGAGACAGATCTAGGTATTTATATCCCCTTCTCGAACCCCTCAGTTACTTCACATCATAAGGCAATGAATGGCTTTGTTTAGATGGCGAGTTGCCTCTATCGAATGAATGAATGTCTCATACACGGGGTTGTTAATGCGGACGGTTCACTATCCAAGCAAAGGGAACCGAAAACACTCTGGGTGGCAGCCTACAGATAGCCTCTCAGCGGAAGATAAGATATTGTTTGTATGACTGTTTCGTTTCTGCGCAGTATATACACCAATTGTAGTCTACATATATTGTCCCCCCAAGGATCCACTTCTTTGTCCAAAAGAGCTCCGGGTACTGTTCCATCGCAATCCCATAGCGATATTCAATGCATCAGTCTAGATGCCGTGCTTGTGAATACATCCTCATCGGAGAAATCGAGACCGCTATTTTCAAGTCGATGCCTTTCGATCTGCGTACCAAATTGGCTATCTAGCTGCGTGAGTACCTCGTCTGTTGTCGCTTTGGAAGTGTCCTGTGAGGACTTTGCCGGGCTGTTTCGATCGCATTCTCCAAGAGGTATCCTAGGTCGCTCCTTTCGCGTGGTACCGGAATGTGAGCCTGAGGAATCGGGTTTCCGGCTTTGTCTGTCATCGTAGCCATCGTCAAAAGATGCGTGAGACAAAGCCCGTGATCTGCGGGAGCTTTTTGGCCGTTTGGGAGTCGGCGCATAGTTGCTAGAAGCTGTGGACCCAAAGGAAGCGCCTAGTTGACTATTTTCTTGAAAGCATGAATCGTCCATGCTGTCTCCAGCTACTCCCAGCGACTCTTTGAAATTGGATCCTTTCAAAGCGGGTTTTTGCCGTTCCTCTCTAGTAGTTGGTTTTCCTGAGTCATTTCGATCCTTCTTGAAACCCATCACGCCCATAAGGCGACTGATGTGCTCTTGAGCTTCGGAGAACTCGCGGGCTTTCGCAGCACGCTCATTTCGGAGGGCCTCCACCTATTATTCGGTCAGTATGCAGATACAGTCTCCAAGGGAGTCTGGAACGTACTTTTTGCTGTAACTTCTTGATCTTTCTAATGCTTTCCTTGCGCTCAGAAGACACTTTGGTCTCGGCTGCTTGCAAGCTTATTCGGAGGAGGTTAATTTCATCTGTAAGTCGGGATGTCTCCTGGAGTGCCTAATGGACAAGTCAATTTAGTGTAATGAGCACTTAGACGGTGGAGCTCACTTGTGTTGTTACTTTAGACAGGTCCGACTGGTATTGTTGTTCGAGCGTTGCGACCTTCGATCGGTGGGATTCTTCTTCTTCCTGCACAGCGATGCGTAGTCTATTGCATTCGGAAGCCTCCCTTTCCAGCTATAACCACATGTGTGTTAGAACAATGGAATGAACAACGTAAGACTTAGTGCCTACCTTATTCTGCAGATCATCTCTCTCAGATTGAAGTCTTTCCTTGTGGGATGAAAATTCTCTAATTTCAGAATCCATTCGATCGTTGTCACTTGTTTTGTTCCTAAGCGTTTGCTGGAGCTCGCCAATCTCTTGTCTTAGCGATGCGATCAATTCGCAACCGGACGTGTTATTTTCGATGACAGTCTCGACGGTCTCCCGAAGTCTTCCATTTTCTAATGACTTATCGTGGAGTTCATTCTGCAGCTCTTCAACCTGGTCTTCTTTTTCAGTGAGGCTAGCGATAAGATCTAGTTCTTTGGACCTGGCCTTTTCTCGCTCGGATGCGGCATATTCCTGTGAGTCCCGTTTCTCATCTTCCAGTTCCTTCTGAGCTGCAGCAAGTTGAGTTTCCAGATCTTTGGAACGGGCAGATGTTTTTTTGGCCTCTTCTTCCAGGTGGGCCATTTCCTGCTGAAGAGTATGAGTTGCGTGAGATGACTGTTCGACACGGATTTCTAATTCTCTATTGTGCCTTTTCAATGCCTCGACTTCAGAGGCTAATTGGTCGCGCTGGTCGGTCACATCTCTCAGTGGAGCTTCGGCATTGTGGCAGCGATATTCCATGTCGCGGCATATTTCTTCAATTTTGTGGATGACCGTTTCGTGAGAACTGTATGCGTTCTCTATGAGAGCTTGGCCTATCTTAGTTCTCCAATCATTGCTGGCACCGATCTGGAATCTGGCTCGATATGTACTGGGATGCGTGATGGTCGACATAGAGCGACTAGAGCTTGATAACGAACAATTGCATTTTTCAGACATGTTTTCTTTGACTTTCGTAAAGAAGGACTCCAACGTTTGCAGTGATGTAGAGCTAGAATTGTCGCGATTTCCTGGAGTTGAGGTGCAGCAGAGAACCACGAGGTCAATTAGAAGTGAATTTTGTATAGAAACGAACGTGGACCGGCATATATCGATTCCCTCACAGCCCCCTTTATGTGACAGAGGGAAGCGTTTCATGCAGCCGCTCACGATCTCGCTTCCGACATTGGAAGAGATGAAATGGGATGCAACAGGGACAAGGAGGCCAGAGTTCGACTTCGGAATAACGGACAGTATACGTAGCATGATATTCGTCGAAAGAAAAGTATCATTGCTCGAAGAGTCGTCTTCTTTGATGAGAGAAAATGCATACTGAAGCATACAAGTTATTGAAGCATCATCAAGATAAGACTTTCGAAGTCAGTGTTTTCCACGTGCCACTTGATATCATGAAACGTACCATAGTTTGTGGGACGAAATTTTTGAAAACGTTCTCAGGTAGCTCCTGTAAACAGCGTCTCCCTTCATCCGATAGTAATGTCTGTTTGCAGGCGGTCCGGAGATCTTCCGACAACTGAGCAGTGGACAAGGACGATACAAGAAATGCAAGTCCCTGTGCATGTAAGTGTCTATACTCGGTAGCTAACACTAATACGGGACACCTACCATGACTTGCAGTTTCCGGTCGATGCCCTCTCTTCGCAGCTTCTCACACAGTTTCGCAACCCTAGCAGTATTCTTCTCAATCCATACTTGCCTCTGGTCTGCATCGACAGCATCGCATATTTCCATGGCCAATCGAACGCTTTCTATCGCCTCTTTGGAAGACAGATTGAAATTGGATGAGCATGCTAAAATAACCCTCAGGACAACGAGATCAAGAGTTTTGGAAGCTCGTTTAGGCCCGAAAAACTGTCGAATATTTTGGAGCCAAGCAGGAAAATTGTCATTTATCGTACAGTTCTTCGGCATTCGTGCTGCAGCGATGCGAGCGAACATTGCAAGGCATAGTAGGTTTCCCATGTGGTCGTCCAGATTTCGTAGGATTTTAGTGCACTCTGTTTGGAAGTTCGCCATAGTCTCCTCAGAGAACGCTGCCAGTAAACTTGAGCTCCCATGCATGCCGCTGATGACATGATACAAAGGGTAGATGGTCTCCGCAGATGGATTGTCCACCATTTTCCCGACTAGTCGCTCAATGAACGTCGATACGCGGGCAGGGAGCATAATCCCGCTGGGTAGCGGGTGGGACAGCATCGAGATGCATGCCTCAAAGGACTACTGATGTCAGCACATAGATCATTATCTCTAAAAAAAAAAAAAAACCAAACCTGTTGCCTATTCACATTTGACCACCATTAGTAAACTTACTTGGGAATCTCTATCATCAATTGCCTTCTGTAGGAGCTGGTCCAACAAGGCTGGTTGGTTCTGTAGTAAGACATTACAAAATCTTTGGACGTGTGCTACATAGTCATTGTTAGACGTCAGGCACAGGGCGTAAGTGCAGGGTACAATTGCTCACCAAACACGCATATCAGAGCCAGTGACGCGGATGAACAAGGAATGGCATCCAAGAGTTTCTGCACCAGGGGAGCAACCTGGCAGGGTTTGCAACTTGCCCATGTTTCCAACACGTCCAAAGGGCATTCTGACACGACTTCTTGAAGGTCCTACTCCTGGATCAATAGCTGGCCGTCTCCTTCATAGAAGCACAAACAAACCTGCAGGACTGGGATATACGGCGCCGTCACCACATGTTCGATTTCGCGAACAACGATGGGCAATTTGTCTGCCATATCTCAGGTACCTCTATCTATTTTCGAAACGTACGCCTCCAGTTTCGAGGTCTATCATCTTCAAGAAGTCGTAAATGCGGGATCCTGAAGTCTTCAGGCTGCACCCCGCTGGTTGCCCCATCAACGGAACCGTTACAAAGTGATCTAGCCGCCATCTACATTGGATAGAGCGGCAGTGTCTACGCACCTGTTCCATAGGATTAGATATGAGATAAATATTCTATTTAAAACATCAGATGGCCGGTTTATGAATATCTATTTTCAGTTGTCTGTAGAGGCCAATGTGTGGATTTCGTTACTCCGTGGAGTTTCGGCGTTGCACCGAGGCTTTGCCGGTCGGTCTTTAGTCTTTCCCCGCGTTCAACCCCCACGCCCGGGGAGATTCTGGAGCTGAGATCGAATCAAGGCTGAAAATACGCGATCACTGTGGAAAATGAGCTTTTATCTGCCGGTGGTCTCGGCCGATTTGCAATCTTAGCTTCTTTAGGCTGACAACTGCTATGCAATGGCGGTCATTCAGGAACAGAAGGCCATCGACCTGGCGCATACCTGGTAACACATAAACTGCCCAGGTTCTCTTGGTTCCTCTCCTCTTTTGCTACCTGCTGTTTCAATGGCATTTGAATCCCACCATCAATTCTAGAGCTCTGGGTGTTAATTTCGTGGGCATTGGATTTATCTGTACAACAATGAAGTCGTCCCTTTTCCGGGGCTATCCCGCAAAGCTTCCCCGCCATCTTCGCCCTCTATTGCGTTCTCAGACCGCTCATCGCTCTCCTCTAGGACGCAGATGGAACAGTGGAAGCGCCAATGTAAAGGCTTCTGAATCCAGTCCTAGTCGAACTGCCTCACAATCTACATTCTGGACCACAGGGCGTGTACTTCTGTTTTCTACACTGGCCAGCGGTGCCGCCTATGTCTATGCGAGCTCCGGTGCTGGGTCCGTAACCGCTAAAATAACTCGACAGCCTCAATATGGGTCATTACAGGATATGGAAAAGGTGCGTATTTCGTTACGTGATCTCCCCCTCAGGTACCTATATTTTACGAGTACTCATTCTTTCCAGGCTATTGCAGAATTGCGCGCAAAACTAGGCGAGACTGCGATTAGCACGGATGAGGACGACTTGCAGGAGCATGGATATTCAGAATGGTCTACTGTCAATGCAGATCGATTGCCAGTGGCCATTGCTTATCCAAAATCGACGGAAGAGGTGTCAGAAATTGCCAAAGTGTGTTCCAGGTATCGTATGCCTATAGTTCCCTACTCTGGAGGGTCAAGTCTCGAAGCCAACTTTTCCGCTCCTTATGGAGGCATGACGATCGACTTCTCCTTTATGGATCGAATCATCGCGCTACATGAAGAGGATATGGACGTGGTCGTTCAACCTTCTATACAGTGGATGGACCTTAACGAACAGCTCAAAGACACGGGCCTCTTCTTCCCTGTTGATCCCGGACCTTCGGCCAAGATAGGCGGAATGGTTGGGACAAATTGCAGTGGCACGAATGCGGTCCGCTATGGAACGATGAAAGACTGGGTTATTAATTTGACTGTTGTGCTCGCGGATGGTCGCGTTATCAAGACACGGAGACGACCTCGCAAGACATCTGCTGGCTACAATCTCACAGGATTGTTTGTCGGATCCGAGGGTACACTTGGGATTGTGACCGAGATCACCTTGAAGCTAGCTGCTACTCCAGAAAAAACGCGTGTTGGTGTCGTATCGTTCCCATCCATCCGTGATGCTGCATCCACTGCTATGCAGGTGATCCGAAAGGGAGTCATCATCCAGTCAATGGAGATCCTCGATGACGTGCAAATGGATGTCATTAACCGTGCAGGTGGAACGGGTCGTACGTGGAAGAAATTACCTACGCTTTTCTTCAAGTTCTCCGGGACTTCTGCAGGGGTAGATGACAGTATTAATCTGGTGAAGGCGATAGCCAAGCAGAACAAGGCCCAATCTTTCGACTTTGCTAAGAATGATCAGGAAGCTCATGATCTATGGTCAGCTCGGAAGCAGTCACTCTGGAGTATGTTGGCTTTGCGAAAAGAAGGCTCTGAGGTCTGGTCCACAGATGTGGCAGTACCGATATCCCGACTACCTGATATCATCGGTGCGTGCCTTGTCCCATTGTGAAAGGGGAGAACTTACTAATCTATCTGTGTAGAAGTATCGAAGAAGGAAATGGATGACCTGGGTATCTTTGCTAGCATTCTCGGCCACATTGGCGACGGAAACTTCCATGAGAGCATCATGTACAACCGCCATGACCCTGTGGAAAAGGAACGCGTGGAGAAATGCGTCCATGACATGGTCGATCGCGCCCTCGAGATGGAAGGCTCTTGCACGGTAGGTCCATGTCTTCATCGGGCAAATGTAACCAGTATGGATCATTCTGACTGTGATACCAGGGAGAGCACGGTATTGGCCTGGGGAAGAAGGAGTCACTACTCAAAGAGCTCGGGGTGGACACTATCGACATAATGCGCAGTATTAAGTCGTCTCTTGATCCTCAGTGGATCATGAACCCTGGCAAGATCTTCGATTTCACGCGTGAAGTGAAAACAGTAGATACTTCTGAAGTCGAATCTGCCAGACTGACCGGAGCCAAGCGTGGCGATAAGTCGTGAGATGCTGATTGTACGTATTATGAATCTTGCGTTTGCATCAATAGAATATATGTACTCTGCATGCATATTCCAATTTACTGAGGATGCATAAATACCATGAATTCCTCTTTGGTCTCCTGAAATTCATACTTGTTGATGACTAAGCATAATGCCGCCGTCATTGGCTGCCCCTCTTCCCCGCCAAAAATGGAGGAGCGATATCGCAGTCACCCATTGCCACAGCACCGCATTTTCACATCCCAAGTTCGAGCAAGTGAAGAGGTAAGTGTATGCTTTATCTGGCCTATTGTGATATCTGTGTGTCTTTCTCTATTACATATTTTTACTTCTCTCAATTGGTATGGCTATATTACATGTAACAGCCTGTCGTCGCAAGCCCGGAGTTTTTTGAGTCATTCAGACACCGGGCCGAGAATTGATCTTACGATTTCTCGGCCTGAAACAATATTGAATCAGCACCTGTTACTCCTGTCCTGTAAACTCATATGTCAAGCCTTTTATCAAATTGGAGTCGAACAATGTTGTGCATTTCTTTCAGCGATTTAGCTTCATCCAAGGCATAGTTAGAAGCTGACGTTCTAGGCCTTGACTCAGAAACCATATTGCAAAGATGTCGTCGCCAGTTGCAAAGAAGAAGTGCGGTATGTTATTGATCGACTCCGAAAAGCTTTATCTTTATTATACTAACATGTATTAGGTGTCTTGGGTGCCACAGGCTCAGTCGGTCAACGGTTCATCCTGTTGCTCGCCGACCACCCCTTCCTTGTGCTCCATGCAGTTGGTGCATCCAGCCGGTCTGCTGGAAAGGCATACAAGGATGCAGTGAAATGGAAGCAGTCTATGCCCATGTCCAAACAGTTGGGCGAGCTTGTCGTTCGGGAATGTACTGCAGAGAACTTCAAGGACTGTGACCTCGTTTTCTCCGGACTGGACAGCGATGTTGCAGGGGAAGTTGGTATGTTGAAACGAATGGCCTGCATTTTATGATACAATGATTACTGATACCTTACAGAGATGGAATTCATTAAGGCCGACATCCCGGTCTTCTCCAATGCTAAGAATCACAGAAAGAACCCCATCGTTCCTCTAGTGGTGCCCACAGTCAACCTGCAACATCTGGATCTGGTCCATCACCAGAGGAAGCAGCTTGGTATGAAGAAGGGCTTCCTTGTCTGCAACTCGAACTGCGCCGTTATTGGTGTTGTCATTCCGTTTGCCGCCCTCCAGGCCAAGTTTGGTCCTGTTGAGTATGTGGAAGTCTTCACAGAGCAGGCAGTGTCCGGTGCTGGTTATCCTGGTGTCCCTAGTATGGACATCATGGATAACGTCATTCCATTCATTAGTGGCGAGGAGGACAAGCTCGAGAACGAGGCTCAGAAGATCTTGGGCTCCATCAACGCAGATGCCACTGCTTTTGAAGAGCAGTCTGACCTCAAGGTCGGTGCTACCTGCACCCGTGTCGGTGTTACGGACGGCCACATGGCATATGTGTCCCTACGCTTCAAGAACCACCCTGCCCCTACGGCGGAGCAGGTCAAGGAGGCCCTGAGGGAATACAAGTCCGAGGCTCAGAAGCTAGGATGTCACTCCGCACCCGAGCAAGCCATTGTGGTCTTCGATGAGCCTGATCGACCGCAACCCAGACTTGACCGCAACCTCTCGAACGGATACGCCGTCAGCGTTGGACGTGTCCGTGAAGCACCAGCCGGTGGTTACTTCGATCTCCGTTTCGCCTGTCTTTCCCACAACACAGTCATCGGCGCTGCAGGCTCGTCCATCCTGAATGCCGAAGCTGCTGTCATCAAGGGACTCCTTTAGAATAGCTCATTTAAAATAGACCAAAAGTAAAGATCTCGTACATACATAGCGCCCTCAATTGAAAAATAATTTTATGAAGAGATTTGTCCTGTTTGCATCATATATGCTTACATAATGAGATAAAAGGGCAGAACCTGCGAAGGCGGTAAGACGTGTTGAGGCCAGATTAGGGTTAGTGCTAGGGCTCGCACCCACAGGCCGTCCGCTAAGCGAATTTTGCGAGTGGATATCTCAACTTCTCGACTCGACGGCATTCTTTCTTTGCGACAACCCTCGACAACTTTAACGGTTTAAGTCGACAGAGCAGTCAAAATGGGCCGTGGACCGTAAGTGAATACGCTCAATCATACTGGCATGGCAGATGATCCTGCAGCAGAATCTTTCTCGACAGAGGCTCTGCTGTTGTCGCTGCGCTTGTCGTGATCATGAATTGGAACATCGAAACTGACGATGATTGCTATACAGGAAGAAGCACCAGAAGCGCCTTAGTGCGCCCTCGCACTGGCTCCTGGACAAAATGTCCGGAACCTATGCGCCCAAGGCCTCTCCTGGTCCTCACAAGCTCCGGGACTGCCTGCCTCTGATCGTCTTCATCCGTAACCGGTACGGCATACCCATCTACATATACGAAAAAAGTTCAATTGAAGGATCGGCAGAACTGACAAGATGTTTTCTACTACAGCCTGAAGTACGCTCTTAACGGCCGTGAGGTTACCGCCATCATGATGCAGCGTCTCATCAAGGTCGACGGCAAGGTCCGCACTGACCCGACCTACCCTGCCGGTTTCATGGATGTCATCACCATCGAGAAGACCGGCGAGAACTTCCGTCTCATCTACGACACCAAGGGCCGTTTCACCGTCCACCGTATCCAGGCTGAGGAGGCCGAGTACAAGCTGGGTCGTGTCAAGCGCGTTCAGCTCGGCAAGGGCGGGATCCCATTCTTGGTTACGCACGATGCGAGAACGTGAGTTTATGCTCTCCAGAAGTTCCGCGTCATTCAGTCGTTGGACCAAGCTTTGGTTGATCGGCGGAGGACGAGGATTTCCCCATCCTACTGGAGACAGTAAGATCGCATTGTGCGTGAACATTTTGTGCTAACAATTTCTCTCACAGCATCCGCTACCCCGACCCCGCCATCAAGGTCAACGACACCGTCAAGATTGACCTCGCCACTGGCAAGATCACCGACTTCGTCCGCTTCGACACTGGTGTTGTCGTCATGATCACTGGTGGTCGTAACATGGGTCGTGTTGGTGTCATCACCCACCGTGAGCGTCACGATGGTGGTTTCAACATCGTCCACATCAAGGATGCTATTGACAACACCTTCGCTACTCGTGAGTCCAACGTCTTCGTCATTGGACGTGAGAAGCCCTGGATCTCCCTGCCCAAGGGCAAGGGTGTCAAGGTACGTTATAACACACTATCATGAAATCTTGAACAAGGAACTAACACTACTTTACAGCTCTCCATCGCTGAGGAGCGTGACCGCCGCCGTGCTTACGCTATTGCTGGCCAGTAAATTGGTCCGGTAGGTTCCAAACAAGCGTAAACACAAGCCAAAAAGTAAAAATATTTTTTTATGAGAGACGGCGTCTTGTCTTACGTTGCAGCTGTGTGTGATGCCAGTTCACGAGGATAAACTAGGAATTCGCGATGGGAAATGGCGCGTAGCATAGGGATTCGCTCTATTTTCTATTCGAGTAGAAATCCAGACATAGCAAGCAAACACCCGGGATGGGATATTTGTCTCCATAGTTCATGATATGATACCTTTTCTGATTCTTCATGATGTTGAAACCCCATCAGCACATAAATTGTAGTCTCCCTTTGACGCAGCCCAGATTCAGATTTTCGATATATGTAACCATTTGTACCTGGATGAAAAACCACGCGTCGGTGTCCGTAAGGGTAGAATCCGCCTTCTAATCAACTTGATCCTATCGCCTCATCTAGATTGGATTTCTGCCCGGGTACATATATAAGCACATGAGGTCAGATGCCGCATATTTCTTTACATGAAAAGGCCCTCAAGCGATGTGTTTACGTCCATATCCTATTTGTAATTCTGCGGACAGCCCTAGGATAGACATACTCTCAATAACATCTACACTAAACACCTCAGCAACATTCAAACCTTTCCTAACTATCTACCGGCTTATGAGCCCGAACACTTGGCAATGGCTAGATCTCCATTTCCTAATAACGCAAGTCTATACGCACACAAAACACGTAAATCAAATACGCATACCCACGTGGCTGAGTACAGAGCCCTCCGGACATCGCCCACCGGCCTTTATTCTACCCCCTTCTTTGCCACCCTCAGCTTCAGCCACAGCTGATGCAAGTTAATCTGGGTGCCCGATGCATGGATAAGTGGCGAAGATCATAGGCTTTAGTGTCTGCCCCTGGGGCTGAAGCGGATTTTCGCACTCTAAAATAAAGTGTCCTGGGAGCCCAAGCGCCGCTGGTGGCCAGATCAGGGGTACATTTCCAAATCGGGCGAGTTGCATAATTTATTGTCGCTAGTACCAAGTCCTCGGGTATCCTGTGAACGTCGTCTGATGTGCTCTCAAAGGAAGGGATATTGAAGTAAAGGGAGGCTGGGGTCGAATATTGAGATCGTAAGGCTTAGGGAAGGTTTGATTCGAGGGGGAGTCAGGTGTATGTAGTTGGTGTGATAGTTTATCAATTTTTCGTCAGCGAGGAACAGAAATAGTTACCTAGGAGCGACAATCCGATTATATACATATGCTGCGATTCCACTTATATATGTCGGGAAGAGTGCCAGGAAATAGCTATCTACAACACAGAGCAACACCTCGATTGCATCAGAGGACTAAAGAACAGGCGATCACACCAGTAATGTTGACGAGCACAAGACAATCCGTCAATGTTTGTTCCTGGCAGTTTACTGTTGACGGGGTATAAAACGCTTCTTTGCAGGAAGGTAGCAGGACAGAACACTTATCGAGTAGGTCAAACGGCAGCCATAAAATAAAGCAACGATGCACCTCCAACGCCACGAACAGCACACAGAGATCTCTGGATTCTGGATGTAGAACAATGGTGCATCCCGCTAGACAAAACTCGCAAAACTCCTCTGGCGCCGATTCTCAAGAATAATCAATGCAAACAGCCTCCCAGCATACCAACGTCGGCATAATTCAACAGTGGCACATTGCGGCATTAACTGGATCATGAAGGCAGAATGCAACGAAGGAAAAGAAAACAAATATGGAACCAAGAATGATTGTAGCAGCCCAGGATGCCCGAGACGTCGCTATAGTAGCGAGATAGTGTGCTGTTTGCCTCAAGGACATTGATCGGGCGTCAAGTGCCTTGACTCAGTCGGCCAGTTAGCCTACACTTGCAGCCCTTGGCACAGCTCATCCAGAGCACTTTCACCACGCCGCCTGCACTCTCTGACATGAGGCAGTAGGAAAGGAATCCCAGGAGCTTCCTGCATCTGCCGCCTGTAAGCAGCATAGTTATCAGAAGCATCCAGAAGATACGAAAGGTCCGGCGAAAGCGACTGCTCAAAGAAGACGATATCAAGAGCGATATTCACGTCGGAACTTTGCAACCCAGCGATCTTGTAGTCCCGCAGACCCTTAATGAGAGCGGTACAGGAGTTGTAGTTTCTCAATGTCTCCAGGACCTATTTGACGGATGTCAGAGTGGAAACAACATGCGTATGCAGACCAGACGAGCTTAGATGTCGATCATTCGATATTGCGAACGATGACATCAAAGATTGAGTTCACGATAGTGAGATCGAAGGACTAGCGACTTACCTGTATACAGTCCTGAATATAGCTCGATAAATCGGGTAGTGCGAGGCAACATTCCCACACAGCAGTGGCAAGTCCA
The DNA here is from genome assembly GCA_023624055.1 of Paecilomyces sp. PK2413. Taxonomy (NCBI): domain Eukaryota; kingdom Fungi; phylum Ascomycota; class Eurotiomycetes; order Eurotiales; family Thermoascaceae; genus Paecilomyces; species Paecilomyces sp. PK2413. Next base: position 592,391 of record JAMADQ010000004.1, read on the forward strand.
TGCCATCTTCTAATGAGATGATTTTGAATGGGCCCTTCATTGATGATATCGTCCCTCGAAAGACGTCCGAAGTCTAGTTCATCCGACGTTGTCAATGTTCGTGCCAAGTCAGCAGGAGAAATTGAGCCAAACACATCCTCCAGAAAAGGAACGGCTACATCGAAACTATGCATCCAGTTCATCTTCGATGTGTGAATGTAAGTCCGCCGGAAACGCACTGCCAAAACTGAAAGCATTTTCAAGATAGACGTGAGGCTTGGGGGATGGTCTTTGAAGATCTTTTGGATGGGACCCGCAATGAAGTCAAAAGCAGGACCATGCATGAATGAAGTATTCGACTGGTCTGCTTCGTGAAAGTTGAACAGGCACTGGACCAACGCTCTGTGTGCAAAGGGACTGCGTGTACGAAGGTGCTGAAAACAATCAGCGAAACTGTGACTCCCTGCGGCAAGACGCTATATTACCGACCTTCTCGACATTTTTGTATTTCTCAATCTCCTCCGGATAAGAATGGAGATGATTCGAGAGGTGGATGAAAAAGGCCGTATGTTGAAGAAGAAACCACTCCACGGAAGGAGCAGTGTAGCCTAGAGAATATCGTACCCACTCTTCAAATGAAATAGACTTGAAGAGTAAGTGACTTTCAGCATCGATATCTCTAGCGATTGAAGATGCGTCGGCTTCATGCAATGACTGCGCAGGAAACCATCCCCAGGGAAACAGGGCAGGCTTGCTTGGTTTGAACCGACGTAGGATTTCTTCGACTTTTTGGATGTGCGAAAGATTGACGATGAATGGGATGTCTTCTGGTTCGAGAAGAGCTAGCAGGAAGTCATCAATGGTGCTAGAGTTACGGCTTTGCAGGACACTCCTGGGAAGGTTAGGATCATGGAAAAGGCCATATCTGATGACACGACCAATATCCTGCACATCGAACGTCCAAAGAACCGTTGTCGCTTCGTCTTCCCACCATCTGTAAGGCACGAAAAACCCGGGTCGTTCTGTAGCAGGCTGAAAGAGTGAGGGGAAGTTCAACTGCTGTTCGGCCATCGTCTCACTTCTACTTTTGTCGACAGTATCACTGGAGAACTGGGTAGAGAAAAGTACTCTCTGCGCGAGGGGATAACTGTCATGCACATGGAGAGAGAAGGAGGGAGTCAGACCGGATTCAGACGATGGTTCGAAGTGACCATTTGCGTAGCCAGCCGGGGTAGTCATTGCAGCAAATCGACACCCAGATTATGAGATTGTCCACGAATCGCCTATAGCCAGAAATGATAACGTGGGGTCATACGGAATGCTCTCTGAGCATTGAATGTTACCTGTCTTCCACCATACAGTAGAGTATGCCTCCAACCCTAGAGATCCACGAAGAAGCAATCTAGCATAGGGTAGTCGAAGCCTGGGGGCCGTGGAAGCAGGGCATACAGATCCAAGATTCTGGACGGGAGCAATCCACTGTGCAGGAATAAGCATGCAAGCCTATGGCCTCAGTCTCTCCCTCTTCTCTCCTCTCTCGTCTCTCTCTTCGGCGTTGCCACACCCTGGACGGCTTCCGAGGGGCTATGGCCCCTCGTAGCTTTTAACCTACTAGTGCTTGCACTGGCACGGAGTACAACGGAGGCCCCATCGTCTCCGTACGTAGTAAAAGCGATCATCCAGTACCGAACCTCTGGGTCCTCGCTCCCAGGAGCCAGGTTAACCGTACTTGGGGGCCATGATGGTGAACTGACTAGTTGCTGCCCAGCTGTCAATCTTTACCCGCTGGGCCGGTGGTAGCCCTTGGTTTAAGGACCGTTCGGGTATCCACCACTAGTTATCGGGGACTCGGGGGGTCGAACCATCAGCGGCGACTTGGATCAGTACTGTACAGGGAGCTGTCCACTCCTTCGAGTCTACTACTGAGTCAATTCGTTACCCCCGAAAGCTCCAATAGTTGCACCCTTTACGGTGGAATCACATAGAGATTGCAGAGAAGCGGTCAACGCTTTGCTCATGGGTACCGCGGGTTCATCCAAGGGCTGCCCTGCGGTCGCACCATTTCTTGGTGCGGAGAACATTGTCTCCAGTCGTTTGGGTCGCTTCGTGCTTGTTAGACCGGTATATACTATGGGGCCTTGGTCGTACCCATAAGGCCGTGAACGTGGCCTGGAGCCCTGTAGATAGATGATGTCCGTAACCGCAAGGCCAGCTGAATATTCGATCCCACGCCGCCTCGCCTCCACATAACTACTCGGGAATAACTTTGGGAGCCGACAAGGCGTAGAAGATCGGTCGCAACCATTCCGTGACCGGCCCTCCCTTCCAGAGTGCTAAAAGGGGGGCGTTGCTCTCCCAGTATTGGACTCGTCAACAACCTTGACTGTCAATATCCGAGAGGGTCCGAATCCCTGTATTCCGGACGGGTCTTTTGTCCTTCGACGTGCTTCTTAGATCTGACAGCGCGAGTACGAGGAACCCATGCGTCTGCATACCGTACCCGCCATGGATCCCGGTGGCGAGTGACTCTGGTATCTCCTTGTGGATACAATTATTATTACTTTGGGCACGCGTGGTCGTCAATCATTGTGGACTTCTGGACTATTCTAGTTAGATCAGATCGATAACCAGACACTGGGCACCATTTCTCACTGGTGACTGATGGCAGCGCCACGGGAGACCCGGGGCAGCCGAACCAGAGAAACAGCTAGGAGAGACCGTCGGGGTAAACCGCAGGCCTACTGAAACACCGCTCTTCTGACGTTAGATCGTCGTTCTAAGAGCCAGTGGTGGATCTCATCTCGCATGGCATCTGGGTACTATGGTAAGTGCTAAAGAAACAGATAAAATCCCCGGTCCATTGACGAGCGAGTACCTGGGTCTTTTGGAGGTTCGAAACGCCTAGTCCCGACGGTCTCAGGGTGTCATGGGGGGTTCGTTATCAGCTGCGCAAAAATGTGAAGGACCAGAGATCCGAGAAAATACCGTAATAGAAATTGATGACTCTGCCATGTAGATCGTCTTGCACGTCTGTTGTGATGTACCAGTCGGGGAGACGCTGCATGGGAAGAAGAAGCGTACGGAGTAGACACAGGAAGTCCCAACTGCGGCACGGGTTTTCTTCTCATCTGGACCAGCCAACTTCTCTACGCCCATTTCTCCATCTCACCACTCTCTTCTTCTCCTAGCAGCACGGTTGCAAAGGGGATCTACCATCTTAGGAAACCTGATACGGTCCACGCTTGACGAATCTCTGTCGTCATGGGATTATTCTATCTTGTTTCTTCCCCTTCTGTCTAAGCTGAAGACGCTTGGTGAGCCTTGCAGGGCGGATTGAGGTCCAAGCCTCACGGAGCCCCCGAGTACGGGGTCACCGATATACCATATGGTATACAGAATCGACTGCCCTTCGTGACGATGGTGACCTCATGCCACAATTCCATCTTCATCCACCAAGAACCCGTTTTTCCCGCTGAGAACTGCGGGGATCAGCCTTCGACGGGTCGGACCTCGGCAACCTTAAATGGTTGACTTTATTCCCATTATCCTTAATATTTGCCGTTATTGATCTATCCATTAATTTTGAAAAGCGGGTCAGGCCTCCGTTTTACCAGATGAGTGGTTTATTTTTCTCCCGGGCGAATGGACAATTGCCCCTGGCAAATAATAATGATAACATGTCCCATCTACGGATCACTCCGTACCAGAAACTCAAGGTCCAGAGATGATGGAGAATCCAGAAGGCAAGAAATCAGGAACAGGTTTAGCGGGTCCGGTTTTCTGCTGACTCCAGCTACCATATATTTCCAAGCAGTACTCCGTCCTCTCCGTATTGCTAGCTTCCGGTCAACGCACAACCTTTGATTTGAAAGCTGCAATAGTGGCTTTGCCTTACCGTCTCAGAATAAGCTTCATCACGTTCCACACTGGGTACCAAGGCAGGATCCTCACCTGCGCACCACCCTGCGTGCGCAGATGCGTCTTATCTAAATAATAGATATGCAATTTGTGGTTACTACGGAGTACTTAGTACTAGTACGTACCATTCCTTGCAGAAAGTCCAATACTCTTCCGCTTTTTGGCCAAGTACTAGGCTACGACATTCGTGAGCGCGAACCGGCAGGGCTAATAAGCCTCACTTCGTATCGAGCCTCATTCCCCCGGGTCAGGCGGAGTGCCTAGTCCTTCTGGTACAGTTATACTTAGAACATGAAGTGCTCTGCTCCAGGGAGTAGGTTCTGTGGCATCGTTTGATAATTAACGGGCATTACAGTTACATCAGTTGTTGTGCACAGGATATGGTAGACAACGGGATTTGTATGGACTGCTTCTCGGCCACCACAAGTGACTAAATTTTAGTTTTCGCCATTGCAGATAAGCCTACGAGCTACTGTACCTACCGTTAGCACCTTTTATCGTTGCCGTCTCGGCAACTTTCTAGGCTCAACAAGCAATTCAGGTGAAAGCATGCTCAGTCATAGCTCAACTGGGACCATGCGACTGATAGGAAGCCAGCCTTATGAAATAAGGTTATACTCGCACTGTACCATATATATGGTCCGACCGTTCTAGGTGAGCCAGTGGGAGAGAGTTTGGACATGACTCGCTGCACGGACTGGACTACAGAAGAATTCCAGCGAATGGAAAAACTAGCGAAACACCCAGAAACCTTGCGCAGTCTTGGTCTGAGGCTCGAGTGTCAGGATGCAAGGACATTGGCCAGAGTTGAGGCCTCCGTTTAGAATGTGCTCTGTCCATTTCTACTAGATGTGCCTACTTGGGCAGCACGTATTTTCTTTGCGCACGGTCATGAAGCGGCCCTGCAGCGACATCAATCTCACATTTATTCGCACCTACCAAGCCGTCTTTTCTGATAGCCTCAAATTCCTAAATCTTGTCCTGCATTGCCTTTGTAACCGTCATTACCATCTCTGCGGTCTGTCCCGTACGCTCGTGATTGGATCGGGCGTCTGGAAATATGTTGGTGCTTTGCATATTTAGACTGCGATCGTGGGAGTTGATGGCAGATAAGCTGTGAAACTGCCGAGTCAGGCCGTTTTATAGAAGCGTTCAGTCACCGTCTATTATCCAAGCAAAAATGCAAAGAGGTGGCTGCTTAACGGGAGCATAATATCATTAGACAGCCAAAGTAATGAAAATATCGGTCGCCGTTCTTATCCTATCATGTCTATGTTACAGTTTTTGAAGTTTAAAGCAGTGTACTCATAACCATAGCTCTTCTAGAATAAGCTACACAAGCCATTCCGGGCCATTTCCCTTGTAGATAATACGTAATAAGCAGTTCAGTATGGAACAGTCCATGAAACGCTTTGCAACATAAAACCCAGTGCCTCCTCGCTGAATTCGCTTTCCGTCCTAGATAACAATTAAGCCTTCTTCTCCGTACTTTTCGGCGCCTTTGCATATCCAAAGAATCCCAAGAAATACGCTACTCTATTCGCAAAAAGGAAGGCAGAAGCTCCTATGTTTCCCCATGTAAGAGCATTCCAACTCGAGACATCCACAAAGGCGTCCCAGCCCATTGCGAGATACGTAGCGTAAATGTGCCCGAGGTCTGCGATTCCCAATGCAACGAGATAGTTGCGCAGCACTTTGGGCTCAGATGTGCCATAAATGACGGCGATTCCCAAGAGAAGCAGAAGACCATAGAGGTTTCCTAGCTGGTACGCGAGCGCGATGCTGCTGGGATGGATGGACGAGGGAGCCGCGATATGCGGTGTTTGACCAGCGATGAAGCCCTGCAGGTCTATTATGGGAGCAAGGTACCCCGCGACACTGATTATCGATGAGATGAGTCCAGGCTAGAAGATAGCAGTACGCGAGGTCATTAAGTATTAAAGCTTACAGGGAAATCGGCTCAATGACTGCAAAGAGCACATGTGGCCATGTTGGGAATATGGAAGACATATTGTGTGAAGAAGGGAGGATTTGGAATTTGAACGAGCCTCGCAGTAAATTTGTGCAATCGTCAATAGGTGGGTCAGTGTTATTTTGATAGCAACAGTATCAAGGTCTTAGTTTTGATTCTGCGGGTAAGACTGGAAGGGAGTGGTGGATTTAAGAGCTTTTAACGTGTTTCACATTGCTCTATGGACTGCATTCAGTGCATCCAGCCCCAGAGCACCAGCGGTTCCGCCAAGTCAGATAGTTATAACGACAGACTCCTCGGGCTGCTAGATCGCACCTTATCGATTTATTTTCCGCATGGAACAGCTCCTCGATGCTTCTGGCCTGTAAACGTGTAGAGACCCCGCGTCGAAACTGCACAGTGCGGCCGTCCGGCGACCCGTACTTGGATTTTAAGTCCTTCGAATCTTTCAAGTCGACTCGAGATTGATAATCCGGGCTCCTCCACTTCCGCTGAAGGATGGCACAGCAGCACTGACGTTTTGCCAGTGTCTGTCAAACCTGGCTATCGATAGGCGACCAGATGCTGGGGACCTTTAGATGATGGATTCTTGATCTCTCAAATATGGACTCCGGCGGCACGCCTGTTCCTCCTCTCGATGATGCCCTGCCCCAGATCCGTGATCTACCCCAGCTATCCAGTCTTCGTATCGCCCCCCTTCGACAGCCAGTCTCTTCTCGTACGCTAAGCGTACCCTCTCCGCTTGAACCCAATGCCGGTGGAATTCGCGAACCCAATATATCCAAGGCCAATTCCAGTGGGAATCCACCGGCCAAACTTCCGACCCTAGAGGAGTTTTTGAACGCTGCCCGCACTAACACACTCGTTGATCCTTCTTTTGATTCAATTTCTAGCCTGGAGCCTCCCCCAAAGACTATATTGCCTGCTTTTATCAACCTTCGCACAGTGGAACGCCTGCCGTACCCCCCTGCCTTCGATGAAGATGGTTCTCGCAAACGCCCTCGTCTCGATGTCCAAGGGGAGATGTTCGTTGACCATCTCCAACTGCCAATCCCTCATGCCCAGAATGAGAAGAAACCACCTCCGTTCGGTCCATTCGCTATCCTAAATGGGCTGAACGAGCCTCCGCCCAATGCTGCACTCTTTCCTCCGATCGAACCTGGATCCATATCGCAGATTCTGACGAAGCCTACGAACCGCGGCCTCCAATCCGACGCAGCAAAGCCTCATCCGCAGATCGATAATCGGAAACATCAAGAGGGGAGGAGAGAGGGGCGATTGGAAGAAATTCTGGACTCTGGGACAAGCATCGACGAGGGAGTGAGACATGAGAATACGAAAACAACATCCGAGAAGCGTGCAGGGGATGGAAATCAAGAAAATAAAGAAACCGGCACCGAAAATCCCGAGAAGCCTGCTGAAGATAGTGATGAGCCTATGTCGCCAAAGACCAGAGGTCGCTCACGGAAAAAGCTGCGTAAATGGACGGAACAAGAAACAAATGACCTTCTGAGAGGTGTGGTTAAATGTGGCATTGGCAACTGGACTACCATATTGGCGCAGCCTGAGTTGAAGTTCAACAAAAGGTCTGCGGCCAATTTGAAAGACAGGTACAGATATTCGAGGTCAGCGTTCTTGAGCATTGCAACTAAAGTTTGTATAGGTTTCGTGTCTGTTGTCCATGGGCATATGGGTCAGTATATATCCATCCTTTCCGCAATTAGAGATAGCTAACTTTCTG